>OU612046.1:74892612-75501362 GCA_914767935.1 Coremacera marginata | reverse complement strand
TCATCAATTATGTGCATCACTTTTTACCTTTCTTTTGCTTCTTTGTTAAAAATACTTACTTCTGATTTTTATATGAATTTTCCCCTTTGTTTTGCTTCTTTGTTAAAAATACTTAGTTCTGATTTTTATATGAATTTATTATTAACAATTCTAATACATTTGAAGTGAAATATTTTCTCTTTGTGAAATAAACATTTGGAGACCCTTTGGCAATGTTTTAAAAGAGAAAACAAATATTAAAGTTTTTTTATTGAACTCGTTTTGGATTATTTTTTATTTTGGATTATTCAGAGAAGTATGAAAAAAGGTTAAACAATATTCAATTCCTAAATAATAATATTTCAAAATTCCTTAGTGGAACCAACTGTAGAAATACGTGAACTTTTTGTGGTTTGGTTGGTATCAAAGAACAAAAGCCATAATCAATTATTATCGGATATGATCAGTTGTGTTAAAGTTAAGGTTACTATTCTATTGGATAGGGATTTACTTGAAAAGGAGTTAAATTTTTTATCAGCAAGGTTTCACAAGAATTGGATAGACTGCAGCAGGTCTCGATCATTTTTTGAAAATAAAAAAATACCACAATTGGCTTAGTTCATGTGTTGATATTACAAGTTTAAAGGAGATATGCGTGAGTTCATTACATTTACCTGCATTTTACATTATATTATATTATTACATCATATTACAGAAATCAAGTACTAGCGGAGCCATTACCACATATGTGTTTGATTCTGAAGTATGTAGGTCTTGTAGAATGTTTGATTGTAATAAGTGTGCATCAAGCGTGCTGCAAATATAGTTAAAAAACAGGAGGGGAATGCGGATAACAGGTGCCTTTTGGTTTTTAAGCGCTTGGCGTGTATTATGATTTAAAATTATCCGTGCGAAGTACAACGTCTTATGATCTGTAGTAAATGCAATTAGCCCGAATTGTTTTCCAAGTTACTATGCGCTGAAAAAAGTTATGGAAGACTTTATTCCTCTCCCAATATCACTCTCAGAAATATCTGCCAAAGTGCCTTTGCAAGCGTTGCTCAATAGGACTGCGCATAGCTTATTGCGACATAGATTCGAATATAAAAATACTTTTAGAATGGTAATGGGGATTTGATGGCAGTTCAGGTCACAGCATTTATAAACAAAAATTACCAATGAAAATTAAACTGACGAGTTTCTTTTCATAGTTGTATTGGTCCCATTAAAAATGTCTATTTTAGAAAGTCATCACCATAGTCATCATCAACATACCTCGTCAACAATTCTTTGCCGTCCTATTAAATTTGTTTTTATGAAGGAAAATTCTGACCTAATACGTCAAATAGAAAGAGATATGGCAAGCCAAATAGAAGAACTTTTAGAGTACATCGTTCAATTAAAGAATTTTAAAGTCAATGCAACCTTTAAAATGCATTTAACAATGATTGACGGTGCAGTTGCAAATGTAGTCTCCAACAACTTTTCTTCTAGCAGTTGCTATCTATGCGGTTCAGTTCCAACTTTAATGAATTCTTTTCATGCAACTGAAAGACCTATTAACGACGAGTTTTTGAGATATGGTTTATCTACTTTACACGCATGGATATAATTTTTCGAATGCGTATTACATATTTCTTATAGACTTCCCTTGAAATGTTGGAGAGTGTGTGGTGAAAGAAATCGTAAAATATTCAACGACAACAAGCAAAGAATTTGCAAGGAATTCAAAAAAGAAATGGGTTTAGTACTCGTAGTAGAAGCCGTAAAAACGGGATATGGGACTTCTAACGATGGCAATTCTGAAGACGGTTTTTTAATAATATCGCAAAATCTGCAAAAATAACACGCATTAAGGGGGTCCTCTGGTAATCCGAAAAATTTTTCTTTTCGATTTTTTTTTTTCATATTTCTATTGCTCAGATACTCAAAAACATTTTCCCAAAAGGATTTTTCAAAATTCGAAATAGTTTAGGAGATACAGGCATTTTTGTGTAGGTATGTTTTCGTCAAAATAACGCATCAGCAAAGTTGTTTATTTGCCTGCAGTCATTAGTCGAAAATTCTGTGGAATTCTTCCAAAATATGTATTGATATTACAAAATATACACACACAGTATGTATACATGCAGTATGTATACATGCATGTTTTGATTTAGGGGTTGAAATGATTTTGAGCCCAGGTGTTCACATGAAAGAAGCAAACGAACGAGATTCAGTTTATTTTCGAACGCTGAAAGCTACGCGTGCGCGATAACTGCTGTTGTAAAATAAAAGAAAAATCGTTTTGTGTTTTTTTTTTTGCTATGGATAAAAAAGCCACCCAAACGCGCCACGTAAGTACGCGTATCGAACAAAAAAGAGGCATTTCCGTGGAAACCAGCACTCCCAAGTAGAGGACACCGACTTTGCCAGCACATCGGCCAAAAAATTGAAGAAAACGCAAGACAATGAAGTCATCATCGAAAACAACCTCCAGTTCTGTTTCTTGGAATTTTTTTCATTTTTCCAAACGCTTGCTGCTCTGGTTATCTGCGCCCAATGTAAACAAAAAATTCGATTTGGAAAAACATGTATGCGTGGAGTCGGCTTCAAAGTGAGTCTGCAGTGCCAATGTAAAGCTACACAGTATATTAATTCTTCGCCGGTGGTCGGTAAATCTTTTGTTGTAAATCGCCGGTTGATATTTGCCATGAGATTGCTTGGAATAGGGAGAGAAGGTATTAATATGTTCTGCGGATTAATGGACATATGCCAAGGATTGTGCCTTGATGCGTACTATGGCACCTTGAAAAACATGCATGTGTCTGCTAAAGCAGTTTACAAGCAGTGCCTGTTGAATGCGGTTAAAGAAGAGCAGGAACAGCAGAAAGAAAAAAATCCTGACTGTGACTCCTCATTGCTGACCGTTTCAGGGGATGGCACCTGGGAAAAACGGGGATTCTCGTCTCTTTTTGGTGTCACTACGCTCGTCGGTAAACATACCAAAAAAGTGGTTGACTCCGTTGTCAAATCAAGCCTTTGCCAGGCATGCAAAATGTGGGGAAAAAAATGACTCTGCAGACTTCGAAGAATGGTACGAATCGCACCAGAAAACATGCACAAACAACCACAGTGGGAGTGCGGGCAAGATGGAGGTAGATGCCGTGAAGGAAATGTTTGCCTCATCGATCGAAAAATATGGCATAAAATATGAAAAATATATTGGCGATGGCGACAGCAAAACCTTCAAGGCCATTATAGACCTTGATCCGTATAACGGCGACCCCGTTGTCACAAAAAAGGAGTGCATCGCTCACGTGCAAAAACGCATGGGCACACGGCTGCGCAAGGCCAAAAAAGAAAACAAAGGCATCGGTGGAAAAGGCACTGGCAAACTGACAGACAAAGTCATAAGCGAGCTGACTACTTACTATGAACTTGCTATTCGCAGCAGAAGGCTCATTAGCCTCATTTCACCACACGTACGCCCCACTTGATGGAAAGGTTCTGCAAGTAATGAAGCCTATATACGAAGCGTTATCATCCGACGATCTACTCAACCGATGCACTGGAGGTGAAACGCAAAATTGTAACGAATCGTTCAACTCGCTTTTGTGGACCTTTGCGCCGAAACATATCCACTGTGGTGCTACCACAGTCGAAATCGCAAATTTTCTGGCAACCTGCATTTTCAACGAAGGCTTCACAAGTATTTTAAAAATAATGTCAACAATGGGTATTGTCATCGGCCCACAAGCCGAGATGTATGCTGAATCTCGCGACGGAAAACGACTTCAACGCTCAGAGCTAAAAACGTACGCATCATCAAAAGAGGGTCGCACAGCCCGCAGAGCCCAAAAAGCCATGGAAAACTCGTTTTATGAGATGGAGGAAGGCACACTTTATGGGGCTGGAATTGCCGATTAATATTCGTAAGTATTGTATTAAAAAAATATGTGTTAATGTCATTTGTGTGCCTCAAAATTGAAGTCAAAACTTTAAACGCGTTTTTCTCGAAACCATGTTTTTCAAAACTTTTCGCACGATAACTCAAACAGTTTTTGACCGATTTTGATATATGAGGCATGAAACGACGCAGAATTTACGCCGCTATAGCCCCTACCTCAAACTTGCGGAAAAAATAATGTTTACTATTTTTTTTCTACACTAGACTACAAAAAAAAAGGTCGAAATTCGATTTTTCATTTTCAAAGTGGCGGCTCCCCCCCTAAAAAAATTTCGATTTTTGTTTCCGAGGTAGGGGCTATAGGGACATTCATTCTAAGTAACTGAATATTTTTTTGTTTACACTTGGAATCGTGCGCAATTTGGACCCACCTTTTTTCCGGAGAACCTCGTTACCAGGCCGAGAACTTTCTGAACGGTCCATAAATTCACTTTTTCAAAATTTTGTATTTTTTTCAATAAATTAAGCTACCCAAATCAAAAAACGGAACTAAAATATCTTTACTCGTTCTCTTTCCACAATATTTTGAAAAAAGGCTAAAATTTGGCATAGATTACCAGAGGACCCCCTTAACGTAAATTTAATAAGAAAGTTCTCTTTGATTTTGCGAATACTTGCCACTGGTCAACCAATTAATACAGACAGTTATGGAACACTATTGCAAGATACTTTTAAAATTTATATGAAAAATTATCCATGGTATTATATTCCTGATTCCGTGCATAAGGCTTTAGTGCATGGGCTACAAATGAATATTATAATATTCCAATTGGAATTCTTTCAGAAGAAGCATTAGAGGCAAGGCACAAGGGATTTCGAAAAAACTCGAAAAATTTGTAAAGAAACTTCAAATAGGGACCTCTTAGTTAATTTGTTGCTCTCTTTAGAGCCCATTATCTCATCCCACAGAAAAATGCGAAGCAAGAAACAAAGCGTAGACCAGGATTTCGCCCCTTATCTTTTGTATATTGAAACGGAAGAATGAAGACAGAAGAAGAATGTGAAGACAGTAATTTAGAAATAGATTTTGCTAATTTAATTGCAAGCGACTCAACGTCGAATAATGAATCGGAAAGCGATAGCGAATGGATTTATTTTTAAACCTATGTTATTATAATCTACATTAGTAAAAATAGCCTAAAATTGTTGTATTTAATAATAAAAATATACTTTTGATATATTTTTTGATTGTAATTTAAAACAATCAAAATTATAAATAATTCTTAGTTTTGGTATGAATTAATAAATAATTATACAATAAAAATTTGCATTTTGGATAAATGTGCACTTCATTTTATTGCTCTGGGTTAATTTACCAGCACCAGTTAAGGGCTAATTCATGCACTCTTACAATATAAAGCTTTAAAAAAAATTGACTGGGCCAGTTTCAAAATCAGATTACCGATTTCAGTAATATGAGAAGTGGTCGTATAAGTTGACCGATTTGGTTCGTTTTCACACAAACTAGTTGCTGCTATAAAAAAACTAGGTGCACAAAATTTTATTGCTCTGGGATGCTTTTTGGGGAATATAACAGATTACCGATTTCAGTTATATTGGAGGTGGGCGTATTAGTTAACCGATTTGTT
The DNA here is from genome assembly GCA_914767935.1 of Coremacera marginata. Taxonomy (NCBI): domain Eukaryota; kingdom Metazoa; phylum Arthropoda; class Insecta; order Diptera; family Sciomyzidae; genus Coremacera; species Coremacera marginata. Next base: position 75,495,845 of record OU612046.1, on the reverse strand, counting down.
TTCACACCAGTTATTTATAGCTACAAAAACACTATGTGTAGGAAATTTTAATGATTTGGGATAATTTTTTGAGGAAATATATCTGATTTCGGTTATATAGGAGGTGCGCGTATTAGTTAACCAATTTGGTTAATTTTTCGCACCAGCTATTTATAGCTACAAAAAAAGTATATGGTGCAATTTTTAATGATCTGGGATAATTTTTTGTGTAAATATACCTGATTACCAATTTCGGTTACATGGAGGTGGGCGTATTGATCGGCCGATTTGGTTCATTTTCACACCAGCTATTTATAGATTCAAAAGAACTATGTGTACCAAATTTTATTTATCTATTTCGGTTTTAAATCCCATATTACCGATTTCGGTTATATGGGAGGCAGGCGTGCCATTGATTCAATATGACCAAATTTTTTTTTAATAATTCTATTATCATAAAACTCATCTTCACAAAACTTCATGATTCTAGGGCAACTTCTTCTATTTTTGGCCACTCGCTATATGGGCTCGTTACACCGTGTGTCGTTGCTTTAGGCTTGTTGTGTTTGTTGCCTGACCTTTCATTCTTCTGCGTATGTGAGTGACTTACTGTCATAATTATCCCAAATAGTGCTATAAGAATAGCTACTACTGTGCCAGATGTTAATGATATTTTGTTGCGTACATCTAAAGATTTGATAAATTCAGTGTTTTTCACATTCACCTCTTTCATAATTTCTAATGAAAGTACCTCTATTGTATCTCTTGGTAAAATTTTCGGTTGCAGTAAAGCGGGTAATGGTGCGTAGACGACGGTTTCATTTGAAATATTTGTTATGTTCCTGATATTAATGGCTTCATTGTGGTATTTTATTAAGAATGCCCCTTCTAGAATGCTTGTCTCGTTATTTATAATGATGGATCCATTAAATTAATTTCAGAAAATTAGTCCTGTTGAAATTTCTTCTATTTCTGGTATGTGTTGGTTGTTAATTGCCAGGAAGACTTTTGGCTTGCGAGTAAATTTGGGATGCATGTTGAATTTCTAAGGTCTATTACATTTTTATTTCAATAAATGCATAATTTATTATATGTCTTAAAATTGTTTTTGATTCCATAAAACTGATTTTTACATTATAATATTGAATTATAATTAATTTTGTCAATTTTTGTTTTTAATTTAACTGGTTTTACAACTATTTTTTTACAATATTCAGTATCGGTTTCTGACAAGCTAATGATATAAACAATAGTCTCATCATTCGTGGCTTTTTTAATTTCTACAAATTCTAGCAATTCATCAAATTAATGTAATGCAAATTAATGTATGGTATGCTTTCTTTATTGAAAATTTCTTTAGAAATATTTATTTCGGTATTTGATAAAATATAAGAATTAATTACGTTAGCCTTTGCCCAATGAATAGCATACTCTATATTGATTAATTCCTCTTTCATGAGGTCAAGTTTGTATTTTAGTTGAACGAAAGTTTTCTCATCACTATTCCTGTCTGTTTGAATTACCTTTAAAATTGTATGCGTTTCATTATATATTTCATTCATTTTGTCTATTTTCATTCTATTAATGATTATACCATGTTCTCACGGCGCTCTGATTTAAGTAATTCGGTCTGTGAATTACGATTGTTAATTACACCGTTCTCACGAAGCAATCGTAATTCAGTTTGACTTGCTTTAAAAAACAAATAATTTTTAAAGCAAAAACACACGATACAATCATAAGGTAGGGCCGCTTCGCTTAAGGCCCTCACGCGTCAACGAAGAGTGGATAATGAAAAGGGTCGTTAGATGTCAAAACGACGAAGTACGTAGAAACGTCAAATGAAATAAAAATATTATGTTTTCGAATCGTAAACAGTGCAGACACGTGTGTTTAATTTGTGATAATTTGTGATAATTGTGCAAATAAAGCGAGAAGAAAACCTTGCACACCAAAACCAAGGAGCAATAAGCTACCTTCAAGGCATCAGCATTGCCCTCTTGTACCTTCGTCAGCTGCATGGTGGCCAGCAGCAGTTGATGGCTTGGCCGTGCGATGTAGCACCAACTTAATTTCCTCCCATAAAGTTGCAAACAGTGCGGTCGCGTGTGTTAAATTTGTGATAATTTGAGTGAAAATATTATAACAGTGTAATAAAAACTATAAAATGTAAGTCATAAAATTACAAAAAAACCTTTAACAAATTCTAACCTAAAAACAACTGCGAAACGTGAGCATACAAAAATTTGCTATGAACAGCTGATTTTGACATCTATCTCCCTTTATTTTGCTTTCTACTCCATTCCTCTGCGAGTCGGCCCTACCTTATAATTCGGCCGTGCTAGTAGGTATAAATATGCAATTAGTGACTGCACACTTCATATTATAAATTTTAGTTCTTAAACTCGCAAATCTACTTAAAAAACACACTTTTTCAACAAAACACTACCGATTGCAATACGTTCTCAAAGAAATAAAATATTGTGACGAACTCAACTGATCACCTGATTGTCAAACTTTATAAGCAAAAGTAACGGGCCTGCGCAAAGCGTAATCGTTATTCTATCATTTTTGAGTTTGAATTAACATCCGAATTACTTAGAAATCGGTTTCATCTCTAATTTTTATCGAAAATTAATTTAAAACCGCAAGCAAAACACAAGAAGAAATAAAAACATGACAAAACAAATAGTCAAATAATCAAAGTCAGCAGGCAAAGTGAGTATCATTGCTTAAAATATAAATAATATAATAACCAAAAATTTATTTTGCACATTTTTGCCCATTTTCGTTCTCCACAACAAATCAAATAAAATTAAAATAAAATACACAAAAAACAGCTGTCAAACCGAATTACGATTGCACCGTGAGAATAGGGTAATTCACATTTGTAATTCGAATTGTGCCGAATAAGTTATTCGGCGAAGAGCCGAATTACTTAATTCAGACTGCCGTGAGAACATGTTATGAGAGGCTCGAATTACGAATGACGTAAAGTTAGGAATGATTCTATATCGACGACAAAGACGCCGCGGCCAGCTGCGGCATTATAACAGTTTCTCTCCATAAGAAATGCATATAAAAAATTTTGACAGATGTTGCACTGCGGAAGCCGTCGTCAATGTGTTTTGGCTATGAGAATTAAGCCGACTTAAGTAATTCGAGGTGCCGTGAGAACATGCTAATAGTCAAATCGCGGCGCCTCAGAAGCCCCACAAAAAGGCTTACTTTTTATTTACTTTTCGTAAAAACTTTCTTACCTTATGTCAAAATATCTAATGGCCCTTTTGGTACCACATATTAGTTTTGTGAATCCCAAGCGTAAAATATGACAAAATATGATAAAAAAAAATCCTTTATGTAAAATAGACTCTGTTAGAACAAATAATCTGGTAATGTTGCTTAAAAAGGTTTGAGGTGGACTGTATTAAAAATTCGCTAGCCCCTATCAGTGCATATCAGCTGGTTTTATTTATTTTCAATTTATCTTTGAAATAAAAGTCAGTGGTTCTTTTCTGCGAGTTGGTTAGTTATTTCGCGAATATTTTCTTAAGTTTAAGTTTTTATAAAACTTAACAAGGAAACTTAACAAGGAAGTGTTTAAATGAAAATGAGTCAAAGGCTGGTATTGCTGTTATCCTCTTCTAGAGTCCATGGCTTCGGTTATTTGGAACATTCTATAGAACAGTTTAAGAATTTCTTAAAAAAGTAAGTTTTCATTGGTCGCTTTCACAGAACCCAAATATGAGATGATTCTTACCACGGTATATTTAACAAGGGGTGTCGTCTTGGAGCGGCGGGTACCGCAGCTGTCAAACAATAGTATAATTTGCAAATTTCGTTTTTGCTTTTATTCGTAAAATCTTGGTTTTGACAGGTGCGGTACCCACCGCAAGAGAAAAATTTTAACTACTAACACCACCTTTTCTTATTCTATCGTCATTTAGAAAAAATGTAGAGACGATACTCTTTGTTCCATATGCGCTTAGGGACCACGACAAATATACGGATTTGGTAAGGTCTGCTCTAGAACCATGCGGTTTCAATGTTGTGGGGCTACACACAAAAGACGACCCTTTGGAAGCCATACGCACTGCTGAGGCAATTTTCGTTGGCGGCGGAAACACATTTGTGCTGTTGAAAACGTTGTATGATAAAAATCTTGTTAGTGTTATACAGGATCAAGTTTTACAGGAGGGCACACCTTACATAGGGAGTAGTGCTGGCACAAATGTAGCTACACGCTCAATCCATACCACTAATGACATGCCTATGGCTCACCCACCAACATTTGATGCATTAAATTTGGTGCCCATTAACATAAATCCTCATTATATTGAAACCGATTTGGAAACGGAGCATAAAGGAGAAGCGCGTGATGAACGCATTGCTGAGTTTTTGGACTATTACTCTTTACCCGTTTTAGGCTTGAGAGAGGGAACAAGTTTACTGATTGAAGGAAATAAAGCAGTGTTACTGGGCGATAGAAATGCTAAATTGTTTAGACCGTAAGTAAATAAGCTGAGCTGCAGAAGTTAATTGAATTAAATCGTTTTAAATTGATTGAATTGAATTCCTATTTGGCCACTACAAAAACATCTTAAAGTAAAATCAATGATAAGATTTTGATTAATTTAAGGTTTAATCTTTTTTAGTTTATCAAAATGTTATTAATATAATTTTGTTGATTAATATAATTTTGTTGAGTTTAGATTCAATAAGAGCTCATATATATTCTTACACATGAACGAAATCAATTTTGGGTCAATAAATTCAATCGATTATATATAAACTTTTACGTTCAGTGTTGTCACTTGAAAATTTTTAATAGTGGTAGATTGAGTCAAAAAGAGTAAAAACAAAAAACGAAATGGCCATTTCAGCCAAAAGGACTTTGACCGAGCTTCTTATGATCAATTGTGTTGTGTGTGTTGTGAAATATTTGAACACAAATGGTCGAGAACTGCACCTATCAGCTTTATGTCGACTCCGAGCGGCTTATGTTCTCAAGAAGCTTTTCATGGCAGTTTTTTACTCTATGAGGTTTGCCATTGTCTGCCGAACAAAAATTAATTCAATTCAATCAAAAAAGAGTGGTAGATTTAAAAAAGGGTGATATACTTTTTTACTCTCAAAAAATATGATATAACATATTTTTCCTCATAAAAATAACTTCACGTAATTTCACATTAATTTAATTTTAGTACGCCAATAAAACATTCATAAACTTGAATCCAATCTTATGGATCTCTTATTTGAGCATAATAATGAAAACATTTTTCCACACTTTTTAACTTGAGAGTTGAATGTAACTATATGTTTTGTTTCATATCTTCATTATTTACTAATATTTAATTCTGCCAAGTATATAAGAGTACAATTAATATCCTTGAATTTTTGAACATTTTTATTATTAAGTCTATTATAGAAATAAGAATTATGCCCAAACTGAACTTACTTGGTCGATTAAAAACAAATAGAGGATTCGACACACAGGTACCTAAGATCTTGTTAGGTTCTTTTTTAAGTTTTGTTATTCCTTATTGGGAATCCTATTCCTTGTGTAGGACTTTTCCTTCCTTGTGTAGGAGAGTATACATCACAGCGTACACAATGTAGTGTAAACATGTAATATAATAGTATGTCTGTTTCCGTACTCAGTTCAAGTAACTTGAAGTTACTCGAAAGCGTTTCTGTACACATTTTCTAGCACGAGAGAGATGAAGAATAAGCAAAATATCACTCTCTATTACTCGAACTTAACTTGAAAATTTCTTCGAGCACGAATCTCGAGCTTCAAACAGTTGATTATCAAAGTGACAAAATGTAATTTAGGTATTGTGTTGTGTTGTGCAAAAATTTATGCAATAGGTTAGCAAATGAATAAAAATAAAGTTAAAATAAGCAAAAAGAATCTTTTAAATATGCTACCAGCTCATCTGAAATCTTCTTTGAATTTTCCACTTTTTTAAATAAACCAACCAGACATTCCAGAACGCATGATTTTATTACACAGAGATGTCATAAGAAAATGATGCACCCTTTTGCATTCCTGAAGAATGTATAAAATATGACATGTTCTTATCACGAATAAAATCTTTGCGCAAAAATGATGCACTCTTTTTTACATGACTAAAGAATGTATGAAAAAGTAGATGATTTTACCATATGTGAAAAAGTTGTTATATAAAATATTTAATTTATTATTATAAATTTGACGTAACATTTTTAGATGTTACTTTTGTATTTTAAATACAAATCAATGGTCGGAAGCTTGTTCTGTGCTCTTATTTTTCTCTTCCAGATGCTTCCCTTTGAAACGTTGTGCTTTTAACCGTTTAACAGCAGTACGCATATCACTTACGTAGTCCAGCATAGTGTAGCCCACTTTTGAAAGAAATACTACTTTGCAAGAAATAAATAAAATTTCTTAAAGATATTTTATATTTTAGAAATTAACACAAGATCAATCATATATCAAATATTGCCGAATTTAAATATTCATAACTTTTAAAATGCTTTGTCTGCTTCAATCCATCATATTTGTATTCCATCAAAATAGCTCCCAGATAACAATTTCACCTAAATATTTTAAGTTAGTCATGCTTAACTTAAAAAGGGTTTGCATTTTAATTAATAATAATTGTAATTATTCATGCTTTTTTTGAATGAGCCTTGTAAAAGCCTTAAAAATTGAATTTCTTGTATAACTTTTTTTATATAAAGCTTTATTCAAGGATACCTTTTAGGAAATTCGAGATTTTTACTCAAGCTTAGATTTTTTTTTTTAGATAAACAAAGTTTCAGTTTGTGAAAACTATAACATTAGAAATTCCTGAATTAAATAAAAAAGCGACAACTGCGCTTAGGAATAAATAAAACTGCGACAATTTATTCCTTCCAAATTAAGTGCATATAAAAAATGAATGCAATCGAGACCTTTATGAAATTTTACTAAAAGGAATTCAAAGAAAATACTAATAAAGTTTCAACGTCGCTCGAGCAAACTCTTTAATAGACGAGTAGATATGTCGTGCGGCTGTCGATACAAAGGATCCGAGTCCAATCCGCGCTAGTTGTAGGCCATGGTAAATAACAAAGATTTTTAAAATGTACAATTTTTCTGTTCTAAATAAAGTGAAGTGATGAAACGTATGAGATTACTAGAAACAGTTGAATTTTTATTTTCAGTTGTCGAGTTCTTGAATAAGCCTTGAATAAAAACCTTATATCATCTTTATATAAGTTCTTGTATAAGGGCAATAATTTCATACGCCTTTTTCTCTTGCATACACCTTTTATAAAACTTGTATCAAGGATTGTTCAAGGAAGTTTAAATTCTAATTCCTACATATGTAAATTCTTTATCCAAAGCTTTACTCAAGACTTATTTAGGTGAAATTGTTGACATTAGATTCGAAATTAGCGACCCCTAAATCTGTTCCATGATGTTTAAAACTCTTAAAAATGTGTTTTATTAGGTGGCAATCCTTTTATAAAAAAATTACATAATTTTGAATTTCTGACAATGAATTCAGCGACCTATTTTTATCTAGTGTTTGTCCCAGCACCGAACTCGTAAAAATTAAAAAATTCAGGTGACAATCCTATCCGCCATCTTGAATTTTAAAATTCTGACATCAAATTATAATAGGTGGCCATAACAATCCGTGTTCGGGTTTTAGCCGACCTCATCAGCTCTCGCCAGGCGCCTCTGCTTTGCGCGCGCCTTCTGCAATCGGATACTCCAACTGCGGTTAGGGCTTCCTCGGCCGGGTCCATCCATCGGAGGCATGGTCTTCCTCGTCGTCGTTGACCAACGCCCCTCGTCTCGAGTACCTTTTTCGTTGGAGCTTCGTCGTCCATAAAATGGACATGACCCAGCCAGTGTAGTCGCTGCACAGCTATACGCCGAACTACGTCAATATCTTCGTAAAGCTCACACAGCTCGTGGTTCATTCGGATGCGATAGCATCGCCGACTCGAACAGGACCGAATATTTTGCGAAGAACTTTTCTCTCGAACACCCCCAGAGCAGCTGCGTCAGTTTGCGAAACTACCCATGCCTCAGCGCCATAAAGAAGCACAGGTAGAACGAGCGTCTTGTAAAGTGTTAGTTTTGACGATCGAGGGAGGGCTAACACTCTACAAGTGTTACGATCGAGGAGGGAACTGGGAATTGTAATTCTTAATTTTTTTAAATTTGTTTCAGCTAAATCAGACTAGTGCTTCTCGAGTTATGTCAAACAAAAGAGCCTAAAACGTGACAAATTCCCCTATACGATACTTACTAACTTCAAATCGATATTAAATTATTATGGCATGTAACTTGACAAAACAAATGATGCAGAACTTCTTCTTTTCGGGGCTACATTCACGTGCAGTTCTCAGAATTCAGTCCCAAAATCATGTGTTGTACTGTGTAAATCATTACATTATTATCTTTAAAAAAACATTTATGAAGCACTTACTAAACATATTTACTAAACAGAAAAACTACATTTGTAAACTCAATTGATTTATAAATTGCTTAAAAAAATTAAATGAAAAGGTTTCTCCAAGATAATATACTAAAATTATAAGATTTTAACAACTTAAATTAAATTTTAATTAATTTTAATTTAATAATAAAATTTTAAATTTAATTTTAATTTAAATTTAAGTTTTTTAAAATTATGCATTTTTCCTTATGAGTCCAATACATAAGTTATATTTCAATGTTTCAACAATCGAATTTAACAAAACCATATTTAAATCGATTTTATCTGTTTATTTTATTTGTTATTTTATCGACTCAGACATGTGTGGTCTCTTTTGTATCTGTTTGTGTGTGTGATTTTTTTATTTGTGTTCACTCAATGTCTCAGATGCTCACGCGTAATCGTAAAGAGGCAACCCCAAGTGCTGTTGGATCTCCTGCAATTAAAACGCCTAAGCTTGGGGACTCTGAGGCAAGTGCAATTATAGCTCAAATGAAGCTTATGGAAGAGCGTCTTCAGCGTAATACTGAGCTACACATTAATCGTCTCTCTAACGAACTCTCCGCTCTTGAGCTAAAATTAAACCTTAAGCTTGAGGGTGAAATCAAATTAATCAACTCTTGTATTGCTGAGCTGAAAAATAAAATTACATTAATTGAAGCCGAGTTGAATGATTTCAATAAAATTAAGCTCGAAGTGGAAAAACTTCGATCTGAAGCCGTCGAGAAGACTCCAGCTAAAGATTTTTCCTCTGACGCCATATTATTTGGAATACCTAATGCTGAGGGCGAAAATCTAAAAAGCATATTTAATAAACCTCTGCACGGGTAGTCTTAACTTAACGACTTTCAACACATCCGTTTGGAAACGAGTGATTGTTATGTTTGAGTCGTTCCGAACGACTTCACTTTTACGAATCACGAATTCACGAATTCACTGCCAGATTTCCAAAATTGTGTAATTTTTTTATAATAGTGTTGCCACCTACCAAAATGTATTTTCAAGAGTTTTTAACATGGTTTAACAGTGTTTAGGGGTCGCTGACTTCAAATCTGATGTCACAATTTTAAAATTCAAATGGTTAATGGTGTTGCCACCTAAATTTTTTTTATTTTCACGAATTCGGTGCTGGAGCAAACACTAGGTAAAAATAGGTTTCGAATTCATTGCCAGATTTCCAAAATCGTGTAATTTTTTTATAATATTGTTGCCACCTACCAAAATGTATTTTTAAGAGTTTTTAACATGGTTTAACAGTGTTTAGGGGTCGCTGACTTCAAATCTGATGTCACAATTTTAAAATTCAATATGGTTAATGGTATTGCCACCTAACACTCAGCGTTTGTATTTGATGAAAAACGATCGCAGTCGATAGTCAGCTATTGTTGTCTGCTGCGCAAAATTTAACAGTCGAAGCCACACTTCACGAAGAACTGCCGCACAGTGTAACGAGTGCGGTCACAAATAGCTTACGAAAAAAAAAGCCATAAAGTTGTAATAATAAATATGCAGAATCATAGTTTGGAGTACTAATATTCTCAATGTAAAAGTTTTTACCAATATTTTTTCTGTTAAGAAAGTGTCACTTGCAAAGTAAAAGTTGACTTGAAAATATGATAAACATTTTTTTTACTTTGACATTGTATATTTTTTAATAAGGCGTTTAATAACACAATTTATTTTTTTTTAAGAAATCTGTGATTGTTCGCTAATTTTATTGTGCAAAGCCACAGGAAGATACAACATCTTTGAACAATAACCGCGCTGTCGAGCAAAAACAGCAGCAGCAACTACGACGCCACAATAAATACCAAGCAACGAAAAAATCGGCTGATTTTGACATTATACATATATTCTGATATCAGATTCGAAGTCAGCGACCCCTTAATACTGTTAAATGATGTTTAAAACTCTTGAAAATACATTTTGGTAGGTGGCAACACTATTATAAAAAAATTACACAATTTTGGAAATCTGGCAATGAATTCGGATTCAGCGACCCATTTTTACCTAGTGTTTGCTTCAGCACCGAATTCGTGAAAATAAAAAAATTTTAGGTGGCAACACCATTAACCATCTTGAATTTTAAAATTGTGACATCAGATTTGAAGTCAGCGACCCCTAAACACTGTTAAACCATGTTAAAAACTCTTGAAAATACATTTCGGTAGGGGGCAACACTATTATAAAAAAATGACTGAATTTCGGAAATCTGGCAATGAATTCGGATTCAGCGACCCATTTTTACCTAGTGTTTGCTCCAGCACCGAATTCGTGAAAATAAAAAAATGTTAGGTGGCAACACCAATGACCATCTTGAATTTTAAAATTGTGACATCAGATTTGAAGTCAGCGACCCCTAAATACGGTTAAAAACTTTTGAAAAAACATTTTGGTAGGTGGCAACACTATTATAAAAAAATTACACAATTTTGGAAATCTGGCAATGAATTCGGATTCAGCGACCCATTTTTACCTAGTGTTTGCTCCAGCACCGAATTCGTGAGAATAAAAAAATTTTAGATGGCAACACCATTAACCATCTTGAATTTTAAATTTCTGAAAATTTTAAAATTTTCTAAAATTTTAAATAAAAAAATTTTAGGTGGCAACACCATTAACCATCTTGAATTTTAAATTTCTGACAGTCTTAATTGCGACCGTCTAATTCTGCCATCGCATCTACAATTCCAGTTTCCAATTTTTAAAATCTTAAATTCAATTTATGCACCGAATGTTATGTTGTTGTCAGCATTAATCGTTTACAAATCCTTCATTCTGTTATGTTTGGTTTAGATTCGTTTGTCCGACGAATGCTACCGGCTCGTTCCGAACGACTCAAACATAACAATCAATCGTTTCCAAACGAATGTGTTGAAAGTCGGTTTAAGACTCTTTATGGCTATGGTGTTATTTTCACTCGCTGTTATAGTTATGTAAACTACTGAACTCGACACCGAATGCACTATTGTTGTAGTAGAAACGAGTTAATCCGTGCAGAGGTTTAATATTTAATCAGATTTGCCGCTCCATAGATTTTCTTGCACCACAAGTACGAGATATTTTTCGCACAAAGCAGTCGACACAGCATCCAAATACTGCTGTTATTATAAAATTCTAACCACATATGGTCGCTCTCGTGTACTTAGTGGCTTTTCGGAATACAGGAAAAGAGCTAAAGCTGCGGTAACTTTAAGAGGTGCTGGATTTAATTCGGACGCCAAGAAACTTGTATTTGAAAGCTTGCCTAATGATGCGAGGAAAATTCTACAAGCCGGAATTAAGCTCAAACGTACCAAGAAGCTTTTTAATGTGTTTTCCATCCGTGGTGTGGTCCATGTTAGAGCTAGTAGAGGTGATGCTGCAGTTGCTGTACGTAGTGAAGCCGAGCTTATTTCGCTGGTGTCGAATAATGCTTCTACAATGGAAAGTATCTAGATTTTTTATTATACCTTTTTTACTCTCACTATCTGCTTCCTTTATATTTTACTCTCACTTGCTCTCTAACTCCAGCTGTATCTACACGCTTATAGCTTGTATTTGTTCGTCTGACCTCCTGCTTTATGAGTTCTAACTCTTCTAGTGGCGTTGATGAGGACCGGAAAATTTTAGTTGATATTCTCTGTAAACAATGTGACGGTCTCTCCATTGTTCATTTTAATGCGCGAAGCTTGAATATAGCTAAATTAGATTTTATTAAATATGTATTTGTTGATTCTACTGTTGATGTTATCTGTGTTTCTGAGACGTGGTTCAATCCTGATGTCCCCAGTAGTTTTTTTATTATGGCTAATTACACACTTTTCAGAAATGACAGGATTGGCAGTAAAGGTGGTGGAGTTGCGATTTACTGCAAATCTTGCCTTAATTCTAAACTTGTAAGTAAGTCCTGTGGATCTGCCATTGAGTTTATATATGTTGAAATTACTAATAGTTATGGTGCTAAATTGCTTGTTTCTTTGTGTTTATAATCCTCATAGATCATTTAGTCTTGAACCTTTTTTCTGTGACTTGTATCAACATTTAACTTATTTTGACTGTTTTGCTATTTGTGGCGACTTTAATGTTAATATGTTAAATAAGGACAGTTTGTCAGTAAGTTTATGTGACAAAGTAAATACGACGGGTATGAACATTGTAAATTCTTCCACCCCGACTCGCTTTGCTCCTAATGTGACGCCAAGTCTGATTGACTTGTTTATCTTGTCTGACGTCTCCTTACTTCTACATTTTGATCAAATTTCATTCATATCTGATCATGACTTACTATTTTGTACTATAAAATTTGAGACTTGTCGCCTCTCTTCTCCTACGTCTATTAGTTATCGTGATTATAAGTCCATTGACTACACTCTATTGCATAATTATATGTCTGGGATCTGTTGGGACGATTGCTGGTTTAGTCAATCTGTTGATGATAAATTAAGTGTTCTCGTTTCACATGTCTACTATGCTTTTGAAAATTTTGTTCCTTACCGTACGACTATAGTCAACAATAAGTCTTGTCCTTGGTACACGTCACATGTTAAAGTAGCTGTTAACAAAAAAACAAACTTTATGTTAAATGGAAAAAAAACCCTATTAATGATAATTGGGAACTTTACAAGCTTGCTCGTAATAATGCTGTCTCAGTTGTCAGACAGTCAAAGAAAAAATACTTTTCTCTTAAATTAAATTGCTCACTTCCTCCGAAAATTCTTTGGAAGAATATTCGTCGTTTAGGCGTAAGTTGTAAAGATGATCAGAAGTGTGCAATTGAACCCAATTTACTCAATAAATTCTTCCTGTCCAACTCCTGTGCAAATAACAATAATAATAATAATCAATGTAATTTTCGTAGTGCTCGGGATGTCAGTGTGTCTAGACAGTTCTCTTTCTGTAATGTTGATGCGAATGATATAATATTGGCAATTAAAAAAATTAGGTCAAACGCCATTGGAAATGATGGTATTCCTTTACGTTTCATTAAAATTATTCTGCCGCATATCATAAAACCACTCACACATATTATCAACCATTGTTTCCTGTTTTCCTAATTCTTGGAAGCTGGCTAACGTAATACCGATTGCTAAAGTCAGTAATGCATCATCTATGCAAGATTTTAGACCAATAAGTATTTTATGTTCACTGTCAAAAGTCTGTGAGTCTCTGATGTGTAATAAAATAAATGAATACATAGAGTCGCAAAAGCTGTTATCACCCTACCAATCGGCTTTTAGATCGGGGCATAGCTGCGCGACAGCTATGCTTAAGATACAAGATGATATTCGCATACATTATGATGCTGGCAACATCACACTCCTTTGTCTTCTTGATTTCTCTAAGGCGTTTGACAGTGTTAATCATTCTCTTTTAGTTCAAAAACTGAAACTTTTTCGGTTTCAATAATGGTGCTGCGTCTTTAATTGGAAACTATCTTGATAGTAGAATGCAGAGAGTGAAGATCTCTAGACCCCAAGGATCTATTCTTGGGCCTCTGCTTTTTAGTTTATTTATTAATGACATTTTTACTGTATGAAATGATTTGACGATGCATGTCTATGCTGATGACATTCAATTTCTATGCTGATGACATTCCTTTCAACCGAATAGGACTAAGTGAGGACTTATGTTTTAGATTAAATGAAGATTTAAGTGCTATTTCTAAGTGGGCTTTTGATAATGACCTATGCCTTAATGCTAATAAATCCTTTATTCTTCCTATATCTAAGGATAAACTTGACTTCACACAAAGTCCGATAGTTAATCTTAATGGCAAGCGTTTGCAAATCGTTGACAAAGTGAAAAATTTAGGTTTTTATGTCAATTCAAAATTGACTTGCACCGACCATGTCAATATCATTATTAAACGAATCTATTATACACTAAGATGTCTGCAACTATCCTCTAAGTTTACTCCCACTTTGACAAAAAAAAGACTCGTTGTTCAACTCATTATCCCACTAATAACTTACTCCTTACTAATAACTCACTAACTAACCTAGACTCTCACTCTGAACATAAAATTCTTGTTGCTTTTAATGATTTGACTAGATATATTTACGACTTAAGACGCAATGATCATGTGTCTGTAAGAAGCAAGGACATTCTGGGATATAGCATAATTGGCTACTTAAAGGCAAGAAACTGCATATTTTTGCACAAGTTAATAAATAACAGGACGCCATTGTACCTTTTTGAAAAACTACGTTTCAGTGTCTCCAGTAGAACGTATAATTTAATAATACCTAAATATTCATGTCTACATTCTAAACGACTCTTCTTCATCAACGCCATTAAGCTTCCTTTAAATATTAAATATTAAGACATTAGTCTTAATATTTGCGCGAACAAATTTAAGCTTTCAGTCATATCTTTTTTCTCTAACTAAATATTTTCTTCTCCTCTCTCTCTCTTTCTCTCAAGCCTCTACTTAAGTAAAGTTAAGTAAGTTAAGTTAAGTTAAATTGTAAACTTGTTTTTTAAATTATTAGCTTTGGATTGTCTTTAATTGTTAGCTTTCAACTTTTTTTAATGACTATGTTGACAATTCCTTTATGGCCGTTGTACGTCAAGAGTTCATAAGTATCTCACTGTACTAATATTTTCATTTAAATAAACACAAACATGTACTAAAGAGTCTGTACTGTACGATGGAAAACATTTTTGAGAATTTGGGAAAATCCAAGAATTCCCGCTTTTGAAGTGATTAAATGTAAAAGTTTTATAAAGTTTTTCATCAATGAGTTTTCCCTATTCATGATTTATTTGGAAATTTTTATTATTTTAGGTTTTTGCGAATTAAACTAAAATTTAATCATTTACTTTTCTTTTCATTACACAATTTAAAAACTTCAATAGTTTATCACAACAATAAATAAAACTGTGCTAAATCACATTTGAAATCTAGATTTTAAAATATATTGCAGAACCTCAATGGTAATTTTAAATAAAATTAATGTAATGTTTGCTCTATTTTACATTTTTGGTGTATTAAATAATCTGGTGCTTTTTGGTTAATTTTGGTTAATAAATGGTGATAATTATAATTAACTATCAGATAATCAGATTAATTACATTTTTTAACGCTTTTTATTTTGTTTATTTTTTACCAATTTAGAGATCAGGATCCAGTTGAAGTCACACCGAATACTGATTTAAGCTTTTTACTTCAATCTTAATGGACGCTGAAAAAAACCGATGTAAAAATTGGGGACTTTTTTTTTTATAAATAAACTTGATCTTTATTTCTTGAGATGGATTGTTTGCTAGGCTTCAATACTTTGTATGATTGTATATACATTTTGAATTAAAATAACTTAGTACACTGAAATAAACATTTACGAAACTTTTTACATAATTACAGATAATTTAAGACGCAAAGCAATATAACTAGCATTAGTATGTTTCAAAACTTACACATTTTTTATTAAAGCTCTGCAACTAGAGATATCAATGGAACATATGTAGATTTGTAGGCAATATTATTGGCGTTCATAAAATAGATGCATACATCTTTTAAACAAAAGGAAACAATTTTAAAATTTATGATAAATTGAATTAATAATAATTGGTAAAAAGACTAAAGTTTACGAATAAGCTTTTACATCGACTTAACTTTTGCAGCACAATATTTTCAAAACAAAACGCTATCTAAATAAAATATTAAAACAGCCTGAACTCTTTTCGTTTTGAGTACTAAAGATATGATTCTTTATTTAAGGTCAATTAAAATCGCGAGAAACATAACACTTAAATACTAGTTTACACATATAAAAATATATTACATTTCTCACAAAAATAATTTACATTTTATTACAATTGGGAATATGTAATATTACATGCTACCTGTTTTAAAATTTGGCAGCATAATATTTAAAAATCTTTCAAACTTCAAAGTACTAAAATTTGAAAATAAAAAATCACTTATATTTCAAGGGATTCAAAGTACCCCCACTTATGTCTTATATCTAAATAGCGAGGTTTAAAGGGTACATAGTATCAGAGAACTTTGGAAGGAAGAGGAATTTCGAAGATTCGTATTTTTTGATCATAGAATTTATAAAATAAGAAAAATTCATCATTTTATAGCATCGACAAATCACTTAACATACTCGTTAAAGCATTAAAATATTGCTGTGCGAATAATCGCCTAAGGGAAAATCGACAAATCTGCACAAATTAACAATCGTCCAAAAAATCGGCGAAACATTTTGGGTGATTGTTAATTTTTAGGCGATTGCTCTTTTTTTTTATTATGAACAATCGCCCAAATTTAAGAAAATTAACAAATAACCAAAAAAATATGTTTGTAATAGTTCATTACAGTGGATGGCCATTTAAATATACTAAAGAAATTTCGGCATGAAAATTTCGGATGTTACTTTTTTAATATATTGAAAAGTTTCAATATGTGGCATTACTATAAGTAGTCATGTTATAATTTTTTTGATAGTAACGGGAATTTCAGCGACAGCCATTTTTTTCACTTATTGGGATTTCATTCTTGTGACTTAAATATTTGTGATATCGGTTTACCCATAAAAGCCTTGGTAAGTGTTGAGCTTTTAATTAGAAAGATTGCACTCGTATTTATTTTATATATTTTTTAATCTTCAAACCACCCTAACCTTATGCTTAGTTTTCCGATCTCTTAGAGAGTGATAGGCAGAGTTTATACGTCATTCAAATTGAATGAAGAATATCGCATTTTTAGTTCTCTTTTACTCTCTTCGAGATATTTGATTTTAATAAAATCACACGTGATTTTTTGATTGAATGACCGATGCCGACTAAAAGTGTTGTTGTAAGTAACAGAAAAGTTGATTATGCAACCCTGTGATTGATTGATGCAGGTCTTGAGCTCCATCAAAATTTTGATTGATGCGATGAAGTGTTGAAAGTTCATTTCCGCTCTCGCAGAGAGTTCATCTTTTTTTTCGCTGGGAACGAAAATAAACAACAACAATAAAAACAACAACAAATTTTGAATGATCCTTCAATTTGAATGACGTGTAAACAGTGCCATACAAAGTCGATATTTTTCATTCGAATCGTTAGTGAGGGCGAACGAAACACGAAACCTTTCAGAGGAAGAGAGAGCTAACGTAATTTTTATAATTTTTGCTTATGTGTCAGTATAAAACACGAAATCAAAGCAAACGTTTCATTAATGATCACTGTTATGCATAAGGCATTGAACGATAACACAAGACTTGTTTGCACACAGCGTGAGCGTGGGTTTTGTTTTTGTCGTTTCACAGCAAATTAAGATGTTAAAAAACAAAGGAAGGAGAGAATTTTTTCTGAGACTTTGTAGGTGTTCACACATCAGTCAAATGATTGAAGTATATCGCGGTTTTTTACTCTCTTTAGCTCTGAATATTTTGATTGACGCTTGCTCACACACGATTTTTTCATTGAAGCTCCGACGCAGGCATTTGTTACTTTTCTGCTACCTACTTTTTTGTGAATTCATTATCGTGCTGTGTGCATCACTTTATTTGGGTGTTTCTTCCATTAAGTTGTTTTGTGTGCATAATCATTTTACAAATTTAAAAAACTACTTTTGTTTCCAGTTAACTACTTTTCTTGATATAATTGCCTACTAAAAAGCAGACAAGTAAAATAATGCAACCCTTTGACTGATTGATGCAGGTCTGGAGCTCAATCAAAATTTTGACTGACGAGAGAAGATTTTGGAGTTCATTTTCGCTCTGAGATAAAGTTAATTTTTTTTTTTACATAGGAAAGCAACAACAAATTTTGATTGATTCAATCATTTGACTGACGTATGAACACCTCCTTTGCTAAAGAAACGAAGCAAAAATACAAAGAGCGCAAAAGAATGCGACGTAGAATATTTATTTTGCTGTTATCCGACGATCGTTTAACTAATCGTTGTTTCGGTTTCATTTGTGCCTCTTGGTTACATAATTTTTTTGTTTTGTTTTGCTCGTAGCAGCAAACAAAAAACAAAGCAAATGCTCAAGCGTTCTTTTATTATTTCAATCGTTTTTGTTTCGTACGCTTGAAAGATCGCAACGAAACGAAATGGAATGATTCGTTATTGTTTATTTTCGTTCTCTGGTTTTCACTAAGTCAATTTCAATGGTCAATTGCTGTCAATCAAATGACAACACGTTGACATTCTTTCTATGTTTGACAATGGAGAAAAATTAAAAACAACTGAATTATCGAATTGATCTATACAAAAAATATAGAATAATTTTATTTAAGTTTTATGTCGTCATACAACTGACATAGTGAAAACTAGGCTTTACAAATTTCAGCTTATTTGAAATGGGAAAGTGTACAGATCTCTCCCCAATGTTAAAAGCAAAACTAACGACGATGCTACAACATTGTCAATATACATAGCGAAAAAAAACTGATTTAGGGTGTGCATACGAAAAAAACTAGTCGCAAAAAATCGCCTTTTTTCGCTTCGAAAATAACGGTTGAATCAAGTTATGTATATCAATGTGAAGCTTATCTTTGTCTATCAATATTGCACCATCCAATTTTTGAAATTTGATTCAGTTGCCAAAATGACCTAAATAAGAGAACTTACTCTTAAATTAATTGTGCGCAAAAAGCAAGAAAATCCTCATTTATCGCACAAAGACAATATTAAATATTAGCAAATCAGCAGTAACTTATGTTCTGAAACAATATAACGAATAATTATCTACTGGAAGAAAAATAGGAAGTGGAAGAAAAAAGGATTTGTTTTTAGAGGAAACAGTAAAGACAGTGGTTCGTATATTCAATCAAAACCCTAGGCTCTCTATTAGGGACGTGGTTAAAAAAGTAAAAATAGTCTGTGAAATAATTATATGTGACACAAGAACGTACCGTACAACGATTTAAGCGTACAAGCTCGGTAACGGTAAAATGTAAGCGTGCAGAAAAATTGGTTGTCTAATTATAGGTGTACTAAGAACTCGCTTGTCTTTTGCTCTTAAAATTTACCTTTATCACCATGTTATCTATAGGAAATAATTATATGTGCATCAAATACAAAGGTCTGCAAATAATGGGGTTGCGATAGTATTGGCCAGCTGAGGGTCATTTCCGAAGTAATTTTTTGTGTAGAATACGAACCCGTGCTCAGACTTGGTTCATCATGCCAGGATTTTGAGGTTATAAACCATAAAAAATTACTACTTTTGAGGTTTGATAAAGCATGCACAACATTTCTTAAATTATTTTATTTTTTCATGAAGTACTATTCTTTCCCTTTAAAATTAGCCCTGAAATGGTGACGTACGATGATTTATTCAAAAACTACGGTAATTTGAATTTTTTTATTTTTTTTTGAAAATAGCAAAGAGCACACCGGGGTTTTGTTTCTTAATATGAGAGAGGTAAACTGTTTAATTTTCAGGAAAAAATATTGATATTATATTTACTGATATATTAGTGAAATATTGACCTATATATTGAAAATCTGATTTATATGGGAAAATAGTGCTGTTTTCTAAAAAAAAAACCCATTAACATTTTTTAGACTCAAATTTTTCAAAAACCTGCTACGCACTTCGTTTTTTATTTAATTCTTTGAAATGGCGTATCAAATATGAATATCGGAGTTAAATAATAATTTCTAAAACTATACCTAATACCGACACAAAAAAATGGTGTGATTGCGTTAAATAATTTGGTCGTTATGAAATTTTTTGTTAGAAGCATGCTTTTTTGAAAATTTCCAGTTTAACCTTTTTTTTTTAAAAAAATTCGAAAAACCCAAAAATACAAATTTTGAAAAATCCAAACAAGAAGCAAACTAAGATCGGATTAAAAAGTTAAAGCCATTGAAACTTGACTTTTTTTCAACCCTGGAATCCCAAGCCCTCTTTTGGCAACACTGGAATTCCAAAATATTACGAAAGAAAATCAGATATATATTTTTAAGAATTATTGTAGTAATTTCAAATGTGAAATCTTTGTTTTAAATTTTTTATGATTTTTTTTCTGTGTTATGCCAGAAAATGACACTTTTAGGATTTTTAAAGAAAAAGTCAAGTTCCAGTAGATATAACTTTTTGATCCGTTTTTTTTTATTAATTTTTTTATTTATTTATTGCACAAAATGGCACAAAACTATTCTTAATTTGCCTCTTGTTTGGTTTTTCCAAAATTTGTTTTTTTGGGTTTTTGGAATTTTTTTTCATAAAAATACTTAAACTCGAAATTTCCAAAACGGTATGCTTCTACCAAAAAATTTCGTAACGACCAAATTATTAAACTTAATCACACCATTTTTTGTATCTGTATTAGGTATAGCTTTAAAAAATATTTCCATGATATTTCACTGTTTTTTTTTTAAATTTGAGTTTTTTTAATACAAGAAAAAAATGAGATTTTTTCCAAAAGTAAAAATACGTAACTCTGTTAATTTAACTC
This sequence comes from Coremacera marginata, assembly GCA_914767935.1. Classification (NCBI taxonomy): domain Eukaryota; kingdom Metazoa; phylum Arthropoda; class Insecta; order Diptera; family Sciomyzidae; genus Coremacera; species Coremacera marginata. The sequence continues at coordinate 75,474,999 of OU612046.1, read as the reverse complement.
CAATTTTCATGTTTGATGACTCATTTTAAAGAAAAATTAAATAAAAAAACGAAATGCTTACCAGGTTTTTGAAAACTTTAGCCTAAAAAAATGCTATTGGATTTTTTTTTTAAAACAGCACTATTTTCCCAAAAATATCAGATTTTCTATATAGAGGTCACTTGCGGCACGTTTAAATATCAATATTTTTCCCTGAAAATTTAACAGTTTACCTCTCTCATGTTAAGGAACAAACCCTGGTGTGCTCGTAAAGATCAGAAAAAAAAATTTTGCTCCATGTGCTTAAATTTTTTTTAGTTGTAATTTAGCATGATTTAGGCATGGTGAGAAACAAGGTGGTAGCGTATTTTCTCATTCTATTTTGTAGCATATCTCTCCCATTAAAAATGTCCCTAGATCTGCAAAAAACACGTAATGGTTAATTTTAAGCAAGACCCATTACCAAAACGATGCCTGTGAAATTTATGTTTTTTGTTAATTTTAAAAAATATATCTATTTATATAAAAATCAACTGCTGTGCGTTAGTCCCGCTAAAATTCCAAAATGGCTCAACCGATTTGGCTGGGATTTTTTTTATTTTTTTTTTTATTTTTTTTTATTTTGTTTTATTTTGTTGTATAACTTTTTGTATACAAATTGTGCATTTTGAATGGAAAATGTCAAACATCTCTGGAAGTTCTTCAAAGCTTTCTTTGAAATCTGGCAGAGAGGTAAACTATAAATCAGTTCAGGCTTAAAGATATATGTTGTTTTCCACGCCCATTCCCACCGCCTACAAAAGGCGTTGCAATAGTTTCACTAAATGGAGAAAAACGTATTTGAGTTTATAACTCAGAATTAAAACTTGAAAACGACTGGGCTGACTAAGCTCAAGTTTTGGCACCAAAAATATTTCGTGTACGAAATGGTTTAGGAATAATGAAGGATACTATTAGATAATAGGGCTTGGCACCTTCCATACACATCCGACATATCAAGCGATATCTTGGCCGATTTGCATAAAATTTTGTACGTAGGGTGCCTTTTATATTTCGGGATTTGGCAACCCTGGTGTTGCAATCTGTCAACTGAAAGCTCTATCGCAAAGTTTGACATTTGTTGGCTTATACGTACTCAGAACGTTTTGACATACGAGCGCTATTTGTGTTGTTTATAGTAACTTAAAAGATTCATCTGGGTCTAAAAATGGAATTAAATCGTGAACATTTTCGTGCGATTATTTTTTACAACTTTCGACGTGAATTAACACAGCAACAGTGCATGGATGAACTTAATTCAATTTTTGGCGATGAAGCTCCATCAAGGACCAGTGTTTATCGATGGTATGGTGAATTCAATCGTGGTCGTAGTTCACTCCAAGACGAATTTCGTGAAGGTCGTCCGAAATCAGCTGTTGTTCCGAAAACCATTGATGCTGTGCGCGAACTGATATTGCAAGATCGTCATGTTACCTATCGTGAGATTGAGGCAACCTTAGGCATAAGTGGGACCAGCATACATTCAATATTGCATAAACATTTGACTGTCAAAAAAATTTGTTCGCGTTGGATCCCACACAATTTGTCAATCGCTCAAAAAAAGGCTCGTGTCGATTGGTCGAAGGAAATGCTCAAAAAATACGATCGCGGTGCTTCGAAACACGTCTATGACATCGTGACAGGTGATGAATCGTGGATTTACGCGTATGAGCCCGAAAGTAAACAGCAGTCGACTGTATGGGTGTTTCAAGATGAGCCAAATCCAACAAAAGTTGTTCGCGCACGAAGCACTTCCAAGCAAATGGTCGCCTGTTTTTTCGGAAAATATGGACATGTCGCAACCGTACCACTAGAACAACGCAGAACAGTCAACTCTGAGTGGTACACAACCATTTGTTTGCCAGTTGTCTTCCAAGAAATCAGGAAAACCAACCGCCGAAGACGGATCACTCTTCACCACGACAATGCGAGCTCTCACACATCGGCTCAAACAACTGCATTTTTTGAGCACCCAAAACATCGATTTGATGGGTCATCCGCCGTATAGTCCTGACTTGGCACCGAATGACTTCTTTTTATTCCCAACCGTGAAGAATAAACTGCGTGGACAACGATTTTCGACGCCCGAAGAAGCGGTTGCGGCATTCAGAATGCATGTTTTGGAGATACCTCAATCAGAGTGGCAAAAGTGCTTCGACAATTGGTTCAAACGCATGCAAAAGTGTATAGATCTTAATGGATAATATTTTGAAAAACAATAAAGTGATTTTCGATGATTAATATTTGTTTTTGTTCTCTAATCCCGAAATATAAAAGGCACCCCTCGTATATAGGACTTTTAGGATACGGTAAGTTACGGAGCTATATATTTTGCTCTATCTCGAATACCAGATGGCACTGCAGTACAAACTGTGTTAATATACGCTAAAGCCTCCTAAATCGCCCATTCTATTAGCATAAAAATCTGTTTATAGTGATTTTAGGGTACGGCGAGTATTATGGCGATATTTCTTTTACTTTACCTTGAACATTAGAGGGCGCTGTAGTACAAAGATTTTCGGGAAGGCCGAGTCGTTTGGACATGCTACACTTTATTTCAATTTGTTTGACAATTCGTGCACTCCAAGAGTAGCTAATCGAAGCACGAGCATACCTGGCAAATGAAAAACAACTGCACGAGTGTCATTACAAAAAAAAAAAAAATATTAAAAACATGATAAAACGCAACTGAAACCGAAAATAAGTCTATATTTTAGAACACATAAACAGTGACAGGTGAAAATAGTTTATATACCATATTCAAGTGTGAAATCTGCCAATTTGAATAGACCAGGTAGGTGGCGCTGCTATCGAGATACAAGAAATTTTTTTCGAAATTGATCATCCAATTTGCATGAAAATATGTATGTAGGGGTCTTCGGGTACGGTGAGTGTTGATATTTTATCTATTCTGTACTATTTTAAAGACCAGAGGGCGTTGTAGTATAAATATTTAAAAAAAACCTGGAAAGCTCCTAAACCGCTCATTCGAATTGGATGAAAATTTGTATATGGGGGTTTTCGGATACGGTGAGTATTTTGGATTTATATATTCTGATCTATCTTGAGCTTCAGAGGGTGCTGTAGTATAAATATCTCAAGAAATCGTGAGATACTACAAAACCGCACATTCTATTTGAGTGCAAATCGATATATAGAGATTTTCGAGTACGACAAGTGTTTTGGCAATATCTCTTATGCACTATCTTTAAAGTGAGAGAGCGTTGTTGTACAAATACTGCAAAAACTCTAAATTTTTCGATTCGGGGGCGATTCACTTTAGTTTTAATATTTTATCTCAATAAATATTTACACCTTGGTATTGATATTCGGCATAGTGGTGAGTAGGTTATTTTCCAAGCACTCTGCAAAAAGAGGGTGCGGCCCCAAATTATATCAGGTTTAAAATTCGTAATTCGACTATGCTTTAAACATGGTTTGTAAACTAATTAAAATTCAAATCGCAAATAGTTTGAACCGTAAAATTGATTTCTAAAGACAAAAAAGTTATTTGATAATGTGAATCTAATTAAAATTATCTCTTTTCTGAAGACTGAGACTTTTGTCCAAAAATTAAATATTTTGTTACCGACGAAAAAATGTACATATGGTTAAAATTGGATCCATTGATGAGTGTGTTGAATTGAATACCCCCGGGCGACGCAGGGTATTCCAGCTAGTTTAATATAAAAGTGCATTTACTATGGAAAACAGCAATGCAATGGCACCACCCATTGAATGACCAACTAGGGTGGAAGGGCGTTTAGTTCCCTAGATAGAGCTTTCTAATAAGTTCGCCATAACACGACGCTGTGGTTGAAGTACTAATACTTTATTATTAAATTATCACACATTCAATTTGTTACTTCACAATATAATTTTGTATAGAATATATTTATTGTACTCTAAGCATAAAGCCAATAAATAAAAACACTAACATCTATTTGACACTAATCAACAGTTGGCTCTCTCTCTCTGTCAGAATTTTTTGTCAAGTGTTTGATTTATCTCAAGCCTAAGAGATAGATTTTTAAATCATGAATAATTTCTTATCGGGTTTAAAAAATTTTTTTTCTGACGCTACAAAATCACTATATATTGCGCTACAATATCACTATATATCACTATTATCAAGATGATTTGGAAGGAGATTTTGATGATCTAAAAATGGAACTGAATGTTTGCTATAAAGTTAGTAATAAAACTAACGATGGGAAAAAGACAGTGTTTGAAGCCTTAGAACAGTGCAATAAAGAAATATTCTCTAATATATTGAATTTACTAATCATCCTTGCAATTCTTCCAGTCACTTCATGTGAAAATGAACGAACGTTTTTCGTACTTCGCCGACTCAAAACTTATTAAAGAAGCACAATAATTCTGTAACAATAAATCGTAATTTTTAAAATTTTTAAATATTTCTTAATACAAATAAAACACTTTTTATAAAAACTTATTTTTAGTTTTAATTATGTATGTTATCATTGTGGTAGAGTTCTTTCTTTGTTTGTTAACTTTACCAATCTTTCATATGCAAATATTACTCCCAAAAGTTGCAATTTACTACTTTGAGGTGAAGCAGTTCAGTGGTAAGATGTTGCTTGCCCTGGCTGAGATTTTACCAAGAACTATAAGTAAAAAAATCGGACTCACTAACCATTACACAATAGCCGCTATAGTTACGTTTTTTATATGTAAGTCTGACATATTATAAACCCCAAAAAAAAAATCTGGTTGCGCCCCTGCAAAACAGAGTTCGTTCGGCAACGAAAAGACGAGAAATTGCACAAGGACTGCATTGTAGAATGTGTAAAGCATCCGGTTCCAGTGATGATATGGTCAGTAATCAGCAACAAAGGAACTGAAAAAATTTATATCGTGGAAGGAACCATGCGTTCCTGACCAGTATCAGAAAGTCCTGAGAGAACGTTTTGTTCCACAAATCGAAGAATGGTTCCCGCATGATAATTTTATATTTATGCATGACTCGACACCATGTCATCAAGTAAAATCGGTAACGAAATACCTTGAAACCAGCCGTATTTCAACTCTGAACTGGCCGGGAGTTTCCCCCGATTTAAATTTGTAGCAAAATCAGCAACCACACATCAGATTCATAGTAAAATTATTGTTTGCATTAATTTTCAATGTTGATTGACGATGTTTTTAAGATCAAATAAGTTTTAGTACTGGAACTGAAAAAACTGGTCTATGCGTCTGTAGAAAAAAAAAAACCATCAACCTGTTATCAATCAGTTTTGCGATTAGTTGCTCGTCTATAAGGCCCTTTATGAACAATGCTCATATTTTTTGGGTGATTGTTCATTTTGCGGTTTGGGTGATTTTCTCTTAGATTATTATTCGCACAGCCTTAAATATTAAATAAACATAAATTGAATTTATATATTTACACGCGATATGAACTTTTAAATAGTTCTTCGACACTCATTACAAAAAATACCTTAACAATTATTGAGCATTAAAAGTTTCGTTATAAAATTATTTTTATCTCTCTTTACAGCTAATAAGGCAACCCATTTAATACACCCAGCTTATTTATTTAAAATAGTTTTATCCTCAAAACGGATAATTGCATCACCTATTTGTTTCCTAGATGCTAAATGAAGGCACTTGCGGGGACTTAAGCTAAAGCTTTCTTTGAGATTTTCGTATTTAAGAGGAATTTCATTGGAATAATTATTCAAGAAATTCTCTTGATTGTTATTGTTTTTGTTTGACTTCGCGAAATTACCATCAGAAAAAGCCGGACATTTAGGTATATCACTTGTTATTTCGAGGAAACTCTTTATGGCGCTGCCATATCTTAAGTTCGGTTCAACGCCGCGCAAAACATGCACGGGTAGTTTAGAGGCAACAAACATGTCCAGCATAGTGTTGATGGTTTTATCGGCACGGTTGAATAACTGGCCGATGTCATTATCATTGCGCATAATGGGTAGTGAATCTTCCATTAGCTTACGTGCTAAAATAATGAAAATGTGAAATGTGAGCATTTTTTTGTATCATATATCTTTAAGTCTATAAACCTTGCACATAATCACGGGTGTAGAATGATATAACATCGTAGTTCCATTTATCAAAGTAACCTGCACTCTGACTAACGTCACACGTCTCACACTCCTTGCAAAAGTAAGTAAATTTGCAGGGATACGTCATGAATCCAATAGGTGAGTATATTTGGAAGCCTTGTATGGTATTCATACGCACCTAAGGGAGACAATTTTTTTTGATTAATCATTAACGCGTCGCATGACATTATCTGTACTTACTCTGTTAAGAAAGTCAAGCTTGAAATTCATTGATGTGGACGACATTAAAACCAAGCTATCGAGTCCTATTTTGGGTAGAGCCAGATCTGCTACAGCTATGCTCAGTATTTCATTACGAGCATACAATGAGTTCAGCATTATGTCTTCCGGCAATATAGCATCGCTCATAATGGCTGGCAAACGTATTGACACCCAAGCAATGCGTGAACCATCAGTTTTATATTTAGTAGACAGATCAAGAGCAAGAGATTTTAAGCTTTTGAAAGGGTCAGTTTCACCTTTGCTGGAAGAATCGTATCGATAGAGGAATATCTAAAAAAATACTATTCAAAAATGAAGCCAAATATGTATGTGATAATTTACATGCCATTAACAGAAATGTGTTGTCCTGGTTCTTCATGCAGATACGCTCGTAGCGCTCGATAAATGTTATACCATCATTGAGTTGATGCTCAAATGTCGGCACCAAAACGGCAATTCGAGTACTCTCTGTAACATATGGCGACGGTACAACCTCCACGCGCCCTAGTGGTTTAACCACCTGAAATCTTTTCATCTGCAGATGCTGTGAACTTTTCGTGTCTTGAAATTTTATGTGTAGCTGATAGTCCATGCCACGTGTTGGGTCGAATTTTCTATACACTGTGTTGAGATCGTGATATTGAAGATTGGGAAATTTGTGACTGGCGTATTGTAGAGCGATTTTTATTACTTTTTCCAAATCAAATGAGTCGATACGACTTAGTGGTTCAACGATGTTGTGCGCATTTGGAAGAAATATATGCGTTCGGTTTAATAGATGCCATGTTATTATATCGTGTCGTGTTTCAGGAGAACTACTCAGGGGGACACCAAGAGGCCAACGTATTTCTAGTATATTATTCGATATGGAACCATTGGCTATGCGGTATGATTTATGTTCAAGCTCGTTGCTACGTTGTTGTACTTGCTCCAAATGGTACTAGGATAAAAAATATTGTAGAAATTAGTTTGTAATTTATTGTTTTTTGTTAATATATTGTTACAATACACTATTTATTAATTTATTTGATTTTGTCAAATTAGGTAAATATCTTTGGGAATTAACATTAACGATATATTTTCAGATCATTGGCCAAAAAGAGTTCTTGTAACAAAATAGTTACAAGTGTCCTAAGTGACTATTCTATGGTATTCCATAACATTGATGGGTTTTGAATTGATGTAAATGGTTTTTACGATTTGATTGCAATTGTTAAATTTAATTTAGATTTGAATAAAAACCTAGGCCATGTAGCTGCCTGTATACACTGGCCTCACTCCACCGACTCACTTTGACATCTACAGAAGAGAGAAGAGGGGGGGTTTTTGTGAAGGTGAAATGTTCGTGAGGCGAGAGTTTTTTCAAAATTCTGCGACTCACTTTGATTTTTTTCTGTTAGTTGCGCAGTATTCCTTGTGAGAATCGATTAAAATGTTAATTAAGATATTTAAGTGCGATAAAACCCAAATTTAAGTTTCGATAGAACTACAACAGTGAAGAGTTCTCGGATTGGATTATTCAATATTGAAGTGAGGCAAGTGATGTGTTTGAACATTTGGCAGCTGTCTCACTTGAAAATGAGTCGGTGTAGTGAGGCGAATGTAAACAGGCACTAGCATAGTTTTTTTTTTCAAATCTAGATATTTGTCAAATGTATTATATATTTTTTTTTTATAACGGAATCGGACACTTTCCTGAGTAAAAGGCACTGAAGATAGCTTGCAAATCATATCAGTATAATATATGTTAGATGCTAGCAAAACAACTCCCTTACATTTGTTCTCTTATTCGATCTCATCATCAGCATAGTTAGGCCAACTTAATTGTTGTCTTTACTAGCACAAGGAAGTTGCAAAAAAATTTAAAAAAATTATGAAGAGAAAAAAAAAAAATTCCTCAGCAACACTTACGAAGTATACGTATATTCAACAAATTAAAAATATAAAAAATTTAAATTCCGCAGTAGTTATTGAATTAAAACAACAATTAAAAATAAAACTTAATTCAGGAAATACTTAATTCGGTCATCTGCAGATTGAGTCATAATAGTTCGGTTAATCAGCAACATCGTTGATAACGGTTCAATTAAATCCCGATTTTTTCTTTGTTTTCGAAATTCTTAGGGCGCGTTTATAGTGCCAGCTGGTTGCTGCGCCGAGCCGAGCTGAAAACACGTCATGCTTTAAGCAGCTGATAGTGCATATAGTGCACGCTTACTGCCGTCGACTTGTTGCATCTGGTTTTTAACTATTTTGGGTTTGTTTGTATATATTACCTTTTTATTTTTGCAATCGAAGCAACAAATTTCGTGTACAGTTTTTGCTTTCCTCAAACCAGCATAAAAAAAGTGACGCAGAGACAAAAATGAGAAAAAACGCTGCTGAAACTAAATTTCAGCCCTTGCTGAAGTCTTTAAGTCACTTGCCGTTCCAGCTTGTTTCGACTTTTTTGCAATTGTTTTGTGCTGTTTTTGTTGTCTTGTTGCTGCGTTTTTGAGGGTAATGAGGGTAAAACAAAGTATATGCTGTCTACAAGCAAGGGAGTCTAGGCGGCGTCTAGACTCCCACGTTTCATCCGGCAGCTATAACTTTGAAGTAGTCAAGGAGTTTGTATACCTTGGCACCGCCATAATTAACAACAACGAAGTCAGTCTAGAGATAAAGCGAATAAAAATAATTGCTAATAGGTGCTACTACGGGCTCAGTAAGCAACTAAGTTCCAGAGCCCTCTCTCGATCGACAAAACTAACACTCTACAAGACGCTCGTTTTACCTGTGCTGCTTTATGGCGTTGAAGCATGGGTATTATCGCAAACTGATGCAGCTGCTCTGGGGGTGTTCGAGAGAAAAGTTCTTCGCAAAATCTTCGGTCCTGTTCGAGTAGGTATGAGCTCTACGAAGACATTGACGTAGTTCGGCGTATAACTGTGCAGCGACTACGCTGGCTGGGTCAAGTCCATCGTATGGACGACAAAGCTCCAGCGAAAAAGGTGCTCGAGGCGAGGGTCTCTGGTCGACGGCGACGAGGGAGACCATGCCTCGGATGGATGGACCAGGCCGAGGAAGACCTAACCGCACTTGGTGTATCCGATTGGAGAAGGCGCGCGAGTTATATAATTTAAGATTAAAAACACAAACAACTTGATTTTTACTGTCTGTTTCATTTTAGCTCCAAACTCCAACTGATCTTTTATTCCTACTCTAAGATTAACTTATGCTCTATCTGAGCTTTAAACATGTATGTATTTATCGTAACATAAACAAATATGTATTTATTATTATCGTGGCGGAATACATATCAGCTAGAATATGCTGACTTTGTGCATTCCGTCACGTTTCTTGTGTTGATCATTCAACTCCTCCCAGGTTGCTTTTAGGATTCTCCTGAATCCTTTTATATTATTTTTATTTTATTTCATCTGTTTGTAATACAAAAGCCTTATTGGCCAATTACTATATTACAAGAAAAATATACATTCGAGATATAACTTAACTAACAAATACTTTATATGTACCTAAAAATTAACGGCTTCCCTACAAAACTACAAGCATTTCATATTATTAAATTTAGTTTAGTTGACATTGTCCCAAGTAGGCAGTGGTATAAGTTAAGAAAAAAAAACATTAAAGAAAAAAACAACAATGAGGTAATATATGTAGACATAGTACTTGACGAAGTTAGTCAAATGTGTTCTAAAAGTTTGCCTTTATAGGCATTTGAGGTGACTGAAAAATTACGTAAGCAGATAGGTAGTCCATTCCAACAACGAGCTGTGCGTACCAGAAAAGACCGTTCATATACTGAAGATGAAATTCTCGGTATGATGATTTGTGTGTTTCTCGTGGAACGACTAAACATGAATTTTTGAGACAGGTAGTGTGGTACGTTTGTTTTTATGAGTTTGTAGAAACACAGCAATAGCCTAATTATTATAAAATTCCGAAAAGAACAATTTAAGAACTTAATGACATATGGAGATATATGGTCTCGTCTACGAACCTGATACACAAAACGTACAATATTATTCACAATTACTTCCAGCTTTTTGATGTTATAAGCTAACGTGCCTGAAAAGACCTCAACACAATACGTTATACTAGACATAAGGAGAGCATGACCGATTTTATATTTAACATTTAACGGTAAATATAGATTAGTGCTATATAGTTTTCTCAAGGTAAATCCAATTTTTGAGCTCAATGCATCAATATGGGAATCAAAATTCAATTTATTATCAATAACTACACCGAGGCATTTTATACTGTCAACAAATTGGACTTGCTCATAATGTAGAAAGATATTTAATTGGTCAATATGTAACCTAGAAGGGTTAAATTGAACGCACTTTGTTTTACTAGAATTGATAGTTAAGTCATTTTCAGACGTCCACGAAGAAACAAGAGATAAGTTATAGTTAACTAAAGACTCAAGTACATCTGGAAACTGAATATCACTTGAAAATAAAAGTTGTATATCATCAGCGAAAATGAATGGCTTACACGTATTTATGTCGAGGACCCTCACTATATCATTTATGTATAACATAAAAAGTAGTGGACCAAGGACGGATCCTTGTGGGACACCAGAAACAATATTAAGCAAAGAAGATTCATGACCATTATACAAAACAAACTGTTTACGTTTACATAAATACGATAACATAAGCTTACATGCAGTATTAGAGAAATTAAATTTTCTTTTAAGTTTGTGTATTAATTTCAAATGACTTATTGTATCAAATGCCTTCGAAAGATCGAGGGACACTAAAATACTAATTTTGTTTTTGCTTAAGTTTTCTCTTATAGAGTCAGTTAAGCCAAGGAGCAGAGTAGAAGTTGAGTAAACATTCCGAAATCCGGATTGACAGCCATCAATAAGAGACAGCCTGTTAGTATATTCCATTATTTGGGTTTTTATTATATTTTCGACAACTTTGGATAGTGCAGGCAATATACTTATCGGTCTAAAGTTTTCAATAGAGTTGGAGCGGCTATTTTTCGGAATGGGTACAACTCTAGCTATTTTCCAGGCTAGAGGAAACTTCGAAGTCATAAGAATATTATTTATTAGAACTAACACATGGCTCTGAATATGTGGTAGAATTATTTTAATAAATTTAAGTGGAATACTATCATTTCCAATAGCATTCGACTTAACGCTTGAGATGGATTCATTAAGAACATCTTCTGAAATATTTTTAAAGGAAAACCCGTCGATATTGTCCTCTGAATCTTCGAAATCGAACTGATTAGCAGTACTTATAGTCTGATTGTTAATAAAATGTTTATTGATAAGATCAACGTCAAATTCTTCAGTAGACATAGCTGAAGTTAAGCAGCCACTATTACGCAACGTATTCCACATTTGTTTTGAATTTTTATTCTGGAATAAACGGGACCCAGACTTCAGTTTAGTTTTGCGAATAACGGACTTTGCACGATTGCGATATTTACAAAAAATTTTCCAATTAAAGTCAGAATTTTCTTGTAAGTATGCTTTAAAGGCAAGATCACGCATAGATTTTGCGAATACTACCTCTTTAGAATGTATCTCGGTACCATTCTCATATTTAATTTTATAGCTAGTAATAGGGACTAGATTAAATGCGCCAGATAGTACACTATTTAGTACATGAAGCTGTACATCAACATCATTGGTGATGTACATTTCGTTGAAATCACTTTGGCACAAAAATGCATTTAAAGACTCATAGTTAATAGCGTTATAGTTGCGATATTCAATAAATTTTTCCTTCCGAACAATAGCAAAATCAAGGGAAACAAAAATTAATGCATGATGTGAAATCGCCGGTGAAAGCATTTGCCCTGAAAGTCTTACGATACTTGGATCACTAATTAAAACGTAATCAATAAGTGAAGTTGAGTTGTGATGATTATCGTAGTGAGAAGGGAGCGAATTGTGGACACATGACAAATTGCAACGAAAACACATGGAATGCAAGGCACTTGATTTGGTCATATCGAAAAGATTATGGTTAAAGTCACCAACAATAACAACATTACAATATTTAACAAGAAGGTCACCTAACAAATTTTCGAAAGAGATAATATCGCCGCGCGGTAAATAAACAACACCAAGTAAAATTTTTTGCGTATTGTGGCATATTTCAATAAACAGAGACTCACATATACCGTATTCATTTGAACGGGACACAACTTTGTATTTGATTTTTTTCGATACATAGAATCCGACACCACCTCCTCTCATATTAGGACAATCGTTTCTGCAAAAAGAATAGCCTGGTATATCGACTGCATTGTTTGAAATATATGGTTTAAGCCACGTTTCAGAAACACCAAAAATATCGAGAAAACAACCATCTAGAATACATTTGAGTTCATCTAACTTAGTTGACGGAAGAGAGGGTTTTAGACTTTGACAATTTACATGACCGACATTGAGATTTAAATAATGTTTATGGAGTTTCGAGCGTAATTCCGAGTTATCACTGACGATGGGACCAAGATTTAGATTAGGCAAAGCCAGAAGTATGTACTATGTAAAAGAGCCGCCGCAAATAGGTACAATAAAATATATTTAAAACTAATATTAAAATCGAAAAAGTAATTATAAAATTATAAAATTCAAAAGTATTATAAAATTCATATTTTTGATTCATTTCAATATTTAAATATTCAAGTTTAACTTCAGAAGTTGATCGAAATTTTTAAATTGAAGGGTTGGATTATTATCATAGATTATTATTATTGATAATTTATACTTCATTCATCTGCAAGGCGCCAACAACACTGGACAGGTTAGTAGACGGAGCACCGGAATCAGGAGCTGCAGAATCAGAAATCGCCATACATTCTTGCAGATTATGTATTTGTTCTCTGCCATTTGGAGTCGTAATTTTAGCCTTGGGTGTATCGGTGTTCAGAATCTTATACTTGTTAATCTTTTTCTCCTTGAGAAGCTTTCTGCAAATAAAATTTAGCTTACTTGCAGCTGGCGTGTGGTGGTCGTTTAAGTAAACTCTCGACTGTACATCTCCACCGATAAGGTCGCATAATTTTAAGTTTTTTGTTTTAAAATAAGCCCTCATAATGCTATCCCGCAGCTGGACACTGTTAAATTTAACAAGTACTGATTTTTTATTTTGAATAAAAAATTTGGATATAGCAATGACCGGGTTGTGGATACTAACCATTCCCGAAGGCAAGCCACTTATAACAATATCAGCACGGTTGAGACGGCGCTGCAACATATGGTTTTCATTCTCTAGTTCTTTTATTTTGTTATTGGCGGTAGTCTCAACAAGTTGAATTGACTGGTTACAGTGTGCAATGTCTGCTTTAACGTCTTTTAAGGCAGAGGACCACTCCAACTTTACTTCATCCAGCAGTTCACTAAAATATTGCTTTATCTCGGCCAGTCCTTCACGAAGCTCAGTGCGGAAGGATGTTGTAGAATTGTCCCGGGTTGGGGGTTTCTCTTGGCATTCCTTACAGGTGAAAGATAAAGTTCGGTTTTTCAGCAAAAAGGCGTGCTGGTCAGCAGTTACATCAACGCAAACTATATGGAACCAATTGCCGCAAACAACACATCCAACACTTGGCTGCAGTTTTCCAATGTTTTTGATACAAACTCCACAATTAGTAATTTTCGTAGGTGCCATATTAAAGTTCAGCGACAGTTCAAGGTTAGCGAAGGAACAAATAAAGAGTGCAAGAACAACAGCAAACAGTAACAATAGAACAGTGCAGGGCAGCAACAACAACAGCAATTATGATAAAATGAAATCGCAAGTGCAGCAACAGTTTAACATAAGTTATTTTAATGATTATTTTTCGCAGTTTAAGTTATTATTCTAAACTTTTATTAAAAAACAATAATAATATGATTTATTTAATTGTTTATAACCGCGAAGGTATTTTAAATTGCTTATAGACACAGTTTAGTTTAAAAATTTGATCGACGACTTAATTTTCGTTCTACTCGAACATAGTGTTGCCAACGAATATAGTGTTGCCAACGAAATTTATTTAAAATTTTTACATTTACATTTCTTTTTCTTAGCCAAAACAAAACTAGTGTTATTACAATTACACCAATTAGCACAGCACTTATACTATAAGAAACATTTTTGTGGTACTTTAATTCCTGTATATGTTTTATGTTTTCAAAGCTATTTAATACAATTTTTTCAAAACTAATTTGGCTTTCGTATGTTTGATTTAACATTTTGACAGGGTAGGTATATTTTTCTACAAATTAAATTTTGTTGTTATAATATTTTTGGTTTCTTATCTGCAATTTACAATTTGAAAAATTAATAATATAGTTTTTATATAATGTAAATTACGTTTGTCACAATTCTGTATCAGTTTTTCGTTATGTGCATTTTTTATTAAAATTGTGTCATCATTTATGTCTTTAACTTTAGTTTGATTATTATACTTAAAAATACAATTATTTGAAAAAATACAGTTTTTTGTTATTTTTAACTTTTTGAACATCATGTTTTCGATATACTTGTAATTTTTGAAATTTACAGTGACAATAATCATCTTTTTCCTCTATTTGCAAATTTTCTTTATTTGGTAGTGGTGTTATCAACTTTAGGTCAGTAGTAATATAATTGTTGGGTATCTGTATAGCAAATATAATTGACTCGTTTTTGTATGATAAAACTCCTAACTTTGCAAGTTTAAGCTTGTAGAAATCTATATTAAAATATTCTATTTCTTCTTTGGTTAGCATTCCTGGATGTATTAAATTATGTTTTGCTGCAGCTATATTATCCTGTATTTCTTTAATCTTTCCTTCCAAATACCGTAGCTTATTCATTTGGTCATTGAACAATAATTGTTTCATTAATTCCTTATTTACTGACTGTGTTTTATCTAATGAGCTCAAAATTTTGATTCGATCGTTTTCAATGGTTGTTTTCATTAGATTCATCGTGTTATTGAAATATTCATTAATGAATATTTGTTTATTTAAATTTGTTATTGCATTGTGATTATTTTCCTCTATTATTTTCATATGATCAACAATGTCTTGCCTATCCTCATCATCCATTACGCCGAACATCCATTTATACATGGAGCCCACGACATTTATTAATCCTCTTTTCTTTCTTCTTTCCTCGTTCGGGGTAATAGATTTGAGTTTAGCTTTAATTGTGTTTGTCAAGCGAGATGAAAACTCACGTGCATCAATTGTGAAATCTATGGACGATGTCGATAAATTTCTGTTAAAGTCGTCAAACAACAACCCGTTGAAGCGTATAAATAGGAATGCTACTGGAACTACTGAGGATGCTGTCACCAGTGATGATGATGAGTTTCGTTCCATACTTATCTCCCGGGAATAACTAACCCAAGTATTTAAATATTAAAGTATTTTCTTTATTAAAATGAATAACAACTATTTTAAAAATTTAAATTCTTATAAACACTTTGTTAAAAATATTGATTTCAATTATATAAATATTATATCAATAAATATTAGAAGCATATCTACTTACTTACTTACTTACTTAGTTGGTCGTAACAAGACGTGTCCGGGTTTCAACCGACCTCATCAGCTCTCGCCAGGCGCCTCTGCTTTGAGCGCGCCTTCTCCAATCGGATACACCATCGCCGACTCGAACAGCACCGAAGATTTTGCGAAGAACTTTTCTCTCGAACACCCCCAGAGCGGCTGCGTCAGTTTGCGAAACTACCCATGCCTCAGCGCCATAAAGCAGCACAGGTAGAACGAGCGTCTTGTAGAGTGTTAGTTTTGTCGATCGAGAGAGGGCTCTGGAACTTAGTTGCTTACTGAGCCCGTAGTAGCACCTATTAGCAATTATTGTTCTTCGCTTTATCTTCAGGCTGATTTCGTTTTTGGTATTAATGGCGGTGCCAAGGTAAACGTACTCCTTGACTACTTCAAAGTTATAGCTGCCGGATGAAACGTGGGAGTCTAAACGCCGAGCTCCCTTGTTTGTAGACAGCATATATTTTGTTTTGCCCTCATTTATCGTCAAACCCACTTTGGCTGATTCCTTTTCGATAGCGGCGAAAGCAGCGGTAACATCTCTCTTGGTTCTGCCGACAATATCAATATCATCAGCGTACGCAAGGAGCTGGACGCCTTTGTAGAAAATGGTGCCATTACGATGCACACCGGCCTTTCGTACGATCCCCTCCATGATGATGTTAAAGAGATCGCAAGACAGTGGATCGCCTTGCCTGAAACCTCTTTCGGTATTGAAGGTTTCGGAGAGGTAATTTCCTACCTTGACGGAGCTGCGTGTGTTGCTCAACGTCATTCTGCAAAGTCTAATCAACTTTGCAGGTATACCGAACTCAGACATTGTTGCGTATAGGCAATCCCTTCTCTGGCTATCGAACGCAGCTTTAAAATCGACAAAGAGATGGTGTGTGTCAATTTGATTTTCGTGGGTTTTCTCCAGGATTTGTCGTAGCGTGAAAATCTGGTCTATGGTGGACTTACCAGGTCGAAAGCCACACTGATAAGGTCCAATCAGTGTTTTTGTAATCGGCTTTAATCTTTCACATAGTACGCTTGAGAGAACCTTATATGCGATGGAAATAAGACTGATACCTCTATAACTTGCGCAGATTATTCGGTCTCCTTTCTTAAGTATAGGGCACAGTACGCTGAGGTTCCAATCGTCGGGCATGCTTCTGCTAGCCATATTTTGCTGATGAGCTGATGCATGCGCCTTATCAGTTCATCGCCGCCGGTTTTAAACAATTCAGCTGACAGGCCGTCAGCACCCGCTGCTTTGTTGTTTTTGAGTCGTTGGATAGCAACTCGAACCTCATCATGGCTAGGTGGTGGTACTTCCACTCCGTCATTGTTGATTGGTAGCTCTGGACTGCGCTTTCCATGGGCGGCATTGGTGAAATCGTCGCCAGTAAGTAAATTGGAGAAGTGCCGTCTCCACAATCTCAGCACACACTGCGTATCCGTATTCAGATCTCCATTTTCGTCTCTACAAGTGGATGCTCCGGGCTTGAAACCTTGGGTTAGACGCTTAACCTGTTGATAGAATTTTCGTGCATCCTTCTTGCCCTGGTATACCTCTAGTTCCTCACGTTCACGCTTTTCCTGCTCTCTTTTCTTGCGTCTGAAAAGGCGCCTCTCTTCCTTCCTCTTTTCGCGGTAGTTTTCTCGCACGGCTCGCGTTGCAGCTGACTGCAGCGTTTTTCTATAAGCGGCGTTTTTTACTGCAGTCGCAATGCGACACTCCTGATCATACCATTGGTTCCGAGGTTGCGGGCGCCGGAAACCAATGACTTCTTCAGCGGCAGCGCGCATGGAGTGGGATATATGCGCCAAAAGTCCGCCGGCGTCGTCGGGTCCAGAGGTTGGTTGGTTGAGCTTAACCGAGAGTTGAGCGGAGTAGGCTTCGGCAGTCCGTTGTAATTGCAGCTTAGCGACATCTAGCTTTCGTTGCATTCCTGTGCGTATGTTCTTCGCATTGCATAATCGCATGCGGATCTTGGCTGCAACAAGATAATGGTCGGAGTCAATGTTGACCCCCCGAAATGTACGCACATCTAGAACACTAGAGGCATGCCTTCCGTCGATTACAACATGATCAATTTGGTTTCGCGTTTTTTGATCCGGGGACAGCCAGGTGGCCTTGTGGATGTCGAGGTGCTTAAATCTGGTGCTACTAACTACCATGTTTCGCGCCGCGGCGAAGTCAATCAGTCTTAGACCGTTGTTCGTGGAGGTCTCATGAAGACTGAACTGACCGACAGTGGGGCCAAAGATGCCTTCCCTTCCGACTTTCGCATTAAAATCGCCGAGGACTATTTTCACGTCATGGACCGGAAGGTGGTCGTATACGTCCTCAAGACTAGCGTAGAAAGCGTCTTTGACGGCTTCGTCCTTTTCCTCCGTCGGGGCGTGCGCGCAAATAAGGCTGATGGAGAAAAATTTTGCCTTGATGCGGATCGTGGCCAATCTTTCGTTGACAGGTGTGAACCGGGAAACAAGGTGACGTAGTTTCCGGCTAACAACGAATCCACATCCAAATTCGCGCCTCTCCGCATGGCAGCTGTAGTAGATATCACAGTGTGCTTGTTTAGAGCAGCCTTGCCCTTTCCATCGCATTTCCTGGATGGCGGTGATGTCAGCCTTTATCGTTTTGAGGGTTTCCGCCAGTTGGATAATGGCACCTTCCCTATAAAGGGTTCGGACATTCCAGGTGCATATCCGTAAATCATTGTCCGTTTTTCGTTTGCGGTGGTCGTCAACGTAATTGGGGTTCTTATCCGAGGCTGGTTTAGTTTTCATTGGGCAGAAGTAATGTGGCGGGACCCAAACCCTGCGCACATTCCATGTTTAAGGTCTATGGAGTGACCCGCCGCTCAAATTAGCCGCCTAACTGACGGATGCCAGTTTGCCGTTGCCCAGGGAACACCACGTGGAGGTTTGAGTCGACTTGAGACGATTTCGATATGGATAATGCTGGCCTCGCCAGGTTGAGGCGGTCAGACACGTTGCCATGTGAAGGTTCGCCCCCTGTTCCCCAGGGAAGCATATCTTCAATTTCAAAATTTAATAAATTCAAAAGTTTACTTAGTCGAATGCCAAGATTACCTGACGTCATAGCCGTGCAAGAAACGTGGTTTGATAGACGAAATACTCAATTTTACAAAATCCCTAGCTTTAATAACGAACACTGCTGCAGAGACTATGGATATGGAGGAACATCATTATATATCAATATGAAATTAAAACTATACGTTAAGCTGCTCTCAAAGCGAAAGATTTGTTGACTATGTTGTAATCACAATCAATGATCTTCACATTCGTGGCAAATCTTTGCAACTTATGTCGTTTTATAGATCTCCTAAGTGCACTCCAAGCGACTTCTTTAAGATGCTTGATGATGTTATTGCAAACCTTAAACAAAATCCATGCATTATAATAGGTGACAGTAACATCGACCTTTTAACGTCCAATAGCAACAGTTTGTCTTTATGCGCCTTGTGTAACAGTTATGACTTTCGAAATTGTCATAACCTGGTAACTAGACCTGCAAGTGGGTCATCAATTGATAGTATATTCAGTAATATTTCTGAGCTTTTATCTATCGATTCTATTGAATGCAATTTAACTGATCATAATATGCTATGTTGTAAAATAAAGAATGAATACAAAAACATTGATTACATAGAACGAATATATCGTCACATAAATTATGATAAGTTTAGAAATCATCTCGTTGAAAACTTAACGGTTGATATTAATAGTGATGATCCGAACACTATGACATCTGATCTAATAGAATGCATCACAACTTCGTCGTCGAGGAGCACATCTGAGGCCAAGCACAGAGCACTACTTCGATACGAAATAACACCTTGGATTAACAATAATATCAAATCTTTGATAACGCTAAAATCGAAATTACTAAAAAGTAGAAGAAAGCGACCACATGATACCAATATGTCAGAACGAATCAAAAGGCTAAGCAATATAATTAAAATAGCAACACGAACTGCGATGAACGACTATTACCAGTCAAATTTGAACAAAAGCATTGGAGATCCTAAACGTACATGGAGGTTTATTAACAATGTACTAGGCAGGGAGAAGAAAACCAATATTGAACTACACCAAAACGATCATATTGTCACTTCAGATAAAGAGAAAGCTACTCTTTTTAATAAATACTTCACAGAATCTGTAAACTCCTTACGCAGAGATACAGCACACTCAGCAGATGAATGCAATGAACTACGCACATTACAACAACACACTAACAGATTTACGCTGAAAAAAATATGTGAAAATGACATGCTCTTAAATATTTGTAAATTAAATAAGAATAAAAGTTGTGGTCATGACAAAATATCGCCGAAGATGTTACTTGAATGCAAAGAACTAATTGCGCCTTTACTTACGTTGATTTTCAACAATATTATTGAAAGCCAAAGATATCCCGACGTTCTTAAAATACACAAGGTTGTACCGATACCGAAAATAACTAGAGCAGCTACCGTAGACAAATTTAGGCCAATTGCGTTGTTGTCGATTGTCGATAAGATATTTGAAAGAATAATATACGATCAATTAGAAAATTATCTTACAGAAGAAAATTTGTTGTTTAGTCATCATTTCGGCTTCAGAAAAGGTTCAGGCACGGAAGAGGCCGTTTTGAATGTTGTTGATTTCATATGTGATGGATTGACCCAAGGATCTTGTGGCGTTGCAGGAATTTTCTATGATTTTACCAAAGCGTTTGATCTTGTAGATCATGAAATATTGTTGCACAAGCTTGAGTTTGTTGGTATAACTGGCCACGAAAAATGCATTTTGAATAGTTATCTGACAAATCGGCAGCAGTATGTTCAAGTTGGCTCTGAGAAGAGCGCCTTACTGCCTATAACGTGTGGAGTTCCACAAGGGAGCGTGCTGGGGCCACTGCTTTTTACCATTTATTTAAATGACATCCGTAATTTAAATCTAAATGGTAAATTGTTCATGTTTGCAGACGACATTTGCCTATTTTATCCATACAAACATACAGCTGTTGTCAAAGCGCAAATGGAATATGATGCCTCGATGATTGCTGAATATGCCAGGATAAATAAACTAGTCTTAAATGAAAATAAAACTCAACTGATTCGCTTTAGGCCTCGTGTATCTCAAAACGATAATAGTTTCAGTGTTTTTGTAAACGGCGCTGCAATATATGAATCCAAGGCTGTGAAATACTTGGGTGTCAACTTTTCGTACAATCTCTCTTGGGATAACCATATACAACTCTTAAAGTCCAAGATATCAACAGCCATTGGAATTTTGTACAAATTAAAAAATAAACTTAATCAAAGAACAAAACTATTAATATACACATCGCTTGTGCACAGTCATTTGACCTATCTGCCTGTTGTTTATGCCCATAAACAAACCACTGAACTTAAAAGTCTCCAGTCAGCACAAAATCGAGCTCTGAAAATTGTTTTTAATTTGCCTATACGATATTCAACACTTGCTCTCTATAAGGAAATTTCAAAAACAATTTTACCAGTTTTTGGGCTGTACAAAAAGCAACTGCTGACATATGTTTTTAAGAATTTACATAACATCGGCTATCATGTCCTAAGTTTTCAACGTAATCAAACATACCATGTTACGAGACGTGAAACAGATTTGAATATGAGTAGATGCAGGCTAGAAACAACGAAACAGCGAATCCAATATTCGGGTCCACATGAATATAACTTGTTGTCGAATGATTTAAAAGGAATGGCAAGAATATCGACTTTTAAATTAAATCTAACAAACTCTCTAATTTTAAATTTTGAAAATTAGATTTGAAAATACCATTTGATACTTAAAAAATTTTTGTAACATTGTAATACTTTGAATATTGTAATTACTTTTTGTCAGCTAGCCTCTGTAAAGCCTTTAGGCGCTGAGGCAAGTTAGTCTACTAGATTTATATAATGAAAATAAAAAAAAAAAAAAAAAATTATTTTTATTTCATTTAGGAAAAGCTCTTTATTATCTATTTCTGTTTTCATTATGTTTTCTTCAAACTGATTTATTACACTAGCTATTTCATGTGGTCGTATTACATGTAACACTGTATTTACCTCATTTACTATTTCAACCACCCCCATTTGTATTATAGTATAACCTGCTTCTTCGGTTATTGGGGTTACTTGTAGGCGCCCTCTTGCTGTAATTGCCGTTGCAATTAAAATCACGATCGTCAATATTCCCTGCAAATTATAATTATATAATCACTCCATTTAAATGATTCGATACTTATAAAATAAATTTTAATAGTAATATTCATTGTGCTTTTCAATAACCAGGATCACCAGCCATTGCCATAGTACTAAATCTATCATCATCCTCATTATTATTCAAGATTTCAATGCTTGCGAATTTATATGGTCTTTTTATATTGGCAATATGAAAATTTTTCAATGGATTACTTCTATAATACGGTTGGTCTTTGTGTCTGACTCTACGATAATTTTTTATAAAGCCGCTTGGTCTATGTTCAGTATATTGTTCTCTGGTTCTATTTCTTTTCTCTATTATGTGGTTTTTGGATTGATTTATTCTATCTTGTAAAATTGTGGAGCAAACGTTTTCTTTTGCGGACCTAGGAGAACATTTGATGGTAGAATGATAGCGATCATTATAGTTACCTATAACGATCTGTATCCTCATTTCCGTTGAGAGATTTGGATCATCAATTTCTGTTAGTTTCTCCAACAGGGTTGAGTGAAGCCTCTCAATGTCTGCATTTCCCGTATGGTTGTTGGGCTTTGTCAAATGTACCTCTATACCTTCTGTAGACAAAAATTCTATTAGTTGCTCTGCTCTAAATTCATTATCCATAATGATTTTTTTAGGTTTCCCAAATTTGGCAAAATGTTCTACTATTATTGTTTTCTTTGTTCTCCAATTTCTATCAGTAATGTTATAAGCTGCTGCGAATTTGGTTAATTTATCAATAACTGTTACAAATGATAATTTTTTAAAATGAAAAATATCGATATGAATGATTTCGTTCTTTTCGGTTGCAGTTTCCGTTAAATGAATTTTGGGCTTAATTGGTCTCCTATCATATTTGATTTGTTGACACTTTTGACAGTTATTAATTATTAGCTGAATATGCTCCTTGAATTTTGAATAGTATATTATTTCTTTTAATGTGTTATAAGTTTCGTTAATGCCGCTATGCATTGATTCATTACTATGATATATAGAAATTTGTTTGTACAACTCTTCCTCGTCTTCTATTTCGGAAGCCTTTTTTGTACACTTTACGAATTCGATTTGGTTTTCATGTGAAAACATAGATATAAGTATCAGTTGTATTTTGTGATAATCTGGGTCAGAAACCTCTGAAAAAATGCCTATTTTCCCTTTTTTTATATAACGTTTAAAAATATTTTTAATATAGTTTTCTTTCTCCATTGGATTAATTTCAATAATCTTTCTGTTATGGAGTGTTTGCAACTCGGCTTTTGGGCTATATGTAATTATTATTTGTATCTTGTATTTATTAACTATCTCTTCCTTTATAAAAAAATGCTCTAACAACTCCTCTTCAGCTGAATGTATAGTGTCTGTCAGTTCGTAGTTTGATTCATGGTCATTATTTTCATTTATTTTGGGCGAGTTCTCAATTCTACTCAAAAAGTCTGCCACAACGTTATCTTTACCATTTAAATATTCTATCTCATAGCTATACTCCTGGAGTTTCAAAAGCCACCTTTGGTGACGTTGGGAGAATTCCTTCCCTTTATATTTATTATTTAAATATTTAATTGGAAAATGGTCAGTTATTATTTTAAACTTCTTTCCATAGATATAGGGTCTAAGATACGTGATAGCATATATTACAGCCAAAAATTCCTTGTCAGTAGTCGCATATTTTTGCGCATGGTTATTTAATGTTCTAGAGATGTAACATACCGGTTGTCCCTGCTGAGAAAGGACAGCACCGATAGCGTAGTCCCTAGCATCTGTAGTGATAGTGAACTCCTTGTCATACTCTGGAAATTTTAAAATAGGGTGTGATATTATTAAGCCTTTCAAATTTTCAAAACTGCTTATATATTGTGGATCTTTAGGATTCATTTTAAATCCTTTCTTCAGATACTTTATCATGGGATATGCTATTTTAGAATAATTTTTAATAAATTTTCTATAATAGCCTGTGGCTCCCAAGAATCCTTTAAGATGCTTTTCCGTTTTAGGCACCACCAGATTTTGAATAACCATAATTTTCTCAGGGTTTGGCTTAATGCCTTCTTTAGTTAGTATATGCCCTAAAAACTGTGTTTCCTTTTTTAAAAAGCTACATTTATTGGCTTGAATTTTAAGGTTATGTTTTTCTAATGTCGAACAAATTTTTACAAGAGAACTTATATGCTCCTCCAATGAGGTTGAAAATACGAGAACGTCATCCAGATAGACAACACATATCTTATTGGTATATTCTCTCAAAATTTCGTTCACCATTCTCTGAAAAGTGGCTGGGGCATTTTTCAGCCCGAAAGGCATACGGACATATTCATATTGTCCAGCCGGAGTTACAAAAGCTGTCTTTTCGATATCTTCCTCTGCCATCAATATTTGGTGGTAACCCTTGGCTAAGTCAATTGTGCTAAAGTACTGTGCTTTGCCCAGTTTGTCAAGGATGCCCTCAATATTTGACATTGGGTATTTATCATCTACAGTTAATTGATTTAGTCTCCTATAATCAACCACTAATCTGTACTTTTGTATGCCCGAGTTATCAATTTTTTTCGGAACTATTAGAATCGGAGAGCTATATCTACTCCTGCTTTCTCTGATGATTCCTTGATTTTCTAAGTCAACAATTCCAGTGCAACAATTTGTTTTCGGACTTCTTCTTCGTGCTTTGGAGGCAACCTATAAATTCGTGAATTTATTTGTTGATTAGTTGTGGTTTTTATTTTATGTACCACTGCTTTTGTATTTGTAAGAGCGTCCCCGTCTTTATAAATTAATTTATTGAATTTCTTCAAAAGCTTCTGCACTTGGTTTTTTTCGTTCGGGTTTAAATGGTTTAATTGGATATTTTCTACCTCACTTGTATCCAACGAATAAACCTGTTCCTGCAACGTCTTCGATTGGAAAGGAAGCTTAACCCCATTGTTTAGGATGATTTCTTTACTTCCGATATCAATTACTTTTACATTGTTGAATATGAAATCATTTCCTAAAAGTAGATCATATGGCTTGTCAAGATCCATTTTTAACCATCTCATTTTCGCATTTGTAGGGAAACAAAATTCCGAAGGACACGGCGGTTTTACTTTCTCATTTGGCTTCTCGATATTTCCGCCTATTGTACTTATAATAGTATTTTTACGTTCTACTATGGGCAATTTGTATTCTAAAAAACTTTTCTTTT
This sequence comes from Coremacera marginata, assembly GCA_914767935.1. NCBI lineage: Eukaryota > Metazoa > Arthropoda > Insecta > Diptera > Sciomyzidae > Coremacera > Coremacera marginata. Next base: position 75,449,759 of record OU612046.1, on the reverse strand, counting down.
TCATGATGCTGATAGTGGATCCAGGGTCTACTAAAGTGCGCCATTTTTTATCAAATATTGTTAGAGATATTATAATTTTGTTTTGATTTTCCGAGGCTAATTTATAAAAAAAATCGTTATTATTTACTTCTTCAACCTCCTCGGACCTACTCATAGTATCTACTTCCATAGGCTCTGGTTGAAAAGAGCGTCTTGACTGTTGTGTTCTGTTTTGATAGCTTTGCCTAGTATTAGCTGAATTGGCATTCCACTGACGACTTTGATTGTGTCCTGAGGGGCCTGCCTGAATTTGAGGTCTGTAATTATTTTGATTTGAAAAATTTTGAGGACGAAACTGCCCTGAAACATTTTGAAAACGATTTTGTGCACCTTGAAAACGATTTTGTGCACCAGAATTTTGTGGATTATAACTGTTATAGCCTTGCCTAGGTAAATTAAGTTGATCTGAACTATTATTTCTTGGTTTCCATTTGTTTTTATATTTGGTTTCACTTGCTGGGTCAATTTGCTGACTATAAGTTTTATTTTTGTTTTTCGGAGTCCAATAATTATTTTTTAAAATTAAGTTTGGATTTAAATTGCCTTCATCCAACCCTTCAAATTCGTAAATTTTATCTGCTATTTCCGACAATGATGTAACCCTCATAATGGTATATGCCAAAGTGCCTGATGCTAACTGCTTTATTCTTTGTAATAACAAAACAGAAAAAATTTCCTTCATTGGTCCTTCATTTTCGCTTAGTGCACTGAATTCTGTAATATTATCAATTAAATCCTTTATTTTTCTACTTAGTTCCCTTATACTTCCTACTCTTAGTGTCGTTATGTCTTTTGTAATTGTCATTTGGTCCTTTGTAGGCTTGTAGTGCTGTCTCAATTTTGTTTTACAGTCAGCCCATGTTAATGGTGGATTTGTTTGTAAATAGTTTTTAGCTGAACCAAGTATTTTCATATTATAAACTACTTGAAAAACTGCCACCTCTTGTCCTACATAATCTAATAAAACTCTATCTATAGCTCCCATGAATGCTGGTAATTTTTTTGAATCACCCTCAAAAGATTGCATATACTTTAAATCTTTTTCGACTCGCTGCCTAAATGTATTTCCTTGATGATTTGCATTCTGTTGCAGCAATTGTGTTATCGCCTCTAAACAATGCTCTATTTGTTGGTTTGCCATTTTTGTATTTTTCTTAACCATTCACAACCAAAACAAAATCTTTACACTTAAAGGCAAAATTTTAATTACAAAAAAAACCAAATCTTATTATTAGGTACAACTAACAACTTATTTTATTATAATTAATTTTTAATATGATTTAAAATGCACTCTTACTTTTATCCTCATTTTCAAACTGATGCTAAGTATAATGATATGCTGATCCGATTTATACTTCTGAATTTCACAACACTTTTTCGTCTTATGTACTGTAGTATATTTCGCTGCTGTCTTCAGGTATACAGATTCACTGGTAATGATTGTGATAATTTGCTATGAATTTCACAATTCTTCTTCGTATTTTGTTTCGTAGTATGCTGTACTGCTGCCTTCTTTTCGGTAATCACACTTTTTCCGATGTTTTCCCTCAGATAATAATGATTGTGATAATTTGCTGAGAATTTCACAATTCTTCTTCGTATTTGGTTCCGCTGTATGCTGTACTGTTGCCTTCTTTTCGGAAATCACACTTTTTCCGATGTTTTCTTCAGTAAATTAGTTCACTTTAATAATTGATCTCTATTGATTTTTATTTATAAGTGTTTGCTTGAGTTGGACTTAATTTGAGCTGAGTTGAATTTGAATATATTGTATTCTATATATATTTTATATAATAATAAGGAGCTCGGTATCGCTCATCGACTGCGCCAGTTATATAATTTAAGATTAAAAACACAAACAACTTGATTTTTACTGTCTGTTTTATTTTAGCTCCAAACTCCAACTGATCTTTTATTCCTACTCTAAGATTAACTTATGCTCTATCTGAGCTTTAAACATGTATGTATTTATCGTAACATAAACAAATATGTATTTATAATTATCGTGGCGGAATACATATCAGCTAGAATATGCTGACTTTGTGCATTCCGTCACGTTTCTTGTGTTGATCATTCAACGGTAGCGTGATCGGCAACGTTAAATGATCGCCCTGAGGATTGTATGTAACTCGCGTAAAGCAGAGGCGCCTGGCGAGAGCTGATGAGGTCGGCCGAAACCCGGACATGGGTTGTTACGGCCATCTAAGTAAGTTGCTGCGTTTTTTTTTTAGATTACTCCTTTGGAATTGATTTCAAATATAGCGAGTAAAATCAAGCGTTGAACAAAAACTCAAGCGTTACATTTTCTGTCATTCCTCTAATGACTCTCCGCTCAATGGTAGAAATTTCGTTTCGACAGTTATGGTGCTCTGATCTTAGCCGCGCGACTTTGCTAAGCAAAATACCAACAAAATACACACAGTAAGCAATGCATACTATTACGAAGTGCAGATTTTTGTAAAACTCCAAAAGTACTGGGCCGATTTTATTGAAATAAGTTTTAAAATATCATGTTTGTGCTATAGCACAGTTTGGGGGTTTTTCTTTTCGTAATTTCAATAGTAAGTATATTTAATTAAAATGTAAAGATTGTTTGAAATCATTACCGATGCCACGCATTGCTTGACCGATTTCTTTTAACTCTCTACTCTTCTTTGCTCGCACAGCACAACAAAAAAAATGTTGTTGTTTTTGTGTGTTTAAATATGTGCGCATTTCCATCGCAGCCGTTGCTAATACTCGTAGCTTGTTAAAGTGCGCTTTTATTGTAACTGATAATTATATAAAATCTTGGTTTTATAAATCCAACAAGTTTTATTTCTTTGAAATTAGTTAAAAATTCTTCGAGTTATTTAATTTTAAATTTTAAGCATTAATCTGTTAAAAATAGCACAAAATCGTTGTTTCTGCTGTTTTGTCTGAACAAATTTTGGTGATTTTGTAGTGAAGTAAAAATATGTTAATTTAAATTGCTAAAACTCGACGATTTTTCAACCAATTTCAATAAAATAAAAACTTGCTGGAATAGAATTAGCTAGACTTTTTTAAGTCTAAAAAAGAAAAAAATATGAAAAATTTAAGAAAATTGAAAGAAGTTAATTTGTATTTAGTTTCAGGTAGAACACTGGGAGCGACTAGATGTGCTACAACCATTGATTCGATGTTTCGAAAAAAAAACGAAATGGCCATTTCAGCCCTAGAAAGGACTTCGACCGAGCTTTTTATGATCAATTGTGTTGTGAAATATTTGAACACAAATGATCGAGAACTAGGCCTACATGTTTTATGCCGACTCCAAACTACAAATGTTCTCAGGAAGCTTTTCATTGTAGTTTTTACTCTCTGAGGTTTGCCATTGTCTGCAGTGAGGTGACGGCCGAACGATAAAAAAAAAAAAAAACGAAATGGCCATTTCAGCCCTTGAAAGGACTTTGACCGAGCTTCTTATGATCAATTGTGTTGTGTGTGATGTGAAATGTGTGCACACAAATGATCGAGAACTGGACCAACATCTTTACGCCGACTCCGAACGGCTTATGTTCTCAAGAAGCTTTTCATGGCAGTTTTTACTCTCTGAGGTTTGCCATTGTCTGCAGAGAGGTGACGGCCAAACAGTCAAACAGCCAAAAATTAATTCAATTGAAAAAACTTTCTGTGTCAGGTGGGAATTGACCGGACTTACATACATATGTATGCTAAATTTCAGCTTAATGGGATACCAACAAGTTGTCGAAAAATGGTTTTGCAAATTTTGACGAACGTTCATACATACATATGAACGAACGAAGCAATTTAAATAAAAGCTTATAAAATCTTACTGACTGAAGTAAGAAGCAGCAAACCTTTTCGATTTTCGAATACAAGAACTAGAGTGACAAAAAAGTAGATCCAAAGCAAAGAATACGAAAACAACAGCCAATTGCTGACAGTTGCTGAAATTCAATTCGAAGCAATTCATTCGGCTAACTTCGTAAGCACACCCTTCTGCGCAGTTAGCTGAAGCAAAATTATCTTTATTCATTTGTCAAATATCTATATATTTATATACATATATAATATCAAATTCATAAAACAAATATCTTTATTTATTTGTTTTTCGTATTTTCACTTTGCTTTTGCATGGTTGCTTACGACTTGTTAAAGCATGGATGCTTGAAAAATATGTAAACAAAGCACAAATATTTGTGCTGTTACTATTTTGAAGCCAGTTATTCAAACACTGATTGAAACATAAATCTATCTATCTATATATATATAAAATTGTAAAAACAAAAATCTGTACATTAAATATTTTATTGAAATTCTTTTTGCGATGGACGTTTTGAATGAGGCTGAGTCCGAAAATCGCATTTTTAAAATTTTTGTCTGTCTGTTAAAGCATCACGCTAAAACCACTGGATGGATTTAAATGAAACTTGGCATCTAGGTTCCTTATATCCCTGGTCAACATATAGGCTTTTTATCCAGTACAAAACGTTGGACACGGTAGGGGGCGCTGCGATCGGGTTCCAGATATTCTTCTTTTTAGCTTATCTCCGAAACCGTTCATCCGATTTACATGAAAATTTGTATGTTGAGGTTCTCCGACACGCTGAGTTTTTTTTTGGCTTATCTACTCTGTTCTATCTTGAACACCAGAGGACGCTGCAGTAAAAATATTTTAAGAAACGTCAAAAAACTCCTTAGCCGTTTATCCGATTTACATAAAAATTGGTATGTAGAGGTTTTTCGGATACGGTGAGTTTTCATGACTTATCTACTCTGTTCTATCTTGAACAACAGAGGGCGCTGTAGTACAAATACTTTGAAAAAGGCCAAAACCGTTCATCCGATTTGCATAAAATTTTGTATGTAGAAGTTTTCGGATACGCTGAGTTTTTTTGACTTATCTATCTTTTCTCTCTCGAACACTAGAGGGCGCTGTAGTACAAATATTTTGAAAAACCTCGAAAAACTCCTAAGCCGTGCATCCGAATCGCATGAAAATTGGAAAATATGGGTTTTCTGATACGGTGAGTGTTTTGGACTTATCTTTTTTGTGCTATCTTCAAAACCAGAGGGCGCTTTAGTACAAATCTTAGGAAATCTTGAAAAACTCCAAAACTGTTCATCCGATTTGGATGAAAATTTGTAAATAGCGATTTTCGAGTACGGCAAGGGTTCTGGTGCTATCTTTTTTGCTCTTTCTCGAAACTAGAGGGCGCTGTTGTCCAATATGTACGTGTGTATGTTATTAAACCGTTCCTTAACGGCTAAACTGATTTTGATGAAATTTTTTGTGTGTGTTTGAGTGGATCCCTGGATGGTTCAGATTCACAATTGGACCCGGTAGGTGGCGCTGCGATCGTGTTTAAGGCATTTTGTTTTCATAGTTTATCTCCGAAACAGTTCATCCGATTTGCATGATTTGCCGGATGATTTCCGATTTGCATTTGTATGTAGAGGTTTTCTGATACGGTGAGTTTTTTTGACTTATCTACTCTGTTATATCTTGAACACCAGGGGGCGATGTGTACAAATATTTTAAAGAACTTCTTAGCTGTGTATCCGATTTTCATGAAAATTAGTATATAGGGGTTTTCTAATATGGTGACTGTTTTGGACTTATCTTTTTTGTACTATATCGAACACCAGAGGGCGCTGTAGTACAAATCTCTTAAGAAATCGTGAAAAAGTAGAAAGTCGCTCATCCGATTTGGATAAAAAATTTGACTAAAGGATTTTCATGTACGACAACTATTTTGGCGTTATCTCTTTTGCTCTGTCTCGAAAAGTAGAGGGCGCTGTTGTATAATTTGAACGTGTATGTGTTATTAAACTGTTCCTAAACGGCTGTGGAAGTGGATCCCTGGATGGTTCAGATTCGCAATGGGACCCGGTAGGTGGCGCTGCGATCGGGTTACACGAACTTCGTTATTATAGTTTATCTCCGAAACCATTCATCCGATTTATATGAAAATTAGTATTTAGGGGTTTTCGGGTACGGTAGTTTTTATGACTTATCTATTTTGTTCTTTATTGAACACCAGAGGGCACTGCAGTACAAATGTTTTAAAAATCTCGAAAAACTCCTACCGTACATTCGATTTGCGTGAACATTTGTACATAGGAATTTTCGGATACGGTGGGTGTTTTGGACTTTTTTTTCTGTGCTATCTTAAACACCAGATGGTGCTGTAGTACAAATCACTTAAGAAATCGCGAAACACTCAAAAACCGCTCATCCGATTTAGATAAAAATTTGTATATCGGATATATAGGATTTGATATCGAGTATGGAAAGGGCTTTATTTTTTATTCCATCTCTTAAACCAGAGGGCGCTGTTGTACAAATACCGCAAAAAAACTCAAAACAACTCATCCGATAAGTATGATTTTTATAAGTGGTTTTCGGGTGCGGTGAGTCTTTTGGCGCTATGTATTTTGCTCTATCTTGAACCCCAGAAGGCTCTGTACTACAAAACGCAGTACTTCTTTTCTTCTTTATATGTATTTATTTTTTTTCGCAAATCAGGACAGCTGATGCCGAATTCTGTGGTATTTAAGTACGCATTAACACATGCGCAAGTCATTTGCGTCGTAAGTTGGCGTTGCCCAATAGGAACAAACTAACTTGTTTTTAAAAACAACTAATTACAAAACTAATTTAAAATAAACCAGTATATGAACTACTTTGAATTATATTAAGGCGGCATCCACTTCAATTCTAAATAGTTTTCTTTGCATTATATATGAAATAATTGAAATACTACTTAAAAACAAGTGATTCATAAACTACTTTGAGTTATATCAAGGCGGCAACTACTCTGATTTTGACATGTTTTAATTGCAAATTTTTATTATATTACAAGTTTATATATACTTAACCATGTTATTTCATCAAATAATAGACCAGATTTTCACGCTACGACGAATCCTGGAGAAAACCCACGAAAATCAAATTGACACACACCATCTCTTTGTCGATTTTAAAGCTGCGTTCGATAGCCAGAGAAGGATTGCCTATACGCAACAATGTCTGAGTTCGGTATACCTGCAAAGTTGATTAGACTTTGCAGACTGACGTTGAGCAACACACGCAGCTCCGTCAAGGTAGGAAATGACCTCTTCGAAACCTTCAATACCGAAAGAGGTTTCAGGCAAGGCGATCCACTGTCTTGCGATCTCTTTAACATCATCATGGAGGGGATCGTACGAAAGGCCGGTGTGCATCGTAATGGCACCATTTTCTACAAAGGCGTCCAGCTCCTTGCGTACGCTGATGAAATTGATATTGTCGGCAGAACCAAGAGAGATGTTACCGCTGCTTTCGCCGCTATCGAAAAGGAATCAGCCAAAGTGGGTTTGACGATAAATGAGGGCAAAACAAAGTATATGCTGTCTACAAACAAGGGAGCTCGGCGTTTAGACTCCCACGTTTCATCCGGCAGCTATAACTTTGAAGTAGTCAAGAGTTCGTTTACCTTGGCACCGCCATTAATACCAAAAACGAAATCAGCCTGGAGATAAAGCGAAGAACAATAGTTGCTAATAGGTGCTACTACGGGCTCAGTAAGCAACTAAGTTCCAGAGCCCTCTCTCGATCGACAAAACTAACACTCTACAATACGCTCGTTCTACCTGTGCTTCTTTATGGCGCTGAGGCATGGGTAGTTTCGCAAACTGACGCAGCCGCTCTGGGGGTGTTCGAGAGAAAAGTTCTTCGCAAAATCTTCGGTCCTGTTCGAGTCGGCGATGACTATCGCATCCGAATGAACCACGAGCTGTATGATGGCATTGACGTAGTTCGGCGTATAACTGTGCAGCGACTACGCTGGCTGGGTCATGTCCATCGTATGAACGACGAAGCTCCAGCGAAAAAGGTGTTCGAGGCGAGGGTCGCTGGTCAACGACGACGAGGGAGACCATGCCTCCGATGGATGGACCAGGCTGAGGAAGCCCTAACCGCACTTGGTGTATCCGATTGGAAAAGGCGCGCGCAAAGCAGAGGCGCCTGGCGAGAGCTGATGAGGTCGGCTGAAACCCGGACACGGGTTGTTACGACCACCTAAGTAAGTAAGTAAGTATTTCATCAAATATTATTATCTTTAGGCCATCAGTAATATTTTTCCATTGGTTATTTTAAAGTAGTTAAAAACTAATTTAAATTTAACTAATTTAACAAGTAGTTGAAAATATATGCAGACGAAAGTCAATTGACTTATTTAGCGGACATCACCATACAATCTGGGTGACCTGGAGTGGGTTTTTAGCTTTGACGATCAAATGTATCTTCCTTTCAACGTAAAGAAAGAAGTCGAGAGTCTTTTTTGCGACTCGCTGTACGCTCTAAATCTTTTTCAAATCAATAATTTTAAAAATTATATAAACCGGATTTTAGACTTGATTTTCGTCAACAACGATTCTCGTTTCAAGATTGATAAATGTAACATCCCCCTTACCCCAGAATCAGTGCACCATAAAGCTCTCATGCTCAATTTATATTTCTATAAACTAAACATTTTATCTGGATTTAGTTCTGAGCTCTCGTATAATTTTCGAAAAGCCAACTACGAGGCTATAAACAATTATTTTTTTTCGATAAACTGGGAGTCAGCTTTCAAAACGCAAGATATTTTCACAATGTACTCAACACTTAAAATATATATTAATGAAGCTCTTTGTCTATATGTGCTACTTAAAAGAGAAAGTCGCCAATTTAATCTTCCTTGGTACAGCAGTAGGCTTCTTCATTTAAAAAACGTAAGAAATAAAGCCCATAAAAAGTATAAAAAAACTAATCTGCCAGAGAACAAAAACCAATTTCTTCTTCGTAGAAGAGAATTCGAATTCCTTTCGAATTTTCTCCACAAGCAATACCTTTTTAATATATAATTCTTAATCCTTTCGGGTTTTTATTAACTCAAAACGAAAGTCGTCCGGTATACCAAATACAATGGAATATCAAGGAAAAATCGCCAGCAATAATAAGGACATCTGTGACTTCGCAGATTTTTTTGGATCTATCTTCGATGGCTTTTGCACGACAAATAATAGACACGACTTTTTAAACATACCGAGTTCAGTTAGTATCGGCAATATAAATATTTCAGAGGGTGCAGGCTATGATCTTTTACCCCCGGTTTTCCTTAAGAATTGTGCATTTTCTCTTTTCAAATGCCTACCTTAATTTTTAATAAATCATTAATATCAGGTGTTTTTCTAGATGACTGGAAAATATCATTTATTTCTCCCATCCACAAATCAGGGCAAAGAGGGCTTGTTACTAATTACAGGCCCATTGTCAAACTTTCAGCAATACCTAAATTACTTGATAAGCTTGTTAACAAACGGCTTTTTTTCGAATTTAAAAATATTATATCAACGAAGCAGCATGGTTTTTTCCCTGGTAGGTCTATTACCACAAATTTAGTGTCGTTTACAAATCATTCGCTATGTGCTATTGAAGGTGGGTCTCAGGTAGACGTCTTGTATACCGACTTTGTTAAAGCCTTTGACAGCCTTAACCATACGCTATTATTAAAAAAGCTAGAAAAGCTTGGCATTCACTCCAATTTACTTATTTGGATTAAATCCTATCTTTCCGATAGACAGCTCTTAATCAAGGTGAAGGAAAGTTATTCCAGAGTCATAACAACAAACTCCGGTGTTCCTCAGGGAAGTCACTTAGGGCCTCTGCTTTTTTTATTATTCGTCAACGATATTACTTGTACCTTTAAGTCATGTAATTATTTACTATATGCCGACGACCTAAAACTGTTTGCAACTGTAAACAATTCACATGACTGTTGCCTATTTCAGGAAGATATAAATTCTTTGACAACGTGGTGCAATCAAAACGATTTATATCTAAATTTTAGTAAATGTAAGATCCTAACTTGCACGCGTAAACATTCGGCTATCATTCACGAATACAATTACGACTTAAATTGTTTTTTCCAAAGAGATAGAGTCGTAAAAGACTTAGGCGTCCTTGTAGACGCTAAACTATCGTTTGACGCGCATATAGATTATATGGTTTCTAAGGCTAATTCTCTTCTTGGTTTCGTCATCAGGAACTCGAAGGAATTTAATGACCCAAACACCTTAAAATCTTTATTTGTGTCATTAGTAAGACCGACTTTAGAGTATGCCAACATAATCTGGTATCCTTTCTATGAGATAGCGGTAAAACGAATTGAAAAAATACCAAAGCGTTTTACTAAATCTGCACTTCGTCGCAGTTTTTCTGGTGAGAATATTCCCCCATATGAATCGCGCTGCGAATTATTAAATTTAAAGAGTTTAAAACAACGAAGAAAGCAGAGCATTATTTTCATTAAGGATATTCTAGACAATAAAATTGATTCACCTGAATTGTTAGCTCTTATCAATTTTTATGCGCCACAGAAAACGCTGCAAATTAGAAATTTATTTTTACCAGAGTCCCATAGTTCTAACTATGGTCTGAATGAACCTATTTCAAGATGCCTAACTTTATTTAACTCAATCAACAGTCATGTGAATTTTGATTTAAACAGACATATATTTTTGAACGATCTGTATATTTTTCTTAATGATTGATTTCAATGAAATCATAAATTTAATATTTAACATAGTTAAATCATTATTAGTTAATTAGGTTAATTTATTTTTGTAAGGGTTAAACCCAGTAGATGAATTTGAAATAAATAAATAAATAAAATAAATAAAATATGTTAGTTCGTTCTATGGAAAAAAGTCAGAGTTTCAACTAGTTGTGGTTGACAAAAAACTACTTTATCAACTACTTTTAAATTAGTGGATTTTCCTACAGGGTGTTTCGACATTTCAATTTATATTTTCAATGCTTATTTAATTTTTGTACAGTTTCCTCGCGAATTGGCAAGAATTCGTTTTTGCTCCAATTTTTTCAAAAATGTGCAATCTATCGAATACAATAAAAAACATGAAAATATTTATATTTTTGGAAGCGATCGGCGGCACGCACACACAAATCACGATTTCCCGAACTTTTTCTCATAATATTCAGATGTTAAAGCTACATTTTGTTCATATCGCAGAAGTTACCAGTTTGAAAGATGCACACAAAATTCCTTTTAAAGTTTGTGAAAAGTTTTTCTCAAATTGACGAATGAAATCGAAAATTATTATTTCAACTCCCGAGTTAAGCCGGGTATTCAGCTAGTATATATATAAAATTGTAAAAAAACAAATCTGTACATGAAATATTTTTTTAAAATTCCTTTTGCTATGGACATTTTGAATGACGCTGAGTCTGTCTGTTAAAGCATCACGCGAAAACCACTGGATGGGTTTCAATGAAACTTAACATTCAGGTTCCTTATATCCCTGGTCAACATATAGGCTACTTTTTATTAAGTAAAAAAGGTTGGACTCGGTGGGCGGTGCTGCGATCGGGTTCTAGGCATTCTTTTTTTAGCTTATCTCCGAAACCGTTCATCCGATTTGCATGAAAATTTGTATGTAGAAGTTTTCGGATACGGTTAGTTTTTATGACTTATCTGCTCTGTTATATCTTCAACACCAGAGGGCGCTGTAGTAGAAATATTTCGAAAAACCTCGAAAACCTCTTAAACCGTGCATCCGATTTGCATGAAAATTGGAATATAGGGGTTTTCTGATACGGTGAGTGTTTTGGACTTATTTCTTTTGTGCTATCTTGAAAACCAGAGGGCGCTTTAGTACAAATAATAGGAAATCGTGTAAAACTCCAAAACTGCTCATCCGATTTGGATGAAAATTTGTAAATAGCGATTTTCGAGTACGGCAAGGGTTCTGTTGCTATCTTTTTTGCTCTTTCTCGAAACTAGAGGGCGCTGTTGTCCAATTTGTACGTGTGTATGTAATTATACTGTTCCTTAACGGCTGCACTGATTTTGATGAAATTTTTTGTGTGTGTTTGAGTGGATCCCTGGATGGTTCAGATTCACAATTGGACCTGGTAGGTGGCGCTGCGATCGTGTTTAAGGCATGTTGTTTTTATAGTTTATCTCCGAAATCGTTCATCCGATTTGCATGAAAATTTGTAAATAGAGGTTTTCGGATATGGTGAGATTTTATGACTTATCTACTCTGTTCTATCTTGAACACCAGAGGGCGCTGTGTACAAATATTTTAAAAAACTTCTAAGCTGTTTATCCGATTTTCATGAAAATTGGTTTATAGGGGTTTTCTAATATGGTGACTGTTTTGGACTTACTTTTTTGTATTATATCGAACACCAGAGGGCGCTGTAGCATAAATCTCTTAAGAAATAGTGAAAAAGTAGAAAGCCGCTCATCCGATTTGGATGAAAAATTTTACTAATGGATTTTCGTTTACGGCAACTGTTTTGTCGTTATCTCTTTTGCTCTGTCTCGAAAAGTAGTGGGCGCTGTTGTACAATTTGTACGTGTATGTGTTATTAAACTGTTCCTAAATGGCTGCACCGATTTGGATGAACATTTTTGTGTTTGCTTAAGTGGATCCCTGGATAGTTCAGATTTGCAATTGGACCCGGTAGGTGGCGCTGCGATCGGGTTCCACGAATTTTATTATTATAGTTTGTCTACAAAACCATTCATCCGATTTACATGAAAATTTGTATTTAGGGGTTTTCGGGTACGGTAGTTTTTATGACTTATCTATTTTGTTCTATATTAAACACCAGAGGGCATTGTAGTACAAATGTTTTAATTTTGCGTGAACATTTGTACATAGGAGTTTTCGGATACGGTGGGTATTTTGAACTTTTTTTTCTTACTTTGAACGATTTTGAACTTTTTTTTCTTAAATCACTTAAGAAATCGTGAAACACTCAACAAAAACGGCTCATCCGATTTAGATAAAAATTTGTATATTGGATATATAGGATTTCATATCGAGTATGGAAAGGGCTTTGGCGTTATTTTTTTATCTCGAAAACCAGAGGGCGCTGTTGTACAAATACCGCAAAAAACTCAAAAAACTCATCCGATAAGTATGATTTTTATAAGAGGTTTTCGGGTGCGGTGAGTCTTTTTGCGCAATTTTTTCTGCTATTTCTTGAACACCAGAGGACGCTGTACTCCAAAATACAGTTGAGTTTATTTTCGTTTATTGTCTACAAATATTTAAATTTTTTCAGACAGGCAAAATATAAAAACAAGTAAGGCGTAGCAAAGCGCGAAGGGTGATAAATATCTTCTTTTCTTCTTTATGTGTATTTATATTCAACTTTAGTTTTTCTTTTTTTTTTGCAAATCAGGACAGCTGATGCCGAATCCTGTGGTATTTGAGTTCGCATCAACACATGCGCAACTTAGTTGCGTCATACGTTGGCGGTGTTTTGACATTTCAATTTCTATTTTTAATGCTTACTTAATTTTCGACCAGTGTCCTTGGAAATTGCCAAAAATTCGTTTTTGCTCTGATATTTTTCAAAAATGTGCAATCTATTGAATACAATATAAAACTTGAAAATATATTTTTGCAAGCGATCGACGGCAAGTAGATACGATATGTTGGTTCTGGGGCAGGTGGCGGGTAGCGCAAAGCGATGACGTCATGCCTGCACCCCAACGCCATCTAGTGGGGGGCTTTTGTTTTTTGCTAAAAATCGGCAAGTTTGGGGTGTGTCTTTGCTTTAAACTTTTTAAAATTGGCAAGTTTGATGTATGTCTTTGCTTTAAACTTTTTAAGATTGGCAAGTTTGGTGTATGTCTCTACTTTTAAGCGTTGATCATAATTTTATACACTACACTATCGGTAGTGGTAGTCAAGCGAGTTCTTATCAGTGTTTGCATGTTTCGTTTTTTTTTTTAACCCTCGAATACCTAAAAGCAATGACTCAAATTCTGAGTGACGAGCTTAGCTTAAATGGTATGACTTGCTATACGAAAATATATATATTAATATGGGTTGAAGCAATTTAGGTACGGCGAAGGTTGAAGGGTTAAAGAATTGTTTATAAATTTATCATAATGGTGCTAAGTATTAGGCGCGTGTATTAGATTTGCATAAGTAGTTTAAGAATTGGATAACAACCATTTGAAACATAGGCTTATATAAGTGGGATACATCTGAGGTACAAGTCTCAATCCCCCGGTCAAGTCGTCCAGCAAAATCTCCGCCTCTGGCTTATATTTTATATAAATTCAAAAGTCTGTAAAGCTTCGAGATGCAGAAACGTCGAGAACAATTTAGAAGTCGACTTATGTCATTGTATGCCGATTACGTCACCCATCCCCATCCCGATACGGATTTTAATTTTATTTAATTTCAATTTCAATACTAATTTCATAAGTAAACGAAATACACCGCAACCAAGAAGAGTCAGGAAGTTTCTAGAAGCTTCGAGATGCAGAAACGTCGAGAACAATTTAGAAGCCGACTTATGTTATTGTATGCCGATGACGTCACCCATCCCCATCCCGATACGGATTTTAATTTTATTTAATTTCAATTTCAATACTAATTTCAAGGTTAAAGTGATAAGAGCCAAGCTTCATAGTAAGCGCACTCATAACCCGCAAGTTAAAGATAAGGCAGCAATGTAGAAGTTCAATATGTTTTTGTGTTACTTCTAAAATAATTTTGGCGTGTTACATCAACAACAATAAGTGGTGCAATAGCCTTGAATCCAACGATATCTAGCAATGGTTGAGATTCCCGTATATAATAACTTTGTTGAAATTTTGTATACATACGAGTATCATATAGTACAGCATACTGTCCCATTTCAAAGCGACTATTTAAATCATCATAGGGATATGATTCAGAGTTTATATATATATATACTTTTAAATTAAATATATTACAATGATCAAATTTATTTCCTTCCTGTTTATTTTTTTCTCTTTGTAGGCCGATTATAAGAAATCGTGGTCTTTAATTTTGCGGTGAAAGCTTTACCTTCCATAAAACTTTTGTTTCCTTTGATAGTATAGGATTTATATGATAGACCCAACTTCTAAACGCCATTGGTATTACCAAAATTTCGTTTTTAATTATCTTGTACATTTCCAATTTTGCAAAGTAACCCAACCCGCGTTTCTTAATGCGCCACTTTCAGCTTTATTCAATGAAACGAAATTTTTCATGGTTGATGAAATTCCAAGATTACGTGTACGATCAACTTCAAACCCATTTATTTCATATCGAATTTCATCGAACAGATATGAAACAAAGTTGTTTTTATATTTCACACCTGTTGTTTCTACATCATTTCCTCCTTCCTGTTTTACTATAAACCCATGAATGTAAATCATACTCTAACTTGGTGAGACAAACAGATCCTGATTTTGAATGGGTATACGAATCTCATCGTTATTGTTAAACTAATGGATAGTAACTATGATAGTGTCTTTTTATAATATTTTCATCGTACATAGGTTGTTGAAGTACATTGAGTATTCCATTCATATTGAATTATTGGTTGATTGATTATCGATATTGTGATTAATTGATTGATTATCGATCAGTTTAAGCCGTTAGCTGTTTAACAGTACAGATCAGTTTTAGCCGGTAGCTGTAGAACAGCACAGATCAGTTTTAGCAGTTAGCTGTAGAATAGTACAGACCAGTTTTAGCAGTTAGCTGTTGAACAGCACAGATCAGTTTTAGCAGTTAGCTGTTGAATAGTACAGACCAGTTTTAGCCGGTAGCTGTTGAATAGTACAGATCAGTTTTAGCAGTTATCTGATAAACTGGTCTGTACTGATCAACAGCAACTGCTGTTTTAGCAGTTATCTGCTAAACTGGTCTGTACTGATCAACAGCAACTGCTAAAACTGGTAAAACCTCTTGTAACATGATAAAAAAAATTTAATACAATTTGAAAAAGCCACATAGCTACTTTATTATTTGTAAAATAAAATTTCAAAAACATTACAATTTACCCATCATTTTTGCAGAAATACCCCAAAAAATGCAAATTTATTTTTTTTTAATCGTTGTTTTCTAGATGATACCGGATCTTGAGTGCATTGTATAACGTGTTCCTGATGGTTCGGCTTCAAAGACATGAATGAGAAAATTTTCATCACTCAAATTGAAAAAATAGCACCCGAAATCAATTCTTTTTTTTTTTGATTTTTCATTGTTTCTCAATTTTTCGAGTAATGATAGAAAATTAACACTTTTTCATGAGTAATGAGAACAATTAACACACTCTACAAGATTGAAATGCATCTATCATGCAACGGCGTTGCATTGAATTATTACTCGATAAGTTTATGCGACGCGGTAAATATTATAAGACGCAAATGAATCTATATCTATACTATTATATAAAACTGAAGTGAAAATTTTTATTTCCAGGTAAACTCCAAAAGTGCTGGGCCGATTTTTTTAAAATGTCATATTTGTGCTATCATATATGAATAAGTGTTTTTTCTTAATTTAAGAATTCGAAAGAAAAGTGTTCCTTCGGAAGCTTTGAAAATTAAAATCGCGATTTTTTCGGCAATAACAATTTCTTCATACACAAAATATTGAAAATAATTCGCCACCACTTGCTGGTATAGGAGGCTTTATATGATTACAGAAGGACTCTTTTAAAACCAAAATTATAAAATGTTAAAGAAGTAAGGCGGTGTGTCCAATTTAGAATCTTGAAATGTTAAATAGGGTTTTCTAAGACAAGCAGCAGCTTATTCGCATACAAAATTCTTTAATTTCCTACCACAGATATACGATAGATTTTAAAGTTCTAAGTATGTAGAACTTTAAAATTGCCTACCATTGTAGGCAAGGTATCTAAAAATGAAAATTAAAAAAATAGTGGAAAAGTTAAAAGATGAGGCCAACAGGCGAAATTGAAAGTTTTAGATGTGAATTATTTCGGCAAGAAGCTGCTAACCCACATAAAAATACGAAGTATTTTAAAAATCTAAGTATGCAGATATCATTGTAGGCAGGGTATCTAAGAATGAAAATTAAAAAAGAGTGGAAAAGTTAAAAGATGTGGCCAACAGACGACATTCAAAGTTTACTGTATTTTACAGTGTTAACTGTAAATATGGCAGCACTGCATCACACGTAAAAAAGAGGCGCAAAAATGGATCTTGATAAGGGCAACGCTTAATCTAAATTACTATCCTTATAATGTGAGCTTAGCAACACGGCTAATAAAAGCTTATTCAGCTACTTCAAACACAGATGACAGCACATCTGCTATTGTTTATGATTTGAGGCTTAAGCTGAAAGTTCGTTAACTGCGTTTGCATTCTACATTCGTCTACTCGCAGACGCAATTTACGCAAGAAAATTTTCGCAGAGTACAATAATTGCATTTTGAATCCATTACAGTTCAGGGCTACAAAGTTATTGAACTTTTCTTTATTCTTAAAATACAATTTTAGGTGTATTTATGCTAAAATATCAAAAATAAATTGATTTTTAGTAACATACATTTTCAACATTTACCATAAAAAAGTCATGTTAAACAAAAAGGAAGTAATAAAATATCACAATCTTTATTTATTTGAATTCATCTTTGTGTGAAAAAAAAAAAAATTGAAAATATGATTTTCATTCAATTTGATTTAATCAATAAAGGAGAGATTTTCATTAAATGCTTATTTTCGAACAAACAAATATCTAATTTCAATAAATGTTTAGTTCAGTTGAAAATTCATTTAATAGTTTAAAAGGAAATCAGTTTTTCTGCACCCTCTAAAATTTTACTATCACCCTATGTGTGTTTCCAAGAGAACCCGAACTGACGTATGGATAGCGGTTATTGCTTTAAAAAATTACTATGGTAGAAAGAACTTACCTTATAAAGCTTAAGTTTCAAGTTTCAAGACGCTACGCTCTCAGTGAATTTGTAAACATGGAAAAAATCGTTATGTGATACAATATGTGATACAATATTTGAAAGGTCTAAGTCCAACCAATATCAAAGCGGAGCCGATTCTACTCTGGGGGAGTCTGTTCCTTCGTTTACAACAGTAAAATATTGGGTTGCAGAATTTAAACGAGGCCGTAACAGCTGCCAAGACTAACATCGCAGTGAATCCATCCGACTAAATAAGGTGATCACGCCAGATATGGTAAAGAAAATCTACAAAATGGTATAGGATGACCGTCGATTGAAAGTGCGCGAGCTAGCAGACATGGTAGGCATTTCAAAAAGTGATATAAATCGCATATAGACTGAAAAAATGGACTTGAGAAAGCTGTGCGCAAAATGGGTGCCGCTTTTGCTCACAAGGGGGGAAAAAAGGCTACGTGAGGATGTTTCAATCGATTGTTTGGGGATGTTCCACAGAAATGAAGCCGATTTTTTGCGTCGACTCATAACCATGAATGAAACATGGGTCCATCACTTCACACCTGAGACGAAGGAACAGTCAAAAACTCCAAGGAAGGGACTTGCACCGCCTTCGTAAGTGCAAGTGGCGGATACACGGTATTGCACGCGAAACGACGATATGCTTATGTTTACATATTAAGGGTGTTCATAGTTTAAGTATGCAGGTGTGTTTAATTAACGATTTGTTATTTTTACGCCAACTTACGTAAGCGTATTTTCCTTTGTTGTTGTTTTGCAGGCACGCATAAATAAATGTAGCCCTTGAGCGTGTTTTTTGGGTCTCGTATTTTTATGCCCTGTCTACAGCATATATAACAGCGTTGCAAAATTATTAAATACGGCAGTCACACACTGAGGTGTTCACAGTTACAAAAATAACAAATGCTATAAATGCGATTTGTTAATATACGATTAAACCGTGAATAGCCCAATTTATTTATTTTTAGTATTGAACATTTTACTGTAGGGAATTTCACCAAAATGGAAATATCTTCTTTATTTTTACAATTTGAATTGTTGTTGCAATCATGCCTATAGATTCAGTCCATGTGAACTGATGATGAACTGATCAAAAAAAACGAAAGTTGGTTGCTCGACCATTTTTAGAAATGTTGACATTTTTATTAACTACAACATTTCCTATCTCTAGCGAGCGGCCCAACGAACGAGTGCTAGGCGAACGATGTTGTGTTCTAATTGAAATCTGTATCTCTAACAGACTTGCTCGCCAACTCTTACGGTAATACTACATTCATTCTGAGAGCTAAATGAGCATTTAGCCAAATACGCATTAGCAATTTCGAATACGTGGCCGTATGCTCCTTGTAGGAGCAAAAGGGACGAATGTATGATATATACTGCATTTCGTAAATGCGCATTTAGCTATCAGTGTGAATGAAGTATAAGCTTACGCTTCTTACATTTATTCAAACTGTTATACGCAAACAGTTGTCAAAATCAGCATTGCAAGATCGAACATTTCAGAAGTTTTCTGAATTTCATCTATTTTTTCAAAGATTTCTTAAACTTTTGCCTTTGTTTCTTGTTTGTTGGCAATGCCTTTTGTTCAGTCTGTTTATCTTTAAATACAGCTGTTCTTGTTTATATTTGATTTGTGTTTTACTATAAATATAAATGGAAATCAACATAATTTTGTGTTTAGTGAAAAATTTAACTATTTTGTGAAATGTAAGCAGCGATTGCAATTTTAGATTTTGACCAGGCTGATGCAAGTGAGTCAAAGGTGCAAAGCAAAAACGGTGAGACAGCACATCTATTTTCAACAAAACATTTTTATCAACGAGCTTAATAACAACGATAACCTGAATGTGTTCGTTTGGTTTTGACGTTTCTTCTCGTGATTTGATTGACTGAAAGGCTGCATTCCGCCGCGCTCAAGAAAATTTGGGTGAATGGCTACACTTTTGACAGCGCTGGCAGCTGTAAACGCTCGAGCGATTAGCATTTTGCCTAGCGAAATAAATTACGCTACTTCTACTCAACAGTTGCAAGTTATGTCATTTAACAGCTGTTTGCGCGCCAATTTGCATGAATTAGCAAACACTCAAATGAAACGCTTAAAATAAATGCAACTTTTCGTGGCTTGTGCTATTTTTAATGTTTTTAAATATCCTTTGCTCCTTGCATTGGTTGAATGAGGTCCGAAATGTGCTCCTTAATAGCCATATCAAGACCATCATCCATTAGCGTCTCTAGCACTACGTTTTGCATTAAGTAAACCTCTTAGTAGAAAGAAATTAGGTTTTAAATTCAACAAAACAAGCGAACAAGCTACTTCAAACGTCAGTTGTCAACTGATCTGACGTTCGACGTAGCAACGCATTCAGAGAAATCCAGCGTAAAATGATCCATCGCTACAATAGCGCTCGCCTTGGCAGAATGCAGCCATAGAGATACAGATTTTACATATTTCTGTATTTTACGTCATCGTTCGTCAGCTGATCAGCTGTTATCGTTAGAAGATTCTGTTCGAAATATATATTTCAAAAACACGAACGAGCAGTGTTTTGAACGAAACATTTGGGCATTTGGAGCCAATCAACAATCATCCATCATTGAAATTTGAAAAAAGTCATATAACTACCACCCTAATATACATATTATGAGGCGAATTTTCAAGAAGTTTAAAGGGCTGTATCTTTCAAACGAAGCAAATATCAAACATAAAATTTTAACTTCAATATAATGCTATTATGTACTTTATAATGTGAATAACTTTAAAATTTTTTTAACCCGTGCCCACTAGAGATATTTGACCCCAAAGTAAGCAAAATTCAACAAATTTCTAAAAATTCAAATTTTTAAGAGGCTGTAAACATAAAAGTTGATGAGTCTGTTAAAAAAATGTATGTTTAAGCAACAAGTTAAAATCACTGCTTTCGTTAAAAAAAAAATATTCTTAAAGTAGCAAAATATAACGTTTTGAACAAAAAATTATTTTAACATGAAGAAATTATTTTATTAGCATTTTTTATACCCCAATGCGTACTGTGTAAGGGGTATATTAACTTTGTCATTCCGTTTGTAACGCCAAGAAGGAGGCGTGGCAGGTATAGAAAAATATATATATTTTTGATCAGCATCATCTCCTGAGTCGATTTCCGTGTGTCCGTCTGTCCGTCGGTCGACACGATTACAGCCGCAATTTTAAAGCTATCGCGATGAAATTCAAAATAGAAGTTTATTTTTAGAAAGGGAAGATCAAGTTCGAAAATGGACCAAATCGGATGAAAACCACGCCTACCTCCCATACAAAGTGGCTTTATTTTAAAAGTAAAATCTCTTAAAAATCTGCTCAAAATAAAGAAATGTCTTGAAGTTTTGCATATAGGCTTTGATATATAACGTAGACCACCACGATGATATTTGGCAAAATCGAATGAAAACCACGCCTACCTCCCATACAAATTGACTTTATTTCAAACGTTAAATCTCTTAAAAATCCACAAAAATTAATGAAATGTCTTGAAATTTTGCACTTTATCTTTGATACATGCTATGAACCATCTCTATGATGTATGGCAAAATCAGATCAAAACCACGCCTACTCCCAATACAAAGTGACGTCATCAAAATAGGAAAACTTTCGTTAATATATAAAACTGAATGTCATCGTTTATGTCGTGGCTAAAGACTTCGAAAATACTTCAATATGGCCGCGGGGGGTATTTTAGCTTCGGTACCCTGCCGAAGCTCCACCCTTACTAGTTTATGTGTCAGATTAAAAGACAGAGTGTGTTCATATTATGATTTTTTGAATTCATCATTCTATGTATAATAGGAGCTGAGTAATTTAAGTTATCCCAAACGCATATATCGCTATAGATAGCAAAGAAAATGTGGCCGCCATTTTGAAAGTAGAACAAAAAAAAATTTTTTTAAAACAGTTCTGAGATTCAAATTCATTGGACAACTTTTGATAAAAATAGCAACTTTTTAAAAATTTTCGAGCAACTAGTGTTGGATCAGTTGATTTGTACCGACTATATAAGTATAGCGTAATCAAAAATCTTTACAGGAACGCAATGAAAAAGAAAGAAAACGCTTTGTACTGCGTGCATGAATAATTTATTATTAATTTTTTTATATGCTATTTAATCTTAAATTTTAATAACTTTTTAGAATAGGCATTAAAAAAATAAGTATGCATTAGTTTAAGTTAAGAAGGAGTAACATTAGCAAACATTCTTAAATTAAGCAAGCATTATATTAGCTTCAAATTATTATTTACACAACTTACCTTTGAATAAAATGCATGTAAACGATAAAAATCATCGGATGTTCTTAGAGGATAAACTGTTGTGGCATTTCGAAAAGCTTCGTCTTTGGACAAATCATTCAAATCCTTAAAAAGTCTAATATACGGCTTTAGTACAAATGTTTTTTGCGGAACACCCTGTTTGTAATAGAGAGAAGAATTGAACAAAAAGGTTTTTTAAAAAAATCGAGATTTAGTCGAAATAAATTAAACAAAGGGAAGTCGGAAATTTTTTAAAGTTGCATATGAATGCCGCACAGTGTGACGAGGGTGGACAAAAGTCAAGAAATATTTTTTGTTGGAATTTAAATAAACTAAGTATACAGAATAACAGACAGAAATCTTATAATTTTAGATTTTAAAGGATTTCACGATATCTTTTCAGTTACAGACACTCCACGCCCCTAATGTGGCTCTGAAATGTCATGCAATTTCATTTTTCACAGTTTAGTACTCTAGATTTAAAAAAAAATCGTAAATTTAAGTGTGTGTCATGAATATGCAATATTCTTTCTACACATATTCGTCGTACAAGTCGTAGGAAGAAAAAGAAAAATCTGTTATATATAAAAAAAATAGTTTATTTGTAAATTAATTTCTACCTCTTTTCATAAGTTTTATGTTACGTTTATAACTCTAATAATAATTTTTCAATTATTAATTAAGAGTAATATTTTTGAGCTTAAGGTCTTTGTTGTTTTTTGAAGAAGACAACCAACAACAACAAAAAAAGACTGTATAACTTAAAAAAATCACAAATAAAAATTTCGTAAAAAAAGTAGAACATTTTTTATTGCATTTAATTCTTTTGTATTTTTAGGCAATGCTAAAATTTTAAAAATTCTCCTAAAATTTGGTTAGTGGAAACTCACAAACAGAAAAGGTATGGGCCAGTGTCTAGAACATGTTTTTGCCAAAATGCGAAAATTTTTATGGTAAAAATGCAAAAATTTCCAAAAGCTTAAAACGCAAAAAAAAAAAAGAAGTGTGCATGTCAGCTCCGACGCGTGACTGGAGTTTTCTCCTTTTGGCCGATTACCTTGACCGATTACCTCCTTTTGACCGAATTTGGGATGCATATAAAGGGGAGAAATAAGGCGTCTCTTATATTACTGAAAGCATTGTATACTTTTTAAATTTTAAAATATATTACTTGCATATACATATTACATAAATTATTATGAGATAAGTTAATGGATTTCAGAAAGAGAAACGTCATTATTAAATACTATAACAATAGGTTTATGTAACTAAAATATGATACGTGACCATCGGAATTTACATGATTTACGAATCGTGAAAACATCGCATCAATAGTTGTACCATATCTAGTTGTTCTCAGTGTTCTACCAGAAACTTAATCTAAATTTTCTTCTTTTTTCAAAGATTGTATAAAGCGCAATCCTTCATTTGTATGAAGAAACTATTAAAATTTCATCAAATTTTTCATATTTTTTCTCTTTGGTTCAATTTGTGAACATAATTTGTATAAGTGTCCCGTTATGTAGTAGCAATAAAAAAAATCTAGCTAATTCCATCAAATCTAAGTCCAGTAAGTTTAATTTAATTGAAATCGGTGTAAAATTTGTCGAGTTATTCAATTTGAAGTATTTTTACTTCACTTCAAAATAACTCTGTGGTCACAAGCAATAACGACTTAACTTAAAATATCGTAAAAATGCGATATGGCATTTTTTTGTACGGACAATATTTGGAAGAATGCAGAAATCTGTTTTTTGCACAAATTAGGTTACCACTTATGTGTGCAAATATTTCTTTTGTAACGGTTAATTTTTTTGAGAATAAAGGGTCGTAGTAAGTGGTATTAAAATATCGTTTTGCTAAGATTTGTTTTGTTTTCTAGGAAGAAAAACAACTAATTTTTGAAACAAATTATAAAAGTTAAACCACGTTAAAAAAAAAACACACACACACAAGTTTGCCTTCTAAGCTGACAAAAGTAGGATGCGTCACACTTAAATACGTTATAGAGACATTAAGATTTTAAATTAGTCATATTCTCCAAGTAAAACGCTTTTTAAAGAGCAAACAAAAATGTGAATCAAATGTATTTCCATCTTTATTAAAAGAAAGGATGATATCAAGTTGTTGTTCTCCCTAATTTTCTCTGAATTATTTAATTAAATTACACTGTGACAAAAAAAAAAATTAAAACAAAACTTCTGGGATGGGACATAGTATAGGTTGTAGGTATAGTTAAATATATTTTTGTGGCATACTAGAATTTTTTGGTGCACATCGAAATTTTGAATAACGGTAAAAAAACGGTTTTTTCGCACATGCGCTCATTTATGCGCCCATAACTTCGTCAAATATCCGCTGATTTTAATTTTTTTACCGGTTTTGAAAAGAAGAAATTTAGATCTTTAAACATGTCATACATGACTTAACAGGTTTCATATTCTATATTGTAGTATTTGCTAGATAAAACATTTGTTGTTTTGGTTTTTTTTACAATTTTTTGACTTTGGTGAGGTTTTGAACACTATTTTGTTAGAAACCCCTTAAATTTGTTTTATTATTTAAAAAGAACACGAGTAAAACGTGTGTCTTTTTTCTAAAATCGGTCAATAATATATAATAATATAATCTAAATTAATAAAAATCATTTTCTGTTTATTTGTTCATTTGTGTGTTTGTTGGTTGACTTTTATACAAATCTAAACGGATTTCGTCCAAATTTAAAACGTGTATTACTTGCAACCTAGATTAGGTTTTCACATACTTAGTTTTAACCACGCCCCCTTTTACCGACCACAAATAAAAAAAAATGCGATATTTCCTACAGTTTCGATTATATGAGACTAAAATTTGGTAATTTAATTTGAATGGTTATTTTCGGCAATTATACCAAAAACGGGTTTCCACGCTTCCATTTACCTCCCACAAATCAATGAAAATGCTATATTCCAGACAGTTTTGGTCGTATCAGACTGAAATGTGGTAATTAAGTTTTTATGCTTAGCATCGGCAACTGTATTAAAAATGGGCGTGGTGGAACTATAATTACGCCCACTTTTAAAAAATCACTAAGACTCCAAAACTTCTGGGCCAATTGCGCTGAAATTTTGGCAGTAATTGTTTTCAAGTACGAGATGGTTTTCGGGATAAAATGTTTGCCATGCCCCCTTTCACCGCCCACAAATAAACACCGTTGCTGGAACGTCCGCGGCTTCGCCACTGGGTTCTGCTAGTATTTAATATAATATATTATATTGTTGAGCACTTTATAGTAAATTTTTAAAGAATTTTGTTTTTTAGAATGAGAATGTCTCTTAGTACTGCAAAATTAAATAAAACATTTCAAGGTACTTCCATTTATTTATATAATTTTTAAGCATGTTTTGTGAAAGTTAAAAGGCATTTTTTGAACTTTTAGAACACCGGTTTTGGAAATGATACACAAAAATGTTTACCCGATCTTTTCCCTTTTTAACTGATCATCATCGGTTTCTGTGAAACCGTTCTCATTCCACTCGTGCTCGGTATTCTGTTAACATAATGTTTATTTTATTGTTAGTACCAAATTCAAACAAAACTGCCAAATTGAACTTACGCGGAGGTTAATACACATCACGAATCTAAAATATCGGCAAATGGACTTTTTCCTAAAAAGTTGAATAATTCAATAAAATATTACACGATTTGAATAAACTAAGGTGCAGAAGACACAAAATTAAATGTGTTTTGAAACTGCATGCCAAAAGTAGATAGTTTCATACAAATTTGACTTATTAATTTTCGTTTGAAGTACGGTGCATTCTCAAAAAACTGAAAAAATTTATGTTTTTACATGTAGCTCTCTTAATTTTTATTCGAGATTGCAATGTAATACACCGTTAGAAAGTTGTTAATTTGCTCTTTCCAACGACGTATTACAAACTATTGTAGGATAGTTTAAGACATATGATTTTTTAACTCCATCTACCTCGAAAAAACGGGTTTTTAACCGTTATTCAAAATTATGATGTGCACGAAAAATTTGTGGTATGCCACAATGTTACATTTAACTATATCTACAATCTACACTATGCCGCATCTCAGAAGTTTTTTGACTGCCACAACGTGTTATTGGAAGACAATGAATATATCGTGCAAAGTATAGAATTTTTGCCATATGTTTCTATACCAAAGCCACGAAATAAAAAAAAATTTATAGTTAATACATGTCTGAACACATGTTGAAACTAAAATGCATAAACAAAATGTTTGAAGAGATAAATACCGCATTTATCTTTGATGCTCTTTGCTTCGTGCTTCACATATTTGCCAAAGAAAAATCAATTTGTTGTACAAGGTAAAATAAATGCTGGCCTGAACTGGAAAGGTCTATAGCATCAATGTTGTCACGACTAAATCAAATTTTGGTTTTTAATAGCAATGTCAATTTTCGAATTGCGTCAGAATTGTAGTTTAATCTTATTTAATTTATATAATAAACTATAACGTTGGATTTTAAGATATATCCCAAGCAATTGAAAGTCATTTTCCATGAGCAGTTTGACGCGACTATCAAGATATAGCAAATGCTGATTTATGGAGAGATAAAATTGTTCTAAGCAAAAATATATACGAAAAGTTGGCTGAGTATGAACTTATCAATAAACTTAATTTTGTACAAGAATAATTTAACACAAAAAATTGTGACGGCACACAGTACTCCATAACTTGAGACAAAAATCAAGAAACTTATTGAAAAGAAACTCAACATCTGCGGTGTCGTTGAAAAGGGAATTGTTCAAATAATTAAAAACATAACATTTTTAATACATAAATCATTGCCGTGGGTGCTGCAGCTCTTTAAGGCCGGCAATACATTTAGAGGCATCCGAGAATCAACCTTTTTTTCATTTTAAGTGACTTTAAAACATTTCAAAAATATGTCGAAAAAAAATTTAAAAAGTTATCTTGAATATTAAGAAAGTTATAAGCTTGAAAAGAGACCCGCGCGTGAGTTCGATATAATATAAAAATCAAGTTACTACAGCTGCTAATTTATTATGCCATTTATTTTATCTGCTCAAACCGGTATATTTAAGAAGGAGAACATTCCAAAGAATGTTAACAATAATTATTTTGTGTGTATATATAGTGATTTAATTAAGTTTTGAACACTAACGTCTTCCTATTATTTGTTTCGTATAACTTTATAGTTGTTTTTCTCAAAACTACGGTTTTTCAAAACTGCGGGTAACCTAGCTCAAAAACTAATTGACTGATCCTTTTAAAAAAAAATTGCCAGAAATACAATTCTAGTTGTATTATATAGAGTTAACTTTTTGAACCTCAGCCAGCATTTTGTATTGCGGAAGATCTGAAAGCGAATCTTCTTCAAGAACAATTTTTCGCAGGCGAGCTTGCTATCTAATCGCTTTCTGCTCTCTCGTGGGAAAAAAAGTCGATCGTGGCGAAATCTTCTAGAAGAGCAAAAAATGATTCTTACTGAGGAGCAGAAAATGAGTATTCCTTTTGAGCAGACATTTTTGAAATGCCTCAATGATATCGCTTAAATCCGCCTTGACGAAAAAAGGGCGGAACTGGGGCGTTTTGATTAAAAAAAAAATGTATCACCCAGAAGTTACGGCAGCGAATCGCTTTGTTTTCGCGCAAAAGGATTATCGGCTAAATATCTTCCAAAGTATCGCAAAGGTTCCAAAAGTAAAGGTGAACAATTTATCTTCCAAATGTTGGCTGGGATAGATAAAAACGAAAGAAAAATAAGTTTTTTCATTCATTAAGAAATATTTTTTCTGCAAAATATAGCATGTTCTCACGGCACCCTGAACAACGTAATTCGGCTCTCATTCGTAATTCGAGGCTGAATTATGTTCCGAATTAAGTAATTCGCCATACAAAATTTGACAAGCGAGTTACCTCATTTGAATTAACATTCGAATTACGTAAAAATCGGTTTCATCTCGAATTTTTATCAAAAATTAATCGAAAACCACAAACAAAACACAACAAGAAATGAAAACAAAACAAAACAAATAGTCAAATTCTCCATGTCAGCAGACAAAATGAGTTTCATATAGAAATAAAAAATAAGGAAGTGCTGTTGTGCTCACATACACTGTACGTGTACTGAGGCATTTTTTCAGATGTCAGTGCTCGAAATTTGTGACATTGGCTCTTGCCGAGCAAAACAAAACAAATTTATAAGCTATCGGATTTGTCAAAGCACAAGCTTGACTTCAGGGGCGCATTCAATTTCATGGTGTCAGATATTTACAGGGCACCTTTGCTATCACTGGAGTAAATTAATAATACGTTTTGTTTGTTAATTGGTTTTTATTTGCATTATATATACCATATTGAATTATTCTTTAGTTCAGTTCGCTCACATTTAGGCGAAAATATTCAAAAACAAAACTTAAATTCAAACAAAATTATTAGATAAAACCAAATCTATTTTGCATAAAATATATTATATATGCGTATAATGAAAAATACACTCTTTATTAATTAAATTAAAATCCAAATTTCAATTTTGCCCTTTTTGCAATATATACGGCCAACGACGATATGCAATTCCAATCAGAAAAATTGCGCCTAGCCGTACGCAACAACCGAATACGGCCCTAAGTAAATGTTTCTGTATTAGTGTGAACATACACCAGTAAGAAAAATGCCTCACTTTTATTCCAGAACGCCACTTCCTTATCTCTTATTTCTATGGAGTTTCATTGCTAAAAAAATATAAATAAATAAAATAATAAACAAATATTTATTTTGTAGATGGATTCTGAAAAAAAACATTGTGCATTTTTGTTTTTAATTCCTCCACAGTGTACAACAACCCCTGCTTCTGCAGCTCGACCACCATTTCCACCAGTATGTGGTTCATTTTTCTGCATCCTCGCAGCTCGCCCATCTTATTGGCAATCAAAGCCCGCTCACTCGCCTGCTCCTATTTGCTTGCACTTTTCCTTACTGTTAAAAAAAAACGGGAAAGAAATGCATCTTCATTTTCTAAAATTTTTTTTATATTTAACATTTTAATTACATTTTTTCTCCATTTTCGTTCTCCACAACAAATCAAATAAAAATAAAATAAAATACACAAAGAACAACTGTCAAACCGAATTACGATTGCTTCGTGAGAACAGGGTTATTCACATTCTTAATTCATAGACCGAATTACTTAGTTCAGAGTGCCGTGAGAACACGCTATGTATAAAATCAAACCATTTTTAATAGTTAATAAAAAACGATTACACAAAATTTTCCACATAAGTAAGTCCAGTTTCGATTACTATCGACATTTAACTATTTGAAAGAAGACATTTAACTCATGTAAAACATATTTTTAAAATATTGCCTTTTTCGAATGGTCTATTTCGCCATTTCTTCTTATTCCGCTTGAATACATGTAAGGCAGGTTAATTTTTTCTTGTAATTTATAATAAACTAGCAGGAAATAGTTGACTTTCCAGCAAACACACTTTTTTTATTTGTGAGCGGTGAAAGGGTGTGTGGCAAAAAATTTTTCCCGTTAACCATCTCGTGCTCGAAAACAATCTACTGACAAAATTTCAGCGCAATCGGCCCAGAAGATTTGGAGTTTTAATAATTTCTTAAAAGTGGGCGTAATTATAGTGCCACCATGCCTATTTTTAGTACACTTGCCAACGGTAAGCATACAAACTTAATTACCAAACTTTAGTCTTATATACGTACGACCAAAAAAGTTTGAAATCTAGCATTTTCATTGATTTGTGGGCGGTAAAAGGAGGAAAGGTGCCAAAATGGTACTTTTTGATAAACTGTTTAATTTTCGTTTGTTGTTTAATAACACGTTTTTAAAATATATATATACATTTAAATACATGTTATCTATTTAATCGGCCTTTTTTATTGTGTAATTAATTGAAAATTGGGCTTTGGCCGTGCATTGAAAGATTTTTATCTTTTTAACAAATTTATTTCGCTATATTTCGACTCTCGCTGAGAGTCATCATCAGGCTAGAAAAATAAATACTTAATGTATATTACACAATTTTAACAAATAAAATTCACATAAATATACCATTAATATTAACACCGAACTTCACATAAAAACATCAAGAAATTTCAAACATTAAATATTAAAATAATTTAATTTGTAAAATTAATATCGATTTGAAGCTTGCGCGTCTGTCATCTTTCACTGTTTTTATGTTTTATTAAATATTTGTAAATATGAGCGCAGTTGTCCGTGTCAGTTTTGTAGTTCAGGCGTATATTGTTGGTGTATTAATAATGTGGAGCACATCTATCGTGTACCGTCTCGCGTAATTTTTCTCCTGCTGCAGTATTTTTGTATTTTCTAAATCGAGAGAGTGACCGCTCTGAAGACAGTGGGCCGCAAGTGCTGTTTTGTGTTCATGAAAAGATTTAAGGTCCGATTTGTGTCCTGAAAGTCTTGTTTTAAGTTTTGATTTTGTTGTACCAACATATACTTTTTTGCATATGTTGGACTCGTCACCCTTGCATTGTATTTCGTAGATTAAATCGCATTTGTCCATATCATCTGTTTTGCTTTTAATTCTGCTGTGGAGAATTTTTAATGTGTTATTTGTTTTTGGTGCAAGTACGTAGTTGTTATTGTTGTAAATATCTGATTTTTTAAATTTCTCAGTGAAACCAGGTACGTATGTTATTCCTTTGTATATTTTGGGTTGTGAAACTTGTTCGCTGTCAGTATAATTGGTGTTATTGTTATTATATATTTTTAATAGTCGGTTGATAGTGTGTTGTGGGAAATCGTTGTAGAGCAGTATTCGCTTTATCCGTTTTATATTGTCATTGTAGTCATTGTACCGGTAGAGCATTGTACTATCAAAACAATTGAGCGACAGTGGGACAAAATCGAACAACAAACAAATATTCCAAAAAAGCTTTTTATGGAAATACTTAGATTTTGTATTAAAGAAAATAAATACTTTGCATACGATAGCAAAGTTTACTGCCAATTAAAAGGGATGCCAATAATTGCAGACATTGTAATGGAGGATATTTTGGATAAATTCATGGACAACACGAATCAAAAACCTAGACTGCTTACTAAATATGTAGACGACATATTTGCCATAGTCAAAACAAATGAAATAGACAACACATTAAACAAGTGCAATGGCCACATAAAATTCACGAAAGAGGAGGAACAAGATGGACAATTACCATACCTTGACGCTATAGTCATCGAAAACAACAACATTATGAAAACGAATTTTAATATTTAATGTTTGAAATTTCTTGATGTTTTTATGTGAAGTTCGGTGTTAATATTAATGGTATATTTATGTGAATTTTATTTGTTAAAATTGTGTAATATACATTAAGTATTTATTTTTTCAAGCCTGATGATGACTCTCAGCGAGAGTCGAAATATAGCGAAATAAATTTGATAAAAAGATAAAAATCTTTCAATGCACGGCCAAAGCCCAATTTTCAATTAATTACATTTAAATACATTTTTGTGCAAATCTTGGCGTTTACTACACTTTGAGCAATCAACATATTTTTAGCTTTGACAGTTAAAACAGTTGGTTTATTTTATTTCGTTATTGCAGTTTTGGCTTTAGCAACGTGGTTCTTATGTTTACGAACTCAGGATCAGGAATGTATATCAAAATTCGCACCTTTTTTGACACTTTTAATTTTTTATTTGGCACTTTTTGGCACTTTTTTTATCCCCAATATGGCACGTTATACCTAATAAGAGTTCGCAGCCCTGATGGGGCGACGCAAGGTTAATAAATATATGTAAGTCACTTGAGAGAAGCTCGACCGAACTGTCAAAATAGATGAAAGTAAATCAAGAACAAAAACCTGAATCTGTACAATTTTTAGCTAACAGCTACTTGGACAGTTCGAGCAAAGGCGGAAAAATAGTGCTTTTCTCTCAAATGACCTAACCTATTTTAATCAACCTTGGGACGATCAGAGCTGCTTTAAATTTTAATTAAAGCAATCCATGCGTGAGTCTCTTTTTTGAGCACTGAGCAACATTTTTTTGCGAAAATAAAAGCATTACAAAGCATACAAAACTTAAAATTTCAACTTTAGACTTAAATATCTATATTTAAATATTTAAATATCTAAATATCTTTATTATCATCGAAAATAAAAGCATTACAAAGCATACAAAACTTAAAATTTCAACTTTAGACTTAAATATCTCAGAGAAGAACATGACATACAACTGGTTAATACAGTATTGGATAGCTTGTTTAATTATCTGTCAGATGACATACAACTGCTACTTTATATGAAACAGTTTAGTTTCTAGAATGGAAAAACTGGACCAAAGTCTAAAAAATGCAAATCACCCTGTATCTCAAAAATTCGTATTAAAAATTCCTATTAGGTGAAAACTGAGTATAGACTTATAATCAGTGTAAAAAGTTCTTCTAGAAAAGTATTTGAGGTCTCTGGATAAAAAAATTTTCCTGAATTTGTAGACTAGTGTTATTTTTTAAAAGATAATGATTTGTTTGAATTTAGGTTTTTAAAGATATAACAACAAGGTGAGATTTAAAAATTTTTTGTAACTTCAAAGTTATGGCTTTTTCATGCAAAAACCCGATTTGCTCAAAAACCGCTAGGAAAATTAAAAATTTTTTCATTTTTAAATTTAGAATACCAATATTCATTTAGAAACGAAATTTCATTCAATTCTGACCACTCCTTCTATTTTTGTCCCTTGCTTGTATGGGGTGCGGCATTTACGTCAGTTAATTATGAGGTTTGCTTTTCAACTGCCTGCGAAAATTCAAGATTTGCAAGCAACGAGCATTTATTATCACAATATTGAAAGATAAAGACTTACAGTCGTATTCATAAAAATATTTTAAAACAGCTTTCAAACGTTCGTTAATTCAAATGCTTTTTAAAAAACGAGTTTTAAGAGCCTTATAGCTAAAGTGAGAATATTGATGCTTTAAAGTAGGAACAGTTGTAATTTTCGTTTGTGACTTTAAAAATTAAAAAAAAATAAATATAGGTTTGTGTATTTGATATACTGGCAGGCATTTCTTTAAGGCTCAGTTTCAATTTTTTAGGTAAAAAAATCGGGCTTTTTTGAATGACTCTATTTTTTAATTTTATTAAATACCAAATTAGTTTTTTGAAGCGAAGCTCTTTATGCTTCGTTCTATGATTTGCTTGAGTGAAATCTGAAAAACTTTCGACAGATTTTTTCTTGCAAATTTTATGGTTTCTTTGTTGCTAGCGCTTATTACAACAATAAAATTTAATAATTTAATATTTAAATATTAAAAATATTTTTTTGCCCACCGTGGGAGAATAAACCCTTACCCGTTGATCAAGAGTTCATTACACTATCCACCACGCCACAAAGCCTTGTCATAATTTAATATATAATTAATTTAATTTATAATTTAATACATCATTTTTTTTAATATATAATTTAATTTATTTAAATTTTTGAATTTAAAAGTTATCAAATCTATGAAACTGCGAAAAAGCTTTGTTTTTCTCGTGTGTCCAACGACGCACCTGTGCTTTTTTTCTTTTTAGTTAAGTCTTATATTACTAATTTAATTTTATTTTTTTTGCATCTATAGTTATCGCTGTATAGTTATGGTTATACAGCGTGTAAAAGTTGAGGTCGCGAACGAAAGGTCTCTTGCGGCTTGCACGATATTTTCTCTCCAGTTTTTACTTCTGAGTGAACCGACAAAAACTTTAAAATTAAAAAAAAAAAATAGTAAGGATGGAGCTTCGGCAGGGTACTGAAGCTAACATATCCCCCCGCGGCCATATTAAAGTATATTCGAAGTCTTTAGCCACGCCATACACGATGACATTCAGTTTTATATATTAAGGAAAGTTTTCCTATTTTGATGACGTCACTTTGTATGGGAGGTAGACGTGGTTTTGATCCGAATTTGCCATACATTATAGAGATGGTTCATATTATATATCAAAGCTAATGTACAAAATTTCAAGACATTTTATTAATTTTTATGAACTTTTTAGAGATTTTACGTTTCAAATAAAGCCAATTTGTATAGGAGGTAGGCGTGGTTTTCATTCGATTTTGCCAAATATCATAGTGGGGGTCTATGTTATATATCAAAGCCTATATGCAAAATCTCAAGACATTTCTTTAATTTGAGCAGATTTTTAAGAGATTTTACTTTTAAAATACAGCCACTTTGTATAGGAGGTAGGCGTGGTTTTCATCTGATTTCATAGTCAGGATTAAGACTCAAGAGCAAAGCTCACCTGCCAAATTTCAAGGCATTTCTTTAATTTTTGTGGATTTTTGGTCCATTTTCGAACTTGATCTTCCTTTTTTAAAAATAAACTTATATTTTGAATTTCATCGCGATAGCTTTAAAATTGCGGCTGTAATAGTGTCGACCGACGGACAGACAGACGGACACATTGAAATCGACTCAGGAGATGGTGCTGATCAAAAATATATACATTTTGCTATACCTGCCACGCCTCCTTCTTGGCGTTACAAACAGAATGACAAAGTTAATATAACCCTTACGCAGTACGCGTTGGGGTATAATAAAAAAATTCCGCATAAATTAAAAAAAACATAATTTTTCGTGCTCGAAATTGGACTTTATAAATTTTTTTTTAGAGCGTATTTTTAAAAATAATAAAACAAGATTTGACTTAATCGGACGAATACTTTTCGAATTAGAGTGCAAGCCGTTTCAAAAAATCTCATTTAGAGAAAAAGGCGTTTAAAGTTTTTGTTTACTTTGCTTTATGAGCGTTTAATACTCATAAAAACTTAAATATCTTTTAAACGGCTTCAAAATTTATTCTGAAATTTTCTTCTACACATTCTTCAGATATTTTTCAAAACAATAAATTAAAAAAAAAATTCTAAAATTTTTCTAAAAAAATTGAAACTGGGCCTTAAAATTTTGTTTACCTTTAAAAATATAACTGCCAAGCAAACACAATTATTTTCATATACATATTTACTAGCTTATACCCGACGCGCTTCGCTGCGCTCAGCTCAAGAGGGTGTAGCTTTAGTGAAACCATACTTTTATAGTAAGTTCGCACCGAGTTTTATTTGGGGTGCTGAAAAAGTACCACGCCCCTCGTCCAACGCCCATAAAATGTTACCAGTGGAACGGCATGTGTAAATTGAGGTAGAATACTGAATTCCGAGGCTGTGCGACCTACAAAAAAAAACTAAAACTGTTCGATATCGAAAATTTTAGGTGTATTTAAGGTGCCTTTTACGATCGGCACCAGACTTCATAGGAACCCTCTCAAGGCTTTGGTATAAAAAATGGCTTAGCGGTTTCGGAGTCTTTACGTGATATACACATATACCCACATACGTATAAACATTAAGTCGCCTCACGCTCCTTAGAAAAAAAAGTTGCTTAGTCCGGTTCTTCAAAATAATCCATGGCTTATGTTACGAAGATCTTCAAAAAATTTCGACTAAAAATATTGCCTGGTATGGTAGTTAAAAAAAAAAAACAAACGGTCAGAAATAAGAGTAATAAAAAGTTCTTTTGCATCAAAAAATCTTAATTTTTTTCCGTTGCACCAAAGAGAGTGCGGATTTTTATGGATTGTTTTAACTCATTTTCATATTATTTTCACTAATATTGAAATGAATTTTTTCCCATACTACTTTTAGTCAAATAAATTGTAAAATGTAAAAAATGTGTACATTTTTTTGTAATTTCATTTACTTCAATTCTTCACTTTACACTATATTTTATCATCAATAGATAATTTATTTGACCAAAAGTAACATGGCAAGACAAAAAAAAAATTTTAATTTGAATTTTAGTGAAAATAATATAAAAAAAAATTTAAAAAATTAATGAAAATCCGCATTACCTCTGATCCGACTGAAAAAATTAAAAACTGATTGGTGCAGATAACTATTAAGTCTGACCGTTTGTTATTAGAAACATAAGAAGATCGGTCAATGTCCTTTCAAGGGCTGAAATGGCCATTTCGTTTTTGTTTTTTTTTATTTCAAACTATCCCAGCACACGGATGGCTATCGCTACTGTCAAAATATTTGGGGAGTCATCATTACATAAAGCGTTATTTTGAGCAACCGACCCAAACACCTTTTTTTTTTTGAGGAGCCTTAGTATACAAACATACATTTTTTTTACTGTTAGATAGATGAGCAGAACAAGAAGGCATGGCAACATTTATATATATAGTGACCGCCACCTGGTCCTATTGCACCTACATATCAAGTTTCACTATCAAAACATGTACAGCTCAGAAATTACAATGATTTCTGAAAAGTCGGCGTAGATAAATTGCGACACGCCCATTTTTTTAAGGGCTCTGACAGTAACCATATGAACTAATCAACCAAATTTTATTCTTTTACTGTAAATTCTGATTTATATACTTTTTACGGATTTGTGGGTGTGACAAAATTTGTATAAAAAGTGACCGCCAGTTTTACGTTAACATCTCAGGAATTAAAATTATTTCTAACCGATAGCCCTGGCAGCTAGTGCTTACTTAGTTATAATTTTTAAATTGTAATTAACTATAATACATAAATAAATAAATAAAATAAATAAAATTATTGCTGAAGAGTGGGCACAGATATAGTGCTAACATGCACATTTTTTGCACAGCTGTCGAGAGTAAGCGTATGAACTTAATTACCAAATTTTAGTATTTAACGATGAGAATCCTCTGATTTATAGAAGTTCTATTGATTTGTGGGTAAAAAAAGTGGCGGCCGTGGCGTAGTGGGTAGAGTGTGTGGTCCATATGGGAGAGAACCCTGGTTCGAATTCCACCTGACACAGAAAGTTTTTTCAATTGAATTAATTTTTCTGTTCGGCCGTCACCTATCTGCTGACAATGGCAAACCTCAGAGAGTAAAAACTGCCATGAAAAGCTTCTTGAGAACATAAGCCGTTCGGAGTCGGCATAAAAATATGTTGTGGTACCCGTGGGTATCGAACCCGTGCCCTCTTAAACGATAGCCCAGCACACTACCCACTAGGCCACAAAGTCTTGTTAAAACAAGTTGTTAATTTAATATTAGTTATAACAGAAGCTATGCTGCAGTAGATTGTCACCATCTATCAATAGATAGAGGATTGTGTATTTGCTATGCTACAAAAATTTGCTTTTATTTGTCACAAGGTGTCTCCAGCATCGGTGTGTTTGTATTGTGAATGCGTTTGTGGTGTTGTTGGCATAGATTATAAATTATTGTCTAGAGATTGCATCAACTCTGCTTAATCTCTGGCATGTGGTAACAGAGGTTAACAGTTTCTTTTATTCATGTTTTTAAGTGAAATAACTCTGTTAACACTGTGAGCAGAGTTGATGCAATCTCTAGGCAATAATTTACACTCTATGTTTTAAGCGTCAAAAAAATAGATGATATCAATAAATATGGAATTAACAAACGCATGCATGAAATCGGCAAGGTATCTAAAATGTTTGTTAAATTTTGTTTCGTGTGCGTTCTTTAATATATATTTTTGAAGCGAAGTTTTTTACTCCTCGTTCTGTGATTTGCTTGGAGTGAAATCTGAAAAATTTTCGACAGATTTTTCGCTACGCAGTACGCTGTTGAAGGAAAAAATTTGTTCAGTGCAGCCAAGTTCACAACCATGTGTGGAGAGTTAAAATGGAGAGTCGCTGGCATTATATGCCCGTATATGTAATTGGCGTGGAAATTTGACATTCAACAATAAAAAATAAGCAGTAAATATGTTTTCTGTATATATGTAATAAATTTTATGTTATTTTAAAGTTTTGAATTTAAAATTTAAATTATTAAAAAGAAAAAAAGTATTAAGCTATCAAATCTATGTAACTGCGAAAAAGCTTCGCTTCTCTCGTGTGTCCAACGACGCATCTGTGTTTTTGTAATTAAGGTACCCAAGTGTTAACTTTTATTTTATTTATGTTAAAAAATTAGTTTTTATGCTATTGTCAAGTATTTTTAATTTTATTTTAAGCCCTTGTGTATGTTAAACTCATAATACGCATGTTTAAATGTCCTTTTTTCATTTTTTGGCTTAATTTTATTTTAAGCATACGTTTTAAGCATATTTTAAAAATATGTTATTTTTGCATTGAATACAATTGAATTAATTTTTTATTTTTGTGTTGTTGATATAGGGAGGAAAATTTTGGTTTTGGCCCGGGCGCCCAAATCCATATCTACGGCCCTGCTCCCAGCTCAGAGCACTTAAGGCGCGACATGACATTCGCGGCAGAGAAAACAGACTTTTTTTTTTAAATTCATAGCTCAGTCAAAAACAAACATTTTTCCAAATTTTTTTTATTATTGTAGAGAATTGAACAAATTACAAGAAAAAAAAAACAAAAAAATATCTTTTTCACTCCAACATGGTTTTATAGAGCTCCAAACTGGCGGCAGAGAAAAAAACGGGGCCCCATGGTTGCAGCGCTGGGAGTTGCAAAAATTGTCCGATCTGGAAAAAAAATGACTTTTTTAAATCTTAACAAAATTGGTTATCGTATGACACGAGCTTTTTTTTAAAATTTTTTTTCAATTTTTGGTGATGCTCCAAGTTTGAAAGTGTGTTTTTTCGAAAAAAACATTGACTTTAAAAATTCATAAAAAATCGAAAAAAAAGCTCGTGTCATACGATAGCGAATCAAGTTTAAAAAAATACAATAAAAATTCGTCAAAAAATGAACCCGCTTTGCAAATGACTATAAGCGCCGTCATTGTAAGTAGACACTGCCATGCATCTTGCAATATTAACAATTCTGTTGCTGCCTGGTATACACACCGTTTATCAATGGTGACGAATTTATGGTTTTGATATCGTCATTGCACTTTGTACAAAATATAACCAGTTTGAATCCAAGGCCACACATAGATTTCTTTTCAAATTTTACATTTCCACCACATTTTCGACAAACAAGGCAATCAGCAATGCCCAAAAATATTTCAACATATTGTAATATGCAGTAGGAAAATGTTTCATCACAACCAACATCCACTGATGCTCCATGAAGTTTTTTAGCAGATGTACTAGTGAACCCCTCCTCAGATTCCATTTCTTCTGTTGAAATAGGTTTTATTGGTATAATGATTTTGTGTAAAAAACCTCTTTTGCCTTTTCGATCTAAAGAACGACGCTTCATGTTTCAATTTTCAATATTTTTCACAAAAAAACAACGACTTCACGGGGCAAAAGATGCCAAATAACTGACCATATAAAATAAAAATTCCACTATATAAGTTATAAATATAAAGAAATATAAAGAAATACAAAAATACAAAAAAAAAACCACCCTTCAAGTAGGTACGAAATAACAACCACCAAAAGTCAGGTACCAAGTAAAACCAGTATATACCAGCTGCCGTACGTAGGTAGCGCAAACATTAAAAATGCGCTCTCACTAATCCGGCTGTAACTTTTGAACCCGTAGGAATTTTTTCATGAAATTTTTTTTCTTAGAATCTTAAGAATATTTACTAATATACAAAATTATTAAAATAAACTCGATTTCAAAAAACTGCCAATGTCATGTCCCCCCTTAAGAGGTTTTCGGATACGGTGCGTTTTAATAACTTATCTACTCTGTTCTATTTCGAACACCAGAGTGCGCTATAGTACAAATATTTTAAAAAACCTCGAAAAACTCCTAAACCGTGCGTCCGGTTTGCATGAAAATTGGAAAATAGCGGTTTTCTGATACGGTGAGTGTTTTGGACTTATCTTTTTGTGCTATCTTGAACACCAGAAGGCGCCTTAGTACAAATCTTAGGAAATCGTGAAAAACTCCAAAACTGCTCATCCGATTTGGATGAAAATTTGTAAATAGCGATTTTTGAGTACGGCAAGGGGTCTGTTGCTATCTTTTTTGCTCTTTCTCGTAACTACAGGGCGCTGTTGTACAATTTGTACGTGTGTATGTTATTAAATTGTTCCTTAACGGCTTCACTGATATTGATGAAATTTTTTGTGTGTTTGAGCGGATCCCTGGATGGTTCAGATTCACAATTGGACCCGGCAGGTGGCGCTGCGATGTGTTTAAGGCATTTTGTTTTAAGTTTATCTCCGAAACCGTTCATCGGATTTGCATGGAAATTTGTATAAACAGGTTTTCGGATACGGTGAGTTTTTATGATTTATCTACACTGTTCTATAAAACCAGAGGGCGCTGTAGTACAAATATTTTAAAAAACGTCGAAAAACTTCTAAACTGTTTACAAGATTTTCATGAAAATTGGTATATAGGGGTTTTCTAA
The DNA here is from genome assembly GCA_914767935.1 of Coremacera marginata. NCBI lineage: Eukaryota > Metazoa > Arthropoda > Insecta > Diptera > Sciomyzidae > Coremacera > Coremacera marginata. The sequence continues at coordinate 75,409,412 of OU612046.1, read as the reverse complement.
TACGGTGACTGTTTTGGGCTTATCTTTTTTGTACTATCTTGAACACCAGAGGGCGCTGTAGTACAAATCTCTGAAGAAATCGTGAACAAGTAGAAAGTTGCTCATCCGATTTGGATGAAAAATTTTACTAAAGGATTTTCGTGTAGGGCAACTGTTTTGGCGTTATCTTTTTTGCTCTGTCTCGAAAAGTAGAGGGCGCGGTTGTACAATTTGCACGTGTGTATGTTATTGAACTGTTTCTAAACGGCTGCACCGATTTTGATGAAATTTTTTCTGTATGTTTAAGTGGATCCCTGGATGGTTCAGATTCGCATTTAGACCCGGTAGGTGGCGCTGCGATCAGGTTCCACAAATTTTGTTATTATAGTTTATCTCCAAAGCCATTCATCCGATTTACATGAAAATTTGTATTTAGGGGTTTTCGGGTACGATAGTTTTTATGACTTATCTATTTTGTTCTATATTAAACACCAGAGGGCACTGCACTGTGGGTATCTTGGACTTTTTTTTCTCTCTATCACTTTTTTAATCACTTAAGAAATCGTGAAAAACTCAAAAACCTCTCATCCGATTTAGATAAAAATTTGTATATTGGATATATAGGATTTGATTATCGAGTATGGAAAGGGCTTTGGCGTTATTTCTTTATTCTATCTCGAAAACCAGAGGGCGCTGTTGTACAAATACCGCAAAAAAATCAAAACAACTCATCCGATAAGTATGATTTCTATATTTGGTTTCCGGGTGCGGTGAGTCTTTTGGCGCTATGTATTTTGCTATATCTTGAAGCCCAGAGGGCGCTGTACTACAAAATATAGTAAGGCGTAGCAAAGCGCGAAGGGTGATAAATATCTTATTTTCTTCTTTATATGTATTTATATTCCACTTTCTTTTTTCGCAAATCAGGACAACTGATGCCGAATTCTGTGGTATTTGAGTACGCATAAACACATGCGCAAGTCATTTGCGTCGTAAGTTGGCGTTGTTTTGATATTGCAATTTCAAATTTTCAATTTCAAATTTTCAATGCTTATTTAATTTTTGTCAAGTTTCCTCGCGAATTGCCAAAAATTCGTTTTTGCTCTGAATTTTTTTCAAAAATGTGCCATCTATCGAATACAATATAAAACTTGAAAATATATTTTTGCAAGCGATCGGCGGCACGCACACACAAACCACGATTTCCCTAACTTTTTGAAGCTACATTTTGCTCATTTCGCCGAAGTTACCGGTTTGAAAGATGCACACAAAATTCCTTCTAAAGTTTGTGAAAATTTTTTTTTCAAATCGACGAATGAAATCGAAAATTGTTTATATCAACTCCCGAGTTAAGCCGGGTATAGTATTATAATATAAAATATATGATTGTGGTCGTTATACTTCGACTAAATACAGTTACCAACAGCTGAGCAAGAAGTCCTATAATATCTATCAAAGTGGATCGTTTTGTTCAGGTGTAAAAAAAATTTTTTCGATACTCATATTCTGAATTTTGGATTCAAGATGATCTTAAATCCGAAAGAATATCGAAATCTGTTTGACCGTCTGCCAGCGGTTTTGATTTAAAAAAAAAAAATCCCTTTTTCGAAAAAAATCAACGGTTTTTTCGGCGTAAGTTTTTATCAATCTAAAATAACTACTCAAAAGTAGGATGCAAACGAGAGGTATCTTCCAAAGTTGTGAATAGGAAAATTGTTAGATTCGAAAATTTTTTAAGTGCAATAGTGTTTAGAATTCGGTCAAAATTTTGGGTATTTTTCACAAAATTCTAAGGTACAGAGACAATTCAGTTTCTGGTTTAGTTTGACGGAGTGAAGATGTAAAGCTCGTGTGGGGTTGGTATCTATCCCGGTTTGAAGTTCCCGATAGTGTTTTGTGCAGGTATGTTATCTTCTCTTTTTTGCTAAAAAAAAATTTAAGCCACGTATTATAACATTATTTAACAATAAAACATTAGATATATAATTTTCGGCGATTATTTTCGTAATTTAAGTACCCATACATAAAGTGCAAGCGACCGACCTGCGGGAATCACAGAGTAATTTGCTGCTGCGATTGTGGCGCCTTTGAATAAGTTAAATTGTAACTTTACTTTTGAATATCCATATATCAGATCCCCAATTTTTTTTTAGTTTTTAGAGTCTCAAATATATAGATGTTTTTGGCAAAACATCATGATGGTATCTTTTTCTCAAAGCCTTATGTGTCCTCTTTAAAACCCCATTTGAACTTTGTAAATCGGTTGTTTAGAAAAAAAAATCATAAATTTTTGTTTGTTATATGACGGTTTGACCCTTTTTCAGCACTTTTAGCAATTTAAATCATCTTTTCTCCAACTAAAACTTATTGAATTGAATTTGCCCTTCACCATTCTCTTTGGCATGAAAAAACACAACGAACGATTTTACGAACAAGAAACCTGTGGGGCAAATATTTACCCCAGTTTGCAGTTTAGGGGTTTTAAGATCTAGGGTTAATATTTCGTCTTGTTTTCTTAATGTGTTAAATGTTTGGGAGTTTTTGTAACAAATATGAATATCAAATGTTTCGGGTGTTTCAGTTTTTTAGTTATAATAGTAAAGTCTTCATCTTGTAAAGTTTTTCCTTAACCCATTAACGTCTAAGGAGACGCTCTTTTTTGAGCTTCATTATTGAATGGATACACGAAAAATATTCAAATCAAAATTATGTATTTTTTATTCTAGGGAGTGCTTTTTCAATTTCGAAAACTGTATTCATATTATAAAAAAAAGAATTTTCGAGTGGTTTTTGAATTTTTCAGTACTTTTCCGATTTCTTTTTTCAGTAATCGTTTCGGTAGGGGCTTAATTGGTTTAAGTTTAACCAGGAAATGAACTAAGGAAAAAATATTTATTCAAGTATTGGTGTGGACCCACTACTATTCACACTTACCTGAAAACTTTCTTGACATCCTGGCAAATTGCTAGAATACTTAACACATCGTCCGATATTTATACTGTGATTATTCGTTATACCGTTCCGGACGCACCAATCGAGATTGTTGCGCATTTTTCTAATCACACTACTACTAAGCAAGATTCCGGCATTCAAATCACAGTAATTACGATCACTCTGCATGTGGAAATCATCTTTGATGTCACTGCCACCTTCATCTTGCCCCCCACTTGCGGCAAGTTTACGTTCGACAACGCTTTCCGTCAGTGATCCCATGTAAATGTCGAACGTGATGCTCATGTGATATAGTAATGGCTTGAGTGTGCGAGCATCCACGTAAACACTATCCGGTATAATTAAAAAGTAGTCGTAGTCATCGAGATAATTGTCGGCAATATATTTTATAACATGGAATGGTCGCAGATTCTCTCGCGTATCCGTAAAACCAACGATATTCTTAAGTTTATAGTTCGATTTGACGTTATCCGCATTAATGAAAAATTTAATTTTGTTGACCAAATGAGCTGTAGTGCGATTGATCGCAGTGGCAAGAGTGTTGATGTTGTCTTGTGATGTCATCACTCCGATGAAGATCTTTTCTCTAATACCCAGTTCAGAGGAGTAGTAACGTGGGCGTATTACATTTTTTACCTGAATAAAATAAGAACAAAAATTCAAATTATTTAACAAATATATATAAACAACATTAGAAGTATTCTTTTCATCATAATTTTCATTCAATTCATCTTTTTCCAAGAATTATAGCATATATTTGATGTGGATTTAGGCTAAACAAATATAAAAAGTTTTGCAGATTTAGATGAGTTTAAGTTTTATACAACCGGTGCAAATTAAAGCACGCCAAGGTTATTCAATCCTTAAACAAACATGAACAGCGCACTCATAAGTTATTAGTTGCGTAAATATTTACATAGGTAAATAAGCAAAAATTGTGATAACGACGTGGAAGAGTTCACTTTTAGGCCAATAAGAATTTTACATCCATAGCACAAAAAAAATTGCATATTTTATAGAGAATCTAAGAAGACGTAAGAATTATCTTATTTCCACAAAAAATTAAATGGAATTAACAAGAAAGTTTTTGAATCTCAAAAGAAAAATACGTACACAAGCCTAGTAAACAAGCTAGATTTTTTTGTATTGCTCGAATTTTTATAATTTTGAAAATCTGACAACGGATTTCATTTCGATTCTGATATCAAAGTTGTAAAATTCAAGATTGCGATTAGGATTGCCACCTATTTTTTTTGTATTTTTGCGGATTCTTGTAATTTTGAAATTCTGACAACGGATTCAACGACTTGTTATCTTGTTATTAATTAAAAATTTGTACCATAAACCTATGACTTATTCAAAAATTTCTGGCGACCTTAATCCGAAGTTTGAACAATGGAAAAGGAGTCAATATCATCGGAATTTCTCATCAAATGATGTCAAATTCAAATGACGCAGTTTTAAAGTATTTTAATGATGAATCGTAGTTATGGTTTTTAATCCTAATTTTGAAAGTTTAATAGACGTTCCAAGAATGTAATTTGAATTCATTTATAGAAAAGATCTTAAGCCGATAACGCGAGCGCGTTTAACCGATTAATTAATAAATTCGTCCGATTTTGCTTTAACTGGACTCAAATCAGTTCATGGTCAAAATATATAAAACCGGAGTTATCACTGTTATAATTAAGTCAATTTTGACTTGAATGTACTTCCATAAAACTCCTAAAATTCAAAAAGTTGTTTAGGTCAAAGGAGCGGCCATTTTTTTCCAACACCATTATATTGACGCGAAAAATCATACCTAGTACCAAAAGGATTTCTGAAATTCAAGCAGCAGCAGTTGACGTTCGATTTATTGAGGGCTGTAAGCCCCAAGCAGCGGCCGAAGACCGCCTATTTAAGGAAGAAATTGCGCAATTTAAAATACATTTGTTTCAACTTCAAATCCCTCTCCTGTCCAAAACGGTCGGACGAGAGCGGCCTTTTTTTCGATACTATTATAAGATTCAGATTATTATAATTCGTATATTGAAAGCCGTTTTTTTATTTCAGTAAAAAAAATTTTAAAAACTTTTCGATTAAACACATATGGTTTCCGAAATATTTTCATACAAGTTAAGCTGAAAATATTTCACTGAAAATATGCTGAAAAATTTCAATTCGTCTAAAACTGCGTCATTTGAATTTGACATCATTTGATGAGAAATTCCGATGATATTGACTCCTTTTCCATTGTTCAAACTTCGGATTAAGGTCGCCAGAAATTTTTGAATAAGTCATAGGTTTATGGTACAAATTTTTAATTAATAACAAGATAACAAGTCGTTGAATCCGTTGTCAGAATTTCAAAATTACAAGAATCCGCAAAAATACAAAAAAAAAATAGGTGACAATCCTAATCGCAATCTTGAATTTTACAACTTTGATATCAGAATCGAAATGAAATCCGTTGTCAGATTTTCAAAATTATAAAAATTCGAGCAATACAAAAAAATCTAGGTGGCAATCCTATCCGCCTTCTTGCATTTTAAAATTCTGACATCAGATTCGAAATTAGCGACTCCCTAAAACTGTAAAATGATGTTTAAAATTCTTAAAAATATATTTATCAGGTGGCAGCCTTATTTTAAAAAATTCCATAATTTTGAAATTCTGACAACGCATTCGGATTCAGCGACCCATTTTTACTTGAGTGTTATAATTTTAAATTTCTGACATCAGATTCGAAATAAGCGACCCTCTAAAACTGTTTACAACTCATAAAAGAACATATTATTAGCTGGCAACTCTATCCGCCATTTTGATTTTTAAAACTGTGACATTAGATTCGAAATCAAATCCGTTGTCCGAATTTCAAAATTACAAGAGTTCGCAAAAACACAAAAAATCTTGGTGGCAGCCCTAGCAGCCATCTTGAATTTAAAACTCGGACGTATTCGAAACCAGCGTTTCTCTAAAACTGCCAACTTAGGCAGCGCTTATATACATTGTACGTGTTCATTAGACTGGGTCATATGATAAAGTATTTGGGATCCTGCGTGCCCCCCTCCCCCCCCGGAATTATATGTTTTAATGTTTTTTTTACTAATAAAATGAGTTGAAGAATTGTCGAAACCGACCCGGTTCTTCTCGAAAACCCGTTTTTTTAAGTAAATTTATTACAGCGAATACTCTTAAATTGTTTAACTCATTGTTTGTGAATGTTTCAAATAATGGAGTCAACTTTAGTTTTTTAAGTAATCCTAGTCGTTGGATCGAAAATGAGAAATACAGTACCTCGCCATAATATTATAAACACCATACAAACTCAGACAAGGATGTACATTAGACCGTATCACCTTGTATTGCAGAAAAGTAAGCCTATATTTGACCCCGTCTCAATCGTTAGACATTTAAAAGAAATTTTCAATAAAATATTTTTTTTTTAAGTCGTCCCTATGGTGCTTTTTTAGTTTTTTTGTTATATCTTCGGTATTTCTTGTCCGATTCTTAAAATTTTTAATATGTGTGCTTGTTGATTTTTTGTAAATTTTTTCTGATATTTTTCTAGAATCTTTTTTTTGCGAATATTCACCCACCATATCTCAGTTCCTACTATATAATGAAATTCTTAAAATGTCAAATAATTAAAGCTCATAAAAAAATATTAAGACCATAGGAACAAATGATGTCGATAAAATTTATTTTTGGCGCAGTTCCGACCCATTTTATCCCAAAAATAACACTTTGAAAATGTTTGTCACCTCATACTCGCCTTTTTATTAGTAAAAAAACTTTGTTTTTTCAATCGCAACTGTTTTTATAAAATCACAGCCGTTGTATTGTGTAGAGCCCCTGTTCGAGACCTTAAGAAAATTGTCGCAATTTTATTAATAAATATTAACATTTTTCATTGCGGCAATGTCAGTCAAATAAAAACAACTTGTTTTTCCAAGCGGTCGTTGTTGTTGTAATTAATTAATTGCAGCGTTAATTGTACCAACAATTAAATCACACCACTTTTCGGTAAACTTTTTCTACGCTCGACACTATCACCACCACCACCACCCTTCAGCACTTCGTCATCGATTCCATGCATGGACAAACAAATCGCCTCATCGCCTCGATTAGCTTCACTTGCACTAGTGTTACAACAGCAACAACAACAACAACAAACCTCTTCGTCCACTTATCAAGTCATAATACAGAAGTGCGTGCATAAAAAATGCAATTTGCGGCGAGACCTGTTTTTAGACAATGGCCTTGACTGAGCTAATTATTTTTAGCAGAAAGCAGAAAAATTATTAACAAATAGAACTTCGACTAGTTTAGTTGTGCGTGACATCTTAAGTGTTTCTATTCATATATAAAGAACAAATAAATTTAATTTGCATTTAACCATTTTAAATCGTCGTCTTTTAATTTTTTCCACAAAAAGGGATCCAAAAAAGGCTTTGGTTCCCCATCAGACCGTTTAAGACAATTAATAAAAGTTAATTATATCGAGTTTTCATTCGCATACGTTGTACAAAAACAAAAAAAAAATAAATTATACAAAATGCAGTTCCAAATGCATGATTCGGACAACACAAAGTTGCCAACAAAACGAAATGTGGTGCAATACGCGTTGTTTTTACAGCATCATACAAATATAAAACGTAAATTTAAAGAAAAAGTGAATAAAGATGTCTCAAAATTGTGGAATTGTGCAAAAATATCTATTGTGTCGAGAATCCATATTAGTAGATTAATTAATAATATACTCAAGAAGTCGTCTCTTCAAGTGAAAAACCCGCGTGTATTCCGTGCTAACGAATGGGATGTTCTCTTTCGAATTTCACGCTGCAAATGCTGCATTGAAAATGGTGCTCCGTGCGTGTGCGTCGACGAGCTCAAAATACCAGAAAATTCAAAAGCTTTTTTCATTAATCAGTGCAGCACTGGCAGCACTGGCTCGTTTGTGTTCATTACCAAATGAAGATGATGATGATGACCTCACGAGTATATCCGCTGGAGTTTCTGCAAGTGCTGCAGCTGCCTGCAGTGCGACTGTATATACACCGGCTTCCGACAGTGAAGACGAATATGAATTCCAAAGAAGTCAGATGGAGGATGCAGACATTTTAATGGAAAACGTCAAATGCAAAATAGTCGACATTCGCTTACGGTTTTTTTGTTCTGCATTAGACCGGAGCGATACATCAAGCCGCCATGGTGCATTGCACACCTCCATGCTAATAAAGGACTTACAAGATGCCATTGCCGCAAAGGAATCTATAGCCGCTGACGTACGCGATTTAATGGTAAAGATGCTTGATGGCATCGTAATTGACAAGAGCAAAGTTTTCCGTGAACGGCAAAAGTTCTGCAAAGAAGCGAAAACGGCCGCACAATGCCATGATTTGCTAACGTGCAGCTATTTCGATGGAAAGAAAGAGCGAACTTTAAAAACGAGCAATGTCGAAGTGGTCGAAGAGCACATCACCATTTTAAAAGAACCAAAGTCAAAATTTATCGGCTACGCCACGCCTTTGGAACGATCCGCAAGGTAAATACAAACTGCAATAGTTGACTTTTTGTTGAAAGACGGTTACAATTTGGACAACTTAGTAGCGATCAGTTGCGACGACACTGCCACAAACACCGGGTACAAAGGGGGATGTCATAAAGTGCTTTGGGTCTTATTTGCGCAGACCACTGCAATGGTATATTGTCTGCTCCACTTTAACGACCTACCATTAACTGCGCTACTGATAACGTGGCTTGGAAGACAGAAAAGTCCTGGGCTGTGGCCAGGAGAAATTGGTGTCGGAATAAATCGCTGCATGAATTTTTCTGTATGTATGAATTGAATTTAAAAAATATTAAGCTACTTCAATGTTTGCTTATGTTTTTCCTCAGCCTGTTCTAAATATCGAGCCAATTGCAATTGGCGAAATGCCTACAAACATTGATGGATGGTTACTACGAAGCGATCAGCATTACTTGTACCGCATGGTTCTTACCGTTAAAAGTGGTCACTGCGATGAAGATTTAGCTGATGAAGATTTTAGTACAGCCCGTTGTCTAACAACAGCATCTTGCATTTTACGTTGGTACGTAACGCAAGCGCAGCCATCCAACATATTGAAAGATCTCGCTACGTTCGTCGTCATAATGTATGCGCCATTTTGGTTTTTAGTTAAAAGTCAACCACTAGCCATTCATGGTAGCCGCAATGTGTCCAAATACATTTCATGGAATCGCGATTTGCCGAACTACGTACAGGTAGCCATTAAACCGACCATCGCAACAACACATATTTTTTTCACCATGAAAATATACTACTGTCGATGATTACTGATCCGGATGCATCGGTGCGTGCAGATGGATATAGCAAAATTTTGGAAGCCCGCTCAAACCTAACAGGTCGTATTCGGCAATTTCGTGGACCCAACCACCAGCACTTTATCCAATATAGCAGCACAACATACACTGAAATGATCGATTGGACCAAATTTCAGATCACTGAGCCACCATGTCTTCAGTTTTTTACTCAAGAGCAGTTGACTGATCTGGAGTACTCGGATGACATTATTAAAATTCCAGGTGAGCATTATAGTAGACATTAATTTTATGAAATAAATGACATAATATTGACGTCATATATCAAATCGTATTTACCATGTTATATGTTTTAACAGATTATCCTTGTCACTTGCAAAACACCGAACCAAATTCAAATATATGTTAGTTTTTGTGATACGATCTAATGCACATTGTAGCTTAAACTTCAGACTTGACTTGCGTACTTCAAGGGAGGATGCATGATTGCACAATACAATGTACAATACCCAGCGTTTTATAAATCCAAGCATTGAAGATGCAAACAAATATTATCAAAATGAATGTAAAACGACATCTTAGAATCCATGCATATACCTAGGTCTTTGACGATATCTACACGACTCATGAAATAACCATCATTACTTAACATTTAACATTATTTTATGATCTAACTAGCTGAATACCCGGCTTAACTCGGGAGTTGATATAAATAATTTTCGATTTCATTCGTCGATTTGAAAAAACTTTTCACAAACTTTAGAAGGAATTTTGTGTGCATCTTCCAAACCGATAACTTCGGCGACATGAGCAAAATGTAGCTTCAACATCTGAAAATTATGAGAAAAAGTTAGGGAAATCGTGATTTGAGTGTGCGTGCCGCCGATCGCTTGCAATAAAATATTTTCAAGTTTTATATTTATTGTATTCGATAGATTGCACATTTTTGAAAAAAATCAGAGCAAAAACGAATTTTTGCCAATTCGCGAGAAACTGGATAAAAATTCAAAACAACGCCAACTTACGACGCAACTGACTTGCGCATGTGATGATGCGTACTCAAATACCACAGAATTCGGTATCAGCTGTCCTGATTTGCGAAAAAAGAAAGTGGAATATATATACACATAAAGAAGAAAAGAAGATAATTATCACCCTTTGCGCTTTGCTACGCCTTACTATATTTTGTAGTACAGCGCAATCTGGGGATCAAGATATAAAAAAATACATAGCGCCAAAATGACTCACCGCACCCGAAAACCACTTATAAAAATCATACGTATCGGATGAGTTGTTTTAAGTTTTTTGCGGAATTTGTACAAAAGTCCCTCTGGTTTTCGAAATAGAATAAAAAAATAACTCCAAAGCCCTTTCTATACTCGATAATCAAATCTTATATATCTGATATACAAATTCTTAATTAAATCGGATGAGCGGTTTTTGAGTGTTTCACGATTTTTTTAGTGACTTGTACTACAGCACCGTCTGGTGTTTAAGATAGAGCAGAAAAAGAAGTACCCACAATAACCGAAAACTCCTATGTACAAATGTTCACGCAAATCGGATGCACAGCTAGAAGTTTTTCGAGATGTTTAAACATTTGTACTGCAGTGCTCTCTGGTGTTCAATATAGAACAAAATAGATAAGTAATAAAAACTACCGTACCCGAAAACCCCTAAATACAAATTTTCATGTAAATCGGATGAATGGTTTCAGAGATAAACTATAATAACAAAATTTGTGGAACCCGATAGCAACTCCACCTACCGGGTGCAATTGCGAATCTGAACCATCCAGGGATCCACTTAAACACACAAAAAATTTCATCAAAATCGGTGCAGCCGTTTAGGAACAGTTTAATAACATACACACATACAAATTGTACAACAGCGCCCTCTATTTTACGAGACAAAGCAAAAGAGATAACGCTAAAACAGTTGCCGTACACGAAAATCCTTTAATAAAATTTTTCATCCAAATCGGATGAGCGGCTTTATAGTTTCACGATTTCTTAAGAGATTTGTACTACAGCGCCCTCTGGTGTTCAGGATAGCACAAAAAGATAAGTCCAAAACAGTCACCATATTAGAAAACTCCTATAAACCAATTTTCATGAAAATAAACAGGATAAACAGCTTAGAAGTTTTTTAAAATATTTGTACACAGCGCCCTCTGGTGTTCAAGATAGAACAGAGTAGATAAGTCATAAGAACTCAACGTATCCAAAAACATCTATATAAACATTTTAATGCAAATCGGATGAACGGTTTCGGAGATAAACTATAAAAACAAAATACCTTAAACACGATCGCAGCGCCACCTACTGGGTCCAATTGTGAATCTGAACCATTCAGGGATCCACTCAAACACACACAAAAAATTTCGTCAAATCAGTGCAGCCGTTAAGGAACAGTTTAATGACATAAACACGTGCAAATTGGACAACAGCGCCCTCTAGTTTCGAGAAAGAGCAAAAAAGATAGCATCAAAACCTTTGCCGTACTCGAAAATCACTATTTACAAATTTTCATCCAAATCGGATGGGCAGTTTTGGAGTTATTCACGATTTCCTAATATTTGTACTAAAGCGCCCTCTGATTTTCAAGATAGCATAAAAAAGATAAGTCCGAAACACTCACCGTTTCAGAAAACCCCTATTTTCCAATTTTTATGCAAGCCAGATGCACGGCTTAGGAGTTTTTCGAGGTTTTTCAAAATATTTGTACTACAGCGACCTCTGGTGTTCGAGAGAGAATAGAGTAGATAAGTCAAAAAACTCAGCGTGTCCGAGAACCTCTACATACAAAATTTCATGCAAATCGGATTAATGGTTATGGACTTTTTTGACGGTTTTTAAAATATTTGTACTACAGTGCCCTCTTGTGTTCAAGATAGAACCTAGTTTATAAGTTATAAAAACTCACCGTTTCCAAAAACCTCTATATACCAACTTTCAAGCAAATCGTAAAAGACTTGGAAGTTTTTTGACGTTTTTTAAAATATTTGTACTACAGAGTAGATAAGTCATGAAAACTCACCGTATCTGAAAACCTCTATAAATGAATTTTCATGGAAATCGGATAAATGGCTTAGAAGTTTTTCGGCGTTTTTTAAAAAATTTGTACAACAGCGCCCTCTGGTGTTCAAGATAGCACAAAAAAGATAAGTCCAAAACACTCACCGTATCATAAAACCCCTATATTCCAATTTTCATGCAAATCGGATGCACGGCTTAGGAGTTTGGCGAGGTTTTTCAAAATAATTGTACTACAGCGCCCTCTGGTGTTCGAGATGGAAGAGAGTAGATAATTAAAAAAACTTAGAGTGTCCAAAAACCTCTACATACAAATTTTCATGCAAATCGGATGAACGGTTTCAGAGATAAGCTAAAAAAAAGAATGACTGGAAGCCGATCGCAGCGCCCCCTACAAAATAAAAAGTAGCCTATATGTTGACCGGGGATGTAAGGAACCTAGATATCAAATTTCATTAAAATCCATCCAGTGGTTTTCGCGTGATGCTTTAACAGACAGACAGACAGACAAAAATTTTAAAAATGCGATTTCGGAATCCTCGTCACTCAAAATGTCCAACGCAAAAAGAATTTCGAAAAAATATTTCATGCAGATTTTTTTTTTTTAAATTTTATATATATACTAGCTGAATACCCGGCTTTACTCGGGAGTTGATATAAATAATTTTCGATTTCATTCGTCGATTTGAAAAAACTTTTCACAAACCGGTAACTTTGGCGATATGAGCAAAATGTAGCTTCAACATCTGAAAATTATGAGAAAAACTTAGGGAAATCGTGATTTGTGTGTGCTTGCCGCCAATCGCTTGCAAAAATATATTTTCAAGTTTTATATTGTATTCGGTAGATTGCACATTAAAAAAAAAAATCAGAGCCAAAACGAATTTTGCCAATTTGCGAGGAAACTGATCAAAAATTAAATAAGCATTGAAAATAGAAATTGCAATGTCAAAACAACTCCAACTTATGACGCAAGTGACTTGCGCATATTTTGATGCGTACTCAAATACCACAGAATTCGGCATCAGCTGTCCTGATATGCGAAAAAAAATTTGGATATAAACACACGTAAAGAAAAAAGAAGATATTTATCACCCATTGCGCTTTGCTGCGTCTTACCGTCCTTTGTAGTACAGCGCCCTCTGGTGTTCAAGATATAACAAAATACAAAGCGCCAAAAGACTCACCGCACCCGAAAACCTCTTATAATAATCGGACTTATCGGATGATTTGTTTTGAGTTTTTTGCGGTATTTTCAGAACAGCGCCCTCTGGTTTTCGAGATAGAATAAAAAATAACGCCAAAGCACTTTCCATACTCGATAATCAAATCCTATATATCCGATATACAAATTTTTATCTAAATCGGATGAGCGGGTTTTGAGAGTTTCACGATTTCTTAAGTGATTTGTACTACAGCACCATCTGGTGTTTAAGAAAGCGCAGAAAAAAAAGTCCAAGATACCCACCGTATCCGAAAACTCCCATGTTAAAATTTTCCCGCAAATCGGATGTATAGCTAGGAGATTTTCGAGATTTTTAAAACATTTGTATTGCAGTGCCCTCTGGTGTTCAATATAGAACACAATAGATAAGCCATAAAAACTATCGTACCCGAAAACCCCTAAATACAAATTTTCATGTAAATCGGATGAATGGCTTTGGAGATAAACTATAATAACAAAATTTGTGGAACCTGATCGCAGCGCCACCTACCGGGTCTAAATGCGAATCTGAACCATCCAGGGATCCACTTAAACATACAGAAAAAATTTCATCAAAATCGGTGCAGCCGTTTAGAAACAGTTCAATAACATACACACGTGCAAATTGTACAACCGCGCCCTCTACTTTTCGAGACAGAGCAAAAAAGATAACGCCAAAACAGTTGCCCTACACGAAAATCCTTTAGTAAAATTTTTCATCCAAATCGGATGAGCAACTTTCTACTTGTTCACGATTTCTTCAGAGATTTGTACTACAGCGCCCTCTGGTGTTCAAGATAGTACAAAAAAGATAAGCCCAAAACAGTCACCGTATTAGAAAACCCCTATATACCAATTTTCATGAAAATCTTGTAAACAGTTTAGAAGTTTTTCGACGTTTTTTAAAATATTTGTACTACAGCGCCCTCTGGTTTTATAGAACAGTGTAGATAAATCATAAAAACTCACCGTATCCGAAAACCTGTTTATACAAATTTCCATGCAAATCCGATGAACGGTTTCGGAGATAAACTTAAAACAAAATGCCTTAAACACATCGCAGCGCCACCTGCCGGGTCCAATTGTGAATCTGAACCATCCAGGGATCCGCTCAAACACACAAAAAATTTCATCAAAATCAGTGCAGCCGTTAAGGGACAGTTTAATAACAAACACACGTACAAATTGGACAACACCACCCTCTAGTTTCGAGAAAGAGCAAAAAAGATAGCACCAAAACCCTTGCCGTTCTCGAAAATCGCTATTTACAAATTTTTATCCAAGTCGCATGAGCAGTCTTGGAGTTTTTTACGATTTCCTAATATTTGTGCTAAAGCGCCCTCTGGTTTTCAAGATAGCACAAAAAAGATAAGTCCAAAACACTCGCCGTATCAGAAAATTCCTATTTTCCAATTTTCATGCAATTCGGATGCACGGCTTAGGAGTTTCCGAGGTTTTTTAAATTATTTGTACTTCAGCGCCCTCTGGTGCTCGAGAGAGAAAAGAGTAGATAAGTCAAAAAACTCAGCGTGTCCGAGAACCTCTACATACAAAATTTCATGCAAATCGGATTAATGGTTATGGACTTTTTTGACGGTTTTTAAAAAATTTGTACTACAGCGCCCTCTGTTGTTCAAAATAGAACCTAGTTTATAAGTCATAAAAACTCACCATATCCGAAAACCTCTATAGACCAACTTTCATGCAAATCGTATAAGCGACTTAGGAGTTTTTTGACGTTTTTTTAAATATTTGTACTGCAGCGCCCTCTGGTGTTCAAGATAGAACAGAGTAGATAAGTCATGAAAATTTACTGTATCCGATAACCTCTATATACCAATTTTTATGTAAATCGAATGCACGGCTTAGGAGTTCTTCAAGGTTTTTTAAAATATTTGTACTACAGCGCCCACTGGAGTTCGAGATAGAACAGAGTAGATAAGTTTAAAAAACTCAGCGTGTCCGAGAACCTCTACGTATAAATTTTCATGCAAATCGGATGAACGGTTTCGGAGATAAGCTGAAAAAACGAATGCCTGGATTTCGATCGCAGCGCCCCCTACCGGGCTTAACCTTTTTTACTGGATAAAAAGTAGCCTATGTTATGACCGGGTATTTAAGGAACCTAGATTCCAAGTTTCATTTAAACCCATCCAGTGGTTTTCGCGTGATGCTTTAACAGACAGACAGACAGACAGACAGACAAAAATTTTAAAAATGCGATTTTCGGACTCAGCGTCATTCAAAACGTCCATCGCAAAAAGAATTTCAAAAAAATATTCAATGTACAGATTTTTTTTTTACAATTTTATATATATATAGACTAGCTGAATACCCGGCTTTACTCGGGAGTTGATATAAATAATTTTCGATTTCATTCGTCGATTTAAAAAAACTTTTCACAAACTTTAGAAGGAATTTTGTGTGCATCTTTCAAACCGGTAACTTTGGCGAAATGAGCAAAATGTAGCTTCAACATATGAAAATTATGAGAAAAAGTTAGGGAAATCGTGGTTTGTGTGTGCGTGCCGCCGATCGCTTGCAAAAATATATTTTCAAGTTTTATATTGTATTCGATAGATTGCACATTTTTGAAAAAAATTCAGAGCAAAAACGAATTTTTGGCAATTCGCGAGGAAACTGGACAAAAATTAAATAAGCATTGAAAATTTGAAATTGAAAATTTGAAATTGCAATATCAAAACAACGCCAAATTACGACGCAACTGACTTGCGCATGTGTTTATGCATACTCAAATACCACAGAATTCGGCATCAGCTGTCCTGATTTGCGAAAAAAGAAAGTGGAATATATATACACATAAAGAAGAAAAGAAGATAAGTATCACCCTTTGCGCTTTGCTACGCCTTACTATATTTTGTAGTACAGCGCCCTCTGGGGTTCAAGATATAGCAAAATACATGTCGCCAAAAGATTCACCGCACCCGAAAACCACTTATAAAAATCATACGTATCGGATGAGTTGTTTTGAGTTTTTTGCGGTATTTGTACGAAAGCGCCCTCTGGTTTTCGAAATAGAATAAAAAAATAACGCCAAAGCCCTTTCTATACTTGATAATCAAATCCTATATATCTGATATACAAATTTTTATCTAAATCAGATGAGCGGTTTTTGAGTGTTTCACGATTTCTTAAGTGATTTGTACTACAGCACCGTCTGTTGTTTAAGATAGTGCAGAAAAAAAATTCCAAGATACCCACAATATCCAAAAACTCCTATGTACAAATGTTCACGCAAATCGGATGCACAGCTAGGAGTTTTTCGAGATATTTCAAACATTTGTACTGCAGTGCCCTCTGGTGTTCAATATAGAACAAAGTAGATAAGTCATAAAAACTACCGCACCCGAAAACCCCTAAATACAAATTTTTATGTAAATCGGATGAATGGTTTCGGAGGCAAACTATAATAACAAAATTCGTGGAACCCGATCGCAGCGCCACCTACCGGGTCCAATTGCGAATCTGAACTATCCAGGGATCCACTTAAGCACACACAAAAATTTTCATCCAAATCGGTGCAGCTGTTTAGGAACAGTTTAATAACACACATACGTACAAATTGTATAACAGCGCCCACTACTTTTCGAGACAGAGCAAAAGAGATAAGGACAAAACAGTTGCCGTACACGAAAATCCTTCAATAAAATTTTTCATCCAAATCGGATGAGCGGCTCTCTACTTTTTCACGATTTCTTAAGAGATTTGTACTACAGCGCCCTCTGGTAATCAATATAGTACAAAAAAGTAAGTCCAAAATAGTCACCATATTAGAAAACTCCTATAAACCAAATTTCATGAAAATCGGATAAACAGCTTAGAAGTTTTTTAAAATATTTGTACACATCGCCCTCTGGTGTTCAAGATAAAACAGAGTAGATGTCATAAAATCTCACCATATCCGAAAATCTCTATTTACAAATTGTCATGCAAATCGGATGAACGGTTTCGGAGATAAGCTATAAAAACAAAATGTTTTAAACACGATCGCAGCGCCACCTACCGGGTCGAGTTGTGAATCTGAAGCATCCAGGGATCCACTCAAACACACACAAAAAATTTCATCAAAATCAGTGCAGCCGTTAAGGAACAGTTTAATAACATACACACGTACAAATTGGACAGCAGCGCCCTCTAGTTTCGAGAAAGAGCAAAAAAGATAGCACCAGAACTCTTTGTGTTCTCGAAAATCGCTATTTACAAATTTTAATCCAAATCGGATGAGCAGTTTTGGAGTTTTTTACGATTTCGTAATATTTGTGCTAAAGCGCCTTCTGGTTGTCAAGATAGCACAAAAAAGATTTGTCCAAAACACTCGCCGTATCAGAAAATTCCTATTTTCCAATTTTCATGCAATTCGGATGCACGGCTTAGGAGTTTCCGAGGTTTTTTAAATTATTTGTACTTCAGCGCCCTCTGGTGTTCGAGAGAGAAAAGAGTAGATAAGTAAAAAAAAACTCAGCGTGTCCGAGAACCTCTACATACAAAATTTCATGCAAATCGGCTGAACAGTTTTGGACTTTTTCGACTTTTTAAAAATGTTTGTACTACAGCGCCCTCTGGTTTTCGATATAGAACAGTGTAGATAAGTCAAAAAACTCAGCGTATCCGATAATTTCTACATACAAATTTTCATGCAAATCGGATGAACGGTTTCGGAGATAAGCTGAAAAAACACAGGTGCGTCGTTGAACACACGAGAGAAGCGAAGCTTTTTCGCAGTTACATAGATTTGATAGCTTAATAATTTTTTCATTCAATAAATTAACTTTTAAATTCAAAAATTTAAAATAACAAAATAAATTACATATATACAGAAAACATATTTACTGCTTACTGTTTTATTGTTGAATGTCAAATTTCCACGCCAATTACATATTAGGGCATATAATGCCAGCGACTCTCCATTTTAACTTTCCACACAAGGTTGTGAACTTGGCTGCACTGAACAAATTTTTTCCTTCAACAGCGTACTACCTAGCGAAAAAATATGTCGAAAATTTTTCAGATTTCACTCCAAGCAAATGACAGAACGAGGAGTAAAAAGTTCGCTTCAAAATATACTTATATATAAAAGAACGCACACGAAACAAAATTTAACAAACATTTTAGATACCTTGCCGATGTCATGCATGCGTTTGTTAATTCCATATTTATTGATACATCTATTTTTTTTGACACTTTAAAACGCACTTGTCAACGCACTTGTAGGCATTGCTAAATTTCTTCGTGCCAACAACACCATGAACGCATTCACAATACAAACACACCGATGCTGGAGACACCTTGTGGCAAATTAAAGCAAATTTTTGGTATTTGTAGCATAGCAAATACACAATCCTCTATCTATTGATAGATGGTGACGATCTACTGCAGCATAGCTTCTGTTATAATTAATATTGAATTAACAACTCTTTCTAACAAGTGCTTGTGGCCTGGTGGGTAGTGCATTGGGCTCTCATTCAAGTGAACACGGGTTCGATCCCTACGACGGGCCAAAAAATATTTTTAATATTTAATATCAAAGCATTAAATATTCTTGTTGTAATAAGCGCTAGCAACAAGGAAACCATAAAATTTCCAAGAAAAAATCTGTCGAAAATTTTTCAGATTTCACTCCAAGCAAATCACAGAACGAGGAGTAAAAAGCTTCGCTTCAAAAACGAATGCCTGGAATCCGATCGCAGCGCCCCCTGCCGGGTCCAACGTTTTGTACTGGATAAGAAGTAGCCTATATGTTG
Organism: Coremacera marginata; assembly: GCA_914767935.1. NCBI lineage: Eukaryota > Metazoa > Arthropoda > Insecta > Diptera > Sciomyzidae > Coremacera > Coremacera marginata. Next base: position 75,390,174 of record OU612046.1, on the reverse strand, counting down.
ACCGGGGATATAAGGAACATTGATCCCAAGTTTCATTTAAATCCATCCAGTGGTTTCGCGTGATGCTTTAACAGACAGACAGACAAAAATTTTAAAATATCGATTTCGGACTCAGCGTCGTTCAAAATGTCCATTGCAAAAGGAATTTCAAAAAAATATTTCATACACAGACATTTTTTTTTACAATTACAATTACAATTACATGTATATATATATATATAGAATAGATAGATTAACTTTCATATTGTAGAACACTTATTATCTGCACTGAGTAAAGTATAAGCAACCCTCATTAAATTCAATTCAGTATCACTTAATTTTATTTATGAAAGAATTTAAGAACTGCTTATAATACTATATTTTATCTTTGGAAACTTTTTCCTAGTGCGAGTTTAATTCATAAATGAAAGAAACAGAAGAAGTGCATGCAAATTCATTGTTGACTGTGTATGGATAAATTTGAATTGAATTTGCATTTTCTAAAAGATTTCTTAATGTTTGAGCAATTAAAAAATTTGATTGGTTTTTAAACTTTAACTTTGACTTGGATAATTGAATTTTTGAACCTTTACGTCCCTAAGTGAAGTGGAAAGTGAACATAATTAATCTATAAAAAATTTAAGTAAAAAATCTCTAAACTTGTGCGCTTTGATTAATAAATCATATATTAGGGTTTTTAAAAACAATTAATTAAATCAAATTAACAAAAATTTATGATTTTCTATTAAAACATTAAGCTTTGTAAAAACGCGTAGTTAAAACTTTAATGACCGAGGGTTAAAGATACTTAATAAGCTTTTACGATGACGACAATATCTGACAACGTGTAGCTATATAAATTAATTTATTAGCAATAAGTAGCTTTATTAATAACTGTAAAAACCGACACGGCACTCTTATCGACAACCAAAGATATTGTATACATTTTTTTAATTGATAACATTTTATCTTTATTTTCTTGAAGAGGCCGAATTGGGAATTTCGTGATACTTCAAGTAGCACGTATAACTTTTTGCAAAAATAATTATTAATATTTAAATTTTAAAAATGATTATTTCAATAATTTACTAATTGAAAATATGACCAACATTACAGTCTATCTATCAACATATGTAATTATACGGTTGTAGCCTAACGCGTTAGTGTGTGTGTACCGCATGCCAATTTTACGAACCTGGAAGCAGAGCGTAGCACGGGGGGAGAGGGGTATGGTCTGCGCCGGGTGCACAGCCAAAAGGGGTAAAAATTAACAAACAAACATAAATCTGTATTTATTTTATTTATTTATTTAAAATTGTATTAAAAAATCAAATTTTAAGACAAACAGAATATTAAAGTTATGACAACATTGGTCTTAAGCTAATAAATCTGTATTATAAGATATAGTTTTTGGTATAAATATAAATTTCCTTTTAATAGGAGCGCATAATCAAATATTGATTACACTTTTACATTGAAGATGCCAAAGGTTGCAAAATGCCTGAAAGCATTCCTTACAATGCGTTCGTCTCGTAAATGTATGCATAATGTTCGGTGAGGGGTGCAAACATAACATAGATAAATTACTTTTAATTTTTTTTTTTTTAATTTTGCATGATATAATATTATTTTTCTAGGTAAACGACACACAACATAAAATGTTGTTGTTAATAAATTAAAATATTTTATTATAAAAATTTTTTATAAAGTTTTAAATTATTTATAATAAAATCTTATCTAATCTAATCTAATTCAATAAGTCCGTAGGATAAGCAAGAAAAAAACAAACTTTTGATAAAACTCGATTATATTATTCAACTTCGAGAGCGATACAGCGAGTATAGCGATTTTTCAACTTTTCGATACTACATTTATAGTACGATTTCTCTTTCTCGTCAAAATAGGCCTCAGCGATTACTTCATCATTGGACTTGAATTTCTTTCCAGTAAGCATTCTCTTGAGATCTGCGTTTCATTCTTGATGAAAATATCGTTGTTGAGCCCAACGAACAAGCATGAAATATGTATCTGAAGACGACCGTTGATTAAAATCACAGAGCCAACACGAAGCACATGGTTTGATTTAATTTAACTCAACATTGAGTGTGTGTATTCGAGCAAGTCTGTGCAAGTGTGTGCATGGCATTCGCAAAGGCATGATTTTTACAGTGTTGACGACGTATGAATATTTTTATGTGAGTTTTGCAGTTCTCTGGTGGAAACCCGTTTTTGGTACAGTTCCCGAAAGTAATCATACAAAAAAAGTTACCAAATTTTAGCCTCACACAATCGAAAGTAGCAATCTCTCAGTCGCAAATATTGGATTTTTTTTTATTTGTGGGCGGTAAAGGCGCGTGGTTAAAACTAAGTATGCAATAACCTAATCTAGCACGCAAGTAACACAAGTTTTTAGTTTGAGTGAAATCCGTTCTGCCGTTAAGATTTGAATGAAAGTACAAACAAACAGAAAATGATTTTTATTAATATAGATAGAGTAATAATTGAGTCAATGTCACAATTTTTTCATATAATATAAGGTTAAGCTATAAGATGTAAGATTAAACGTGGCGCAGTGGGTAGAGTGTGTGGCCCATGCGCCAGAGAACCTTGGTTCGAATTCCACCTGACACGAAAGTTTTTTCAATTGAATTAATTTTTCTGTTCGGCCGTCACCTCTTTGCAGACAATGGCAAACCTTGAGAACATAAGCCGTTCGGAGTCGGCATAAAACATGTAGGTCCAGTTCTCGATCATTTGTGTTCAAACATTTCACAACACACACAACATAATTGATCATAAGAAGCTCGGCCAAAGTCCTTTCAAGGGCTGAAATGGCCATTTGGTTTTTTTTTATAAGAAAATAAGTTACCCATAATGGTTATGGTCCCAGGACTTGCAGCTTGGAACAATTGAACACCCAGGGGAAAAAAATCGTAAAACCAAAGAAAATTAACTTTGCCACAAAGACTTTTATTGGTTAGATTGTGCCCAAAGACAAAACATCGTTACGGCAAAGACACAAAGATTGTTAGATTCCCAAGAATAATTTACTTTGAATCAAAGACTTAAATTCTTGTGACTTCAATGAATGCTTACATATCTAGTTAAACCGATCTTTTTTTAATCAGCCTTTAAAAATCGCTCGAAAAACACGCCTCAACCGGAACACTATCCTTAAGCTGGAAAATAGAAGTACATCAAATTTATGGTAACAATTTAAGCTTAAAGTGAAACGTCGAGCGCTGCAAATTACATCGCTTTGAAGCTGCGCATTGGCATGGGTTGAATGCAAAACAAAAGGATTTTTTTAAGCATGTTTTTACGGCCTACATAGCGTTAGTGTATAAATTCGTTCACTGATATAAGACATTTTTTACTTGATTTGATTTTATTTATAAAGCAATAAAAAATATTATAAAATTCATTCAATAAAACGAAACGTTAAAATAAACAAACGAAATTTATATTTAAAACTGTATGAACTTTTTATATAAGTTAATAAATTAAAAAGTTAAATAAGTTTTTATATCTTTCCCAAACAATTCACGTTATCGAGTTCTATATAATTGAGTTACAAATTGTGTTAATTAGCCGAAGTGCATTACATTCAATTTATTTTCATACCATTTACAAATGGTTTAAGAAGTACTCGAAAAAATTGAACTCACTAAAGTTGAAACTCGTTAGTGTCTAAGTCATAAAATACAGTGCTGCCGTATATTAACCGTTTCCGGTTACACGGGGTGGAATCAACCCCAACACCTTTTTAACGCAAAAGTTCATAAAAAATTCTATGTTATTTGTACCTTATTTTTCAAGAACATATTTTTTGATAATAATCTTAACTTTACATAGCCAAAAAAAAAATTATGCAAAAAAACCGAAACGACTAAAATGACTTCTTACAAAAAGCTTAAAAAATATTTCCAAAATCTATATTAATAAAATTAATTTTCTGTTTATTTGTTTTTTTATTTGTTTGTTATTTTGAATTTTATACGCTCAAACTTTAAACGTGTATTACTTGCGTCCTAGATAAGGTTATTGCATCCTTAGTTTTAACCACCTCCCCCCTTTTACCTCCAAAAAACAATAAAAATGCAATATTTCCGACTGTTTCTAGCAACAATTGTACCAAAATGGGCTTCCACGCCCTCTTTTAACGCCCACAAATCAATGAAAATACTATATTTCAGACGGTTTTGGTCGTATACGACCGAAATTTAGTAATTAAGTTTGCATTTTTACCGTCGGCAACTGTCATAAAAATGGGCGTGGTGGCACTATTACTACGCCCACTTTTACTTACACTTCTGGTCCGATTGCGCTGCCTTTTCTGTAAAAATATTGAGAGCTCAACTTTGAATGAATTTTTTTTTATGAATCGTACATTAAAAAAAAATTTATAGTTTACTAGCCGAACCCCCGCCTGCTTCGCCAGGCTCCTTTTTAACAGGCTTACATTTATGTAGCTAGGTAAGTGTCTATGAAGTTTCTGTATTCAGAAAAGCTGGTTTTGGGTATGACTATATGAACTGTAGCGGTAGAAATAAAAAAAAATTAAATGACAACTCTATGAAAAAAATTACAGACCCATTTTTACATAGTGTACGCCCCAGGTAAAAAAAAAATGTTCAGCAATATCACATTTCTTTAATATAATATTTTAGCCTGAATAACTTGTAAAGCGAACGACAAGAACAACTTTTTTTGCAATTTTAAGTAAAAAATTAAAGCATTTATGGAAAATCCGTTCCTTAACTTTTTAATTGCAAGCAAAATTTGAGCGTTTGGGAGCTTTAGCCCCCATTTTACACCCTAAATCTGCGCCTGGCAAAGTACATATATTTTTGATTTTGCGACAACTTGTCAGTATGTCAGTAACTTATTCTCGTGTTTAATCTTTACGGATTACTTTCAGCAGAACTTTTTGTTTAGCACTTGAATCTTTTATGATCAATTGAGTGTGGGCATAAAAGTTATCTATAAATGTTAAACGTGGCTTTCCAAGTTGTGTGCTTTGTGCGATTTTAGATGGATTATTTTTTTAATAGACAGCCTTCAGAGTGTAATTGTGGTCTGTATTTAGACCGGAAATGAAAAAATGCACATTAATAAAAGCGGATCTGGAATTTGCTTCACTTGTAGCTGTATTTGAATTACAAAAATGTGTGCAGAAAATGCAGTTATAACAAGTGGATGCCGTGCCAGTCTTTTGTAAGATACAATTTAAATTTGTTGTGCAAACAACTACCTCATTTATGATTAGATTTATTTTGAAGAAGAATATTTGAATCCAATTGCATTTAGTTGCATATATGTACTCTGTACTCAAAATATTTTTCATACAAAAATAAATCATATAGGAATGTCGAGCTTGTTGAGCTCCTCAAAAACACTTTCGAGCTACCGAAAAATGGAGTAAATATCTTTTTAAGCACAGGTTAAATGGGAAGAACATCTTATTTTTATCATGTTCAAAACAAAAAAATGCCATAATTTCGAGTTCTTTTCGAGCTCCTCAAAACTAAATTTGAGCTCCCGAAAAACATAATACTTTCCCGGAAAATCGCTTTTCATACATACGGTAAATACGAAATTAAAAAACGAATTGTACCATGTAAGCCCTTGAAAGGACTTTGACCGAGCTTCTTATCATTAATACAGTTAATGCGAGTTATTAAATGCACAATGATCGCATAATGCACAAATATAATATACACAAATGATCGGAAATGGGATCAACAAAATTTGCAGAAAACAACATAAAAAAAAAAAAATCCACAGGTGCGTCGTTGGACACACGAGAGAAGCGAAGCTTTTTCGCAGTTACATAGATTTGATAGCTTAATAATTTTTTCTTTTTAATAAATTAACTTTTAAGTTCAAAAATTTAAAATAACAAAAAATAAATAACATATATACAGAAAACATATTTACTGCTTATTTTTTTATTGTTGAATGTCAAATTTCCACACCAATTACATATACAGGCATATAATGCCAGCGACTCTCCATTTTAACTCTCCACACATGGTTGTGAACTTGGCTGCACTAACTCATGCACGCATTTGTTAATTCCATATTTATTGATATAGTCTATTTTTTGACACTTAAAAACGCACTTGTCAACGCACTTGTGGGCATTGCTAATTTTCTTCGTACCAACAGCATAGAGTGTAAATTATTGTCTAGAAATTTCATCAACTCTGCTAAATCTCTGGCATTTGTTAACAGAGGTTAACAAAGTTTTTTTGCTTCACGCTTTTAAGTAAAGTAACTCTGTTAACACATGCCAGAGATTTAGCAGAGTTCATGCAATCTCTAGATCATAATTTACACTATATGCCAACAGCACCACAAACGCATTCACAATACAAACAAACCGATGCTGGAGACACCTTGTGGCAAATAAAAGCAAATTTTTGATAGTTGTAGCATAGCAAACACACAATCCTCTAATTATTGATAGATGGGGACGATATACTGCAGCATAGCTTCTGTTATAGTTAGCATTGAATTAACAACTGTTTCTAACAAGTCTTTGTAGCCTAGTGTATAGTGCATTGGACTCTCGTTCAAGAGGACGTGGGTTCGATTTCCACGGGAAGGCCAAGGAATATTTTTAGTATTTAATATTAAAGTATTAAATTTTCTTGTTGTAATAAGCACTAGCAAAAATGCAACCATCAAATTTCCAAGAAAAAATCTGTCGAAAATTTTTCAGATTTCACTCCAAGCAAATCACAGAACGAGGAGTAAAAAGCTTCGCTTCAAAAAACGAAATGGCCGAGCTTCTTATGATCAATTGTGTTTTGCGTGTTTTGAAATGTTTGAACACAAATGAACGAGAACTGGACCTACAAAAGTTTTATGCCGACTCCGAACGTCTTATGTTCTCAAGAAGCTATTCATGGCAGTTTTTAATCTCTAAGTTTGCCATTGTCTGCAGAGAGGTCACGGCCGAACAGAAAATGAATTCAATTGAAAAACTTTCTATACTAAACTCCTATACTATCTTATACTTATTATCTTATTATCTATACTAAACTCCTATACTATCTTATACAAAATTGTAGCTGAAGAAAAACTAAACAACTTTTGTGAACATACTTATGTGATCTGAACGTGCCTTCATTACTTATTAAAAAGCTCAAAAAGATAATTTTTTAAGCGAAACATACCGATTTTTAAGGCTGTGTTCGCAATTTTCCGACAATAACTCCTAAGCTTAAACAAATTTTTAACCCAATGTCTCGGAAAAACTATAGGCAGAAGAATAAGAACAACTCTTGTGAACATACTTATGTAATCTGAACAGGTCAACAGGTCAACAGCAGGGGAGAGGGCGGGGTTGTGAACCATTACTTATTTTTCTTTCCCTAATTGACATATAATCCTTGAACTATCAAGTTTGTGTTTTGACATGACTCAGTTTTTGTAGTTACACCGAAGTGTTCAGACGAATTGCTTGTGCCAGCTACAGACATCGTTTTCGAAAATCGACAACAAAAATTTTTTGATTTTTTTCAAAGTGCTATCCAAGTGAGTGAATTTATTTCAAAAAGGTTAGTGTAATACATATTGATTTAGTGTTTTGATTCTATTTTCCGATCCAATATTTGATTTTGTCGAAATATGATTGGAAGTTTCGTTGTTTTGTAATGCCGTGGTTATGCTATCCAAACATGATTGCCGACCATTTTTTGTTGTTATTGTTCCACGTGTAAAGTGAGAAATCAACTTTTTCTCAAATTCATTCTCTCGCTCTCGGACCGAAAATTTTTGATTGCCGAACTTTCCGGCAGTCACTTTCCATAATAGCATCAAAAAAGTAGCAAAAAGTATTGAAAATTTAAATAAATTGTGTGCTCAAGCAACCCTAAAAACAAACAGCAGACATTAAGAAAAAATCAAACAACATGTGTTGAGCATACATTTTTAGTATATATTGTTGCTTTAAGGAGGGACACGACATTCGCGGCAGAGAAAACAGGCCTATTTTTAAAAATTCATAACTCAGTCAAAAACAAACATTTTTCCAAAATTTATTATTGTGAGAGAATTGAACAAATTACAAGAAAAAAAATTCAAAAAAATATATTTTTCACTCCAACATGGCTTTATAGAGCTACAAACTGGCAGCAGAGAAAAAAACGGGGCCTCGTGGTTGTAGCGCTGGGAGTTGCAAAAATTGTCCGATCTGGAAAAAAAATGACTTTTTTAAATCTTAACAAAATTGGTTATCGTATGACACGAGCTTTTTTTTTAATTTTTTTCTCAATTTTTGGTGATGTTCCAAATTTGAAAGTGTGTTTTTTCGAAAAAAATATTGGCCCTTAGTAATAGAAATGTAAAAACTCACTTCTAAACTCAAACTTAGTTAGGTGATTCTAAGCTACTTTTAAGATTTCGTAGTTATAAAACAAATCTAACAAAAGTCAACGTCAGTGCTTCTACTGTGAACTGATCTTAAATTTTATGTCTGAACGTACCCTTTGTTCGGTTTGCTTAACAGCTGATTTTATTATTTGCTTATTTTTTAAACACAAAGAAAAATAACGGGAAGCCGCTATAAAAGTAAGTCTCTTCTTTTGTCTGCTTATGCTATTGTTTGTTTACTTTATTGCTTATTTTTTTAATTGCTTATTTATATAATATAGTATATCTACCTGTAGTTTTTTTTTTTAATTTTACATCATTGTAGAATAAAGCGTTTAAACGCTTTTGTAGTTTTTCTTTGCAAATTGTGCTTTGGCATCATTTATTATTTCTAGATCCCGAAATATTTCATCGTCGATATTCACTACAATTGTTTCAAATGTCAATTTAAAATTGACTTAGAATCAGGCGAGCCACAACTAGATGTTTTCTAACTTAGAAGTGACTTTTTTGTTATTATTACTACCGATTGAAAGCTAAAGTCGAGTTTAAGAAAGATTCGACTTAGAATTTCTTTATTACTAAGGGCCATTGACTTTAAAAATTCATAAAAAATCGAAAAAAAAATTTAAAAAAAAGCTCCGTGTCCTACGATAGCGTATCAAGTTTAAAAAATACAAAAAAAAAAAAATTTCGTCAAAAAATGAACCCGCTAGTGCCGCAACCAGTACGAAAAACATGGTTTCGAGATAAACGCGTTCAAAGTTTGTGAACAAAGAAAAAAAAGGTTACCTTCAATCTGACATGCCTGCTTCGTACTGGCCTTCGTTATATTGTGTTGTGCTGTTTCTTATAGTTTTTTGCAATCGTTTAGCAATTCGGGCTTCTTTTGAAGCTTCATATGCCTTCACTCTGGCGCATTTCAAACGATTTGCATCATTTCCTTTGGAAAAATTCAGTGCTGTAGCTCCTATGGTGATACCAAATAGTTGAAACAGTTGCAAATAACTAAAACCCACCCTTCTAGTATGTACGAAATAACAACCGCCAAAAGTCAGGTATTAAGTAAAACAAGTATATACGAGCTGCCGTACGTAGGTAGTGCAAAAATTAAAAATGCGCTCTCACTAATCCGGCTGTAACTTTTGAACCCGTAGGAATTTTTCCATGAAATTTTTCTTAGAATCTGAAGATTATTTCATAAAATACAAAATTATTAAAAATTATCGATTTCAAAAAAACTGCCAATGTCATGCCCCCCTCCCCCCCTTAAATAATCATTAACAATTTTGTGCCTTCATAGGTTTACTACAAAAAAATAGGCTTTAATCAAATTGCAAAGTAACTTCAAAGTATTAAATTTAATATATTTAATTAGGAATGGCATTTACTTGGAGTCACAGTTTGACTCCTCTCCTCCCCTCCCCCTAATAATGATAAATAATGACATTACAATTAGTAATGCAGTAGATTATTATCTCATTGTTTTCTTATAAGTATAATTTTTTTAGTACAGCCAACTTTTTTATTTTTAATGATATGTTTATGTTGTTGGTGCCATTGAAAAGAAAATTGAATAAATTACAAAATTGATCTAAAAAAAAATTTCATTTATTACGCAAAATTCTGAGAAATTTGTACTCAAAGTTGAAATTTGGTAATTTCAACCGATTAATTTCTTCTTCACGATCACAGCTCGGTAACGGTTAAGTTGGAGGGGTTTGTTGATATACCGTTGGAAAGGTGATTTCATTGCCTTTAAAATGAGCTCAAAATAAGTTTTATGTAAGTTAGTTTTTCTGCTAGAAACAATAATGTGAATCAAAGTCGTGAAATATTAATTAACCCTGTAGCTCTTAAGAATGTGAAAATAAACCCCCCCCCCCCTCCCACACAATTTTTTACTTAGCTCTACATAAACTTTCAGCTCCGTAAATAATTGTACTCAATTGCGGGACACCCTGTATAGGTGATGGTTTTTATTAGAAGAAATTTATTTAGAGTTTTAAAATTTTCAAATTTGGTCAAATATACATTTATCTTTAAAAAAAAAATGTTTTCTTTCAAAAACAAAGATGACGCTGGCTACAGCGATTGCTGTAAAAGACCTCTTTTCGCACTGCGGGTTCGTAGGTTGACCTGAAAATAAAAAAATTTTAAATCTTAAAACGTAATGAAAATTTCTTCTATCTGAATGAAACTGATTTTTAAAATCGTTTTATTGAAAATTTAAAACAAAAAATAAATAAAAAGTGCTATTTTATTTTCCAGTATATAAATTTTTAAATAAGACTTTTTTAAAATTCTGTCTCATTTTGTTTTTGAAAAAAAACAGTTTTTTAAACATAAATGCATTTTTTACCAGACTTCAAAATTTTACAACTCTAAACAAATTTCTTCTAATAAAAACCATCACCTCAATATCATTCTTTTTTACTCTCCTCTAAATGTATTGCCGGCATGAAAAACCTAAAAAGATACATTTTTTAAGTGCAAAATATCGATTTTAAGGGCTGCTTTTCCCATCTTTTTAAAGTAAGAAAATTTTTACATTAAAATCTTTGGAAAAATTGTAGCCGGAAGAATAATGAACAACTCTTGTCAACATACTTATGTAACCTGGACAGGTCAGCAGTACTTAAAAAGCTCAAAAAGATCATATTTTTAATTTTAAACTAGTATAAAAGCCCGTCCTACGACGGGTTGAAAACATTAACGCTCAAATTGTAATTATTTTTTGCCATTATTAGAGTGCTTTTACAACATACTGTTCTGAAAAGGCAAGCATGTCACTGATAAGTATCAAATGAATTTTCTGTGCATACTTTTAGCTGAACATTTTTCAGGACAGTAAATATTGGGAAGAAACTCTAATAATCGCAAAAAATAATTACAGTTTGAACGATATTAGGTGCGGAGCATTATGCTTGACTTTAATATATTAAGTTATACTTATGATAAGTGATAAATGATGATAAAATGCAATTGTTATGGAGCAATAAAATTAAGAAATTCCTTCTCAGTTAACGGAAAATCCAAATTAATCAATAATTTATTTGATTTCATGAAAAATCTTAAAAATCATCAATACAATAAAATTAACAAGCCCTTTTTTAGCAAAAGAAAAAACCATTAGTAAGGCTATATACAAAATCTTTCATATAATCTTTTTATTACAGTCGGGTTTGAGCACTTGTACAGATCATGATACAATAATCAGGTACGGTAAAAAACCTACCACACCGACCTGGAATGTCAAAGTCTATATCAGCGATGCCACTTTGATGTACTGTTGATTAAATGTTAAGACAAGCACTTAGAAAGGAAATGAGTTACGGATTGACAAGCGGCAATACAAGGAAAAGTATCTTAAAAGTTTGGCTAAAACATAAATAATGTGTACTTCGTTGCTTTTTAATAAGAGTTTTAGCAGAAAAACTGAAAATAAACCTGAATTTTTCTGCAGAAATGTTCTCTTTAAATATGGTATGTTATATATTTTGTGCTTTTGAAATCATTCGGTCATTCTACGTCGTCGTATCTGGTGAATTTCTTTACCGTTGCAAAAATCATCGTTTATCACTAAATAGTATTTTAAATAAAAAACATGATCTGTTTGAGCTTATTAAGTACTGTTAACTGTTCAGATTCAGAGTTGTTCATTATTCTTCTGGCTACAATTTTTCCTGAAGATATTAGGTTAAAAATTAGCTTAGTTTAGTTGTTATCTTTAAAAAATTGGGAAAACAGCCCCAAAAATCGATATTTTCACATAAAAAATTATCTTACTGGGCTTTTTAAGTACTGTTCATCTGTTCTGATTACAAAAAGATATGCACAAGAGTTGTTCATTATTCTTCCGTCTACAATTTTTTTAAAGATATTGGGCTGAAAATTTGATTAAGTTTAGGAGTTATCGTCGAAAAATTGCGAAAAAATCTATATCTTTCACTGAAAACCTTGGATGGTTATGCTTCGTCGAATCAACGAAGTAATAGTATTATATTTTTTGTATTGTTATTGTATTAAATCGTTGCACGTTTCCGGTTTTTCTTACAATGTTAGTTATTGTTAAGCTGTTAATTAAAACTGATCGTTGTCGCAAAAAAATATCTATAAATAGATTTTCGGGTTTGTTTGAAAGTATCTAAAATAAGCCTGGGTTAAGTATTGTTGACCTGTTCAGATTACAGAAGTATGTAGTATGATGCTAAAACATCTTGTATCAAGTAGAAGTACTTTTTTGTGGAATGTATTTATAGCAAATACACAATCCTCTTTCTATTAAGAGATTATTGTGATCTACTGCATCATTGCTTTAGTAATACATACTTAATGTTGAATCAACAACTCTGCTTAACAGAAGCTTTTGGATCAGTGGATAGTGTAATGAACTCCTACTCACAACGGTGCGAGTTCAATTCACCGCGAAGGATCAAAGAAATATTTTTAATATATTGAAATAACATTTTCTTGTTATAATAGACGCAAGGAACAAAGAAACATCCATTTCTATGAAAAACGCTGTCGAAAGAATTGATGCAGAATTGATTAAACTTTCGATTCAGGCCCTAAAAAAATTTTTAATAAGTCACGAATCATATGTGTATGATACCAAATTTTAAATAAAAGATCGTAGTATCTACATTTAGGATTTTTATTTTTTACTAGCTTATACCCGGCGCGCTTCGCTGCGCTCAGCGCTTATCTCCTAAAAGAGAGAGTAGCTTTAGTGAAGCCATACTTTTATAGTAAGTTCGTACCGAGTTTTATTGATGTGTGACTTATTTCGAAAACTATACCGAATATTTGGGGTGCTGAAAAAGTACTACGCCCCTCGTCCAACGCCCATAAAATGTTACCAGTGGAACGGCATGTGTAAATTGAGGTAGAATACTGAATTCCGAGGCTGTGCGACCTACAAAAAAAAACTAAAACTGTTCGATATCGAAAATTTTAGGTGTATTTAAGGTGCCTTTTACGATCGGCACCAGAATTCATAGGAACCCTCTCAAGGCTTTGGTATAAAAATTGGCTTAGCGGTTTCGGAGTCTTTACGTGATATACACATATACCCACATACGTATATACATTAAGTCGCCTCACGCTCCTTAGAAAAAAAAGTTGCTTAGTCCGGTTCTTCAAAATAATCCATGGCTTATGTTACGATGATCCGCAAAAAATTTCGACTAAAAATATTGCCTGGTATGGTAGTTAAAAAAAAAAACAAACGGTCAGAAATAAGAGTAATAAAAAGTTCTTTTGCATCAAAAAATCTTAATTTTTTTCGTTAGACCAGAGAGAGTGCGGATTTTGGTTTAACTTTTTTCATATTATTTTCACTAATATTGAAATGAATTTTTTCCCATACTACTTTTAGTCAAATAAATTGTAAAATGTAAAAAATGTGTACATTTTTTTGTAATTTCATTTAATTTAATTCTTCACTTTACACAATATTTTATCATCAATAGATAATTTATTTGACCAAAAGTAACATGGCAAGACAAAAAAAAAATTTTAATTTGAATTTTAGTGAAAATAATATAAAAAAAAAAGTTAAAAAATTAATGAAAGTCCGCATTACCTCTGATCCGACTGAAAAAATTAAAAACTGTTTGGTGCAGATATCTATTAAGTCTGACCGTTTGTTATTAAGAACATATGAAGATCGGTCAATGTCCTTTCAAGGGCTGAAATGGCCATTTTGTTTTTGTTTTTTTTTTATTTCAAACTATCCCAGCACACGGATGGCTTATCGCTACTGTCGAAATATTTGGGGAATCATCATAACATAAAGCGTTATATTGAGCAACCGACCCAAACACCTTTTTTTTGTGAGGAGTCATAGTATACAAACATACATTTTTTACTGATAGATAGATGAGCAGAAAAAGAATGCATGGCAACATTTATATATATAGTGACCGCCACTTGGTCCCATTGCACCTACATATCAAGTTTCACTATCAAAACATGTACAGCTCAGAAATTACAATGATTTCTGAAAAGTCGGCGTAGATAAATTGCGACACGCCCATTTTTTTAAGGGTTCTGACAGTAACCATATGAACTAATCTACCAAATTTTATTCTTTTACTGCAAATTTTGATTTATATACTTTTTACGGATTTGTGGGTGTGACAAAATTTATATAAAAAGTGATCGCCACTTGGACCCATAGCATCTACATACCAAGTTTGACTATCAAAACGTTCACATCTCAGGAATTAAAATTATTTCTAACCGATAGCCCTGGCAGCTAGTGCTTACTTAGTTATTAATGTTAAATTGTAATTAACTATAATACATAAATAAATTAAATAAAATTATTGCTGAAGAGTGGCCACAGATATAGTGCTACCATGCACATTTTTTGCAAAACTGTCGAGACTAAGCGTATGAACTTAATTACTAAATTTTAGTATTTAACGATGAGAATCGTCTGATTTATAGAAGTTCTGTTGATTTGTGGGTAAAAGAAGTGGCGGCCGTGGCGTAGTGGGTAGAGTGTGTGGTCCATATGGGAGAGAACCCTGGTTCGATTTCCACCTGACACAGAAAGTTTTTTCAATTGAATTAATTTTTCTGTTCGGCCGTCACCTCTCTGCTGACAATGGCAAGCCCCAGAGAGTAAAAACTGCCATGAAAAGCTTCTTGAGAACATAAGCTGTTCGGAGTCGGCATAAAACTTGTAGGTCCAATTCTCGATCAGTTGTGTTCAAACATTCCACAACACGCACAACACAATTAATCATAAGAAGCTCGGTCAAAGTCCTTTCAAGGGCTGAAATTGGCCATTTCGCGTTGTTTTTTTTATTTGCGGGTGGTACAAGTTGGCGTGGCAAATGACCGCCACTTAGAGCACCTGCATATGAACCCTATAGGAACAAACTAACTTGTTTTTTAAAACAACTAAATAAAAAACTAGTTTAAAATAAACTAGTATATGAACTACTTTGAAGTATATTAAGGTGGCATCCAGTTCAATTCTAAAAAGTTTTTATTGCATTATTTATGAAGTAATTAAAATACTGCTTAAAAACAAGTGGTTGATGAATACTTTGAATAATATTAAGACGGCAACTACTCTGATTTTGGCATGTTTTAATTGCAAATTTTTATTAGATTACAAGTTTATATGTATTTAACTATGTTATTTCATCAAATATTATTAACTTTAGGATTCATTTGTTTCAAAAAGACATACTTTTTTATTTACGACATTGAGCTGCAAGACAGACGTGGTAAACACACTTTAAAACTGATAGACTGCCTCAAAACCCTGTGAAACGATAAAAAAGTCTTTATTATTTAAGATATTAGAATATAGGAGGGCTAGAAATGAGGCTTCATCTGCAGTGAAATTGATTCTATCTCTCAAAGCTAAGTACGTCACTGCCATCAAAGAAGCTCTGGAATAACCTGAAGAGAAAAAAAAAAAATTGGAATTGGAACCAATAACAACTCTGGAGAATGTCATAGATCCAGATGTTCTTAATGAGTATTTTGTGACCAGCCCTTCGACTGAATCTCCCAGCTCGAACTCTAGCTCAAATATCAATATCTCCTCCTCCAGTTTGTTGCAAAAATTTCAGTTAACTGCTGTAAATGAGTCAGATGTTGTAAGAAGTATCTTGAGGATTAAATCAAATGCTATTGGCGAAGACGGGATTGAGATTAAATTTATCAAGCTCATACTACCCTATGTTATTAGTCCTCTAGTACATATATTCAACCACTGCCTCACTAGCTCTACGTTTCCTTCTATCTGGAAAATCGCTACGATATTACCTATAGGTAAAAAGCCCACGGTAGCTGTACCGCGTGATTTTCGTCCAATAAGCCTTTTGTCGTCCATTTCTAAAGGCCTTGAATCTCTTATGGCTGAGCAGATTTCCAACCATCTTTGTGCACACAATCTCTTGTCTCCTCTTCAGTCAGGCTTTCGCTCAGGACATAGCTTTAGTGAAAATTCTCGAAGATTTAAGGTCATCTTTTGATAAAGGTTATATCAGCTTAGTCTGCCTCTTAGACTTTTCAAAAGCGTTCGATAGTGTAAGCCACCATAATCTTTGCAAAAAATTGGAAATCTGCTTCAGCTTCTCGGATTCTTGTGTACATCTCTTGAAAAGCTACTTGGAAGGAAGAACTCAAAGGGTCAAGGTAGGAAATAAATACTCAAGTTACAGAACTATCGGTAGTGGTGTGCCTCAAGGATCAGTTCTGGGACCGCTTCTGTTTACAATGTATATCAACGACATCTTCTCTCTATGTAAGAATGTCACAATGCATGCCTATGCGGATGACCTGCAACTCTATCTCTCCCGACCGACATGCCTCATTGAAGATCTTTGCGCAAGAGTTAATGAAGATTTGGATGCTGTCAGCAGATGGGCTGATGCAAATAAATTGAAGTTGAATCCTCTAAAATCGTATGTCTTACCAGAAGCGAAATCTAAATATCCTCTGATTGATCTGCCTCCTATTTTCCTTAGCGGCACTAAGCTTGACTTTGTAAACAAAGTTACTAATCTAGGATTTGTTGTAAACTCTTCTCTTACGTGTGTAGATCACATAAATGGTGTGGTAAGTAAAGTTTATTATTCCTTACGCAACCTTAGGAAAACCGCTTCGTTTGTTCCCACTGAAACTAGGCGTAAATTAGTGATTCAATTAATTGTACCTCTTATTACATTCTCTGACGTTGTCTATAGCAAGCTGGATTCTAGGTCATCCCACAAGCTTTTAGTGGCTTATAATAATGCAGCAAGATATGTGTACGGTATCCGAAGATTTGACCATATCTCATCATTAAGCAATCGCATACTAGGTCGTAGCATTACAAATCACCTTATTGCAAGAAACTGTATTTTTTTGCATAGGCTTGTAACTCTGAAATGTCCAAGCTACTTGTATGATAAACTTCAATTCTGCAGATCAACTAGAAATTTATCTCTCGTAGTTCCCCATTTTCGTTACAATGAATCTCGTAGACTGTTTTTTATTAGCGCAATAAGACTCTGGAATTCCCTACCAAACAACATAAAACGCGTTAGTAACATAACGAAATATAAGCATCTAATCTATGAACACTTCTCTTGACTCTTCTTATAATTTTCGCTTTTCTGAAACAAACTATCCGAACTTTACTTTTCTCTATCACAATGGTTACCCATTTCTTAAATTAAATTCATTTCGTTCAATTATATTTTATCAGAGTTACTATAATTTATTGTAAACTTTATAATATTTTGCTTTAATTATCACTTTTGTCTGTTGTTATACCAATTGTGAGTTCATATCTATGTTAAGTAATTAAATTGTTGCATTTAAAAGAGCTTATCTTGCATGCTAGTACCTTTATTACTACAAATAAAATAAAAATAAATAAATAAAATATTCAAATTACAAACTGGTAGTGTTTAGCAAACATTGGACAACTTGGACTTTGTGCGCAAATTGATGCATTGCTTTACCATTCAGCCAACACCTCATCACGTAAAGACGCACGCCTTTCCCTACGTAGCGTCGAGTCTGCTCCATCACTTCATTGCGATTGACACTTAAAATAAGCACTAAGGAAAATATCGGTGTGTCCATCGACCGTGATTGATGGTTTACCTCATATTTTGAAATGAAGCATCAAAATGCTGTCGTGTGTTAAATAACAGGCGCAGTATCCACACAATTCCGATCAATTGGATCGGCACCTTCGCTCATGTACCCAGGCGGTGGCGTGCCCGTTTTTGGAAACTGCTTCCGTAAACTGCATTCACGTAATGAATTAATGTATATATTTTTAATATATTTAATATATTTTTAATATATACACAGCCAAATAAAATATCTCTTTGATGTATAGAAACTTAAAATTTTTGTGCTTTTATATTCATCTTCAGTAAGTGAAATATTAACTAGTTTTCAATTGATTTATTTTAAAGTAGTTAAAAAATAATTGAAACTTAACTAATTTAACAAGTAGTTGAAAGTATATGCAGACGAAAGTCAATTGACTGATTTAGCGGACATCACCATACAAAATATGTTAGTTCGCTCTATGGAAAAAAGTCAGAATTTCAACTAGTTGCGGTTGACAAAAAACTACTTTTTCAACTACTTTTAAATTAGTTGATTTTCCTACAGGGAAGTGTTACTATCAAAACGCGTACAACGCAGGAAAAAGCATGATTTCGAAAAATTGGGCGTAGATATGGTGCGACCACGCCCATTTTTAGCAGTTGCCGACAGTGACCTTATATACAAAATTACCAATTCTTAGTCTTCTACGGTAAAAGCCGTCTAATATAAAGCACTTTTACTGATTTGTGGGCGTTAAAAGTGGACGGGACAACATTTTTGTATACATATATATATAGTGACTGTATCTTGGATCCATTGCACCTGCATACCAAGATTGACTATCAAAACGTGTACAACTCAGGAATAAGCAAGATTTCGAGAAAGTGGGCGTAGATATAGAGCGGCCATGCCCATTTTTTGTACATTGGCCGACAGTAACCATACGGACTAAATTACCAAATCTTAGTCTTCTACGGCAAAAGCCGTATAAAGCATAGTATAGTATATAAGTATAAAGCATATAAAGCATTTTTACAAATTTGTGATTCAAGATTCACAATGAAAACGTAAACAACTCAGAAATAAGCATGATTTCGATAAAGTGGGCGTAGATATAGTGCGGCCATGCCCATTTTTTGTACATTGGCCGAGAGTAATCATATAAACTAAATTATCAAATCTTAGTCTTCTACGGCAAAAGCTGTCTGATATAAAGCATTTTTACTGATTTGTGGGCGGTAAAAGTGGGCATGACAACGTTTATATTTACATAGTGACTGCCACTTGTATCCATAGCACCTTCGTACCAAGATTCACTATCAAAACTTGAACATCTCAGAAATTAAAATGATTACTGAAAAGTGGGCGTAGACAGTTTGCAAAATTTGCAAACGTTGCAAATGTTGCAGTGCACTTTAAAATCCGAGGTTACACTGCCATCTGTGAACTAAATCATTGAAATTTTCTAAAGGCAAAGGAAGAAAAGAAAAACAAATACTAAATATTTAATCAACAACCCCTTTCAAATTCTTTACATAGCGTAGAGGTTGAATGTTCGCCTAGAGGTCTGTAGGATGAGATCTTTTTAAATATTTTTACAATTACAATTATGTTTTTGGAATAGATACAAGCGAAAAGCAACAAAAAAGTAAAAAAAATTGATAATTTAGTTTATTCCTTACTAACTTCACTCACTGCTCCTGCCCTATTTACTTTACGAATTTTATTTCCTATAAAAATTTCACCCTCACGCGCCAGAAAAAAAAAATATATCTTCGAATATTTAAAAGTTTGTAACATATTTGGGTTATTAATTTTTATTGTATGCACTTGAAATGTACCTACAAAAATCAACCGGATATAGAAATAAAATAAAAAAAATCTTATCCAGATAAATTTTCTTGCAGAATTATGAATATAATCTTACGGACACCAAATGAAGATTTTTTTTAAGTCAAGCTCTGAACGGTAAATTTTTTCTGGCCATGCTCCGTTTGTAAAAAAGCAACTTTTTCATGTTTTAAAAGCTTGTGCGTTAAATTTAAGTTGTGTTATCTTATATTGTTTTGTATTATTCTGTACATCGTTATTTCATTTCGACCTTTATTCAAACTGTGTTCACATTTTTGAAGAAATAAAACAAATATTGAATATGGTCTTAATTTTTTTTTTATTATAAATAAATATTTTTTTAATTAACAATACAATAAAGGTACCAAATTAAGTTTCGCTTCATTCATCATATATCGCTTAAGAATATTTTGCTAAAAAACTTGTTTCATTGGCGGTAGACAATTTATTAATCATTTTCTTTCTAAATAGAAGCAGATATGAAAATTATCTATTGTTAAGATTTTTAAACTACAACAGACATACATAATACTTTGTCTAAACTTTTAGTTGTTAAACAATTAAACTCTGAAGTTGAAAGTTCAGATGATTTCACTTTTGAGTAAGCAAACTAATGAAACTGAATTGTTAATAAATCATAAAAAAACATTTGGAGTAATGACGCTTATTTACTTAAATGAACCCAAAGCTCAGCGGAATTACTCTTAAGTGAAGCAAGGCAAACAATTGTATCTTTCATTTAAGAATCGAAAATCATAGTCCAGGGATTAAAGTATCACAGATTTCAATGAGCTAGGTTGAGTCGAATACATTCGTAGTTTTTATTGCGTATTTCGTTAACAGTTATGAAGGTAAGACAAAGCAGATAGCTAAAGAAGTTGTTATTTAATTACGCCTAATTAATTTAAGCTTTGTGGATATTTTTATTCCAAATCTCGTTCTGTTTAAGTTTAATTCCGATTAGTTTCACAATTCTGAAGATAAAAACAAACAATTTTGTTTCTAGTTACGATTATGAAATGTGGACCTCATGAAAATTATTTAATCTCAACCGATTTAAGTTCTTCACGCCAAAAAAATTTTATCGTATTATTAACAACATAATTTTAGATCTTAATCTTATTAACATAAAATGATTATTTTTAAAGCAAACAGATTTTTATTTATTCAAAATATTTTTTCATTCACAAATTACAACATTGTTTTTTAATACAAAAATAAATTTATTGTTGAATTATTGCTGATTCACAAACGCCGATATTACGGTGATTTTTCTCAACGATTTTCTGTTCGTGGTTGAAAGACTTCTTTCGACGTTTCGTCTCCCTCCGACACGAACAAACAATCTGTGAAAAAATCGCTGCAACACCGGAGTTTGTAAATCAGCATTTATTCTCAACCATGTCGTTTTGAAAAAATAAAAATTGTTAATGGTTTATTAAAACTAAAGTGACATTTAAAAAAAAAAAATTATGAATAATTTCTATACTCGTACAACTCGAAGCTTGCGAGCAAAAATCATAATAAGGAAAACCATAACATTCAAATAGGAATATAAGGTACAATATATAATTTATTCTTTTTTTTTCTTTTGGCACATTTATGTTTTTTTGTTTTTTGCTCATTAAATCTCAATAAATATATTTGACGGACCGAGGATATGCCTCTTAGCCATTCTATGCAATTTTGAAGAAAAAGCTTTCAAAAAAGTGTATATCGTCGTTGGGCGATCAATATCGCGTATACGCCACTTGCGCATACACACACATGGGGATAGTAAAATTCTACAGAAGTGCAAAAAACTGCTTTCTATTAAACTAATGAATGGACTTTCAACTAAACTAAAAATATGGTATTTATTGAAATTAGATGCTTGCTTTGTCCTAAAATCAACATTTAATGGAAAATACGCCCTTTATTAATTAAATCAAATTAAATTAAAATCCAAATATCAATTTGGACCTTTTTGCAATATACGCGGTATTGCAAGTGGCTGATACGCGGTATTGCACGCCCAACGACGATATGCACTTATTTATTTACCTTTAAAGAGCGTCACGTACGTTATTCGTATTCAAGTGAAATTCATAGCTAAGCTTACGTTTTTTCATAACTAAGCTAAAAAAAAAAAAAAAAAAAATAACCTAAAAGCTCCTACCACCACGTTTCTCCGGAAACATAACAAAGCTTTTAATTAAATCTTGAGAATCTTTAAGAAAAGCATTATCTTAAAAGAATACATCTCAAAGTATATCGCGACAAGAGAGCCTGAGGATTTTATGAGACTTCATCCAGATTTGATTTTTTATTAAATTAATTTAAAAAAAAAAACGAGTGCAAAGCTTATTTTCCGGCTTAATAATAAAAGTCAAATATAGTGTACCCATATTTGGCGTAGTGCAGTAGCGCAACCAAAGGGGGATTTTGGGGTTTAACCCCCTCCCCAAAATTATCGTAGCAAAAAGAGAAATAGGATGCAATTAAAGTTACTCACACGAAAAGTAATCACTAGTTCTTATCAAAAGAATGAAAACCCAAATATAAATTTCAAATCTGTTTTTGTTGAACCGTAATCTTTGAAACTATCAATGTTTTATTCGTTCAGAATACAAGTGCTTAAATTTTTTTAGTTGTAGTTCTGACCACTTGAGGTATTATTGAGAATTCTTTTGTTTGAGCATGGTGTGAGAAACAAGGTGGTAGCGTTTTTTAGTAGTGTATCTCTCTCACCAAAAATGTTCCTGGATCTGTAAAAAGCAGATGATGGTTAATTTTAAGCAAACCCAATTAGCAAAACGAAGTTTGTGAAATCTGTGTTTTTTATTAATTTTTAATAATATACGAGTATTTAATATAAAAGTGCATAAACTATGGAAAACAACACTGCAATGGCGCCATCCATTAAATGGCCGATTACAGTGGTCAGCATAATTGAACCTGTCATTTCGAAAAGGGCACGAGTCACACTTTTTTCAAATATCACCTTTTGACGCCATTTAATTCATTTAAGGGTTTTACGTATTCTCTGTGAATATGGTAGATCTTCAAGTGCAACAAACCACCTTATATGGCCCTCGAAATCTAAAGTCTGTATGAAAAGGGCACGAGTCCGGGACTTATGCCCTTTTCAGGGGAAACAAAATGCTAATGTATAATATTTGTATAGAATTCTATTATTGGCACCTCGTCTCTGATGCAGCCTACTGTGTATTTTTATTCTGAATTATTTTCCTCAGCCGCGCTAGTCAAGTGGCTAGACAAGCCAAGCTAGCTAGACAGTGGAACAAAAAATGATTTTTACCATCAATTTATTTGATAGCGAAAAACGAAACAACTTTTTTTATATTAATTTTCAGTTTTATTAAATTTTAGTTTCTGGTATAACTATTTTTGGAAATATCTGCATTTAATATTTAATAATATGAAATGTTTTTAAGCAAACAAGCGAAATGTAACTTTTACGCATACTCACATATTTTTCACCGTTGGTTGCCCACTGCAGACTTTATGTTTACGTTTTGCTTTGTTGTTTTATTTCTTCACAAATCTATCAAAGTGATTTCAACCGCAGGGTTGCCAACTCACTGCATTACATACATATTTTCATATGAAATCTTAACTATCTAATCTAATAGGCAGACATAGAGCTGGCAGCCCAGTTCTTTTAGAGATCTGACTCGTACTACGTCATCTAACGGGAAATTTTGCTGATCGTAACCTGTGTATTTATTAACCTTGTTATAATCGTTGCCGTTTAATATTCCAAACACAGTCAGTACTCCGACATATATATTTAATTTCGTTCGAAAACGTTTTCCGTCACATCTGTGGACTTTCACGAAAATGGAAAATCGCGAGCTTGCCGAAAATGCTTACAAATCTAGAAAAAGAGTGCGTGGTGTAAAGAACATTGAAAACTATAAACATAATAAAATAAAAAAATCCAAAATTGTTGGGGAATCTCATAAGAACCATAAAGGGAAAGATGTGGCACCAAGACAAACAGGAGCTGACTGCAGGATAGTTGTTTGTTCCAAATTCGTTCTCAACATATTTGATTCCTCATGATGTTTCGTTTAAAACACTTTTGATAACAGATTTCGTCAGAGTAAGTGGAAATTTTTTAAAAAATATTTTTGATTACAGATTTCGTCAAATTGAGAGCAAATGTGTTTTAAGCCATGAATTTTTATTGATTTTTTAAATGCTTTTAAATACATCTGCTCTCAATTTGACGAAATCTGTTATCAAAAATATTTTTAATACATTTTCTCTTACTTTGACGAAACTGTAATCAAAAGTGATTTAAACAAATTTGCTATTACTTTGACGAAATTTTGTTGTTAACTAACTTTTTTTTTTTTGTGTAGATGTAATTTAAAATGTATGCAAGATATATCTGAAGATGTTAGGCAAAGTACCATCCATTTTGTTAACAATTTTGATATAAAAATGCCCAAGACACATACTTGCAGACATTGATTGAAAAAAGAGAAATACAGAGAAAACGGCCCAGATCTGAAGAACCTAAGAAAAGAGAATTTACCTATATATATCATTTTAAGATTAAAGGTGTAAAAACCAAAGTGTGCAAAAAAGTATTTTGCGGCATACATGGAATTTCCGAGAAACAAGTTAGACGTTTATGTGATTTATTAAAAACAAATAAGCAACCCATTGATCATAGAGGTAAGTCAGAGGGCTCACGGACCAATGCAGTAGCTGGTGATACATTAACTAAAATAAGGGAGCATATTGAGTCATTTCCTGTTAAATGTGTACACTACTATAACAAAGATACATCATCCTATTATTTAGATGAAAAACTCAACTTGAAAATTATGCACACAATATACCAACAAAAATATCCAGATTATCCAGTAAAATATAAGTTTTACTTAAAATATTTTTAAGAAAACTTTAGCTTATCATATGGTAGAAAGCAAATTGATGTCTGTGCACTGTGTGAAGAGTAAAAGATTAAACTAAAAAACCCTCATCTTAATGACGATGCAAAAAGAGTGTATAAAGCAGATCTCGAGATGCACAAAAGTCATGCAAATAAATTTTACAAAAAATTACAGGAAGTGGAAAGTAAATGCAAGAATGATCCAAAGGTTTATGGGATTGCATTTGATTATATGCAAAATTTGCCACTTCCACACATTCCAGTGCAAGATGTTTTTTATCTACGTCAACTGTGGCTATATGAGTTTTGCATTTATGATCTTAAAACTGGTAAGTCAGTTTTTTATTCCTATTGTGAAGGAGTCGCTAACAAAGGTCCCAACGAAGTGGGTACCTTTGTCCTGGATTATATTAAAAAAAATATTGGTCATGATGCCGAAGAACTGCACCTATTTTCAGATGGTTGTGCCGGTCAAAATCGGAATCATGCCATGGTCCGTCTTCTTTTATCTTTGGTAGGGGAACAAAATAGCAATATAACTGAGATCCAATATTACATACCCAAACGAGGCCATTCATTCCTGCCAAACGATAGAATGTTTGGGACAGCAAAGAGACATATTCGAAAAAATGACAGGATATACACACCAGCCGAGTATGAAAATCTTATAGTTGAGGCTAATGAAAATTTTGAAATTAGAAGGCCTAAAACTGAAGAAATTATTGACATAAAAAAATGGTGGCCGAACCATTACAAGAAACTGGTGCTTTCTGTGGATTCCTATGGCAAAAGAGTACCCAAGGACAAAAAAAAAACTTTTGCTATTTCCCAAGTGTCACATTTCACGTTTTCCAAGTCTACACCAGGCCTTGTTACAACACGTGAATCTATAGATTGTTTAACCAGTTATGAATTCCAGCTCTTACAGAGAATGGGCACCAGCCCGCCTTTACCATCAAATGATACTCCTGCGTATGCTGGCAAAGTGCCAATCAATGAAAAGAAAATACTAGATTTGAAAAAACTAGAAAAATACATTCCAGAAAAGTACCAAAATTTCTATGCAGAGATTTTTGCATGGCCAACAACTTCAGCTAATGAACAATATGAAGAAAATAATGATGATTAAATGTCAGTTCTTAAGAAAATCTTTGGATTTGCGATTATTTCTAACAAGTCATTTCGAAAAGGGCATAAGTTCAAAAATTTCAACCACCAAAATCTGTATGATACATGCTTTTTTTAAAAATAAATAAATGGCACAAAAATTATATATGTTTTTATTTATTAACTTCTATATTCAGTTTCTTAACCACCATAGATTTTTTCCGAACAAATACGTTTTTTGTTAATCCTGAAAAGCTTTAATGTATGGACTCATGCCTTTTCGAAATGACGGGTTCAATTATTTTGACGAACAGAAAATGCAAATATTTTGAGTTTTTGAAATAGTTTGAGAAAACCTGAATATATTTTTTTTGTAAAATGTTACCAAAAATGTGTTTTTTAAAAAGAACTTATATGGATAACATATTAAAAAAACTTCACTTCAAAGAAGGCATAATTATTTTGACAGTTTACTTTTATGCAAAACTAAACTTACAGATTAGAAAAATTAATACAAAAACATAACAATTTTTAAAAAAATATATCCGTCATTACCTTCTATTACTTTTTGAAGGCGTTTAGGTGCCGATGCTACAAGATTATTCAATCAAAATAAAAGTTTTCACAAAAGTAAAGTAAATGCATTTAAATTCTATGCCTTCTAAGTAAAAAATGTTAATTAAAATGTTGAAACAAAAAGTAATTATTTCCTTCATATCGATGAAATTTGTCTGCTCATATAATTAAGCCATCTGCAAGAAAAATGTGTTAGTTCAAAGAATTTGGGGTTAAGCCCCAAAAACTTACCTTATTTTGGCTAGTACTTTGTTGGGAAACCCTTTTTCAATATAACTTCCCTACAACGATTGCTCATTGTACGCACCAGTGTCTTGCATAGATCCGGAGTAATTTTGCTCCATTCATCCTCGATAATTTTCCGCAATGATTCCTTATTTGCCGGATTTTTCGCCAAAACGGCTCTCTTAATAATGCCCCATAGATTCTCTATGGGGTTTAAGTCCGCGCTTTGGGCAGGCCACTCCAAACATTTAACACGGTTGACTGTAAGCCAGTTTGGGGTCGTTATCTTGTTGAAAAATCGAAGACAGCGGTAAATCATCGGCATAGTCTCCATTTAAATTAACTTCTAGAATGTCTTTGTACATACTGCCGGTCATTTTGCCCTCAATTTTTACAATTGGCCCTACTCCGGATGCAGTGAAGCACCCCCACACCATTACTGAAGAACCTCCATGTTTTACTGTTTTTTTTTTGTATCTTGGGTTCAATTCTTGTAACGATGGTCGCCTTGCATAGGGTCTACCGTCGTTTCCAAAGACACTAAACTTGGATTCATCACTCCATACCACAAGATCCCAGAATTTCAAGTCTTTTTGCTGATGATGTTTCGCCAACACTTGATGTTTTGCAATGTTCCGTTTTGATACGTTTGGCTTCCGTCGTGCAATTCGCCCATTTAGAGCATTTTCTTGCAAACGACGGCGGACTGTTTGGGCTGATATGTTGACACCATGATACTGGTCCATTTCGCCCCTTATTTCAAAGGATGTCTAAAAAGGATCGACCTTACTCATCCGGACTATTTTTCTTTCCTCGTAAGGGGTCCTCTTTCTAGGCTTCTTACGGGGCAAATTTTTGAATGTCTTGTGAATTTTATAATATTTCAGGGCATTCTTGACTCTTCCTTTTGAAAAAGTTAGAAGCTCCGCCACTTTTGCCACGTTTTTGTGCTTTTGAAATGCTTCCTATATGACATTTCTTTCACATGGAGTTGAACTCTTATTTTTTCCCATCATTTATAAAACATTTATAAAATGCTCAAAACTCCTCTTTAAAATAATAAAATAAAATAATTTACACTTTTTCAAAACAAATTTTTTCGCGTAGACCGTTATTTCACCGTTTTTATTCCACTGGCTTAATTATGTGAGCACACGCGACTAGACAGAATTTGGAACAATTCTAAATTTTCTGCAAACTGCAATATGCAATATACTGAAATATTTTTCTGTATTTGCTCTCCACACTTTCGGCATAACGGAACTTTTTTTGTTACAGTGGTGCAAATGTAAAACTGTTTTAATTGTTTTTTTTTTCTTTTCTTAAATTTAATTCTTTTAATCTGTGGCTTAATTATGTGAGCACAAGTGTATTTTTCGGAATTTGCTCCGAAATACTTTTTATTTCAGAAATAGTCTCATTCCTAGTCCGAGTCAAACAGACGCTTCGCTTTCCTTAAATATAGGCCCACACATTTTTTAAAACGTTTAAATCAGGACTTCGCGATGGCCACTTTAAAACATCTACGCCAGTTCGATTCAAAAACTTCATTATGAACTTACTCTTGTGTAATGGCGCATTATCTTGTTACAAAATAAATGACTCACCAATAAGTTTGTCACCAGATGCATGAGTATTTAAGACAACCAAATATTTGTATTGGTTCATCGTTTCATCAATTGGAACCAAATCAGCATAACCACAAGAGGAAATGCATCCCAAAACATTACCGATCCGCCGCCATGACAATTTGCTTGTCAATAAAACATTTCTTTTCGTGTTTTATTTGAAATTCGGTCAAATCTCTTTTTAGGTGAACCGTGATATTTCAAACGTAATTTCATCAGTCCACAAAACTCGGTTTCAAAAGCTCATAGTCTTGCAGAGAAAATCTTTGGAAAATTTTAATCGTTTGATTTTATTTGCCGGCGTTATATACGGTTTTTTCCTAATGGAATGTGTACCGAATTGGAATTCTTTTAAACGTCTGAGAATTGTGCGTTCGCTAACTGGATTCTGAGAAAAATTTTTCATCTGAAATTCATGGCTTTTTGGAGCCAGGGTTCTTTGCGAACTACCGTACAATAAACTGGTCTTCTTTATGTGTTGTTTTACGTTTTCTGCCAGAACATGTCAAATTTTTTTACCGAATTTGTTTCTTTGCGCTTATTTATTTGATAGTGAACGGTCTGCTTTGACAAATGTAGCTCGGAGCATATTTCTTTGACAGAAATACCACAATTATGCTTCTCTACGATTGTACATCTCATTTCAATACTTAGTTCCGACTTTTTTTCCGTTTTTTTTTTTTATAAAGGAATAACTAAAATAAATAGATAAATACATTTGAATAGAGTTCAATAATTTTTAAATACTTTGATATTAATAACCAAATCGCAACTTGCATGAACGTCAAAATACTTTTGCCGCCAGGAAATTCTTTCTTTTTGTAATGAACGACTTAGTACTTCGAAAAGCGTGGCTTAAATGACTTCGTTTATTCAGATTCAGTGTTGCCAGATATTTTTCGAAAAATTCCGTTTTTTTTTAATTTTTTTGGAAACAAAAAATCCATAGAAATCCGTATACTTTTTTAATCTGTTTTAATTTATTTATTGAAAATATTGTCGAAAAAATATTATCAGGCTACCTGCGAGTCAATTTGTGAAGTAAGAGGAGCGTGTCTTCTGCACTCATCGCAGTTTGCTGATGAGTGCAGAAGAACAATGACTCTGTCAACAATGTTCAAATTCAGTTGAAATTGCAACGACCCATTATTTGATAAATTGCGAACTTTTTCCCAAAATGTTTCGTCGAGTTCTGTTTCATCTTTTAACATAAGATCTTAGGCCTTGAATTCACTATGAACTTTTTCGACATCATATGAACAACTTTGGAAATATTCCTGGGACCTTACTCTGTAACACGATTCGAAAACAAACGATTCGAAAACGAAAACGATTCACACTTTTCTTATCAAACTTTAGCGGCAAGCTACTAAGCTATAAGTGTAAAATAACGAACTACCGTCAAAAGCAAGTAAGAAGTGATAAGTAAGTAATACAGAGTTGCTGTATCATTGACAAGAAACGCGATCAGTGTTGCTACTTGCATCTGGCATGCATAATTTTAAATATAATATAATAATAATTAAAAATATGACATACAAGAGTTTGTATAAATGTTTAAATAAAAAAAAAACAAGAAAAATGCCGTATGTCTGGCAGTACTGTTCAGATTTAAATTTCTTCCACTATGTTTTTACAATAATTTATCACAATAAGAGAGAATCGTTTACCGTTAGATTCTATTCAGACAGCACGTGTGATGCCAACTTTAGTCAAAATAATTATGCCGACCAAAGTAGGTTGAAAGGGCGTTCAGTTCCCTAGATAGAGGTTTCCAATATTAAACTTTTAAGCCCACCCTGGCTAACAAAAGAACTTAAGTCACTTAAAAATTTAAAAAATCGCTTATTTAAAAAATATAAACTATTTGGTTGTAATTTAGACTTTGCTTGCTATTCTTCTATTAACTTCTATCAACAACTATCAACTATTAAATAAACAATGCTATTCTGCTTATATATTCAAAATTAAGTTTCAATTTAAAGACAACTCGAAACTTTTCTATTCTTTTGTTAACTCAAAACTTAAAACTTCTTGCTTTCCTCCCCTTATGAAATTTAACCAGGTAGAGTCATCTTGTGACTATGCCATTTCCAACATGTTTGCAAACTTCTTTCAATCAACTTAATCCGATATACCATTTAACATGAGTACTGAGTATCCTTATCCACTGCCAGTCAACTACTTTGTATCCCCCGTAATAGACTCAAATATTGTTATGCATTACCTTCGAAAAGTCAAAAGCTCGTTTTCGACCGGCCCTGATGAAATCCCGAGTTGCATTTTAAAGCAATGTGCCAGCAACCTGTGCGCTCCTTTTAAAAAAATTTCATTTTCATTTCCCACCATATGGAAAAATTCTTATAATATATCCCTTAATAAATCTGGCTCCAAAACAGAAGTTTCAAACTATCGAGGCATCGTAAAATTAAGCGCAATCCCGAAGTTATTTGAAAAAATCATAACTGATCAAATAACCCGCCTTGGGTAAATGTGGGGTAAAGAATTCAATGATCCCTTTACTACTAAATTACTCTATACATCTCTCGTTAGGCCAATTCTCGAATATGCGTGTGTTAACATATATGTGGACTCACAATATAATGTCGACATCGACGCAATTGAATCGGATCAAAAACAGTTCTTACTTTTTGCTTTACGTCATCAACGTTGGAACCCAAACATTATTCTTCTTTCGTATGAGACCCAACTTGGGCTAATTTTACTGCATTCCTTAAGATGCAGGAGAATTATGCTTAATGTCACCTTTATATATAAATAACTTTGTGGTGAAATCGAATCCCGATATCTCCCCTCATCTCTGAACTTTAACGTTCCGAGGAGAGTATCTAGACATTTTTTTTTTTAAGTTAAGTCATTGCAGTTCAAATTACGCTCTTCCCAAACTTTTACGTTGTATGTGTAGTAGGGTGGTTTTATCTCACAGGATAAAAAAAAAATTTCAGAATTTTTTGGGGGCACCCCCTAAAATGTTTCTTTCTGTCAGATTATAGGATTGCCAAAGTTTGAGCACGATTGAAAGATGTTAATACGTGCCACTGGGGCCTCAAAGTTTTGAAAATCTCGATTTTTTGGCAGTTTGGCGACTCTGCCGACCCATATCTCTAGAACGGTTTAATATATTTGCCCGTGTCATACATCAAATTGAAGGCGGTACTGTTTATATTTTATATGCAACAAAAAAATACGTAAGTAGTACTCAATTCGAGATAATGAAGTCAATGTCCCTAAAAACGTGACTAGGTACCCCTTAGAGCGAAGATGGAACCTATTGTGATAAAACCCATTTTCCTTCCTATATTATCAAATTTTGAAAACAATTATGTATTTAAAAAATCAAGTAAAATTAATTTCTTTTTCATTTTATTCTTATTTAAATTTATTCAAGGGACTGACGTAATGTGGTTTTGGAGCTATCTGGATACAGCTGACGGCATCTGCTGACTACTTGGAGAACGTATTGTTTTTGTTGCTCGTCCTTTGTAAGTAATTGGTTGTAATCTGTGATGAGCTTGACTCCTCGCTCTGCCATGTCGTTCACAACTTTCAAGTTGTTTACCATCCTTTGCCCTCCTGGTAGTTGATGTTCTGCGGCCAAGTTGCAGGATCTTTTTCCAGAAATTCGGTGTTAATGTTTAATCTCTTAAACAACAGGTAAGTCTCACTTGTAATTAGGGCTGGGAGACCTTTCTCTAGGAATTTCGGCAGTTGTTCTTTTTTTAGTTTGGGTCGTATATTTCTGGAGCACTTTTCATTTTCTTCTGCTTGATTTGTTAAGATTGTTGTCGCCATTTGGCGTTTACGGTATTTTGCACAGTCGGGCCAGCGCAACAGGTACAGGACTAAGATACCACAGGAGATTTATCATTTTGTTGATTCCTTTCTCTGATCTTTTTTGTCAATGCTTTCGTATTTCAATAGATTTTCAATGAGGTCTAGGTCTTGTTTTGATGGTAAACAGGCTCTGGGGGCGTTAAACCAGGCTTTACAGTAGACTCGAACGATGAAAACACAAAGTGCTTTTAGGGCCTCTTGTTCTTGGGAAGTCAGCTTAAACTGGTCACGGAAGAGTTGTATTTTCAGACAGTAAATAGCTTTTGCCATCCACCGGGCATGGTGTGGACCTGGAGACCTGAAGCGCACATCTTTTCCGTCAAGATGGCCAAGATATATCAATGCCAACTGTAACAGCTCTTTGTAGTCGTCTCTTGGCTGGCATTCCATTAGTTTTCTTTGCAGTTCTTCTTTGATATTCTCGCCTTCTTCTTTGGGCAGTAGTTTCAAAACATTCTCGCCTACATCGAACTTGGATTTATCAATCGCCGACCATTCTTTTTGAATATGTCTGGTTGAGGTCCCGATGTGCTTCCAAACATGCAGTCAAAAACCCCTCTCAACAAGACTTCTAAAACGTGGTATCGGCACGCTAGGTACAGGAGCTCTTGACCTAACATCTGCTCCAGGAGATTGCACGCTCCATTGAGTCTCCCAGTATTTGATGCTGTTGTATCGAAGCACATAGCCACTACCGAGCTGGCGAGACCCCATTCCTCTAGTCATTCGTACACTGCTAGGGCGTGTTCCTCCCCTGAACTACTGTCAGTTGCAGCAACGCTCAGGAGTTGTTCTTTAGTCCCATGTGATACCAGAACAGCAACCCGTTCTTTCTGCTCTGTTTACTACCAGGTCTGATGATACCTGGTAGTAGTTTTACATCCCAGTGCATGCAAACAGCCTCGTTTTGGGACATCTTAAGTCTCTCTTGAATTTGTTCCGTGTATTTTTCACGGTTTATTCTCCACTGTTCACGGATAACGCTTCTGGAGATCTTATATTCTTTGGGATCCTCTCCGAGAGCTTCTACTGTAGCCAAAATGATGCGAGTAGCGTTCCTATCGGACACCTTACAGCGGTCCAGCAACAATGACAATTTCATGGTTAGGACCTCTTTGAAGCCACGCTTGATTCTCTTGGGGGCAGATGGTCCTTCAGATTCTACGTTCATCTCGAGCTCTTCATACGGCGTTTCACGTCCTTCTGACTCTTCTGTTGTCTCGTCGTCCGTGAGCTCCACCGTCTTTGTGAACAATGAGATGAGACAGTAAGTATAAAGTTAATATTGATGGAAATTTTAGCTAGTGATCTTAGATCTTATAAAGTTTCGCTACAAGGAAAATATTTTTTTTTTTAAATGCTTACCCAAATTTCCCGCTTCAAGTTGTTTGTCCAAGACCTTCCGTTGTTTCTGTAGCAGTCTTTCTTCAGCTTGAGCCAGGTCAACTCCAAGCATGGAGCCTGGTCTTCCTTTCTGTCTTTGTTTCAACAGAAACTCTTGTCTTCTTCTGAAGTCATCATCGTCAGGGCATCTTGGTGGGCAATATCAAAGAGATCTTCCAACTTTAGGGTAAACTCTTTTACAGCATTTCTTGCACTTTCCGTTTTTCTATCCTTGTACTTTTGCATTTTTCTCCAATCATCGTACAGTTTTTCCAGCTTTACTATGACATTTTTCTTTTGTTTTGTAGGAATTCGAGCTTTTGTCAAAAAAACGAAATCCTCGTCAACAGTAGTTGTGGCAGAGTCTCTCACATTTAACTTCACAGTACGCAAATTGTAGAAAATAGTAGCTACAACTTGTCGATTGGAGGACAGCTTACATCCAGTTATCTGATGAGCTGGATAGTCAATTAGAAAAATTTTGTCTCTACCTCTACTTCTCATGCCAGATGTAGATGCCATCACTTTTACGAGTAATAAAAATGTTCACTAGAAGAAAGAATAAATGACACTAACTAAAACAAAGAGTACGTATTAGTAGGTACCGACCTAATTAAAATGTCTTTTGTAGTTAATATTTAGAGGGTTTTTTTAAACTCGATCACACGAACGTAGAACAAAATACGACTTTCACTGTTGAGCGAATACTTTTCAACTCACCAAGAAACAAAATCATAAAAGCAAGAACCACCTAGCTATCCTTTTCTTTTTTTAATAACAGACTCTGAACCCCTGGATTTCTACTTAAAATATAAAATAGTCGGTAGTAGGCTAACCCAATACATATTTAAACTAGTTTGGTTTTACCTGCTTGGGGTCGCCAGTGATACAGTATGAGGAAAAAATAGATACATACCTGACATAAAAAAAAAAACATTGTTGTGGGTCTAAAATTAACGGTATACCATAGCAAACATATTTAAATGAAATGGGGTTCCAAAGTACAAGTATTTGTCCATAATAAGCAATAATAATACAAATAACGCATCTTCGCTCCCAGGGGTACCTAGCCACGTTTTTAGGGACATTGGCTGTATTTTTTCGGTTTCAGTACTAGTTGCGTGTTTATTGTGTAGAATATAAAATGTTAAAAACAGTATGGCCTTTAATTTGATGTATGACACTGGCAAATAGCTTTAGCCGTTCCAGTGATATGGGTCGCCGAAGTCGCCAAACTGCCAAAAAATCGAGATTTCCAAAACTTTGAGGCTCCAGTGGCACGGGTTAACATCTTCCAATTGTGCTCAAACTTTGGCAATATTAAAATCTAACAAAATGAAACATTTTAGGGGGGTGCCCCCAAAAAACAATCCGACATCGATTTTTTAAAACCACCCAATGTGTAGTGATTTCAATAGTAAATATAATTTGATTAATTTTTGTGACTTGGTGGATGTATTAAAACGTCAATTATTTTTACATTTAAACACTTAATTTCATTTAATTTCTATCTCAAATATACTCAAATACTTGGTTTATTATAACGTGATATCGGTCAAATGTTGGCTTTTCTTATTTTTTATAACGAGTTGGTGTTTTGAGTGTTCAGGCAAAGAGTATATATATTAAAGGAAGAGAATCCAATTCGCTCACTCCATTTTACTCGCTGAAAATCCAGTATGCAAATAAGACTCTTGGGGAAGTGTTTTCGAAATGTGATATTCGAAAACATTTCTGCCGGTATTTGTGCAGTCGCCGTTGTTGTTGTCAGATTCTATAAACTGGCTGAAACTAGTTTGACTGGTTTTTATAATAAATTCTGCACAATGTTTTTATAATAAATTTTGCATTATTATATTCTATACTGGTTTGACTGGTTTTTGTGTTATTGAAATAAATTTTCACAATGTTTACATTTTTGGCTGGACGGGCTTGCATGGATTTATTTCAATAACACAATTAGATATTAGATATCATTTTCAGGATATGTATGAAAATAAATGCTTTTTTCCGAATTTCTTTGTTTTTAATTTTTTTAGGTCAAATAGGAAATTTTTCATATAGTTCAATTTATGAAATTTTCCAATAAATTTCATAATTGAATTTTTTCAGTATGTACAATGTTACATTTTTTGCTGCTTTGCTTGCATAGATTTATTTCATTTCATTTCATACTTATTTCAAGTTGAAGTATGAAAATACGAAATGTAATTTTTTCTAAGTTTTTAATTCTCTCAACTTAATGGAATTTATTTTATTTCTTAAAAAAAATTGGAATAAATAAAATTTTTTTTACCACATTTTTTGCCTGGCTTGCTGGTATATTTCATGCATTTATTTCAATATGCCAATTAGATATTTGCAAGATTCAGGTATTTGCATGAAAATATGAGAGGATTTTTATATATAATATTTTTTAATATTTGTAATTACCCTGTAGGAAAATCAACTAATTTAAAAGTAGTGGAAAAAGAAGTTTTTTGTAAACCACAACTAGTTGAAATTCTGACATTTTTCCATAGAACGAACTAACATATTTTGTATGGTGATGCCCGCTAAATAAGTCAATTGACTTTCGTCTGCATATATTTTCCACTCCTTGTTAAATTAGTTAAATTTAAATTATTTTTTAACTACTTTAAAATAAATCACTTGACAACTATTACTGATGGCCTAAAGTTAATAATATTTGATGAAATAACATGGTTAAATATATATAAACTTGTAATCTAATAAATTACAATGCCGCCTTAACCCATTTACAACCGCTCCTTAACCACTAGATGAAAATCAATGAAACTTTACACAGGTGCTATATACATAAAAAAAAAAGTTTATTTTTAAAATTTTTTTTTATCTCCTCAGGTTTGGTATGTAATGGGTGGTCGATTTTTCGACCACTGGTCAGAAACGATATACAAAATTGAAAAAAACATTTCATAATGATTTTTTTGCTTAACATATTTTTATTATGTTAAATTGTATGATATTTGGTTATTGATTATAGATTATTGAATATTGGTTACAACTTTGGGCTTATAACGTTAGAAAAATTTACAGTTTGTGGAATGCATTAAAGCATTTTGTGTGAACAGCAACATCGCATTTTGAGCATTTGAAGAAAGAATGTTTATGACAAATGCGGCAACGGCGAGGTTTTTCAGCTTTTACGACGCCATGGTTAGTTTTGTCCGTGCGAATCTCATTGAGAGCAATTCCAGCATTCAAATTGGGTGCCTTTGCGATCCTGTGCATCACTGGTTTTGCTTGGCGCAATAAGCATTCGGTCACATAAACACGGAAATCAAGTTGTGGTATCGTACTGCGTTTCTTAGGAGTGACCTTCTTCTTTTCCCGATCAGTTCCTATCTCTTGATTTTCGAGAGTGTCTGCATACTTGCGAAGCACAGAGTGGAATTTCCATGCCTTGACCATAGCGGCATCAAGAGCATTTGTTAGCAACGCCCAATACCACTTTTTGCCGCGTACGCGAATTCGGTAGTTGCTTGTGGCATTATCAAATAAATCTACGCCTCCCATTTGCTTGTTATACGCTTGAAGAATGTGTGGCATTTGGATAGTAGCCATTTTTCCTGCCTTCCGATCCCATCGCTTTACACAATGCATTGGCTCCATCCCTTCGTGGTTCGATACAATTGTGACGACGGAGTTGTCATTCCAGCGAGCCATCAACAATTTATTGTTTTTGTCCTGTACAAAATCTAATGCACCACGCTCCTTCTTTTTCATCTCTCTAATATCAGTAAGTGGCGCGCTGTTAGTTCGGTTGTCTCTTATTGTGCCAGTGCAGAAATAATTCATTTGAGATAACCGAGACATCAATCGATGAGACGTAAACAAGTTGTCAAATGCAACACAATGTTGCAAAGGTTGCTCCAGTTTATTCAGCAGTTTCAGAAAGACTGTTTCTCCTAATCCATACTCGATGTAAGTTGGATCCGGAACTGCATTGGCACCACCATACGGAATGAATGAATATAAGTAGCCTTCAGCCGAACACAAGGCCCAATACTTAAATCCATAACGGATTGGCTTTCCTTTCATAAACATTTTGCAGGAGTGGCGACCATAGTAGGCAATCATTTGCTCGTCAATGGATAAATTATGAGAAAACAATCCAAGCAACATGAATGTTTTATTCAGCAAATCATTCAAGGGTGTCACTTTAGAAAATTTGTCACTTGTATTTAGTTTGCGATTATCGCATATATGGAAATATCTTTTCAAGAGCGTAAAGCGATTGCGTGGCATTGTATTGCGAACCAATGGGCATTCCAATGTTGCATTCATCGACCAATAATTGTTAATATTCGGCCGTGTATTATAGCCGGTTACAAATAGTATGCCAATAAATTTCCTTATTTCGGTAGCATCTGTTAAAAAGAGGCGTCGTTTTTGTCTATGGCCGCATAGCCGATGAATAACATCGTCTAATAATATTCATCGTCGATGAATAACTCAAATAATTGCATTGGAGAAAAATTACCTACAAATTAATAAGAAATGTGTGAGCATAAGATAAGTAATGAAAAATAAACAGAGATTCACATTGTCTTACCATATTTTTCGAACAGCTCTGCAATATTTTCTTTTTCAACGTTGACTGGTTGCCGAGAAAAGGAAACCTTTTTTGACGTTGACCACTTAGCAGGAAAAATATTCTTCTTGTTACTTTTCTTTGCTCGCTTGGTCTTTTTATTACCGTGGTAATCGTCAGCATGGTCAACATCGAAGTCGTCAACATGGACATCATCATTGTCGGC
Source organism: Coremacera marginata (assembly GCA_914767935.1). Taxonomy (NCBI): domain Eukaryota; kingdom Metazoa; phylum Arthropoda; class Insecta; order Diptera; family Sciomyzidae; genus Coremacera; species Coremacera marginata. The sequence continues at coordinate 75,351,913 of OU612046.1, read as the reverse complement.
ACGCACAGGTTTGTTTCGGTTGCAATCATTAAATTCACAAAAAACCTCGATGGGCCAACAACTTCACCAGGGGTTACAGCACTTGGATTACTTATAATTAGCTCCTCTTCGTCAATATTTTCTACATCACTCATTTCGTCGACTGTGTCCGGTGGCAACAGCACCAAATCAATATTATCTGCATTACAAAAGGATGTTGCAGTTTCATCTTCATCACAATTTGCGTCAAGAAATTCTTCTTTTCCACTTTTGTTAAACATTTTTTCCGATACATTTAGCAACTTTTAAATAGGCAAGTACGAAAACGAATGAACAACGATCGAAGCTCGCGTATACCAAACTTATACAAAGAACAGCAAAACTAGCCAAATAATCAATGACACTTCGGAATCTTGTAATTTTTTTTTTGAAAAAGGGGACTCCCTTGCTAAATTCTAACACAATCCACATACAGCCCACATACAGCCTACACACATAATTGTGATATTTTACAAACAGGGAGTTTCCCTGTTTGAAATATGCTGATCAAAGCACAAAGGCCAATAAAATGTAAACTATGCATTTTTATATATCGTTTTCGACCAGTGGTCGAAAAAACAACCAGTGGATTTCAAGCTCAGGTGTTTGAGTAAAAAAGCAGCGGATTCGGTTCAAACTATTTTTATTGTAAAATATAGTTATTATTTAAGATAATATATAAAGTACTTTTCTTTTCGATTTTTTAAAATATTTTTTCTCAATTCTTACAATTTTTTTGTCTTAATTTTACTAAAAATCGATTTGCGTGACAGCATTAAAAAACAAGTAAAAATTTAAACTAACCTTAGCAAAAAATAATTTAAGTTATTTAAAGTGTAAACTAACATATTTCATAGAATGTTTAGTTTTACCTATTTTTGGTCAGCGTACAGAAAATTCCAAATTCACTGGTCGATTTTTCGACCACTGGTTGTAAATGGGTTAATATAATTCAAAGTAGTTTATCAATCACTTGTTTTTGAGTAGTATTTCAATTACTTCATATAATGCAATAAAAACTATTTAGAATTGAATAATTCAAAGTAGTTCATATACTGGTTTATTTTAAATTAGTAGTTTTTTAATTAGTTGTTTTTAAAAACAAGTTAGTCTGTTCCTATAGGGTACCTGCATAAAATTTTTTTAAGGTCAAAAAGAAAATCTTGCATTTAATAGCAGCAAATTAAAAAAAAAAAAAGCAAATAATAATCAATGCAGCAAACACGTAAGCAGTCGGCCACAACTTAATTGAATTAGTTTTTTCTTAATTGAATTAGTTTTTTCTTAACAACAAATAACAGCAAAATGCATGTGTGTGGGTAGCTGCAATGGAAGAAAGAAATTTGCATGCATCATTTGCAGGAATTCTAATCAGTCGACTGGTTTGACTGATTTTTTTTGTTTTTGCTGGCTGCTTGGATTTTTTTGCTGCATATCAGCTGTTTTTTTTTTATTTTCGAAATCCACCCATCGTCGATAGTCAGAAATGATATTTTTATGATTTTGTCTATTTTGAAGTAGGAAGGTATAGAAAAATCGCTATAACTTCTTCATTTCTGATTAGATTGAAATGCACCCAAGGACAAAATGTTAGCTAATTTTACCATATTTAACATGAATAAATTGAAAATTTTTTTTTTACTAAATTTACTTATTTATTTTCTATCTCTATGTTTTAGTTTCTATGTTGAAACTATGTAACTAAACTAAACTAAAAGTAAATTTAGTAAAAAAAAATTTTCAATTTATTCATGTTAAATATGGTAAAATTAGCTTACATTTTGTCCTTGGGTGCATTTCAATCTAATCAGAAATGAAGAAAAGACGAAGATGTAGACTTGGCTCACCAAAATGTCCTAAAAAAAAAAAAACGAAATGGCCATTTCAGCCCTTGAAATTACTTTGACCGAGCTTCTTATGATCAATTGTGTTGTGTGTGATGTGAAATGTTTGCACACAAAGGATCGAGAACTGGACCTACATGTTTTACGCCGACTCCGAACGGCTTATAAGCCTTTCATGGCAGTTTATACTCTCTGAGGTTTGCCATTGTCTGCAGAGAGGTGACCCGAACAGAAAAATTAATTCAATTGAAAAAATTGTAAGTGTCAGATGGAGGATTTGAAACTGGGTTCTCTGGCGTAAGAGTCGCACACTCTACCCACTACGCCACGGCCGCCGCGCTAATATAATCAGACTTTTAATGAGAAGCGCCAACTTCAAAGCATTTGTATTCATCAAGAAATTAATATATATATGATAATAAAACAAATAAGAAAAAAATTAAAATAATAAGATTTGTCATGGGAAATATTTTCTAAAACTATACCTATACGTTTGATCGTTACGAAATTTTTTGGTAGAAGTACGCCCTTTTGTAAATTTCCAGTTTGAATATTTTTACGAAAAAAATTTGCAAAAGTCGAAAAATAAAAATTTTTCAAAATGTAAACAAGAAATGCACTAAGGTCAGTTTTGAGCTAATTTGTGCAAAAAATTAAAAAAACCGAAAATCGGATAAAATAGTTATAGCTGTGCAACTAGATTTTTTTTTCAAAATCCTTAAAGTGCTCTTTTCTGGCATAGATTTATAAGTCAAGTTAGCATAGTAAAAAAATTAATTTTATTTATATTAGATAAATTTATTCGTTTATTTTAGTTTAGTTAGCCGAGTTTAGGACATAGAGATAGAAAATAAATGAATAAAGTTTTTAAAAAAAATTAAAAATTTATTCATTTTAAAGATTGTAAAATTTGCCAGCATTTTGTCCTTGGGTGCATTTCAATCTAATCAGAAATGAAGAAGTTATGGCGATTTTTGTATACCTTCATACTTCAAAATAGACAAAATCATAAAAATATCATTTCTGAATATCGATGATGGGTGGATTTCGAATATAAAAAAAAGCAGCTGATATGCAGCAAAAAAATCCAAGCAGCCAGCAAAAACAAAAAAAAATCAGTAAAACCAGTCGACTGATTAGAATTCCTGCAAATGATGCATGCAAATTTCTTTCTTTCATTTCAGCTACCCACACACATGCATTTTGTTGTTATTTGTTGTTAAGAAAAAACTAATTCAATTGTGTTGCGGCCGACTGCTTACGTGTTTGCCTTTAACGCAAAATGCCTGGGTTCGCGGCTAGGTGGCGGCGCATTGATTATTATTTGCTTTTTTTTTTTTTTTAATTTGCTGCTATTAAATGCAAGATTTTCTTTTTGACCAAAAAAATTTTATGTAGGTAATAACAAATATTAAAAAATATTATACATAAAAATCCTTTCATATTTTCATAAAAATACCTGAATCTTGCAAATATCTAATTGGCATATTGAAATAAATGCATGCAATATACCAGCAAGCCAGGCAAAAAATGTGGTAAAAACAATTTTATTTATTCCAATTTTTTTTAAGAAATAAAATAAGTTCCATTAAGTTGTGATAATTAAAAACTTAGAAAAAATAACATTTCGTATATTCATACTTCAACTTGAAATAGGTATGAAATGAAATGAAATAAATCTATGCAAGCAAAGCAGCAAAAAATGTAACATTGTACATACTGAAAAAATTCAATTATGAAATTTATTGGAAAATTTCATAAATTGAACTATATGAAAAATTTCCTATTTGACCTAAAAAAATTAAAAACAAAGAAATTCGGAAAAAAACATTTATTTTCATACATATCCTGAAAATAATATCTAATATCTGAAATATCTAATTGCCAGTCAAAAATGTAAGCATTGTGAAAATTTATTTCAATAACACAAAAACCAGTCAAACCAGTATAGAATACAATAATGCAAAATGTAAACATTCTGCAGAATTTATTATAAAAACCAGTCAAACCAGTTTCAGCCAGTATATAGAATCTGACAACAACAACGGCGACTGCACAAATACCGGCAGAAATGTTTTCGAATATCATATTTCGAAAACACTTCCCCAGGTTGTCATTCTTTGTTTTCAACTCGGGGTGTAATTTTGGACACTTATTGATAATTTTTCATTATTTTAGATATTTTGGGCGTTCGGTTTTTGGCTTAACTTAAATATTATAATTAAAAAATTCGCGTTAATTTAAATTTCCGTGATAATTCCGCTGAAAAGCCAATAACGTGCTTAGCGGAAACCTATAATCGCCAACGGGGGGTATGTTTTAGTACGTAGGCACATTCTGTCTGCCCCGGCTGATCCGGGCGGGATCTAGAATGTGTATCGTGCATGCATTTAGCACGGGCTATATGTATCTTTAGAAGATTTCTAACTTCCAGTGCCAATCCAAAAAAATAAACAAGTTCGCCATAACACGTCGGTGTGATTGAAGTACTATTACTTATTATTAAATTATCACACATTCAATTTGTTACTTCACAATATAATATTGTGTAGAATTTATTTATTATACTCTAAGTATAAAGCCAACGAAATAAAAATTGATTTGACACTAAGCAACAGTTGGCTCTTTCTATGTCAGAATTTTTTTGACAAGCTTTTGATTTTTCTCAAGCCTAAGGTTAAATTTTTAAAACATGGAGACATACTGAATGAGTGTTTGAAACTCATTCCTGACGCTACAAAATCGCTCAATATGGCGCTTTAGGAGCTTTTGAAAAACTAATTGGATTTTATCAAAATGATTTGGAAGGAGATTTTGATGATTTAAGAAAAAAAAAAGACTGTGTTTGAAGCCGCAGAACAGTGCAATAAAGAAATATTCTCTAATATATTTAATTTACCAATATCCTTGTAACTCTTTCAGTCACTTCGTGTGAAAATGAAAAAACATTTTCAGTACTTCGCCGACTCAAAACTTATTAAGAAGCACGATGTTACCAGATAGATTAAACAGTCTCACATTGCTTAATCTGTACAGAGATATGACGCCATCAGTGGATTTTATTTTAGATAAACTCGCTGAAAGTAAGTGTAAACTTAATTTGAAAATATAGTCCTGGTTTGTTTTGTTAATCTTTATCACAATAATCCTGTAACTAACGTTTTCTTTTCTGTAAAAATCAATTTTTAATACGAATATAGCACTTTTTATAAAACACTTATTTTAAGTTATCATTAGCTGCAGTTTCGTTGTTGTTGATCTAGAGCTAAAATCTGAGATAAAATCTCAAATAACAAAATTTACGCATATTTAATTTTTATATGCGCGCGTTTCCGCGTATCCAAATTAAGACTATCACGAAATGTAAGTTTTATGCACGAAATTCTTCTTCGCCCATTTTTATAACAATATCAGAAGCTGTACAATTTAGAACGTTGTAACGTCACTATTCATTGACAGATCGATATGACATTTACGGTGTGTTCATGTTAAAGTTGTCACCCGTCAAAAATGTCATGCAGTTGAAGAGTGGTGGTGTCGTCACTTGGAGTCTGGCAGAATCTTGAAAGCCTTAGTAGTTATGCAATGTGCAATTTGCAATATGCAACCAAGAATTTTTGTGTACATACGAAAATAGCGAAAATTGGTTAAGTTTTAGCAAAACAGCCGTAGTTTATAAAGCGATGAAAGCATGCAATCGGAGATTATTGATGCGAAAGTGAATTTAAATTTGACGTTTTTAAATTTGAATTGGATTTGATTTAGGAAGTTCTCAGAGGATTTTGATTGACTTTGGCACAATGTAAAGTTATTTATCCGTAAAACTAATTTCGATGTTTAACATTTTGTTTGAAACTGCCGTGATATACAGTGGCGATCACAAATAATCTAATAGCGATGTGAGCATAAAGGCTGTCAATACTGGAGGATATTTGCAATCGCGACGTTTTCTGTTTATTTAACTCAGTTTTATTTGAATATACATACATGAATATAAATTGCTTGGCGTCATGACGAAAATTCCATAGATCCAAAGATATTCCGGTAATGTTTATAGAATAAATAAATTCAACCAATGCTTAAAAATTATTTCTTGCGAACAGTGTATTGTAATAACTTTTGAATTCACTGAAAGAACAGAAAGAACTAAGAATTAACTTTAATTTTGTACCAACACATGTTGAGATTAAGTTGTTAAGTGGTGATAATTGACTGTAGTGCCTTTATTTAAACGTTGAATAAGACTGAGGGCAAGGAAATAAATCGCTTATTTGTTGAGGATGTTTACTGCTATTAAATGAACAAAGCAGGCGTTATGAATAGTTTTAAGTCTTGGGTCATCCCTTTGTTGACATAAAACTTGCAGTTAAAATCCGAAATAAAAAAGAACATCCGCCACTCGATCCCAACATGTTATCGCAGCATGTTTCATTTAAACCTTCACAAAATTGATGAATGTGGAAATTGTGCTCAATTTTCATTCCACACAATGCATATACATACATACATACATATATATATATATATATATATATATATATATACTAGCTGAATACCCGGCTTAACTTGGGAGTTGATATAAATAATTTTCGATTTCATTCGTCGATTTGAAAAAACTTTTCACAAACTTTAGAAGGAATATTGTGTGCATCTTCCAAACCAGTAACTTTGGCGAAATGAGCAAAATGTAGCTTCAACATATGAAAATTATGAGAAAAAGTAAAGGAAATCGTGATTTGAGTGTGCGTGCCGCCGATCGTTTGCAATAATATATTTTCAAGTTTTATATTGTGTTCGATAGATTGCACATTTTAGAAAAAAATCGGAGCAAAAACGAATTTTTGCCAATTCGCGAGGAAACTGGACAAAAATTCAAAACAACGCCAACTTACGACGCAACTGATTTGCGAAAAAAGAAAGTGGAATATAAATAAACATAAAGAAGAAAAGAAGATAATTATCACCCTTCGCGCTTTGCTACGCTTTACTGTATTTTGTAGTACTGCGCCCACTGGGGTTCAAGATATAGCAAAATACATGTCGCCAAAAGATTCACCGCACCCGAAAACCACTTATAAAAATCATACGTATCGGATGAGTTGTTTTGAGTTTTTTGCGGTATTTGTACGAAAGCGCCCTCTGATTTTCGAAATAGAATAAAAAAATAACGCCAAAGCCCTTTCTATACTTGATAATCAAATCCTATATATCTGATATACAAATTTTTATCTAAATCGGATGAGCGGTTTTTGAGTGTTTCACGATTTCTTAAGTGACTTGTACTACAGCACCGTCTGTTGTTTAAGATAGCGCAGAAAAAAAAGTCCAAGATACCCACAATATCCAAAAACTCCTATGTACAAATGTTCACGCAAATCGGATGCACAGCTAGGAGTTTTTCGAGATATTTCAAACAATTGTACTGCAGTGCCCTCTGGTGTTCAATATAGAACAAAATAGATAAGTAATAAAAACTACCTTACCCGAAAACCACTAAATACAAATGTTCATGTAAATCGGATGAATGGTTTCGGAGATAAACTATAATAACAAAATTCGTGGAACCCGATCGCAACACCACCTACCGAGTCCAATTGAGAATTTGAACCATCCAGGGATCCACTTAAACACACACAAAATATTTCATTAAAATCGGTGCAGCCGTTTAGGAACAGTTTAATAACATACACACGTACAAATTGTACAACAGCGCCCTCTACTTTCCGAGACAGAGCAAAAGAGATAACGCCAAAGCAGTTGCCATACACGAAAATGCTTTAATAAAATTGTTCATCCAAATCGGATGAGCGGCTTTTTACTTTTCCACGATTTCTTAAGAGATTTGTACTACAGCGCCCTCTGGTGTTCAGGATAGCACAAAAAGATAAGTCCAAAACAGTCACCATATTAGAAAACCCCTATTACCAATTTTCATGAAAAACTGATAAACAGCTTAGAAGTTTTTTAAAATATTTGCACTACAGCGCCCTCTGGTGTTCAAGATAGAACAGAGTAGATAAGTCATGAAAATTCACCGTATCCGGAAACCTCTATATACCAATTTTCATGTAAATCGGATGCACGGTTTAGGAGTTTTTCGAGGCTTTTCAAAATATTTGTACTACAGCGCCCTCTGGTGTTCGAGATAGAACAGAGTAGATAAGTTTAAAAAACTCAGCGTGTCCGAGAACCTCTACGTATAAATTTTCATGCAAATCGGTTGAACGGTTTCGGAGATAAGCTGAAAAAACGAATGCCTGGATTTCGATCACAGCGCCCCCTACCTAGTCTAACCTTTTTTACTGGATAAAAAGTAGCCTATGTTAAGACCGGGTATTTAAGGAACCTAGATTCCAAGTTTCATTTAAACCCATCCAGTGGTTTTCGCGTGATGCTTTAACAGACAGACAGACAGACAGACAGACAGACAAAGAATTTCAAAAAAATATTTAATGTACAGAGTTTTTTTTTTACAATTTTATATATAGATAGATAGATTGTATTCTTAAGTGGTGTTAATTGATTTCAAGGTCTAAATTTAAACAGTGGATGTGACGACTAAAATTTAAATTACAATAACAAACATAATTTAAACTTTTATGACTGTCGTGTAACAATCAGGGCTGCCACTTGGAACGAAACGTGCCAGATTTAGCTCCATTTTCCTTCAAATGGCACCGTTTGTTTTAATTTGGCACAAGGTGCCAAAATGGGAAATGGGAAAGATCAGATATATTAAAATTAGCACCTTTTTTGGCACTTTTCATTTTTTATTTGACACTTTTTGAAACTTTTTTATCCACAATATGGCACGTCAAACCTAATAAAAGTTGGCAGTCCTGGTAACAATGCTATAATTGAACGGATCAATTTTTCCCTTTTGAAGTGCAACTTCTTTAGCCGCGTATATAGTAATATAGCGAATTGGAATGGGGAGTAAAACCGATGTAACATGTAACAGAGAAATGCAAAATATTCTCTGCTTTCGGCAGTCTGTGTGTGTGTGTGTGTGTGTGGATTAACATTTTTATTGGAGTGTCTACTTTTGAAAGCAGTGTCCTTCCTCACTTTTTCAATTCAATATTAGAGCTGGGCGATAAGAAGTACAGGTGTAGTTGCTTGCGACAAGGACTAGGATTATTTTAATCCCAATTTCAAAATTTTTTAAATTAAGATTGCGGCAAATCCTCAATCGATCGATCTGAGATTACGAGTCAGTCGAAATTAGGATTACTGTAACCGTAATCTTAGCTCATTCGTTAAAGGATTACTTCAATTGTAATTTAATTTTTTCTCATTGAAATACAATTTTTAAAGGAAATAACAGTGGTTTTAACGACTACCTCATACAAATAATTATATGTGCATAAATATTTGCTTGCATTTTTTCTCCACCTAGAATAGTACAGTATTATTAGGTATGCAGTTTGTTTTTGTGAACAGGGGGGAACAGGGGGGCGAACCTTCACATGGCAACGTGTCTGATCGCCTCAACCTGGCGAGGACAGCATTATCCATGTCGAAATCGTCTCAAGTCGACTCAAACCTCCACGTGGTGTTCCCTGGGCAACGGCAAACTGGCATCCGTCAGTTTGACGGCTAATTTGAGCGGCGGGTCGATCCATAGACCTTAAACATGGAATGTGCGCAGGGTTTGGCTCCCGCCACATTACTACTGCCCAATGAAAACTAAACCAGCCTCGGATAAGAACCCCAATTACGTTGACGACCACCGCAACCGAAAAACGGACAATGATTTACGGATATGCACCTGGAATGTCCGAACCCTTTATAGGGAAGGTGCCATTATCCAACTGGCGGAAGCCCTCAAAACAATAAAGGCTGACATCACCGCCATCCAGGAAATGCGATGGAAAGGGCAAGGCTGCTCTAAACAAACACACTGATATCTACTACAGCTGCCATGCGGAGAAGCGCGAATTTGGATGTGGATTCGTTGTTAGCCGGAAACTACGCCACCTTGTTTCCCGGTTCACACCTGTCAACGAAAGATTGGCCAAGATCCGCATCAAGGCAAAATTTTTCTACATTAGCCTTATTTGCGTGCACGCCCCGACGGAGGAAAAGGACGAAGCCGTCAAAGACGCTTTCTACGCTAGTCTTGAGGACGTATACGACCACCTTCCGGTCCATGACGTGAAAATAGTCCTCGGCGATTTTAATGCGAAAGCCGGAAGGGAAGGCATCTTTGGCCCCACTGTCGGTCAGTTCAGTCTTCATGAGAACTCCACGAACAACGGTATAAGACTGATCGACTTCGCCGCGGCGCGAAACATGGTAGTTAGTAGCACCAGATTTAAGCACCTCGACAAGGCCACCTGGCTGTCCCCGGATCAAAAAACGAAAGCGAAACCAAATTGATCATGTTGTAATCGACGGAAGGCATGCCTCTAGTGTTCTAGATGTGGGTCAAGATCCGCATGCGATTATGCAATGCGAAGAACATACGCACAGGAATGCAACGAAAGCTAGATGTCGCTAAGCTGCAATTACAACGGACTGCCGAACCCTATTCCGCTCAACTCTCGGTTAAGCTCAACCAACCAACCTCTGGACCCGACGACGCCGGCGGACTTTGGGCGCATATATCCCACTCCATGCGCGCTGCCGCTGAAGAAGTCATTGGTTTCCGGCGCCCGCAACCTCGGAACCAATGGTATGATCAGGAGTGTCGCATTGCGACTGCAGTAAAAAACGCCGCATATAGAAAAACGCTGCAGTCAGCTGCAACGCGAGCCGTGCGAGAAAACTACCGCGAAAAGAGGAAGGAAGAGAGGCGCCTTTTCAGACACAAGAAAAGAGAGCAGGAAAAGCGTGAGCGTGAGGAACTAGAGGTATACCAGGGCAAGAAGGATGCACGAAAATTCTATCAACAGGTTAAGCGTCTAACCCAAGGTTTCAAGCCCGGAGCATCCACTTGTAGAGACGAAAATGGAGATCTGAATACGGATACGCAGTGTGTGCTGAGATTGTGGAGACGGCACTTCTCCAATTTACTTACTGGCGACGATTCCACCAATGCCGCCCATGGAGAGCGCAGTTCAGAGCTACCAATCAACAATGACGGAGTGGAAGTACCACCACCTAGCCATGAAGAGGTTCGAGTTGCTATCCAACGACTCAAAAACAACAAAGCAGCGGGTGCTGACGGCCTGTCAGCAGAATTGTTTAAAACCGGCGGCGATGAATTGATAAGGCGCATGCATCAGCTCATCAGCAAAATATGGCTAGAAGAAAGCATGCCCGACGATTGGAACCTCAGTATACTGTGCCCTATCAGGTATCAGTCTTATTTCCATCGCATATAAGGTTCTCTCAAGCGTACTGTGTGAAAGATTAAAGCCGATTACAAAAACACTGATTGGACCTTATCAGTGTGGCTTTCGACCTGGTAAGTCCACCATAGACCAGATTTTCACGCTACGACAAATCCTGGAGAAAACCCACGAAAATCAAATTGACACACACCATCTCTTTGTCGATTTTAAAGCTGCGTTTGATAGCCCGAGAAGGGATTGCCTATACGCAACAATGTCTGAGTTCGGTATACTTGCAAAGTTGATTAGACTTTGCAGAATGACGTTGAGCAACACACGCAGCTCCGTCAAGGTAGGAAATGACCTCTCCGAATCCTTCAATACCGAAAGAGGTTTCAGTCAAGGCGATCCACTGTCTTGCGCTCTCTTTAACATCATCATGGAGGGGATCGTACGAAAGGCCGGTGTGCATCGTAATGACACCATTTTCTACAAAGGCGTCCAGCTCCTTGCGTACGCTGATGATATTGATATTGTTGGCAGAACCAAGAGAGAAGTTACCGCTGCTTTCGCCGCTATCGAAAAGGAATCAGCCAAAGTGGGTTTGACGATAAATGAGAGCAAAACAAAATATATGCTGTCTACAAACAAGGGAGCTCGGCGTTTAGACTCCCACGTTTCATCCGGCAGCTATAACTTTGAAGTAGTCAAGGAGTTCGTTTACCTTGGCACCGCCATTAATTAAAAAAAAACCGCCAAAAACGAAATCAGCCTGGAGATAAAGCGAAGAACAATAATTGCTAATAGGTGCTACTACGGGCTCAGTAAGCAACTAAGATCCAGAGCCCTCTCTCGATCGACAAAACTAACACTCTACAAGACGCTCATTCTACCTGTGCTGCTTTATGGCGCTGAGGCATGGGTAGTTTTGCAAACTGACGCAGCCGCTCTGGGGGTGTTCGAGAGAAAAGTTCTTCGCAAAATCTTCGGTCCTGTTCGAGTCGGCGATGACTATCGCATCCGAATGAACCACGAGCTGTATGAGGTCTACGATGACATTGACGTAGTTCGGCGTATAACTGTGCAGCGACTACGCTGGCTGGGTCATGCCCATCGTATGAACGACGAAGCTCCAGCGAAAAAGGTGGTCGAGGCGAGGGTCGCTGGTCAACGACGACGAGGGAGAACATGCCTCCGATGGATGGACCAGGCTGAGGAAGCCCTAACCGCACTTGGTGTATCCGATTGGAAAAGGCGCGCGCAAAGCAGAGGCGCCTGGCGAGAGCTGATGAGGTCGGTTGAAACCCGGACACGGGTTGTTACGACCACCTAAGTAAGTAAGTAAGTTTGTTTTTGTTATTCGATGTTATTGTTGAACAAGTTTTAGTATGCAGTTCGTAATGCATTTAATGTACCGTTATATGAAAAATGTGACGGTGCATTGAATGATCAGTAGTAAAGAATTATATGTGGATAACGCATTTAGTTGGTGTTTGGTTGCTTTATTAATAGCTTTAATTGTTCGCATTGGAAATAATTGTTACGAAATATAAGGTAAGTTTTTTTCATTTATAATCAATAAAGTTAATTTAATTATAATGTGTTATATATTGAAAATGCTCAGCGGAACGAGCATTTCTGAATATGACCAGGAAATAATACTGAGAATAAGCGAAAATGGAGCTAAAATGAAAGAAACAGACAAAAGGTTTGATCGCCACAGTAACACAATAACAAATTTTTTAAAATGTCCTAGTAGTTATGGCACAGTTAGACCGAGTGGTCGAAAAACACACATCGACGCTCGGTGTAAACGGTGAACTCAACATATTGCAGTAGTCGAAGGAATGAGTACCGGACAAATAAAAAGTCAAATGGGTCTTAACATAACAAGAAGTAGAATAGTTTAAATATTACATGAAAATCCTAAAGTAGCACTTACTTCCAAGACGCGACAACCTAACCTTTTGCCTCGACATATTAACGCATATTTGGCCTTCGCTACCATGTTCCAATTTTTTGATGAGGAATGGCGTAACATTATCTTTAGTGACAAAAAAAGTTCAATTTAGATAGGCCTAATGGTTTGAAGAAGTATTGGCGGCATAGGGATCAATTTCGGCGCACTAGCCACTTGCGTGTCCATAGGGGAGGATTGGTGATGGTCTGGGCTGCATTTTGTTATGAAGGAAAGACTCCAATGTGTTATATATGAACAAAAATTAATGCTGAAATGTACGTTTATTTGTTATACAATGAACTAATATAATTTTCCGGCTAACTGTGTGGCGATTATTGAACTAATTAGCAGGATAATGCGCCAATACACTGAGCAAAGCGTACAAAGGAGTTTTTTACAGTCAGAAATATACCATTACTGCAATGGCCAGCAATAAGTCCAGACTTAGACTCCATTGAGAATCTCTGGGGAATCCTCTATGGAAAAGTATATAAGGATGGAAGGCAATTTGAGGCAGCTAGGGAGTTTAAAATAGCAAAATAGCAAGAATGGCAAAGTATCAGCCCATCCAACCCAAAATCCTTGATTAATTCTATGCCATTCCAGCTGAGCCAAGTTATTTAAAAAAAAGAAAGCATATAAATTACTAATATGAAATTTTATTTAATATTTTTTATTATTAAGATCGAAAATTAGGCAAAAAACACATATAATTAAGTTGTGCACATATAATTACTTACTATGATGAATTTTTGTATGTTAATTTTTTTATTTAATTTAAAGGACAATTGAATAAAGTCTTCGTTATGTTATGTTACTGTTGTCATAAATAATATAACTGCAAGAGCAGAATTTTGAAACATTTTTATTTTAGCGCAAAAATAATTTTACTAATGGTGCACACATAATTTTTTGATTGAGGTATTTAATAAAAGTAAGCTTTGCAAACATTTACTGTAAGCTTTATAAAGAAAAAAACGGGATAACAATTCAAGCAATTATCCATCGATAAGTAATCGACAGTAATCTAAGTTCGACTTTTTCAAAAAACCGATTACTGCAATCGTAATCTCAGATTGGTCAATGAACGATTACTTTAGTTGTAATTGCATTTTTTTTTAATTAATTGTGTGCTAATTGTCATCCATATCACCCAGCTTTGTTCAAGTTGAGTGTCGCAATTGAAGACTTATGTAGTCATTATTACAATCAAAGTTAAATGATTTGCAAGATGAGACATTAATTTAATTAGGCCTTCAAATTTTTGGTGAAGTGTCTCAGTGGCGTGGCGGCCGTAACGAATCCCACATGACACACAACAATTTTTTTAATTGAATTAATTTTTCTGTTCGGCCGTCACCTCTCTGCAGACAATGGCAAACCTCATAGAGTAAAAACTGCCATGAAAAGCTTCTTGAGAACATAAGCCGTTCGGAGTCGGCATAAAACATGTAGGTCCAGTTCTCGATCATTTGTGTTCAAACATTTCCCAACGCATACAACACAATTGATCATAAGAAGCTCGGTCAAAGGGCTGATCACTGAGATTTTCGTCTCAGTGGCGTAGGGACGGGGGAAGGTGGATAAAAACCACCAGTATTTGTTTTGAAAATTGAAAATTTCCTTAGTTATTAGTAAATTTATATTTAAAACAAAAGGATTGACATTTGTCTTAAGAAACTAAGAATTTTAATTTAAAAATCAAATTTTCTTTAAAATATATGCTTTTCGAGTAAGAGAAAAATAGCTAGTTTGACTTATATATTTTTCGGCTGGATTTTTTTTTCTAGTTTTAATGAAAGCAAAAAGACTTACTCGTCGATGGTGTGAGCGGCCGCAAAATAATTGTTTTTGCATGTGTATTCGCATGTTATTGAATGTTAGAACAAACGATCTGTTGACGTAGTTTTTTTAAAGTAAATTACACCACTATTCGATAATTGCTGAGCTGGTCCGAAGAAAAATCGACAGACTGGCACGCGAGCGGCCAGGGTTCAATTCCCGCAATGGTAACATTGAAATAAAATATAAAATTATAATAATCTATATATTATTACGCAAACAAAAAATTGTGTGCTCCCTGTTTTCCTGTGCTGACTTCAACATATTCACATAAAACTTATATCGATGGAAAGGTATTTTCGAGTAGATGTGCACAATATAATTTTCATTCGAATATATTGTCATTAAGATAGGTAAAACTAAGCAAATGTAAAAACCCCTTTTTCCCAATGGGACAATGAGAAAGCAACAACAAAATACATACCAGCACAGCTTTATTAAACATCGTTGCTGTAGCCACGGTTGCCACTTTTATACAATTGAACCAAAATTGGTACATTTAATTTCACTTGTTACATCGGTACATTATTTTCTGATTTGGTACATTTTGTAAAAAGTGTTAAAAGATTTCACAACATTTCACAAAAATCAACACTTGGTAGCATTGTTTGAGAATTTTTTATTTTTTAAAAAATAGTACTTATGTTGCTTCAATTTGGGAAAAAGTAAGGTGTATGAAAAATGGATAAGGGGAAATTTGTTTTAAAGAATTGGCCGAATTTGTTAATAGTCTGATGTGCCTTCCACATAGCTCAGGAGCTGCTGAGCGCAAATTTTTTGATTTAAGTCTGATTAAAACTAAGCTTAGAAATATATCACTCGTAAAATTTAAAACACTTATCGACATAATGCTCTCCAAAGAGTTGTGCGTCGTACGCAATGAATCTCATTACATCTGGTCAGCAAAAGAACTATTTTAACTTTTTTTATTTTGTTTATTTGTTTTATGAATATAAAATAACAACCCTTTTATGCCCGCATTAAAAAGGGAGGGGCTAAGCATTTTTGAGGATAAATATGTGTTAGTATTGACTCAAATATGAACTGACAAAAATTTCCTTTTTGCCCTAGTTCGTTAGTTACAAGATGTTGCCACAGCACTTTAAAATAATTATTAAGGTGGGACATGACATTCGCGGTAGAGAAAACAGACCTTTTTTTAAAAATTCATAACTCAGTCAAAAATAAACGTTTTTCCAAAATTTTTTATTATTGTAGGGAATTGAACAAATTACAAGAACAAAAATTCAAAAAATATATTTTTCACTCCAACATGGTTTTATAGAGCTCCACACTGGCGGCAGAGAAAAAAACGGGGTCTCGTGGTTGCAGCGCTGGGAGTTGCAAAAATTGTCCGATCTAGAAAAAAAATGACTTTTAAATCTTAACAAAATTGGTTATCGTATGACACGAGCTTTTTTTTTAATTTTTTTTTTTTCAATTTTTGGTGATGTTCCAAATTTGAAAGTGTGTTTTTTCGAAAAAAATAGAGCTTTTTAACGAAGAAATTTTGAGAGTAAAATTGATGTCAACCGAAGTTTTCTTTCTCTTTTTATCTCTTTTATGTGAATTATTAAGAACATTGTCAAGTGTGTAAACACTATTACAGTTTGTTCTTAAGCGGATGCCAACAAAGAAAGGCCAAAGAAATTTGTCAATAAATCTAGAAATAATGCAGTGGTGCCTTCTCATGTAAATACAAACTGTAGGAGGCTTATAATTTACCCATAAATGCATAGGGCACATAAATGATAGGAAAACAGCAGCAGGAAACAACATTGATTTCGATGAAGTTATGGAAATGTTTGCATCTTTGAAAGCAAGAAATAAGATATTTTAAATCTTGATGGTACCTTAAAGTTTGATTTTATGAATGAATACCGTTAAATAATTTTTTTTTAATACTTTTTAGCTACCGAATCGATGTTTTAAAAGTACAAAAGTCAAATATACTCTATGCTTCTTAACAAAATTATTCATGCTGATTATGGAATCCGGCGGATCAGTTGCGGCGGAAAAATTACTCGAACTCGTTGTTTTATCGATTGTAGAAGCCGGCGAGTAAGTTCGGTAAAAAAAGCTATTGTTGAAAACGCAGTAGATCCGCACTCCATACAAAATTACTCACTTTTCATCCGCACCAAGTTTGGTTTTTACCTTCATACTATCGAATTTTATCAAGCTAAGTTTTCAGTTTTAAGGGTGTGTGCGAATTGAACTAAATTGCTACCTAAACTAAATTAAGGTAAAGCAGTTAAGGTTTATTAAGTTTAATTAAGGCTCATTACAAATAGGTTAAAGGTTAAGAAATGTCATTAAATTTAGGAAACACTGCTTTATCGACACAATTTAGTTTACGTAGCGATTTAGTTCAATTCGCACACACACTAAATAAAAAAATTAATGTTTGTACATTTTAACAAAAAATTAATTTAACTCTTATTTGCGTTTTTTCCAACATCCAAATCGGATAATTAATTATAAATAATTAATTTAACTTTTATTTGGGTTTTTTCCAACATCCAAATCGGATTCGAATTAAAGTTTTTAGCGAAAAAATCAATTTCGCTAGATTATCTAGATGGAGTTTTGAAAATATGCACGTGGCTAATGTAGGCGTTAAAAGCTGTTTTTGTCAACGTCTAAAAAACAACGCAATAGTGTCCATTTCCTCTTTGGAAAGTATTTTAAACATGTTTATATAATGCATTCATTAAATACTTACATTTAAACTTTCATTTTCCTTATGTTACTCTAGTTTCCACTTTTTTGCATATTTACTCGTTGTTTATTTTGTGTTGGCAGCTGAACAGCTGATTTTTGGAGCGAGTTTTGCTGATCGGTATTGCAGTTCATTCGTACGGTTTCAACAATATGATTTTTTTCGAAAAGTGAATGGAGTGCAGATCGGATCAAATTCCACATGATTGTTATAATCACCCTGATTGTGGAAAACGGCGGATCAGTTGCGGCAGGAAAATTACTCGAACTCGTTGGTTTATCGATTGTAGAAACCGGCAAGTAACTTCGGGGCGATCGCGAATCGCCGAAAATATGCACACACTGACTGCCAATGTAGATGCTAAAAGCTGTTTTCTCATCGTCTATAAAACAACGCAATAGAGTCCATTACCTGTTTGGAAAGTATTTTAAACATGTTTATTTAATGCATTCCTTAAATCCTTGCATTGAAACCTTAATTTTCGTTATTTAATTTAGTTTCCATTGTTTTGCATATATGCTTTTTTTGAAAAGTGATGGGATCAACTCCCACCGCTACTGATCCGGCGTTTTCCACAATCAGGGTGAATAAAAAATTTTAAACAAAAACTGTATATTTATTTTAGATATGGATAAGGATAACCTCCCTCTAGGGGTGCAAAATCTATTTTTTGTCCCGGATGCCAACAACCCTAGCTACGCCATTGAATTAATACATTTATATTAATCTACTCTTGCCATTATATGGAATGGGACCTTTTGGTAATACTATATTAAAGAGTAAATTATTTAACCACTTAAAAATGTGTCTTTTTTTGGGTATAAGTTTTACTTCTAACCGTGCATGGCAGCAACACACACACCTTTTTTTTATCCTCTGACGTTCGTTGATTTATTGCAAATAAATGCAATAATAAAAAAAAAAATAAAAAACACGCGCCACTCAATTCCAAACCATTCGATCGCGCTGTCTTTTAAGATCTTGCACTTTTATAAAATTGATGAATGTGAAAATCGAAAAATGCCAACAGTTTATTTATTTTAAAAAATTTTAATTTGAGCCAGGCATTCAGGCAGCTATCAATATATAATTAAAAACTGGCGCGTGCTTTTTAACGAAATATTCTTTGAATTCGGTGTCAAATTCACGAGGTTTAAATATTTTTTTTATAAAAAATGCAAACATAAGTTTAGCTAAAAAGCATAGTGAAGGGACAGACGGATTGATTGGGTATATTAAAATAAACATAAATCAACTTTTTGTTTAAACAAACTTGAAATTAAGACCTATGTCTGTTTTTTTTTGCCAAAATAATATTTTTAAACACATTTTCACGGTGCTGTTTCATTTACGATTGACACCTAGTTTTTTGAAATTGGAAGTATATTTTAAAATAACTTATCTTTGCCGGTGTTATCCGAGATAAATCCGTTGTTACCTACGTCTAGCCTGAGTTCAATATTGAGACTCATTTTGTTTAAATCCTTACTTATATATAAAAGTGTCTTTGTCTTTTACGCTTAAACGGCAAAACGGCTTCACTTAGAATTTGGAATGTTGGTTACAAATGTTCAAGAATAGGTAATACATTATTTTAAATTTTGAAAATCTAACGAAAAAAGATGTGAATAATCAGTCCTTGCTCTATTTTTGGTGTCAATAATAAAAAATTATTTAAAAAATAATAAGCTAAAAGCTTTCTAATGCATATTAATATATACTGAAAATTTTTTTACTAACTCTAAAAATTGTATAAAATAAGCTCATCTGTCAAGGGAAGCTTAATCAAAAAATCTTTAATTATGTTTAAAGAATATGTAAGAACAATTTTTTTTAAAAAAATTTAACCAGAAATATTTTTATAAGCGTATCTAGCGCGCGCCGTCGAGCATCTGGTTTCATCAATTTGAATAGAATTTTAATCTTTCGATGGGCTCCTCCTTTTTTCCATTTATACCGGTTTCTATTGTATATTGTATATATATATACAGCAACCATACATTTTTTATTAAAGGGTGTGTGGCAAAAAATTTTCTCCAAAAAAACAAAATTTCAGCGCAATCGGCCCAGAAGTTTTGGAGTTTTAATAATTTCTTAAAAGTGGGCGTAATTATAGTGGCCATTTTTAGTACACTTGCCGACGGTAAGCATACAAACTTAATTACCAAACTTAAGTCTTATACGACCAAAAACGTTTGAAATATAGGATTTTCATTGATTTGTGGGCGGTAAAAGAGTGCGTGGAAACCCTTTTTCGGTACAATTTCCGAAAGTAACCATACAAACTAAATTACCAAATTTTAGTCTCATTCAATCGAAACAGTTGGAAATATTGCATTTTTATTGATTTGTGGGCGGTAAAAGGAGGCGTGAGGCAAAACTAAGTATGCAATAACCCAATCTAGGGCGAAAGTAATACACGTTTTAAGTTTGAGCGAAATCCGTTCAGCCATTTAGATTTGAATACAAGACAAACAAACAGAAAATGATTTTTATTAATATAGAAAATATCGTTAAAAAATTTTTTGGAGGAATTTTATTCAAATTTGAGGAATTTGGGCTTTAAAAAGTGGCAATAGTGGATTGGGCATTCTAACACAGTCACATTTTATTTTGTCTAGTTGGTATTGGTGCGCACCAGAGATCTGCAGCGAATCGTTTTTTTAAGATTCTAAATAACTTGTCAAAAACCGAGTGCAAGTACGTGCTGTTGCGCACAACAATAACCACTTCCACGCGAAGCATTCTCATAACAGCGATGAGCGACGAGTGCCGCTGCTTTCACTCATCGCTTATTAGAAAGACTGCTGAATCCTAAGCATATGATTCTTAGCACCCTCATTGACTCTAGAGTCGTTGAATGATTTGCGTGCACTTCAGTATTTGCGTCCGTTTTCCTTGTTTTACTTTTGTTTTGTGTTTTACGTGCTGATTAAGATAAATAGCTAGCTTCTAAGTTGGGGATCGCTAGTTCAAAGAATTAAATTGTACCAAACTTGCTTTATACTTATATGTTGTCTATTATTTGTTGCTTGTTGTTATTGTATTGTTTTTAATAAATTTTTTAAATTACTTTCACACTTTCAGGGATGCCATAAGTAAAGCGGCAATCTAAAATAAACAGGATTGCCGCTTTTAAAAGCTGTAATAGTGTTTATTACTCCCATTTATTTTAATAGAATGTTAATTATAAATGTCATATAAATATTAATTAAACCTGCCCTTTAAACCAAGTTGTTTTTGTTGAAAATATGTTAATATGTAAATCAATATTAATATCGCGAATTTATTCCTAGACCAAGATTTTTCGGAGCCGGAGGACGCTCGCCGAGGAATACGTTATCTACGCCAAAAAACTATTAGATTTCGACTCAACTTCTGCACCTAATGCTAAGTATTCTCTGTACTACCAAAACATTGGTGGTATTAGAACGAAGATGAATAAATTTTTTGTTTCCTCTTGTTCGTTAGAATACGACTTTATCATATTTACTGAAACTTGGTTAACTGAACATCATTTGACTCCGGAATTGTTTAATGGCTCTTCTTATAACGTTTTTCGTAAGGATCGTTGCCCTGTAACTTCCAGTTTATCACGTGGGGGTGGGGTTTTAGTTGCGACTAAAAATATATTTTCATGTGAGCAACTTCAGCTTCGTCATAATAATGCTGTCCAATCAGTTGATTTCGACATTGAACAAATTATAATCAAACTTTCTATTTCTAATAATTTTTAACTTTTTCTCATTGTAAGTTATATCCCACCTAGAAGCTCTGATGAAATTTATAGAGCACATTTTGATAATTGCCGTCTTATTCTTGAAAATCTTTCCACTCCTCAGCATGTTGTGTATGCTGGTGACTTTAACCTGGGCAGCATTGTTTGGAAGCCTGATTGCAATGATTCTTATCTTCTACCTTTTAATGCAAATAGCCAAACTGAGTTACTTTTAATTGATTTTTTTAGCCAATATGATTTAGTTCAAATTAATTATCTTAAAAATGATCTCAATCGTACTCTTGATCTTATATTTGATGATAAGGAATTCATTGTAACTTTAGAAGATCCAATTCACCTATATTTAATAGCACTAACCTTCATGGACCTCTTTTTGTTGAATTTTCACTTTACCAGTATCAGAAAACGGTTATTAATAATGGATTTTCGTTTGACTATAAGAACGCTAATTTTGATGCAATGCGGGATTACTTATCTTTGATTTCTTGGAACTCTATTATCCACGATTTGGATCTTTCTGACGCATATAACATTTTCTCATCTATCGTTAACCATTCAGTTAGTCAATTTGTCCCCCGTAAACAGACTTTTAGCAATAGTAACCCTCCTTGGTTCAACAAGAGGCTCTCGAACTTGAAAAATAAGAAGAATAAAGCTGACAAGCGCTTTAGGCTTGATATCTCTAATCTGAACCTTAAAATTCTCTATTTATCTCTTCAACATGAATTTGACGTTCTCAATAATTTCTTGTACAGTTCCTACATATCTTCAACTGAACAAACCCTTAAGGGTAATAGCAAATATTTCTGGACATTTATTAATAACAAAAGAAAATCTAATGGACTTCCTAGCTCTATGTTTTATCTTGACTCATCTTCTGACAACACTGAAATTATATGTAACTTGTTTGCTGACTACTTTATATCTGTGTATTCCCCTGTCTCGAATTCTAATCTGGATACTTTAAACTGTCCATCGGATTCTGTCTTAGATCTCGGTGATCTTTCATTTTCTTTAAATGATATTGAGACTGCTTTATTAAGCCTTAAAAATAGCCCTAATTCAGGTCCTGATGGTATTGCGCAAATTGTTTTGAAAAGTTGCGCAACATCTCTAGCGCCACCCCTCTTCTTAATTTTTAGAAAATCGCTATCCTGTGGCTGCTTTCTTGACAGTTGGAAACAGTCGCACATTGTCCCCATCCACAAATCTGGTCCGAAGCAGGACATTAAAAATTATAGACCCATTTGTAAACTTTCTTGTGTTCCTAAAATCTTCGACAAAATCATATATGATAAAATGTCCTTTCACGTTAAAAATTTTATTTGTCCCGACCAACATGGATTCTTATCTGGTAAATCAACGACAACAAACTTGACACTCTTTTGTAATTACGTTATTAGAAATTTTGAAGCTGGTCTTCAAACTGACGTCATCTTTACAGATTTTGCTAAAGCGTTTGACAAAGTCAGTCATAAGCATTTAATTTCTAAACTGGCATCTTTCGGAATCCACTCTAATCTCTTGAGATGGTTTCAATCTTACATTTCAAAGCGTTTTCAATCCGTAAAAATAAATGATAGTCAGTCTTTCCGTTTTAAAGTTACTTCTGGTGTCCCTCAGGGGAGTCATCTGGGGCCTCTTCTGTTCTTAATCTTTATAAACGACCTTCCCATGGTCATACGACATTCCAAATGCCTTCTTTTTGCCGATGACCTTAAATTATTCCGTTCTATAAAATCAACTGTCGACGCCGAATTTGTTCAAAGCGACATAGACTCAATCTCCACCTGGTGTGATTCGAATGAATTGCCACTTAATATTTCTAAATGTCAGTGTTTTTCCTTTTGTAGATCGTCATCTCCTTTAACGAGTCCGTATTTCATAAATTCTTGTCCACTAGAGAGAGTAACCTCAAAGAAAGACCTTGGTATTTTATTAGACTCTAGTCTTAACTTTAAGGCGGTCTTCTCATTCAAAACCCGTTTTTTGGACCCTTTTTAAAAAAATTCTTATTTGAAAACGCAAAGAATAATTGAAAACATTTTTTATTTATTGTATTACAAAAGGTTCAAAGTAAATAAAAAAATTTTTTTTGCCTTGATACGTGGGCTGTACAAAAAGTAATGAGACTTCAAAGTTGGTGGTGAAAAAAAAGGTGTCGTCACGGCGGCCACGATTCCGGGTCTCCGGAGCGTCTGAAATGAAAAAAAAAACGGGGTTATAATCAGTATAGATGTAATTCTCGAGTGAACCTCAAGCTTAATTTTGTGATTTTTTTGACAAAATGGCGGCCATTCAAAAAAAAAATTTCAATTTCGGGTTTTTTTTTTGTAGTTTAGTGTAAAAAAGAATAGTAAAAAATTTTTTAAAATTATGGTCGAGGTTCACCCGAGAATGGTGACAATTCTGCGTCGATTCCACTTTGTTTCATGAAAATCGGTTCAGTTGAACTGGAGATATCATGGCCGCCAGTTCGAAAAACGTGGGTTCGAGATAAACGCATTTAAAGTTTGAAGTAATTTTTTTGGGAAAAAAAAAAAAAATCAAAAATGTTTAAATGCAGTTTTAAAGAGCTGACAATTTTTACTTACAAATATTAGTCGGCGATGCCAGCTTTTGATGATGCCGCAGCTCGAGTCTCTGTTCGGTTCAATCTGTCTTCATTGCGAGATAGTGCGTATTCGTATGCGTTTTTGCCAATCGCAATACCCATCAAACCCATAATTTTAAGTATGGGTATAAAACCGTCGTTGAAGAGGCACGTTGCAATGAAATTGGCCACTTCGATGGTGCGTGCGCCTGAGTTGATGTGTTTGGGCGAAAGTGACCAAAGAACAGAATTGTAGGACTCATTGGAATTCTGAGTTTCAGATCCAAGGCATCTTTCAAGCAAATTATCTGCCGACAGCGCTTCGTAAGCTGGTTTTATTACCTCCATCACCAAATCAAATAGCTCATTTTGACGAAGACCTTGCTTCACAAAAAAGGCTGTATCGTCTAAAGTATTTCGAATTTGTAAAAATCCTTTTAGGGGCATATTCACAACTACCCAAGCTATAAATAAATGCAAGAAAAAAAAGTAAAAAAAAAAAAAGTTGCTCAATGAGAAGACCGCCTTAAAGACCACATTAATCTCATTATTAATAAATCCAACTCGATGCTAGGCTTTTTGATTAGAAATACAAAAGAGTTTAAAGATCCCTACACCCTCAAATGTCTATATTCATCTTTAGTTCGACCTCACTTAGAGTACTGCTCTCTTTTGTGGAATCCATCGTCGCCCTCTCAATCTCTACGAATTGAAAGAGTTCAGAAAAAATGCACAAGATACTTGGTATTTAAACTTAATTGGAATCTCCATCAGAATTTACCATACATGACTAGATGTGCTTTAATTGATATATGTTCCCTGGAATCTAGACGTAGAATGCAGTCTGTAATTTTTATTCGTGACTTGGTCCATCACCATATCCAATGTCCTACACTGCTTTGTATGTTAGACTTCATAACTCCGACTCGCCAGCTTCGAAGCCAGTTTAATTTTTGTGTCCCTTTTCACAGATCTGCTTATGCTCGAAATGAGCCAATCACGCGTTGCACCATTGAAACAAATTTTGTTTTGCCATTGATTGATATATTCAATTCAATCTCAAGACAAAGTTTTAAAACCAATCTGAAACTTCTCCAAATTTTCCATGTCCTGTAGTGCTATTAACTTTGGGTGCATTTTTACTCTACTTATCTCTTTGTTTAATTTATTTTTTAAGCCATGATTGTTTAATTTAAGAATAACCCATGTGATACTTCTAATTCTTGTTATATTAATAACCTTTATTGTTCAATTAATTCTTACTGTATTATAAGTAGTCTATAAGAGTTTTTTTCTCTGATTGACGAAACTAAATAAATAAATAAATAAATAAATAATTTTTTATGTATGTATTTATATTTTAAGAACTTTTGAATGAATTTTTTAATTATTTTTTTTTTTTTTTTAATATCATTTAAAATGATTTTCATAGTTTTTCATTCATTTTAAACAATTTTATTTAATATTTTAATAATTCTTAAAAAATGTTTCTAAAAATTTTGAATATTTTTTTTTTCAATAATATTTTCACAATTTTTCACTAATTTCTATCAATAGTATTTCAAATTTTTTTTTATTAAGTATATGCATTTAAATATTTTTTTAGTACTTTTTTAAGATTTATTTTCATACATTTGCTGAGTCCGCTAGTATTATATAAATGTTAAGTATTCCGCTAGTATTATATAAATTTGTATATTATATGTATAATAAAATATGTCAGCGGTAACACTGCACGCGATTTCCCTTAATGATTCTTGAATCATAAGGAATAACTATAGAACAGTGATGACCAAACGCACACAACTTAAGCTGCTTGCGTGTATGTGTAACTTTAAAAGCTTCCTGAAAGCTTTATGTACAAAAATAGTAACAAATAGACCCGAATAGAAAAGTTATAATATCACAATCTAATTTTTTTATTATTTCTATTATATATTATCATTATATGTTTATTATACAGGGTGTCCCGCAATTGAGTGCAACTATGTACGGAGCTGAAAGGTTATGTCGAGCTAAGCAAAAAATCGTATGGGAGGGGGGGGTCTATTTTCACACTCTTAGGAGCTACACGGTTAATTAATAATTCACGACTTTGATTCACGTTATTGTTTCTAGCAGAAAAACTAACTTACATAAAACTTATTTTGATAGCTCATTTTAAACTTGCCAACGGTATTCAACAAACCCCACCAACTTAACCGTTACCGAGCTGTGATCGTGTGAAGATGAAATCAATCGTTTGAAACTACCAATTTAGCGAATTTAGCGAATTTTTTAACCATATAACCTGTTTTTGTTTTTAATTTTTAAATAATGGGAAAACAGTGAAGATTCATAATAAACCCACTATACCGATGAACTTTGCTTATTTAAAAATATATTGTGTTTCCAAAAAATATTTGCCGTAACTCACGTGACATAATCCACGTAATAATCCAAAATTTCCGTTAAGAAAATGTGTAATTAAAGAAGTGAGAAAAGAGCTTAAGAAGAGTAACTAACATCTTAGTACAGCCATGGTCGAAGCTTACTAGGTGTCATGTCCTATATCTTCAGTAGACGAGGGTTTTAATATTAGTTAAGATATTGAAATTTTCGGAATACGAAGTTCATATATATCAGTATTTTTCTAGATAAAAAAATTAAATTTCGAAATACATTAAATTTTTTTTTTGTTTTTGTTGATATTTTTGTGGAAATGCCCATATTTATTATTATCTACATTATGTATACATATAAAACGGAGTTACATTGCATTAATAAATTACTAAATTGCATAGTAAATAAATGTTACTGCAAAATCTATATTCCCTAAGCCAAATATATTTTAGAAAAATGGCTTATACCATTTATAAAGGTTTTGCCCATTTGCATGAAACCCCTTAATATTTTACACAATATGTCAAGAAAATTCCAAAAGAAGCGACCTTCACCGAATTATAAAGACATTCATACTTCTAGATGAATATCTACCAATACGATCCTCTTCGGCAAGCAAACATTTTTATTTAAAAAATAAATTTTGAAAGAGTACAAAACATAATTTATTACATTTGTAAATTGTACTTACCTTATTCCTGCCCCTTATTTTTTGATTTAACATTAACAAAATTCAAATTAAATTGTAAATATATATACCTAGAAAAATTTTTTCGGCATTCTTAATAAAGCCTTATTTAGAGAAAATTTACCGTAAAGCAAAATAAATATAAAATAAACTATTTTAAACTTGCAAACTATGAAAACAATTCTGGCTTACATAAATAAAAAAACGCTGCGTTTCTTAAGTATCAAATGTAAGCATATATAACAGAACTACGCATCGCTTCCTTATTTTATTCTTTTCGGTATACAAACACACAACGTAATTATTTTGAAATCCAGCGAACAAAGTGACGTGACCTTACTTGCTTCGAATCTGCCTGCAGACCAAAGATAACAAGATAGGAAACTTAAAAAACATAACCTCAAAGAAGGTTTGCATGTATTTGTGAACCGAAAAATGCAACCCTGAACGTCACTCTTGTTCTTCATCGGCCGCAAACTCTAAAAGAAATCACTTTGCAACCCCTTAAAATAATGCATATCATCTATTTTTTATTGCATAAATATTTAAGTTGGGTTGCAAGTACCTGTTTGCAACCTAAACTGATTATTGCATCCCCTTATTTTGGTTAATATATGCTTTTAAAATTTGCCAATTTCTTCAGTTGTTGTATTTGACAAAATTTTTGAAAAATTTAATTTTTCACAAACCCCCGTTAGTTTACACAAACCCCCGCTATTCGAGGTGAGATAAGAAAAAAGAACGCTCTTCTTCTTTTTCTGCATTTTTCTGCTGAAACTTCGTTTTCAAACAAGAAAAATAGTGCATGGATTGAGTACATTAATGTTTTAATCTTTAAGTTGTGTTACAGGAATCTGTTTAACACCCAAATAGTTACATGCATGCTCTTATTTTACTTTTTATCGCCAAACAAAGTTTGCATATTTTCACATAATAAATTGATTTTTATTTTCACCACTACCGATTTGTGAAGGTTTTATGCCATCAGAGTTTCCAACTCTGATTGTTTTCTTAAGAATTCTCTTGGATAGCATAAATATTGCGCTGGTACGAAATGGCATATGTTTATCTCTAACCTTTATAAAATTGCATTGATCATGTATTTGCGTAAAATATTAAGTTGGATTTAATGGAACTACTTAAAACTGTTAATATTATTTCTACTTTAAAATGCATATTTAGAGGAAGTAGAAGCAGGGTTCGTATTGGCTCTCATGAAGATTCATAAATATTAGGCAATTTTTAGTTAACAAAATACCTGCTCATATTCATTTTCGTGAAGAGCTGACTACATTCTTTTGTTCATGAAGTGTAGAAGTAACCGCATAATCACAGAATGCTTTGGTATTGCACAATATTTTTATTGCCACGCTGCTTAACATACATACACACAAAAAATTTAAGACATTTCGATGCCTTGAAGTGAGGTTTAGGAAAAACTCTCAAGTGAAGAGCATGATTACACTCCTCCTCATCAATATTATTGAATTCACGAACGGCTCACTTTGCTTTCTTTATTCGTGAAGAAAAAAAACATGAACGCTCTTTCATTATATGTTGATTCATTTCTCTTTAACAGTTTTCGTTCATAAATTGCGCTCCTCCAAAAAACTCATTCATTTAATGTTTCTCGTTCGCAAGATTTGGCAATTCCAAATTCAATTCATTACAATTTTTTCACTAGCTCAAAAAAGGTCCTAAATAGGAAAAAAATTAACGAAAAAGATTTATAGCTCCCCGGGGTGCACCATAGAGGGGTAAAATGTATGACCAGGTCCTATTATATTTTCACCACCAATATTTCTTCTCAACGTCCCTACCTTTCTCTGTCACCTTCTTGGGGGTCCTCCTACAAAAACACAAAAGAGATAAATGTCGAAAATGGCTTATATCGTCCGTAACTGAACCCCTAGACTGGTCAAATTTTATAGCTGGTCCTATTATTTTTTGGTCCACAATATTTCTATTGAACATACCTACCCCCTATCTGCCACCCATTATGTACTTATAGATCAACTTAAATTTTGCATCAAATAAAAACAAGTGATTTAAAAATTCACGAGCGATAATAAATCCAGCACATCGCACATAGGGGCCGCTTGTATGGGAGGCTTCACCAAATTGATTTTTAAAAAAAAAAGATATTTAAAAAAAATGTTAGTGCATTTGTAATAAAGAGGATATTACTAAACGGATCAGATTTTCCGTTTAGTAAATACAGTGGTTGCAACTTACCCCTTTTTGGATATTTGAAGTCTATTTTTATGCAGTGCAAAAATTAAGCCACTTACCTAAAAAAAATATTAAAGCAATTTTTTTTTAATTTGTGCAAAGCGCAAGCATAGTTTTTATATGATTAGTTAAATATGGTTTATTGTGTAGTGGTGTCAAGGTACCACTTGAAAAACAACATAAGAATTTTAAATAAATTTTTTCACATAATGTTTCATAAAAATTGCTTCAAAATAAAAAATAGTAAAGCTCATCTGAAAAATATAAAACTTTTTAAATTATGATGTGAGAAAAAAATGTTAAGAAACTATTAAAAATAAAAATGGAAATATTAGCGACATAGTTTAAACTCAATTTAGGCAAAAAAGAAACACATCCATGATAGTTTAAGTCAACTTGACTTATACGAATGCTAAAATATCTAGTTAAACCGAGCTTAAACGTCCAATTTTGGTGAGATAAGCTCTGTTTAATTTGACTAATGTTTAAACTCGAACTTAAAAACTGGCCCTAAGTATTTTATTGTATAATTTTCAGGTGAAATATAATACGGCTAGTCAGCAAACCTTTTAACTGCAATTTCCAACATTACGTACTTCATTTCTGAATTTTGCGGGAATAACTGTTAGGTACATATATAAATATATTTCGAACACTATTTTGTCTCATAGAGAATAAGAACATATGAGCAATAATGAATGTATACTTGGGCAAGTAATAACAAAATATTTTTTTCTACGTGATTTTATAATTTTCAGCATGTTTTTTGACGTCCCGTAGACCCAATTGATCTTCTATCATTATCGTTGAGGATTAATAAAAGATATCCAAAATTATAATTTAGTGGCTAAACAGACCGCTATAACACCTTATCGATATTTTAAGTTGTTCCTTTTATATTAAAAGCTAGCCTGAAAAAAGTGAAATTGGCAACTCTACTACTGACAATGAAATGGAAAAAAAATTTATTTCATTCATAAATTTGAACAATTTATTTAATTCATAAATTTGAACAGCTGATATTTTTAACCCGAACCTTCCATGTAAAAGTTGTTTACTTTTTGGAAGAAAATAATGTGTTTTTTATGTATAAAAGTACATTTAACATGAAGCTACAGTGCAACAATAAATATATTTAGCCTATTTGATAATAATTAATGCACTTTACAGATAACTCTTAAGTAGCATAATTAGCAACTGACATATTCACCTCACTATTTTTGCAAATTGACAGTTGAGCAAAAACAAAGTCAGATGAGTGTTAAGAAATTCGTGGTGAACGAATTTTTCGTGTACGTGTGTTTTACTTTAGGTGAACAAGGATTCCCCACAGAAGTTTCCTATTTTCTTATCTTTGCTGCAGACTGAAAGCTTTTTTGCAGCGGAAGAATTACGTATACATTTTTGAAAAAGCTCTTAGCTCGCGAGCTTATTATGTTCGTAGCTGGTCTAGAATCATTGAGCGGCATACTTATGAGCGATGAGTGAAAGCGGCGCCACTTGTCGCTCATCGCTGTTATGAGGATGCTTCGCGTGGAAGTGCAATCAAAAAATTATTGTTCTTAAAATCAATGAATCGAGTTCATAAACATTCATTGATTTTAATGGACAATTCATTGGCACAATGAATGAATTCATAAACTGTTTTTATGTTTCATGATTGCGTTCATTGTCTATATGAATAAGCGTTCATTAACTTTAAGCTTCGATCGTGACAGTAAATTAATGATTTCTTACATTGTAAAAATGAACCAATTAATTAAAATTAAAGTAAATATTCATTAATCTCAAATTTTAAAAAAACGTTCATACAGACAATGAACGGATTCATTATGCCAATGTACAAAACATAAAAATTTTAGTATGTGTCTAGATTTAAAATTTTTAAGAACGCGTTCATACCGACAATGAACGCGTTCATTCCTACAAACAACGCGTACATACCGACAATGAACGCGTTCTTAAACTGTTGGTTATAACGGTAAAATGTTATTGAGAAGCAATGCCTCAGCTTCAACTCAGTTTTGTGTAAATTTTCCAACGTTCCAACTCAAAAAACTGTTACAAAGGACAACAATGGAAAGAAATCAATCGTAAAATTTACAATAAGAAGCTCTCAAGAAGCATTTCTTTTCATTGGAGATAGCGCGCAGGAAATAGAAGAGCATATAGCATTTTTAAAAAGTAAGTCCAGCAGTATACATCCGTTTATATTAGCTATGGGAACCAAAAATCTCTCTTCGTTTACACAATTTTACGTGTATTTGGATGGTGTAAAATTTGTATTCACATATTTTCTTAGAGCAGTAGACATGTGTTTTAAAATATTCCATTTATTTAATTAAAAGTATCCTTTAGCATGTTCTCTAGTTTGGGAGTTCATGGCAGAACAATTTTACCATATTAAAAACAAATCAAAGGCCTCAAAAATGTCCATATTGCTTGAAGCATTAAAAAAGTAAAATATTTGCATTATATTTTCCCTTAAATAATAATTTCAGGTCTCTAGTTCTTCTGTATCAATTTAATATGAAAATAATCAAATGTCTAAGAGAAATCTTGTACATTAAACTTTAAAAAATATAAATTTTCACAATTTGTAGTGGAATTTCTTATGTAAAATCACAGAATTATGTCAATGCGTAAATTTTTCCAACATGCTGTATTAATTATAATATAAATATTACCAAGATTTTTATAAAAAAATTTTATAAAATTTATGTCTTTCTTCTTTTTTATATGAATATATCTTAATTTATTATATTAACGAATACGTGGGTTATTTTTAATTTTAATTTGAAAAATGTAAATGAAAAAAAAATGTATATTTAACTTTATTAACTGTTATTATAATGGATTATAATGGTTATTATAATCAAAATAAATATAAGTACAAACAATATTCTTACATCTTTTCCTTGCAGTGAAATCTTTTTTGCAGTGTATTATGGAAATAAAATAATGAATGCAGTTCATTAAATCAATGACTTCGTTCTTATTATCAATGAAATAATACATTAAAAACAAGGTATTTTTCATTGAGTCAAAGAATATTCATTGGTTCATTGGTTTTATGAATACCGTACTTAAATCCATGTATTATGCCAGCGACTCTCCATTTTAACTCTCCACACATGGTTGTGAACTTGGCTGCACTGACTCATGCATGCGTTTGTTGATTCCATATTTATTGATAACCATTTTTTTTTTTTCGTACCAACAGCATAGAGTATAAATTATTATCTAGAGATTGCATCAACTCTGCTAAATATCTGGCATGTGTTAACAGAGGTTAATAGAGTTTTTTTTCTTCATGTTTTTAAGTGAAATAATTCGGTTAACACATGCCAGATTTAGCAGAGTTAATGCAATCTCTAGATAATAATTTACACTCTATGCCAACAGCACCACAAACGCATTCACAATACAAACAAACCGATGCTGTAGACACCTTGTGGCAAATAAAAGCAAATTTTTGATAGTTGTAGCATAGCAAATACACAATCCTCTATCTATTGATAGATGGTGACGATCTACTGCAGCATAGCTTCTGTTATATTTAGGATTGAATTAACACCACTTTCTAACAAGTGGTTGTGGCCTAGTGGATAGTGCATTGGACTCTCGTGTATGAGGACGTGAGTTCGATCCCCGCGGGCAGACCATCAAATATTTTTATTATTTAAAATTAAAGTATTAAATTTTCTTGTTGTAATAAGCACTAGCAACAAAGAAACCATCAAATTTCCAAGAAAAAATCTGTCGAAAATTTTTCAGATTTCACTCCAAGCAAATCACAGAACGAGGAGTAAAAAGCTTCGCTTCAAAAAGTATCCACATAATAAATCGAAAATAACACTAGCAGAGTATTTATTACAAACAGAATTTTATTGAATTAATATAATAAAATAAAACGAAATTTTTGAATGTCATATTCATTTATTTCAGTTGAAGACTTACATAAAAGTTTTGCAAACAAGTTTTATATATAAACTAGCAGGCCACAGTTGTCCACGGCTTCGCCACGGATGTTTTTTTTTATCAATATAGATCGTTTACACGTTTTTTTTTCCCCTCTAACAAAAACTGTTAAACGCCGTTCAAACGATCAGCGTGTAACATCAGCCTTTAAAACACGAAATAAAAAAATTTTTTGATTTTCTTTTTTTGTTTTACAGCTCAGCACTGCATTTTTTTATATCTCTCTTTTCGCCTTGCGCGTGGCTCATCTGTTTATTATGTTGTGCTGTGCTGGCTGAGCGGAAAAAGAGAAGAGTAGAGAACAACATGGAGTTTATTGAAATTCTCGCAACACAAACACGTGGAAAGAAAACGATCAAGCAATTCGTGGCATCGTTGAGGATTTCTTTAAAAACGTAACACTTTAATTTAACATACTTTTTATTAAAATTTCAAAATAAAAGTACCCCTATGCTGTGCTGTAGCACAAATATGACATTTTAAAACTTATTTCATAAAAATCGACCCAGTACTTTCGGAGTTTACCACGAAACAAAAATTTCCACTTCAATTTTATATAATAGTATAGATGTGAGTAAAAAAACAAAAACTGTATTGTAAGTCTCAAAGTACACTTATAGCATAGATGCCCAAGGTAGTAGTATTGGTGAGAGTGACGAAATAAAACTGGAAGAAAACCATTTGCTATTCATTTTATTTAGTCGTCAACGAGATTGCGACGAAAGCAAATGGGTGGTGGGTGTTGTCATTTTTTTTTTCTGTTTCATTGTTTAACAAAAGGGAAATGTAAAATTAATGAATGTACATATTTTAGTAATACTCTTGATGAATGTATTTATTTTAGTAATACTCTTGATGAATGTATTGATAGATATATATATATATATGGAACAAATTTTATTGAAACCGCGAGATTTTTTTAAAATAATTTTTTATTTTTATGATAAGGAAAGCGCCGCAGGCAGAAAAGCACTACAACAACAAAACGAAAAAAAGGAGTTAAAAAACTCCTATATTTCGAAAAAAAAGATTTCGAAATAAAAAGATTCTTCGAAATTTTCCCTCAATTAATCATTGTTCAATTTGCAATTAAAAAGTAATGAAATCTTCTATGTTGATACTCTTATTGCAGTTATGCAATAAAAGTATATTGCTCAAACTAGAAGAATTCAGCTTATTGCGTTTTTTTGAGCAAATATAATTCAAATCTGAAAATGTTTGTTCGCGATGATGATTAAAATGTAAAATAAGACACAGAAGTTCTGCAAGTGTAGTTTGTCTCTCCCACTCAACATGCTGATTTCCTATTGGTTGATTGACGATCAAACAAAAGAGCGTAAGTATACGTGTGAGTTTAATATGCTGATATCAGCCACTACTGGGCATCTTTGACTTATAGTATTCATCGCAACAATTTTAAAAGTTCTTTGTAAAGATTTATTGTAACGCATTTTTTAATAAATTAATATTTTCCCCAAATTAATACTCTGAGTGAGAAATATATGTTTTTCGATTTTTAATAATTTTTGGTGCTCGAAATGCTAGAAAGGGGCAATTTATGAATTTTAAAAAAAAAGTCAAGTTCAACAGTTATAACATTTTTGACCGAATTTCGGTTTTTTTATTTTTTTGCAGAAAATAGCTCAAGATTATGCTAAACCATCCATGCTATTGCTTAGTTAAATTTTGTATTTTTGGGGATTTCTTTCGTAAAAATGCTCAAATCTGAAATTTACAAAACGCAAAAAATTTCATAAACAAGGGCTGAATCCCCGCTTTCGTAAACGTATAACTCGTCAAGTAAAATTGTGTGAATTGAATGCAATTCAATAACGAATTGAAGACGATTCCGTGACGAGTTGTACGTTAAGGGAAGTTGCGATTCGGCCCCAGGTTGTTCAACATAATTAAACCATTTATATTACATCTGCATTAGGTATAGTTTAAGAAAATATTTCCACAAGATTTCATTTAAATTTTTTCAAATTTGGTTTTTTTCGATTTTTTTTTTTTAATACAACAAGAGCAAAAAGGATTTTTTTCGAAAAGTTTAAAATCACAACTCTGTTAGTTTTCGCCCAATTTCCATGTTTGACAGCTTATTTTAAAGAAACATTAAATAGAAAACGAGCCCCGAAACAGCTCTTTAAAATTATATACTTATACAAAAGTTATTATGGTTTTTAAAAAAAAAAATATGCACTTTTTTCCCATATCACCAAGTAATGACATGTTGCGATGCTAGTCGGCACGGGTTCCCGTGGTCCTAGATCCTATTTACAAAAATTGTATTTGCACTTTTTTCAACTTACTTACTTACTTAGGTGGCCGTAACAACCCGTGTCCGGATTTCGACCGACCTCATCAGCTCTCGCCAGGCGCCTCTGCTTTGCGCGCGCCTTCTCCAATCGGATACACCAAGTGCGGTTAGGGCTTCCTCAGCCTGTTCCATCCATCGGAGGCATGGTCTCCCTCGTCATCGTTGACCAGCGACCCTCGCCTCGAGCACCTTTTTCGCTGGAGCTTCGTCGTCCATACGATGGATATGACCCAGCCAGCGTAGTCGCTGCACAGTTACACGCCGAACTACGTCAATGTCTTCGTAGAGCTCATACAGCTCGTGGTTCATTCGGATGCGATAGCCATCGCCGACTCGAACAGGACCGAAGATTTTGCGAAGAACTTTTCTCTCGAACACCCCCAGAGCAGCTGAGTCAGTTTGCGAAACTACCCATGCCTCAGCGCCATAAAGCAGCACAGGTAGAACGAGCGTCTTGTAGAGTGTTAGTTTTGTCGATCGAGAGAGGGCTCTGGAACTTAGTTGCTTACTGAGCCCGTAGTAGCACCTATTAGCAATTATTTCTCTTCGCTTTATCTCCAGGCTGATTTCGTTGTTAGTATTAATGGCGGTGCCAAGGTATACAAACTCCTTGACTACTTCAAAGTTATAGCTGCCGGATGAAACGTGGGAGTCTAAACGCCGCGCTCCCTTGTTTGTAGACAGCATATACTTTGTTTTACCCTCATTTATCGTCAAACCCACTTTGGCTGATTCCTTTTCGATAGCGGCGAAAGCAGCGGTAACATCTCTCTTGGTTCTGCCAACAATATCAATATCATCAGCGTACGCAAGGAGCTGGACACCTTTATAGAAAATGGTGCCATTACGATGCACACCGGCCTTTCGTACGATCCCCTCCATGATGATGTTTAAGAGATCGCAAGACAGTGGATCGCCTTGCCTGAAAACTCTTTCGGTATTGAAGGATTCGGAGAGGTCATTTCCTACCTTGATGGAGCTGCGTGTGTTGCTCAACGTCATTCTGCAAAGTCTAATCAACTTTGCAGGTATACCGAACTCAGACATTGTTGCGTATAGGCAATCCCTTTTCGGGCTATCGAACACAGCTTTAAAATCGACAAAGAGATGGTGTGTGTCAATTTGATTTTCGTGGGTTTTCTTCAGGACTTGTCGTAGCGTGAAAATCTGGTCTATGGTGGACTTACCAAGGCGAAAGCCACATTGATAAGGTCCAGTCAGTGTTTTTGTAATCGGCTTTAATCTTTCACACAGTACGCTTGAGAGAACCTTATGTGCGATGGAAATAAGACTGATACCTCTATAACTAGTGCAGATTGTAGGGTCTCCTTTCTTAAGTATAGGGCATAGTATACTGAGGTTCCAATCGTCGGGCATGCTTTCAGCTTGCCATATTTTGCTGATGAGCTGATGCATGCGCCTTATCAATTCATCGCCGCCGGTTTTAAACAATTCAGCTGACATTGCGTCAGCACCCACTGCTTTATTGTTTTTGAGTCGTTGGATAGCAACTCGAACCTCTTCATGGCTAGGTGGTGATACTTCCACTCCGTCATCGTCGATTGGTGGCACTGCACTGCGCTCTCGAAGGGCGGCATTGGTGGAATCGTCGCCAGTAAGTAAATTGGAGAAGTGCTGTCTCCACAATCTAAGCACACACTGTGTATCCGTATTCAGATCTCCATTTTCGTCTCTGCAAGTGGATGCTCCGGGCTTGAAACCTTGGGTTAGACGCTTAACCTGTTGATAGAATTTTCGTGCATCCTTCTTGCCCTGGTATGCCTCTAGTTCCTGACGCTCACTTTTTTCCTGCTCTCTTTTCTTGCGTCTGAAAAGGCGCCTCTCTTCCTTCCTCTTTTCGCGGTAGTTTTCTCGCACGGCTCGCGTTGCAGCTGACTGCAGCGTTTTTCTGTATGCGGCGTTTTTTACTGCTATCGCGATGCGACACTCCTGATCGTACCATTGGTTCCGAGGTTGCGGGCGCTGGAAACCAATGACTTCTTCAGCGGCAGCGCGCATGGAGTGGGATATATGCGCCAAAAGTCCGCCGGCGTCGTCGAGTCCAGAGGTTGGTTGGTTGAGCTTAACCGAGAGTTGAGCGGAGTAGGCTTCGGCAGTCCGTTGTAATTGCAGCTTAGCGACATCTAGCTTTCGTCATTCCAGTGCGTATGTTCTTCGCATTGCATAATCGCATGCGGATCTTGGCTGCAACAAGATAATGGTCGAAGTCAATGTTGACCCCCCGAAATGTACGCACATCTAGAACACTAGAGGCATGCCTTCCGTCGATTACAACATGATCAATTTGGTTTCGCGGTTTTTATCGATGTCGAGATGCTTAAATCTGGTGCTACTAACTACCATGTTTCGTGCCGCGGCGAAGTCGATCAGTCTTAGACCGTTGTTCGTGGAGGTCTCGTGAAGACTGAACTGACCGACAGTGGGGCCAAAGATGCCTTCCCTTCCGACTTTCGCATTAAAATCGCCGAGGACTATTTTCACGTCATGGACCGGAAGGTGGTCATATACGTCCTCAAGACTAGCGTAGAAAGCGTCCTTGACGGCTTCGTCCTTTTCATCCGACGGATGCCAGTTTGCCGTAGTCCAGGGAACACCACTTCGAGGTTTGAGTCGACTTGAGACGATTTCGACATGGATAATGCTGTCCTCGCCAGGTTGAGGCGGTCAGACACGTTTCCATGTGAAGGTTCGCCCCCTGTTCCCATTTTTCAACATCATACGAAAAAATTAAGAGGGTATACCATAAAAAACAACTTCCACTTTTAATTAATTTAAATTTTTAATTTATTTTACTTTATATTTTTAATGTACATGAATTATTACAAAAAAGGCGAGTTTCTGTATTATTTTTGGTATCTTAAACTGATTTAATACGAGTTTGAAGTTTTGATTTAATACAAGACAGATGTGATAACAAAGACAGTTTTGAGAGTTTAAAAAAATTAAGGGTACCTTTATGTAATATAAGCGATATTGAATGCGTTTTTTTAAATACTACAAGAAAACGGTCAGAGATATTGATATAAAGTTTATTATTGATTTCAACAATTATTAAAGTACATAAAAAAATTTTGTTTTTGTTTTTGTTTTTGTGACGTCATTTGCGTGAACGTGACGTTATCATGAAGCGATGCGAGAAGAGTAGTACCATTTTGCTTGCAGAATAACATGATCTGTAATCATATGAACAAAAAATATTTATTTGTAAACACTTACAAGTGCGTGAAGATAAATTCGTAAATGCGACGCTAACATTCTATTACAGTCGTCGAAGTGTTTAGACGTGGTTTCCTTTGCGCTCTCACTCGATCTGATTTTTTTTCTTGTAATCTTGTAATAAATAATATCTAATAATAAAGACTCTTAAAATGCCGTGCGTATGCAAGCAGAAAGTTGAACGCGACCACGAAAAGATTCTGTGTGTGAACTGTAATGAATTTTTTCATTGTGTGTGTGTCAACATTAATCAAGTTGATATTGATTTTATGTTGCAAATCAATAAAAAATACATTTGTGACGCGTGCCACTCGACTCGACGCGCTTCTCTTAGGCACTCTCCATCTCATGCCGCCGCTAAGCCTGCTGCAAATTTAACAAGTGCAGAAGGAGATCCGAAGAGAATGATAGAGGTCATTGACCTTTCATCGTCATTATTGTCTAGCGCTGTTAACATGATTCATCAAGAGCATAAACAAGACGAATTTTTGGTAAATTCTCAGCCGAATTCGGAGCTGCCGAAGTGCAACATCAACAAAAGCATCAACATGAACTGCAATGTCGAAGAGAATGGTTCGGTCGATCAGCCACTGCCTTATATCGTCCGCATTAGTGACCCGAGATGTTTGTTTTGCTCTAAGTGTGAAGCATGCTCCTTAGCTCTTGATAACTTCAGTAACATAATCTCTAATTTGGTGAGTGAAATGCATGAGCTGAAATCATCAATTCACTCTAAATTAGGTTGCATCATTGGTTCTTCTTCTGCTGTCAATGATTTAATTCAAATTGATAGCGAGAGTATTCTAACTCCAGCAGCTAAACCTCCCGCTGCGGATTTTAATTTGTGCCCTACACCAACAAGCTCGTCTACCTTGAAACCAAATGAGCCAGCCACTACTAATGGGTTATCTTCTACTCTATTTCTGCCGACAGTAGCGACTGCTGATGAGCGAAATTCTGCTGCTGTAAATGTGTTTGATGAACGCCGCTCTTTTGCTGATATGGTTACCTCTCCTACGCACACTGATACACACAAACCTGTTTCTGCTGCACAAGCTGTAGTGGGTGGTAACTCAAATGGGAATGTGGTGAGCAATAATAAACCCTATAAGCGCTCTTTAGCTCAACGAATTGATGCTGATGTAAGCGAAACTTCTAATAAGGGGGTTGCAGTGAGTAAGAAGAAAGAAAATATAAATATAAAATCGAAAACTACCAACAACAAGCACCTTATCGGCACTGCTCCTATGTGTGACACTCTCAAAGTAGTGCAAAATTTTAAATACATTCACTTATCCAAATTCAATGTGCAGACGGAAACAGTGGCGGTTTGCAACTAGATCGCGAACGCTCTTAATGTGGCGCCAGAAGTTTTTAAATGCACGAGACTTACAAAAAAAGATGTAAACATAGAAAATCTTACATTTGTTAACTTTAAGTTAGGTTTGGTAACTTTTTGAAAAAGCGTTTGATAATTCAATTTGGCCATTATCCTTAAAAATATCTCGATTTGTTACGGAGTCAAAAAACTTCAACAAAGGCATTGTGAACATTCCTCCACCCATTCAGCCGAAGACTCAGTAAATCGCGATCCTGCTTCTCCACTTTCTAATTTCATCAATAATAAAGATCATTCTACTGCAGCTAGTACCACCACTGCTGTAAATTTTGCTTCGATAATAACATCAAAGGAGGTGTTCATACGTCAGTCAAATGATTGAATCAATCAAAATTTGTTGTTGCTTTCCTATGTAAAAAAAAAAAATGAACTTTATCTCAGAGCGAAAATGAACTCCAAAATCTTCTCTCGTCGTCAGTCAAAATTTTGATTGAGCTCCAGACCTGCATCAATCAGTCAAAGGGTTGCATTATTTTACTTGTCTGCTTTTTAGTAGCCAATTATATCAAGAAAAGTAGTTAATTGAAAACAAAGGTAGTTTTTTGAAGTGAAAAAGAGGTGTAGTTTCTTTAGTTCCTGCCATAATTTCATTAATTCTTTTATTTTTTTATGACTTGCTTGCGATGGTCATTCAAATAGGTATAATTTCCGGCGTATTGATTTCCTAATGTGATCAGTTTTAATCCTAAAAGATCAATTATATTTCCGCTATTGTTTTCCATTTTGTAAAATTGTTATGCACACAAAACGACTGAATAAAAGAAACACCCAAATAAAGTAGTGCACACAGCACGATATGAATTCACAAAATAGTAGGTAGCAGAAAAGTACCAAATGCCTGCGTCGGAGCTTCAATCAAAAAATCGTGTGTGAGCAAGCGACAATCAATATTTT
This sequence comes from Coremacera marginata, assembly GCA_914767935.1. Taxonomy (NCBI): domain Eukaryota; kingdom Metazoa; phylum Arthropoda; class Insecta; order Diptera; family Sciomyzidae; genus Coremacera; species Coremacera marginata. The sequence goes on along the minus strand of OU612046.1, from coordinate 75,310,784 downwards.
CAGAGAGAGTTAAAGAGAGTAAAAAATCGCGATATACTTCAATCATTTGACTGATGTATGAACACCTACAAACTCTCCAGTTATACAACAACATCATCAACAACAACAACAGCAACTACAACAACAACGTAAATTTGCCCTTTCAACTGAGGACTCAGTAAATTGCGATCCTGCTTCTCCACTTTATAATGCTATCAATAATAAAGACCATTCACAACAACAACAACAACAACAACAACGTAGATTTGCTCTCTACTTCCACAACGCAGGTGGTTTGCGCACAAAGACAAATATCTTGTTCTCTTCCGCTGCCTCCCATGATTTCGACGATATCGCTCTCACTGAGACATGGTTAACTTCTCATTTTTTGTCGACCGAACTTTTTGATTCCAACTTCGAAGTTTATCGTAGAGACCGGGTCTTACGTCCAGGTGTCACCAGGGGCGGTGGCGTTTTAATTGCTGTCAATTCTGCACTCAGAAGAAAACAAATTCAACTACCAAGGAATTTTGACTACATCGAGCAAATTTGTGTTGCGATATCTTTCAGCGCGGATTGCATTCATTCGGTTTCTGAAATAGTTTGTATTTTAAGTTATATTCCACCAACTAGTGACATTAATTTATATAATGACCATTTATTTAATATCAAGTTTATCGTTAGTTCACTACTTTCACATCAAACTCCATGCGTATTAGGGGATTTTAATTTGGGTAATATTGAATGGAATTTCTGCGATAATTATCAAATGTTGATTCCTTTTAACTTAAAAAATGACATTGAATTGAATATCTGCGACTCAATATATTCTCTTGGCCTTTCCCAAATCAATTCTTTTAAAAACGACATAAATCGAATTTTAGATTTAATTTTTATGAATAATGATATTAAATATGAGTTATTTAAATGTGGCATTCCTTTAACGTCCGAATCAGTTTATCACAAAGCATTAATGCTCTTTTTCAGTTTTTATGAATTCATGAATAATCAAGTGAATGATTTAAATATCTCTTATGATTTTTATAAAGCAAATTATGAGTCTTTGAATGATTATTTTTTTTTCTATTGATTGGAGCCATGAAATTGGTTCCAGAGACATAAAAAATATGTATCTTGCATTTAAGAAAATTTTAGAAGAGGGATTTAATTCTTATGTTCCTTTAAAAAAACCAAAACGGACAAGCAAATTGCCATGGTACAATCACAGATTGTCTCAGCTTAAAAACTTAAGAAATAAGGCACATAAAAAATTCAAAAAAACCAACTCTGATGAAGATAAATCTATATTTGTACAGCTCAAACGTGAATTTGAATTTTTATCAAACTTTCTGTATAAAAATTATGTTAGTTTAATGGAACAAAATATAAAATACAACCCTATGTCTTTATGGACTTTTTATAATTCTAAGCGTAAATGCTCTGGATTTCCTAAATCCATGGAATTCAGAGGCGTTAAAGCCAACAATAATAAAGAAATCTGCGAGTTATTTGCACAATATTTCGGATCAGTCTTTGATAACATCAGCCAGACCTATGGTCCTAATAAATTGCCGTTTGTTTCAGAAGTATTTAATATTGGAAGCTTACAGATATCAGAAAATGAAGTTCTTAAAGCACTTCAAAGTATTGACTGTTCTAAGAGTGGTGGGTATGATTTATTGCCACCAGTTTTCTTAAAATCTTGCGCTTATTCTCTTTGCAATGCACTATGTTTTATTTTTAATAAGTCTCTCTTGAGTGGAATTTTTTTAGATGAATGGAAATTAGCATATATTCCCCCAATATTCAAATCTGTACAGAAGTATCTTATTGAAAACTATAGACCAATTGTTAAACTTTCAGTCATACCAAAACTTTTAGATAAATTAGTTGCCGAAAAATTGTTTTCTGAGGGGCGGAATTATATCTCGACTGTTCAGCATGGATTTTTCGCTGGTAGATCCACTAGCACAAATTTAGCTATTTTTTTCAAATTTCTGCATGAGTGCCATAGAGAAAGGCTTCCAAGTTCATGTGTTATACACAGATTTTGTTAAAGCTTTTGATAGCTTAAGCCACAAATTATTGGTTTCCAAATTAGGTAAGCTAGGTTTTCACTCTAACTTTTTAAAATGGATGAACTCGTACCTTACAAACAGAAAATTCATAAAAATTAAAAACAGTTACTCTTCTATGGTTCATGTTACCTCAGGTGCTCCCCAGGGAAGCCATTTAGGGCCACTTTTGTTTATTTTATATATAAACGATATACCAAATCAATTTAAATTCTGTCAATCTTTGATGTACGCTGACGACTTGAAAATGTTCTCAGTTATTAAAAATTCCTGAGTGCTTAAAATTTCAAGCAGATATTAACGCTATTCTGCTCTGGTGTGAGGTTAATGGCTTAGAATTAAATTTTTCCAAGTGCCATATCCTAACCTTTTATCGAAAAAATGTTTGCATTACACACCAATATTCATACAGCGCCAACAATTTTTTCAAAAGACCAACAACCGTTTAAGATCTTGGCATTTATTTTGATCGTTGTTTCTCATTTGAAACTCATAGAGACTACGTTATTTCGAGGGCAAACTCTCAATTAGGTTTTGTTAAAAGAAACTCCAAGGAGTTCTCTGATCCACATACAATGAAATCCATTTTTATGAGCTTGGTCAGGTCCCTTTTAGAATATTCCAGTGTTATTTGGAGCCCTTCATATGCAGTTGATGTTAACAGAGTCGAAAAAGTGCAAAAAAGGTTTTCTCGCTTTGCTCTGCGTAACTTATACACATATCAGGACATGCCTATATATATTATTCGTTGCAAACTTCTTGGAATTCAAACTCTGGAGCAAAGAAGAAAACTTTTTTCAATATTATTTATTAAGGACATTTTAGATGGCAAAATCCAATGTCCAGAATTGCTGGAACTTATCTATTTGTATGCGCCAATAAGAGGCCTTAGGGAAAGACCGCTATTTCATATTTTTCCCCATAAAACTAACTTTACTCAAAATGAGGTCATCTCTAAATGTTTAAGTCTATGTAATACTGTTGCTAGCCATGTGGACTTCAGTATGAATAGAGAAATGTTTAAGAAAATATTAGTTGAAATGTTATATCTAGTTTAAGATATTTATGTTAAGTTGCTGTATTATATCTGTGAGGGCAGTTGCCCAGTAGATGAAATAAATAAATAAATAAATAAACTTAGCAAAGATACAAACTTATATTTGCTAAAAGTACGTATTTTAAATTCGTACTATTAAAAAGTACGAATTTAACTTTGCGTACGAATTTAAACAACAGTACGAATGAATTTAACTTTAAGTACGAATTTAACTTAAAGTACGAATTTATTTAAAAAAAAAAAATACGAATTTAACTTCGTTTGATAAGAAATCTCTTTAATATCAACCAGGAAACTTAAAATTTAAAACATTTATAAAATAAAATAAAATCAAGGGAAAAATACAAAATGAAATCAGAACTAAAATTCGATGCATAATTGATTAAACTTCCGATTGAGTTCATCAGCAATTTTTTAAAAAGTCACGAATTATGTGTTTATGATTCTAAATTTTAAATAAAGGATCGTAGTATCTACATTTAGGATTTTTATTTATTATATACCAATGGACAGGTAATTAAAGCACCTTTAACGGGTATTAAAAGGCATATAACTAATTGTGCCGCGCTGAGAATTTTGGCCAAAGGAAATTTTTTTAAATGGAGTTGTTGCCGCCGTTTTATAATAAAGTATAACTTCCACTTATAAATCCAAAACTAACTGCTTATAAATATTAAACCATCATGTACATGAATTTAAACACATGAAATGTTCTCAATACGCTCATACATATTTATTTATACTATATTCAATATTCAACTCTCATTTGTTGTATACATAAAAATTTCTTTATTTACTTAACTGTATCTTATGAAAAAAGCTACGGTCAATTTTTATATTTTTTTAAGCCAACACTACGTTTTTAACTCTAAGCGCAGCAAGTCTACAAATAATTTTTAAAGCGTTTTCTCATATATTGAAATTAATAAAATAAAAGTGGAGCTGTTAAAATATTTGTTTGACTTAAACCAATACATCGTAAATTGAATTTACATTTCTTTAAAAATTATTTTGGCTAAAACGCGAAAAATGGCAGAAAATGAATGTTCGGGTAGCGAATATAATTGCAAAAAATGTAGCGAAAAAGACAACGACCACATGGTCCAATGTGACTCATGTGATTCTTGGTTTCACTTCGCCTGCGTTGGAGTCGACAGTGGAATCTCTAACATAAGCTGGAATTGTGAGTTTTGTTATCAACTCCCATTAGTTTCTTCCTCTGCGAGCGCGGCAGCTCCTCTAATAGCGCAGCAACCTCACGAAGCTCCGCCGAAATCACTATCGCTACCACAAGCGTCGTCGTCACCAGTGACCACGTTGCTCAACAGCGTTACTGCACACGAAAATCAAAAGGTACATTTTCTTCCATCACAAACGCTTTATTCACAGACAGATGTGCCTGGACCATCGTCAACAAACATCGCAAAGGCGAAAATAAAAGCAACCTCGACGGATACATCTTCAACGACCGAATTATTGCTGCCTCAACTATGTTTGCCCGCAAGTATTCCACTAGAATCGCGATATTCAATGAAAAATTATGCGCCTATAAATCTCTATACAAATACGGCAATGTTGGCAGAGCCACGATTAGTTTCCTCAGCAAAGGTTGCAGCATCGAACAACGCTGCATTTTCATCCAATGTTTATACACAACCTCTGCCAATGTTCCACAACATGTATACAAACTACGCTGATCCTATCTCATTTCCAATACCAAATTTAGCGCAAATGGCAATACCATCGGCAAGTGACGAGAGCGCAAAAAGTCAATCTGTTCGTCAAAAGTCAAAAGCTGTTCGATATGAAAATTTGCAAATTAAGCAAACTCAAGTAACAGATTAGGTGTGTTTCCGTACTCTACACTGTGTAAGATTTGTGTAAGTTCAAACTGAGAGAGTAAAAATAAAATGTGAGAATAGTTGCAAAAGTACGGAAACAGCTTCTAGTAAGTTTCAAGCACAAAACAGCTGATTTTGACTGCGGACATGTCAAACGTAAATTGCGCCAATTAAAATTATGTCAATTTGCTTGTGAAGTTGATGCTTGTTCCACAGACTAATATATACAGACATTGCTTCCAGCTGTCACTTTCCAATTTCCACAATCTCGGTGATTTGGCGATTAAGACCAAAGCAGCGGACTGCAAAGCAGCGAAAAACTGCGAGGTTATGTTGCTAGAGTTTGTTGATAGAGTGCTACAAATTGTTGATAGAGCTCAAGCTATCAATATCAATACTCTCAGCAATGTTGACGAGAAGCATTTTACAGATTTTTTTTCTTTAGAATTCTGAGCTGACGGCTGCCTTGCTTGTTTACTTTTTTTTGGCTGATTTTTGTTTCTGTTGTCGGCTAGGTTTTTTTTTGCTGCTGTTTGTTTGCCATTTTTTTGGGTGGATTTTGTCAATCGTCAAAAATGATATTTTTGCGATTTTGTCTATTTTGAGGATTGAAGTTATAGAAAAATGACTGTAACTTCTTTATTTCTGGATAGATTCCAGTGCACCCAAGGACAAAATGTTGGCAAATTTTACCATCTTTAAAATGAATAAATTTTTAAATTTGTATTTTTTTTTTTTTACTAAATTTATTTATTTATTTCCATTTCAATAAAATAAAATTTTATAATTAGAAATTCAATCTTTTTCTTCTGTTTGTGCAATAATGTTTTAGAATGGAAGAAAGTCTTGTACTGTTGGCATGTATATTTTAGAGGCAACAAAGTAAGTATGTACAGTAGAGTGGTCACATGACAGAGGTGAGCTGTGAAATTTTCTGGAAAAAATATTGATAATTAAAGGTGCACCAAGCGACCACTATATTAGACATCTGACTTATATAGGAAAATAGGAAAAGTCGGATTTAAATTATCAAAGTTATGATTTTACGATCTCAACTTATGATGTGTACAGCAATAACAATAAAATGTAGTTGGTCTAGCTGCCGATGTGCTGGGTGGCAACTAGACCAATTGAATTTATTAGATACTTTTGTTAGTATGTAAATAAAATATATGTATGTAGAATGAAAATAGTTTTAACATAAAACAATTACATTTCTTTAGATTATTAGAAAAATTCAAATTTTTTGTTCTATTAGAAAAATCGCAAAAATACAACCTTAAAAAAAATTTAATGAAATGTAATGAAAATATTTTCTAAAACTATACCTAATACAGACACAAAAAATAGTGCGATTACGTTTAATAATTTGGTCGCTACGAAATTGTTTGCTAGAAGCAAGCCTTTTTGGAAATTTCGAGTTTGAATATTTTTACGAAAAAAATTCCCAAAAATCGAAAAATGAAAATTTTTAAAAATGCAAACAAGAAATGCACTAAGAACAGTTTCGAGCTATTCTGTGCAAAAAATTAAAAAAACCGAAAATCGGATAAAATAGTTATAGCTGTTGCAACTTGCTTTTTTTTCCAAAAATCCTTAAGTGCCCTTTTTTTGCATAGATTTCTTAGTTTAGTTAGCATAGTTGTAACATAAAAAATAAATTCAATTTATTAGATAGTTTTCTTAGTTTAGTTAGCATAGTTTGAACATTGAAATAGAAATAAATAAATAAATTTAGTAAAAAAAAAAAATACAAATTTAAAAATTTATTCATTTTAAAGATGGTAAAATTTGCCAACATTTTGTCCTTGGGTGCACTTGAATCTATCCAGAAATAAAGAAGTTACAGTCATTTTTCTATAACTTCAATCCTCAAAATAGACAAAATCGCAAAAATATCATTTTTGACGATTGACAAAATCCACCCAAAAAAATGGCAAACAAACAGCAGCAAAAAAAAACCTAGCGGACAACAGAAACAAAAATCAGCCAAAAAAAAAGTAAACAAGCAAGGCAGCCGTCAGCTCAGAATTCTAAAGAAAAAAAATCTGTAAAATGCTTCTCGTCAACATTGCTGAGAGTATTGATATTGATAGCTTGAGCTCTATCAACAATTTGTAGCACTCTATCAACAAACTCTAGCAACATAACCTCGCAGTTTTTCGCTGCTTTGCAGTCCGCTGCTTTGGTCTTAATCGCCAAATCACCGAGATTGTGGAAATTGGAAAGTGACAGCTGGAAGCAATGTCTGTATATATTAGTCTGTGCTTGTTCTTTTTGATGCTTGTTCTTACTTTACTCGCAGTCTTGAATTCTAGCACTCTCTGTGCACTTTGTGTGCTCGAGAGAGCGGTTTTATGCTTGTTCTTCTTCTCCCATTTTAAGCACAGAAAGTACGGAAACAGAAAATAGTGTCCCACAAGTTATACAGTGTGAGTACGGAAACACACCTATTATTCAAGACAGCGTAAAATACAATTGCAAATGTTGGAGGAAGAACATAAAATACAACAAAATTATTTAAAAATAAAATATGAAATTATCTCTCAATTAAATCCTGCAACATTCCAAGAAAATTTTTCAGAAAACAACACCGGCTATCACGTACCATACACCTTACGGCCAACAGCAGCTCAGCTGGCAGCCAGGCAGGCGATTCCGAAGGAACTTCCACACTTCAGCGGTGACCCAGAAGAGTGGCCACTTTTCATTAGCAGTTTCCAGAACAGCACCTCTATGGCTGGTTATACAAACGCAGAAAACTTAGCTCGTCTTCAGTTCTGTCTAAAGGGTAGGGCTCGCGATACGGTCAAGAGCAAACTGATGTTACCGGCGATGGTGCCCGAAATAATTCAGACGTTGCGGATGTGCTTCGGCAGACCTGAACATATTCTTGAGCGAATGGTTGACAAAGCTCGAAAATTGCCACCGCCAAAAGAGAAATTAGAAGCGATCATCGAGTTTGCGTTGTGCGTCAGGAATATTTGCTCTACGATGGAAGCTTGTAATTTGAATGCGCACCTGAACAATCCGATGTTGGTTAAAGAATTGATAGACAAGCTATCCAGTCAGTACAAATTAAATTGGGCGATGTATCAAAAAAACGAGAGCATTCCTATCGTCAAAATATTTAGCGATTGGTTGTTTCAAATTGCAGAGGCTGCAAGCTCCGTTGTGCCAGCGGTGTGTAATCCAAAAAATGGAGCGGTCAACACACACACGCACGTTGATAATCTTTCTGCAAAATTGAAATGTGTTGTTTGTGAAAATAATAGCCACAAGGTGTCACAATGTGACGCATTCAAAAAGTTAACATTGGAAGGTAGGTGGGATCTGGTTAAACATAACAAATTGTGCCGTCAATGCCTCAACGCTCACCGACGAAGATGCTTTGCAAATAAAGAATGTGGGATCGACAACTGTAAATCAAGACATCATCCCCTTCTACACAGGTATGACATGCATGCAGACCGTGCAACAATTAGTCGAAGAGATCCAAACGTGAGTACTAATTTCAACAATAGTCAGGAACACAAGGCTTCTTTAAATTCACATAGCGATGCTTTAGGATTGAAAAAACCATACTTTCGTATTCTTCCAATAAGTATTCAATATAATAACAAATGTATTGACACGTTTGCTTTTCTAGATGAAGGCTCCTCTGTTACTTTAGTAGAGCAGGTCATCTTAGACCGCCTTGGCGTAAAAGGCATTGAGGAACCTTTATGTTTGCAGTGGACGGGTAATACGACACGAACTGAAGAATCGTCAGTAAGAACTTCTCTGGATGTTATCAATAAACAGAATGGCGGAAAATTTTGTCTTGAAAGCGTTCATGGACGAAATTTTAATGAAGTATCCTTACATGTCAGGCATACCTATCCAATCGTACGAAAACGCTAAACCATCCATTTTAATTGGCGCCGATAATTGGCGGCTCGCCGTTCCCTTAAAAATACGCGAAGGCTCACGTAACCAACCCATCGCAGCACTGCTGGGATTTAGAGTTGGTCAGGTAGCCATTTGCGGCGACATCGCAGAAATGTTTCACCAAATTAATGTTCGAAGTAACGATATTCACGCTCAAAGATTTCTTTGGTGGGATAAGAGTGACGATGTTCATCAGCCCAGTACCTATGTAATGCGTGCTTTAACCTTCGGAATCTGCTGTGCCCCTTGCATAGCGCACTTCGTTCGAGACAACGAACGACAACGGTGCACAATTCAAAACAGAGTATCCTCGAGCCGTAGAAACAATTCAAAATGCCCATTACATGGACGACTTCATTGACAGCGTTGATGGTGAACAAGAAGCACTCGAGCTGGCTCTGGAAGTAAAGACAATACACGCTGCTGATGGTTTTAATATTCGCAATTGGGCCTCAAACTCTGCAGAAGTTCTTAAGAAACTTTGCGACACTACAACAAGTAACCAAGCACCTGTAGAGTTGGGCCACACTGAAAAAATACTTGGTATGTATTGGGACCCCAATAAAGATAGATTCAGATATATTTGCAGATTCGCTAGGCTACGTCGCGATGTTTTTATTGAGGATACAATTCCAACCAAGCGAGAAACACTTCAGGTCCTTATGTCCATATTCGATCCCTTAGATTTTCTTTCGTGCTTCACAACAGGCCTTAAGATACTCCTCCAGGAGATTTGGCGGTCCGGCATCAACTGGGATGACGAACTACCCGAAGCTCTACGTCACAAATGGTGTCATTGGAAGACAGTCATACCACTGATATCGGTTGTCAAAATTCAGCGCTGCTACGCAACGACATTAAAAGAGGCGGTGGACATCCAGCTGCACACCTTCGTAGATGCTGGAGAACATGCTTACGCTGCGGTATGCTACCTGCGTACACAATTTATCGATCAGGTCGTAGTTTCCATTGTTGCTGCAAAATCGAAAGTCGCCCCTCTTAAGCCACTCTCCATCCCTCGGCTTGAACTATAGGCTGCCATTGTCGGTGTCAGGCTCGCAGAAAAAATACTAAATGCTCGAAGGATACCTATAAACTCTCAATTCTACTGGACAGACTCTAAGACAGTGCTGCAATGGCTACGGATGGATCCTAAAAATTTCCAACAATTCGTGATGCATCGCGTTGGCGAAATCTTAGAGAACACAAACATAACGCAATGGAAATGGGTTCCGTCGAAAATTAATACAGCTGACTTTGCCACTAAGGTTCGGTCGCAATGGGATGCAGATACGTGGTTTTCGGGACCAGCTTTCCTGCTATCAGATATGAACGAGTGGCCAGGCTGCGAAGATTTAGGCCAAGCTGATAGCACCGAACTTAGGCGTCATGTGTTGCATACCGATAAGGGCACTTTTAGAAGCGTTCCAATGAACCATGAATACTTTTCCGATTGGAAACGGTTGTATCGTGCTGTTGCCACATTTCTACTGTACCTCGAAAAACTAAAATCAGCTGCTAAGAAGTCGGCGTGTTCAAATCAATTATCATTCGAAATGATTCAGAAGGCAAGACGTATTTTAATTAAAAAGGCACAACAAAGCGAATATGTTGAAGAAATTTGCAGCTTGAGAAGTGGTAAGCGTATAGCAAAGCACAGCAAACTAATTTATTTAAATGTTTATATAGATGAAAACGATATTCTGTGAGCTCGTGGTAGAGCAGAGTACTTAAATTGTGTGGATTCAATAGTTCTGCCCAATAAACACCACGTTACTTTTCTACTAGTTCGATTTTTTCATGAGAGCTTACACCACGTATCACACGAAACGGCCATTAATAAAATCAGAAGCCAATATAACATATCACGTTTACGAGTTCTTTATAAAACTGTACGTCGTCTTTGCCAACGGTGCAAGAACAATAATTCTATGCCTCAGATTCCTCAAATGGCACCATTACCAACAGCACGGCTAGCAAGCTTTGAACATCCTTTCACCTTCATTGGTATCGACTATTTCGGTCCGTTACACGTTGCTGTAGGCAGAAGAAGAGAAAAGAGATGGGGAGTATTGTTCACATGTCTGACTGTTCGGGCAATACATATTGAAATAGCGCACAGTCTTGATACTGGCTCATGTGTTATGTGCATCCGCAATTTTATGTCCAGAAGAGGATCACCGAGGAAATCTACACGGACAACGGTACCAATTTTAAAGCCACAGCGAAGTTGTTTGTGGACGATTTTAAAAATGTCGATTTTGGAAAAATTTATTCTCACTTTGAAGACATAAAATGGAAATTCAATCCACCTGCAGCTCCTCATATGGGGGGGAGCCTGGGAGAGGCTTGTGAGATCGGTTAAAACCGTATTGAAGAGTATTTACCCAACTATGAATTTTAACGATGAAACTTTGAAGAGCGCTTTATGTGAGATCGAGTTTATCATTAATTCTCGTCCACTCACCTTCGTATCTTTGGAGTCTTGTGATGACGAAGCCATCACGCCAAATCATCTGTTACTGGGATCGTCAGGCGGCTACAAACCAATCAACAATGAAGGAGCGGATTTACGCACACGCTGGCAACAAACACAACTATTTGCAGATCGCTTTTGGCAACGATGGCTTAAGGAGTACGTGCCAATCCTAACTCGAAGAAGCAAGTGGTTTGAAAAAGTACCTCCTATATCTATCGGCGACGTGGTAATAATAGCAGACGAAAATCTGCCACGAAATTATTGGCCTAAAGGAATAATTACCGGTACCGTAGTGGCCAAAGATGGACAAGTTCGAAGGGCAACTGTAAAAACACAACGTGGTATAATACAGCGGCCGACAGCAAAGATAGCTGTTCTAGACGTCGGTCAAAATCATTAATGCAAGCTTGTCGCTACACTACTCGCTTACAAGGGGGGAAATGTTGCCGCAGTTTTATAATAAAGTATAACTTCCACTTATAAATCCAAAACTAACTGCTTATAAATATTAAATCATCATGTACATGAATTTAAACACATGAAATCATCATGTACATGACTTTAAACACATGAAATGTGTTGCAAGCTTGTCGCTACACTACTCGCTTATAAGGGGGGGAAATGTTGCCGCCGTTTTATAATAAAGTATAACTTCCACTTATAAATCCAAAACTAACTGCTTATAAATATTAAACCATCATGTACATGAATTTAAACACATGAAATGTTCTCAATACGCTCATACATATTCATTTATACTATATTCAATATTCAACTCTCATTTGTTGTATACATAAAAATTTCTTTATTTACTTAACTGTATCTTATGAAAAAAGCTACGGTCAATTTTTATATTTTTTTAAGCCGACACTACGTGTTTAACTCTAAGCGCAGCAAGTCGACAAATAATCTTTAAAGCGTTTTCTCATATATTGAAATTAATAAAATAAAAGTGGAGCTGTTAAAATATTTGTTTGACTTAAACCAATACATCGTAAAATGAATTTACAGGAGTGATCGATTCATAGTACTCACTTTGAATTAAAAAATCTCAATGCCAACTTGTACGATTTTAAGATATTGTATTTTAATAGAGAGGTAATTAAAGCACCTTTCTAAGGATACATTACTCATTCTGGCCCGTTTAGGATTTTGGCCAAAGGAAATTTTTAAAAAGTACTGCAAAGTTCGATTCATAGTACTCACTTTGAATTAAAAATTTTCAATACTTGTACGATTTTACCAAACCACCAACCAAATGGACATCAATCAACTAATATATGCAGAAAAATGTAAATACATCTACAAAGTTAAAAACAACATTCTCAAAACCAAAATGACTCTAACATCAAGAAACGCAATTCATCAACATAATACGCGACAGAAACGCAACTTAGAAGTACCACAAGCCAGAACAACAAAACAACTAAATAGCCTAAAACATAGCGCAATAAAGCAATACAATACTCTTCCTGAAGAAATTAAAAATTCCAGTAATATAAATATATTTAAAAATAAACTAAAGCTTTATATAATTAATTTAAGATAAATTTTTCTTTTGATCTCATTAATGTGATATTTAAATAGCTTTTGCAAAACAAATTTAATTGATTATTTATACCTTTTTCCTTCTTCAACTTTACTTCCTATTTCCTCTTATACACGGAACTTAAATCCGTCTGAGGAAACTTGTAACTTCACATATAATGTAGTAATTTTGAATGAATAATTGTAAATTATTTTTAATTTATTTAAACATAAAAATTATGAATAAAGTTACATTCAATTAAAAAAAAAAAAAAAAAAAATTTTATACTTTAATAGACAAGTATTTAAAGCGTCTATTTAATGCCATTTCCTTTGGTCACAACCCTTAGCGCGCCACAATAAGTCATATATCCTTAGAAAGGTAAAATATTAAAACCGTACAAGTATGTATTGAAAAAATTTTAAAAAATTAAAAATTTTTTTAAAAATTTCCTTTGGCCGAAATCCTTAGCGGGCTTAAAGTTAAATTCGTACTGTTATTTAAATTCGTACGCAAAGTTAAATTCGTACTTTTAGCAAATATGGGTTTGTGTCTTTGCTAAGTTAGCATCGGATTTACGAATTTATCTTCACGCACTTTGTTTGTTTTTTTGAAATAAAACTAAACTATTTTTATGCGATTATGCGATTTAATACAGATAAAGTTAAATCGATTTTTTTTGTGAATCACCTTTTTTCTAAATCAACCCACTGCAGACTCAATCTTCTATTGGGCTATTCACAGTTTAAACGTAAATTAACAAAGCGTATTTATAGCATTTGTTATTTTTGCAACTGTGAGCACCTCAGTATGTGTTTGCCGTATTCCATGATTTTGGAACCCTGTTATATATGCTGTAGATAGGGCATACAAATACGAGACACAAAAAACACGTCCAAGGGCTACTTTTATTTACGCGTGTTTGCGTATTTGCGTTTGCATGCAAAACAACAACAAAGAAAAATACGCTTACGTAAATTGGTGGTAAAATAACAAATCGTAAATTAAACAGGCCTGCGTACTTAAACTGTGAATAGCCCACATTATTTAAAACTTTCAATAACTTCTCATAGTAAATAATCGTAACTGTTTTCAGATTGGCATAAAATTCTGACAACTTCAAGTTAAAGGAGGTGAATAGGAGAAAGCTCATTTAAATTAAAAACTTGTCATCTTGGTAGCATTAAACTATTTGTGTCTATGTGATATCAACGTGCAACAGGTTGTTGACGGTCCCATCGAAAACACCAGAGCATTTATTAATGAATAATCGATTCTAAGTTTTAGTTGAGGTGATTAAATGCAAACAATTAATTAGGGCTCACAAAAGAAAAAACATATGATTATAAAATAAACACGACGTCGCTTTAAAGGGTTTAGCACATTAACTCGAAAAAAAAGCTTTTTGTATGAAATTCAAATCCTATGACGATTAATGATAACTAGTGTCCGACCGAAGCTAAAACTTTGGCCGAAAACGAAACCAAAATATCTATGGCTGAGTTCTTAATGCATTTATGCAAAGCATCAGTGACTTTTTCTTTGATTTGGTGCTAAGAAGATACACTAAAACTGCGCAAATAAAGCGTGCTTAAAAATAATAATCTAGTTGCGCAGTTTTGGTAAATCAAATAAGCACCAAGCTTTAGGAACTCATCTATATTCTATATATATTTTTTTTTTTTTTATTAAGGGAAGAAAAAAATAAGATTTTATGCATATAAAAATAAAGAAATCAGTACACTCTTTGTTCGCCATCTTACTTGCTAACAACGAAATTTTTCTGTGCGTTTTTTTATTGAGAAATTTCTGGTTTTCTTCAAGTGGAAATTGTTCTTAGAGTGCTTTTTTGTTTTTCTTGGCCTGTTCATTCAGTCTTTTTTTCGTGTTTTTGTTTTCTTCATAAACGCATTAAGCTTTAACTTTAGTTTCCAGTTTTTTGTGTTTCTTGTGCTTGCGGCCATTTTACTTTGACTTTGGTTAGGAACAATCAACACCTCAAACAGTGCGGACAAGAAGCAGGGCACTGTTAAAAAGCCCTGCAATGGGCACCAAGCCCAAGGAGCTGAGTGACTCCTTAGGGCATAATGACAATTTTAGAAGCCGAAGCTCTAGCAGGGAGTCTAAAAGACTAAGATCGGACGAGTGTTGTATGTCGGCAGAAGCAGCAGCAGCAGCAGCAGCAGCAGCGGCAGCAGCAGCGAAAGCCATGCCACCCCCAGCAACAAAAGTAACGTCAGCTACTGTACCTACAGGTGAGATCTTGCCATTGTATTTTCCTGGGCATAAGGGCCCGTTTGTAGTTTATCTTGACACCATTAATAATGATAACACCAGAAAGAGTATTAACTCTATCTCTGTGTCCAAGCTCATCAAGCAGCTGGACATTAAGGAAGTCATTGAAATTGCAAAAATTGGATATGGTCGATGCAAAATCACTTTTAAAAATGGCTTGGCCGCAAATGAATTTGCAATTGATTCTAGACTTGCTGTTTATGGCTACCAAGCAAAAATATTTCTTCACTTTATCTCTAAAGTAGGAATTATATTTGACATTCCCACGGATGTTAGTATGGATGAGCTATTTGAAGGAATCAAATCACCGATTCCGGTAATAAAATTGGTAAGGGTTGAGAGGAAAAACAAAAGCGACGTAAATAACAAAATCTTAACGCAGAGAGTTAAAGTTTTCTTTAAGGGATTGGAGATCCCTGAAGAAATTGTATATGGTTACTCCAAGATTCCGGTCAAGTTCTTCATACCGTTCACCCAATGTTACCGGTGTTTCAGGTATAACCACTTTGCACAGCACTGCAAGCAAAAAGTTTCTGCCTGCAGGTCTTGTTATGGCGCTCATGGTCAGGAGGAGCCTTGTAGCATTTTGAAGTGCGTAAATTGTAAAGAAAACCACCCTCCAACTAGCAAGGATTGTCCAGTAAGGGAAAGGTCCTTTGCTATAAAAAAGCAATGACAATTGAGAATCTATCGTACAATGAAGCGAGAGCAAAATTCAATTCAGTTTTTACGAACAGGTTTGCGGATCTTGATCGTTTTGATCCAGATTCTTTTCCGGCTCTGCCAACTACGAAACGCAGCGTTGCAGTCTCCGTGAAGGATAACACGCAAAAGGCAGCACGGGCAGTACACAGTATCTTTCCCTATTCTAAGGTCGCCAGCATCTCACAGAACAAACTTAATGAAAAAAAAAATGCAGAGCTCACCATGAAGGAGTGGAAGGAGGCAGTCGCGGTAGAGGGAACAAACTCTACTAGAGCATCTGTGAATCACCACGCTACCTCTGAGTTTGAAAAATTCATTACTGGACTCACAAAAGCGGTAAATGCTCACTTTGTAACCTCGATGGCGGGTAACGTTTCTGTAGACCCACATGAAACTCTTATGCGTGTTCGAAATATGATTAACAGATTCAACATAGAATCTGATCTTATAAGTATGGCATCTCCAATGGAGATGCAGTAACTCAATGCAAGATTTTCTATGGTCAAAATAGTTCAATACAACATCCAAAGCTTAAAAACTAATAAGAATTCTTTTGAATTTTTTATAAACAAATATGATATCGACATAGCCCTGATATCGGAGATTTTCTCAATAGATGAGTCCAAAGATTATACTAAATTTGTCAACTTTAATTTAATATGCAAAACAAGAAATGATAACTATGGAGGAGTTGCCATCGTTCTCAAAAACCACATAAAATTCAGAAGAATTGATTTTGATACGGAATTCGACATTCTATGTGTCGAAACGACAAATTTATCAACGAATTTGACAATTGTATCGGTGTATTTTCCAAACTCTGTAAAAGTTGTCGATTTTTTTAAACAGATGTGTAAATTAATTAATTTTATGGAACCAAAAAAAAATGTTTTGATTTGTGGTGATTTCAATGCAAGGTGCAAGCGTTTTGGCGACAAGCTAGATTCGGTAAGAGGTAACAAATTAAAAACCCTGATTGATTCATCGTCCTTCAGATGCCTTAACAATTCTGAAATAACTTTTAAGAGTTCACTCACGGACCCTAACTGTGTTGGCTCAGTTTTGGATCTCTCTTTCACAAATTCTGACACTCCAAACCTTGAAATTGATAACAGTAACTGTTTCAAACATTCAGTGGTGCTCAACCTTATGAACGTATCTAAAAGAAATGTTCCAGCTGAGGTCTTAAGAGCTATTTACACCGAAAAACTCACGTCGTTACAAAATGAAGGCGTCACAATTTTTGCAACAGATGCTGCTGTATTTGATACGACTACAGGATGTGCTGTTTGTAACATTTCCAATGGAAACAACTTTCTTTTCAAAATTGATAGCAAGGTTTCATCGCTTACTGGAGAACTTCTGGCAATTAAAAAAGCAGTCGATTTAATCATTGAAGATAAAGTCGCTAAGTGTGCAATTTTTACTGACAGTAAAAACGCTTGCTTTCTACTGAATGATCCGTGTGCGGAGAACTTCTTAGCAAGGAACATCATCAACACCCTTAATAATAGCTGCGTGGAACACATCGTCTTTATTTGGACTCCAGCACATATTGGCTTCATGCCCAATGAAACTGCTGATTATTTTGCAAAACATGCTGCTGCTGCTGGCTGTCTCATCCCGCTACAATTCTCTCTTAAGGAGGCGTGCTGTAAAATCTACAACATCCTGAAAGCACAATGGAATGAACTCTTCCTAACTACCTCCCTTGAGAAAGGGAAACTTTTCAACAAAATCTTCAATGAACTTCCTTCTAAGCACTGGTTCAACAAATTGAATTTCACGTCCTATGAAATAAAACTCTTAAATCGTCTTATGTCGGGTCACACCTATAATAAGGTCTATCTATGTATGATCAAAGCTGCAGTTTCAAATTTATGTTCAACATGTAATGTCATTGAAGACGATCATCATTTATGTTTTATTTGCTGTCAGTACTTAAGTGTGCGTCAAAATTACAATTTCCACAAAAAATACAATAATCTGGAAGAGCTTCTAATTGCGAAAAATTGGGCTGACTACCGCGAGCTAGTTGACTTCATACAAGATGCGAAAATTGATATTTAAGCTCCTTTTTTCATTGCTCAACTTCCTTATCATCAGACAACATTCTTCTTCTATCAATTTTTGGTTTTTTATTTTTCTCGTCCATCAATCAACTTTGCTATTAAATTGCTTCTTTAACATTAATATTTATCAATCATTGTGACTCGTTTCTTTGATATCATGAACTTTTTGATTTTTCATTCATATCAATAATTAGTTAATGAGTTTTGATTAACTCGTAATTGGTGATGGCTGCTATTTCCTTATATCTTTGGACTGGCCAATAACATTAAATCTCAAAAAAAAAAATAAATAAAGAAATGTAATTTAAAATGAATATACATGGAATTAATTGAATATTTTGTCGTACATCCAACAATATATGAAATTTTGCTGAAGAATAGGTTTCTGTCATATTTAAGCCGATAAACCGTAACTGGCAAAAATATGCAAAAATTATCCAACCGGCCGGAAATTAATGGTAACTTACCGGTTTCTTAGCCGCCAGTGGTTTGTTAATTAAATTTAAATGTGGCTCAAAATCTTGGCCAAACTTCTCGATCAGATTATGTTCTGCTAGCTGCTGCGGGCATTCCTCTTGCTGAACTAACTCCCATATATCTTGCGGAATGTACAAACTAAGTATCAGCCCGACCAGTATGCCAAATACAAAGTAATGGTTACGACTGAGCGTGGACTTTCGCATGTTGGCAGGAAGTTTTTAATTTAATTAAAGCTAATAAATAAACCGCAGACGCATTCGCGGAGAGGAGCAAGTGCACCAGACCAAAAGCCAAACAACTACCGACACCAACTTTCTGCTTGTTGGCAATGATCTTCAAGCAATATGCTTCCCCCAAACTGCTGCCAGCCAATCTTTTCTGCTAACACTTGGATTTTCACTTTTTGCACAGCATTTTTGCATTATTGCTTCACCTTTGATAGCTGATTTTATATTTTTAATCACCGATTGCAAGAATTTGCTTTACATTTTCTAAGTTATAGCTTGGGAAAGGGAATAAGAATTAACCTAATTTAACTTAATGTATAATAATTGAACTAAACAGAATGAATACAAAAATTTTTGCGAAAAAATAAACACTTCACACGAGCCGGTCTAACGTCAAACTGACGGCAGTGTTGAAATTCACAAAATCGTATGAAGGCAATTTCACACTTTTTAAGTGTTGCCGTTCAGCAAGACTGTACAGTTCGTAGTACGCATTCTGTGCGATTCCGTGCATTTTTTGGATCACCTTTTAATTAGTTCCAACTTAATTCACAGGTTCAACCAGAATTTCTCTGTTGTAAGTTTTTCAACTTTTTCAGACCATTTTCCGATTCACTTAAAAATTAATTTATTAAATTTGGATTTTTTGATTAAAAATCCGAGTTGTTTTACTTCATTTAAAAATACAAATTGGACAAACTTCAAGCGCGATCTAGATGCTACTCTGGCAGACAGTTTCCCCCTGGTTAAAGTAAGCCTGCAAAACCATGAGATTGACTCTCATGTCGAAAATTTTAACTCAATAGTTATAAACTTAACTGATTCGCATTCGGAAAAAATTGAGCTCAAAAATAATAAAATATTTGTTTCTGAAAACTTTCATCTTTTTAGAATCAAACATACTTGGCAAAAAGATCTGAAAAATATTTGTACAGACACTAGAATAGAACCAACGACGAATACAATATTTTATCGAAAGAGATCCAACTCCTTAAGATTTTTATAAAGGAACAGATTAAATAAGAGCAAGCCAGAGAATTTGAGAAGAGAATTTAAAAATCAAACCAGGTCCTTCAGCTTATAAGCAATTTTTCAACATGGTTGGTAATAAAAAAATCTTTCTTTTCTAAAACTTCGGTTAATGGCACGGTCATATACGATGATGTAAAGAAACATGAAGCCTCTCTTCAGCACACTCAACATATTTACTCCGAAAATATTCCAGATAGGCCTGATGTGGTTTTTTTTTAAAATGTTGTTTTAGACAAACTATCTAGTCTACCTCCCTATGCTTCTAATTTTTGTAACGGTTTCACTTCCCTGAACAATGAGGATTCATTCCATTTTATAAAACCTGAGTCTGGAAGTGATTCTTAAAAATCTCAACAATAAAAAATCGTGCGGATTTGATTAAATTTCGAATTTTATCATTAAAAGATTTCCACCATATTAATGGTAACTTTTAATAATTGCTTAAATAATCGATACTTCCCAGATAAATGGAAGATCGCTAATATTATTCCTATCAAAAAGAAAACAGATAGTACTGACTTGAATGATTTTAGACCAATTTCGTAGTTATCTAATTTGGAAAAGGTTTTTTGAACATGTTTTAAAAATGAAAATTAATATGAATCTGGGTGAGAACTACTTATCTTCTTCTCAGTTTGGCTTTAAAAGAGGACACTCTACTGTCCATGCTTTATTAAAATTCCACGACGATGTTTCTCGTAATCTTATCGAAAAAGCTTTCGATAAAGCATTTCACGCGGACATTCTTTTTAGACTGAGTGAACTAGGTTTTGATGGATATTATTCCATAGTTTTTCTTCTAAATCGTAAATTTTGTTTTCAGTCTTGTGATTCGGTTTCTGAACCTGGCCTAGCTAAGAGTGGAGTTCCTCAAGGTTCAGTGTAGGCACCTCTTTTTTTAATATTTCCATTTATGACTTCCCACATGAGCTGTATGGCTCGAAGGGTATCTTATATGCCGATGACTGCCTTGTCTATGCACATCACGAGTCTCCTATTTCTGCGTTGAACATAGTCTCAAGGCACCTGTGTGATATATACTAGCCTTACAGCAATTGGGGCTTTCGTATCAATGCCTTCAAGTCTGAGGCGATTTGCATAAGGAACGCGTCGGGTAAATCCTTCAGTGCTGTTGTACCAGAGAGCAAGAGACTAAAACTGCTCTGAAATGGTGCTGAAATCTTTTTTAAAAACGACATTAAATGTCTGGGAGTTTTGTTTAAGCAATTGCTTAAATTCAACAAACATGCTAGGATGATTTTAAAGAAAGCTTTTAAAATAATGGGCATGTTTTCTAGTCTTTTAAGCAATAAAAAGTTATGTCAGAAATCTAAACTCTTGATCTATAAAGTAAGCATCGGTTTAGTTTTGCTCTATGCTTTCCCGATTTGGTTCATGATATCTACCGTGGTTGCCAAAGAATTGGAGGTATTGGAACACAGGGTTTTGAGACGGTGTGTCGACAAGGAACTTTGAATCCTGGGTTAAGCATTATTCTAATAAGTTTATTTATTCTGGAGATTTATGCTAGGTGAATCCACTCCCAGTACGCCTTTGATTTGAAACAACATTTGTTAATAGACTGTCATTTCATAATAATGAGGTAATGAGCTTAAGGGAATTTCTAATCTCAAAAATATTTAAATTGGTCCGTTACTGATTTTCTGTCTACTGTTGGGATTTTACATGAGGAGATAGCAACTGACTTAGATTTTGACACCCCACTGCTTCCTGGCTTCTGTATGAAATCTATTGCTAGAGCGCATAGAGGATAAATATTAAATAAAATTAAACTAGTTTTTTAAATTTTTTGATCTATGTTAATATTAACTCTGTACCTTAACTTTACAAAAATAAAGTTTTACCTATATTCAGACAATATAGACATCATTATGATAATGATTTTAAATTTTATGTTAAGACTAGTTTTAAGTGTTGTGTTTAGCTTGTATGTATATGTAAATTATAAATTTGTTAACAGAGTCATATCGTCTCACCGCTTTTGTCATATGCCGGGAGCAAGCATTGTATTGCTTTATTATAAAAACGAGACAGTCATATGTATTTAATGTTTTACTCTGAAGCTTTTTCTTTATTTTTTGCCATTGGAACAACACAACTATAGTTCTAAGTTTTCCATGTATCTTATTTCTTGAGGAGAAAATGAAAAATAAATTGTTTAAGAAAGACTCAATAAATTTGCTTTGCTTTACTTTACTTTAGTTTACTTTACTTTACTTTACTTTACTTTACTTTACTTTACTTTACTTTACTTTACTCTACTTTACTTTACTTTACTTTACTTTACTTTACTTTACTTTACTTTACTTTACTTTACTTTACTTTACTTTACTTTACTTTACTTTACTTTACTTTACTTTACTTTACTTTACTTTACTTTACTTTACTTTACTTTACTTTACTTTACTTTACTTTACTTTACTTTACTTTACTTTACTTTACTTTACTTTACTTTACTTTACTTTACTTTACTTTACTTTACTTTACTTTACTTTACTTTACTTTACTTTACTTTACTTTACTTTACTTTACTTTACTTTACTTTACTTTACTTTACTTTACTTTACTTTACTTTACTTTACTTTACTTTACTTTACTTTACTTTACTTTACTTTACTTTACTTTACTTTACTTTACTTTACTTTACTTTACTTTACTTTACTTTACTTTACTTTACTTTACTTTACTTTACTTTACTTTACTTTACTTTACTTTACTTTACTTTACTTTACTTTTCTTTACTTTACTAAAAAAAAAATCAAATATGTAGGCAAATGACAAGGTACTATTGCTGTTGGAGAGAAAATAATCAGTTTTATGGCTACGTTGTAATAATTAACAAAGTTGCATGTTGACCAATTTTATGAACTATTGGTAAAGATAACCAATTAAACCAACCTGACCAACTAAACCAACTAAAGGCCTGACAAAAATAGACGGGACCAAAATTAACAAGTTGCATTAAAAAACTTAAAAATAATCGGAGAAGAGTTTGGGTGAAAGAGTGCTTTAAGAAAAAAATGACCTATAAAAAAAATTTCAATAATCTCTGCCGAGAATTGTTTATCATCTCTTTTTTCATCTCTTCTCTCATTTCTGCAGACATGACTAGAGGTTGTTCGTAAAATATGTAACACTTTTAGGGGGTAAGGGGTTTAAATTTGTGGCGAAGTGTGACATGGGGCAGACCGATCGTGAGTTAAGGCATAGGAACATTTTTGAATCCAGTTTTAAAAATATTCAATTTTACTCAAATTAATTTTATTGTAAATATTGATTTAAATGTTTGTCAATATAAGAAAGCCTCTAATAAAAGGAATGGATCACAAGCCGAAATTACAGCTAAAAATATGGTTAATCCTAGCAAGGGTATAAAAGGCTTTAAATAAGTGTAGCAGGTTTGAAAATAATTTTTTTTTTGTTGAACTGTAGTTGGAATTTACGTTCACAGCAAACAACAAAATGTTATAAAAAAAAACTAAAACAAACAACAATTTTCACTTTTTATTTTTCACATTTGCAATTTCAATTATCGCCATTGGTTGGTATTCTTGTAAAGGTCGTAAAAGCTTTCATTCGTGTTGAGCTCTGTTCCCATAGTCAAATTTTTCATAAAATTGTTGATCAAGCACCATAAAACCACGTGAAATTTCAACAACGTGAATGGACTTTGTCAATTTAAGTTCTTAATAAGCTTTACATGGCAATTTTTTCTCTCGCAGAGATGTGACGGCCGAACAGAAAAATGAATTCAATTGAAAAAACATTTTGTGTTATAGTAAGTTCAAGGTATATTTAGCAAGGTAGTATCATCTCGGAGCAGTGGGTACCGCAGCTGTCAAAGACATAGAATATTATAATTTGCAAATTTGATGATTTCTTTTACCTTTATTCGTAAAAACCTGGGTTTGACAGGTGCGGTACTCAGCACAAGCATTTTGACTACTAACACAGCCTTGTCATATTCTACCTTGAGTACGTTCACACCTAAGACAAATGAATAAATTTTATTATCTCCTTAATAAGTGTTCACACTTGTTTAATCTCATGTTGTTTGACGGTTGTTTTTGCCTTATCATAATATGTTTATTTGAATTTTTCTGTACCGAAATTCTGTTTTTGACATTTTTCTTTCAAGGATATGTGTAGCTGCCTAAAATAATAGTTTTATAATTTGAACTATAACTGCCAAGCTAAGTAACTGCTAAGTAACTACTTTTTATTTTTTGCCCTTTCACATTGGTCAAGAATTGAATTCAATTTTCAGAGTTTGTAGGCAATTCGCCGCAAATCGGAAGCGACGAAGTGGAGAAAAAGTTGACGGTCTCGATGTCTCTGTACCGTACATTTTTTCGCGTTCCCTTTTGTTCTTTTCACTTTTTTCTCAGATTACTTCATTTTACTTTTTGTATAGGGTGCTCTCTCTCCTTTTAATTTGTTGGCTTCAGTCGCTTTCGTTTACTTGCTTTAGATTTTTAGAAAACAAGCTTAAAAGATATGAAATTGAATTCAACTCTTGACAAATGTAAAAGCTTTCGTCAAGTCCAAAAGAGAACGTAAAAAAAAATTGCTTTCAATTCTTGACCAATGTGAAACGGGACATTATATTTTTAAGGACAAAGTACAAAACGAATTGAAACACAACATCTTTTGAGAATAAGAACATAAAATCTTATTAATATTAAATACACTTTATTTCCCTTTTTCCCTAATAAGTAAAGCTACAAGTTTTGACTGCCAAACAATAGTTTTTCAACTCCGTTCTTAAATTTTTCCTTTAAATGCGCCGGAGCGCTAGACAAAACATAGGAAAAAAGCCGAACGAAGAGGCTTCATCGAGCGACAATGAAAGTGACCAAACTGTTGTGGAAAATGAAGATGATGAAATTTCATCACTTCCAGTGCAAATAAAATGCTTGAAAGCATCTTTAGTTGCGTTGGAAAAACAAAATATTGAACTCCAACGACTTGTGCCAACAGCAAGTGCATCCATGCCAGGCAGCCACTCTGCTGCTATCTCTTCCACTACCTCTACCGCCGACGTGCTGCCGCCGCACTTAACCTCAAACGTAAACGCCACCAGCTCTATTTTTAATGCCGCCATACCTACTCTACAAGCTGATGTAAATTCAGCATCTTATGTTGCTCACTATGCCGCCTCGTATGCTACAGCCAATATACCATCACATTATGTCGCCAATGCCGCCACGACAGTGATGTCTGCCAACGATATCCATTCTGCCAACGTTACACTGCAATGTAGTACACAATTTATAATACCACATTCTGGAGCACCAGGGGTTGCTCATTCGTCGCGTCCGGGCACTTTTGCCGCTTACTGCCCGCCCGGTATGTATAATTGTTATCCATCAGTTTCTCATGCCAACTATTCACATAATTTTTGTGCTTCTAACATGTTTTTGTCATCACGCACAAATGGAGATGCTTTGGAGTTTCCAAGCTCAGCTCAGCCGCCAAGTCATTGCCAATGTTCGCCCCAATGAACCATCAATATATAAGAAAATTGCAAGATCTGCCAGAGTTTTCTGGCGCTCCTGAACAATGGCCACATTTTTTTAATGGCATATAAAGAAAAGACTGCTGCTTACCGATACTCAAAACTTGAAAATTTGACACGCCTTCAAAGAGCTTTCAAGGAAGTTGCAAGAGAGCAAGTGTAAGCGCTAATTATACATCCAAACAGTGTAAATGCAGTCATGAATATGTTTGATTTTCGATTCGGGTGCCCGGAAATGCTTATCAGGAGCCAAATCACAAAAGTGAGAGCCTTTCCTAACATTTCGTTTGCAAAAATTAGCGACGTCATTCCTTTTAGCACAATGGTTGTAAATTTGGCAACTTTTCTAGAGAACGCAACGTTGCTGGAGGAGTTGGTCAACAAGCTGCCTATGAGCAAGCGCGAAGAGTGGGCTAAGTATACCTGCAGTATTATGCCACGATATGCAAATACAAGAGAGTTTTCCAATTGGCTTCAAAAAATTGCCACATACATTTCACTGGCTGTCGAAATGTTGCCAATTAAATTTTCGAACAATGACAATGAAAAAAAAGTTAAAAATTTTAAAACAGTGTTGCACAAGAAAATTAGACTAACTGCTTGCTTTGCCAAGAAGGACACCGTTTGTACAAATGTAACAAATTCAAAAATCAGTCTGTTGATGAGAGGTGGAATGTGGTAAAATCTCACCGACTGTGTTTTTGTTGTATGCGGTCGGGTTACGTCTCTCAAAATTGTCCTCAGCGTCGAGAATGTGGTATATCTTCCTGTCGTAAATGCCACAACCGTCTTTTGCATAATTATGAAAGAAGTCATGGATAGGTGCAGCCAAGCGCATCGCTCGTTGCAAGTTCAGATTCATTGTCGGATAACAGTTTAGATATTCCAGCCGCCACCATAGGAACTATTGCAAATGATCCATTGTACAAGAATTCAAAAAACGATATGATGAATTGAAAGACGTTTCAATACCAAGCTACTTTAGTAGTTCGCCTCAGCTTTTGATCGGATTACCTCATATAAGTTTGGTACGCAGAATAAGTTTCGTAGCTCATTAGACCAAATTAGGTTGGGTACTTTTTGGCTCAAATGAGGAGCACCTTATGGAAGCTACAATAAGCTATATCGACTACAAAGAAGAAATCTTAGAAGACCTGCAGAAACGAGTAGAAGATTATTTTAGCATTAAAAATTTTGGAACAACAAAGGTGACAACAATTGTATCAGAAGCTGATAGACGAGCATAAAAAATTCTCGAACAAACTACAAAAAGAGTTGGAAATCAGTTTGAAACGAGCCTTTTGTCAAAACACGATGACGTCGCATTCAGTGAAAACTACCCGATGGCTCGTAAACGTCTTGAATTAGTCGAGGGCAAAACGGCACGGGACCCAGAGTTGTTGAATTGGTATAAATTAAAAATAAATGAATATTTAACAAAAGGATACGCCAGGAAGTTATCGCCGTACGAAAAAAGTCAAGCTGACAGGACGGTATGGTATTTACCGCATTTTGTCGAGCAAAATATAAATAAAGATAACAAGCGTCGACTCGTATTTGATGCAGCAGCCAGCAATGGAAGCATGTCGCTGAAGTCGATGTTAATGAAAGGTCCGGAGGCTTATCAACCAAAACCCTTATTGTCTATATTATTTAAGTTTCGACAAAGCCAGATTGGGGTATGCGCTGATATCAGTGAGATGTTCCACAGGGTCAGAATTAGACGTGACGACGAAAATGCACAACGTTTTTATGGAGAGATGGAGATGCAACGAAACCACCAGATAGGTACGTGATGAGCGCCATGATGTTTGGTTCTGCTAGTTCGCCGTGCTCGGCGCAATATGTCAAGAACCTTAATGCTGCACAATATAAGGACACCTACCCACGAGCTGTCACTGCCATCATTGATCGCCACTATGTTGACGATTATGTGGACAGCTTCGATACAGTCGAAGAAGCTATCAAAATTGCAAGCACAGTCGTCATGATTCAAAAGAATGCTGGATTCGAGTTACGAGGATTTGTGTAGAATTATTCAACGTTAATCAAAGCTGTCACAGTTAACGATAATATGACTTCGTCCACATCTATAAAAATAAATATGTGTCATGATAAATCAAACACTGCAAAAATACTGGGCCTATTATGGGATTCGAAATATGATCAATTTTGTTTTAATTTAAACTTTTCAAGGATGGCAAAGACAGTTTTAAACGGAGCCAGACGACCAACAAAACGAGAGGTCCTGAGCCTAACTATGTCGATTTTCGACCCTCTTGGGTTTTTGGCAAACATAACAATATTTTCAAAGCTACTTTTGCAAAAGCTATGGAAATTGAACGTCGAATGGGATGAGGCAGTTCCAGAAGAAATTTATTTAAAGGGGTACACATGGTACCAAGAGCTAAAAAAAGTGCTTAGCTTACAAGTGCCTAGATACTACAGTTTGCGATTCAGCGATTCTCAAGCAAGTGTGAAGCTCCATATATTCATTGACGCTAGCGAGGTCGCCTTTGCCGCCGTCGCATACTGGCTCATAAGCTACGAGTGTAGTGTCGACGTTGTATTCGTTGCGGAAAAGCCACGTTGTACCCCTGTAAACTTGTTGGAAAACGAGAATGTAATCCGATTGGGTGGACGCATTGACAATGCAGATTACGTGCCTTTGAACACAAAGAGGCCTATAATACTTCCAAAAGAGCATATGCTATCGAGCTTAATTGCAAGACACTATAATGAACTTTTCCATCACCAGAACCAGGAAGCTGTAGTCGCTGCAATACGTTCCAAATTTTGGATTCCGAATATTCGTAAGATTGTTCAATCGACCAAATCAAAATGCCACCTTTGCAAAAATTTGAGCGCCGTTCCAAATCAGCCACAAATGGGTCAACTACCGGTCGATCGCTTCTACAAATGGGTCAACTACCGGTCGATCGCTTAAACTTTAGGTCATGATACAATTAAGTCCCCTTTTCCACACGTCAAGTTTTCTTGAAAGCAAGCCGAGTTTGTGGGATAACGGAACATAGGGAAAGGGGAAGGAACAAATCTCCACAAAAATTTGACAGCTGTGAAACAAGCGTAAAAAATTTCACATTTTCGTCAAAAGTAGTATTATGTTTCGCTGCGGAATATCTATTACTATATTCCACAACATTTATCTAGCAATATTCTTTTCGCGACAATTTAATTGAACCGATCATTTATTTTGCTGTGAAAAGTGACAGTTGTTGTCAAAGATAAAAAAAAAGTTACATTCAAGTTGGCAAAGGAAGTGCAAGCAAAATAAAAAGTATGTTTTTAATTAGATTAATATAATTTTCGTTTTATTTTTTAAATTTTTCTTACTAATAATTGCAGTGGATAGCTGATTTGCCTAACATGCAGCTCTATCTTCTCTCGCATCTTCTCTCGGTGCTTGTGCTCGCATATACCTACAGCTGGCAGCAATTGGTTGACGACTTGTCCAGCTGCACAACAAAGGACATCATCCGTATGCATATCCATTCTGAAAGGTTTTTTATATTAATATCTCCAAAAATTTTAAAAATAAAAGAACTTACATGATTTTCTGCTTTTCTGGTCAAAATTCTTGCTTTTTTAATTGTTTCGTCAAAATTTTTAAGCTTAACATTAGCTGTTCGTTCGCAACATTTTCTGCTGTCAAAATTTTCACGCAACATATAAATGGATATTGCCAGCGAAATGTCACGCAAACGAACAGAGTACTATGCTTTAGGCTTTGCACTTTCGGTGACCCATTATTTTAACGCTACTATTTCACTTGCACACATGAATCTTTCTAATGAGTTACTCTCTTTGCTATTGCGGTGTCATGTTGCTTTCTCAAAACTTGATCGTCAAGGATTCGTGTAAACTGAATCCTCAAGTTTAAAAGGGGATGTCAAAAACTTAACTGTCAAGACGTAACGTGTGCAAATCGGGACTAAGCAGTCATGGTAGTGACAGCTGGCTGTTTTCACACAAGCGGCGGCCATGGATTGTCATTTGCCTGTATATTTTACTATTTTTATCTTTACTTTTTCGTTTCCTATTTTGTATAATTTCTCACAAGTAATGATCGCCAAAAGAACAGTCGCTACTATCTTGTTCCTTTTATCATATTCCGGGTAATCACATTGAAATGGATTTACTCGAACAGTTTTTTGGGCTTGGCTTTATCGCTGAATTTCTTTATTCATTCAAATCGTTTTCTGTTTCTTTTGTGATTTCTTACGTTCTGGATGATCTGGTTTTTATAGCTACATTAAGCAGTTTCGCTAATATCGCACACTAAATACAAAACAGTCAATGTAATAAATGTAAAACTATTCATCAATGGAATTTTTATTATACTTAAAATTCTGCTTCTGTTCTTTCCATGACCTTTTGATGGATGGAAAATAATTTGTTTATATTTTGTGATAAGGTTTCATGTAGGAGCAGTATTGAAAAATTTGTTGGTTGTTATGATTATACTGAAAAAACAGAAAAATATTCTTACGCTTAATTGAAAAATAGACAGTATTCAAAAATTTGTTGGTTGGTATGAAACAAAAAAATAGTTCAAAGTACGCAAAAATAATTATAGAGACTTAACTGAGAATTTTTTCCTAAGTTAAATGGTGTTGATTTTATAAGAATTATATAAAAACGGGGGAATAATTTTACTTTAGGACCCATACGATAATACGATTTTTTATAAAAATTTTTCATGTTTTGTTTATTTTGTAAAAAGGTGAACCATCAAGTGTGAAATATGTAAAAAGCATAATATAACGCTAATAAAGTATTTAATAATTTAAAGTATTTTTTCTTATAATGCAGTAATAATAACATATTACTGCACCAAAATGTTTAGGAGGCCCATATACATAAATTAAAACTAAGAAAAAAAAAATATTGAAGCATGGGACCTAAAGTAAAATTATGGCAAAAATGGAATGGATATAATATGCAATTTCACTATGTGTTAATGTCCTTTTGGGCGATGGAAGAAAGCATTAGAAGAAAATTCGAAAAAATCGGTAGAAAAAATCGTCGCAATATCCGGGTTTATAAATTAGTACAAGCCTTGCAAACGAAAATTCAGTTATGCTTCAGAATCCATAAAGCAAAGATAACAAGATAGGAAACTTAAAAAACATAACCTCAAAGAAGGTGTGCATGTATTTGTGAACTGAAAAATGCAACCCTGAACGCCACTCTTGTTCTTCATCGGCCGCAAACTCTAAAAGAAATCACTTTGCAACCCCTTAAAATAATGCATATCATTTGTTTTTGATTACATAAATATTTAAGTTGGGCTGCAATAACAAGTTTGCAGCCTAAACTGATCATTGCATCCCCTTATTTTGGTTCATATATGCTTTCAAAGATTGCCAATTTCTTCAGTTGTTGTATTTGTCAATATTTTTGAAAAATTTAATTTTTCACAAACCCCCGTTAGTTTACACAAACCCCCGCTATTCGAGGTGAGATAAGAAAAAAGAACGCTCTTCTTCTTTTTCTGCATTTTTCTGCTGAAACTTCGTTTTCAAACAAGAAAAATAGTGCATGGATTGAGTACATTAATGTTTTAATCCTTAAGTTGTGTTACTGGAATCTGTTTAACACCCAAATAATTACATGCATGCTCTTATTTTGCTTTTTATCGCCAAACAAAAATTGCATATTTTCACATAATAAATGGATTTTGATTTTCACCACTACCGATTTGTGAAAGTTTCATGCCATCAGAGTTGCCAACTCTGATTGTTTTCTTAAGAATTCTCTTGGATGGCATAAATATTGCGCAGGTGCGAAATGGCATATGTTTATCTCTAAGCTTTATAAAATTGCATTGATCAAGTATTTGCGTAAAATATAAAGTTGGATTTAATGGAACTACTTAAATCTGTGAATATTATTCTACATTAAAATGCATATTTAGAGGAAGTAGAAGCAGTATTTGCGTATTTGCTCTCATGAAGTTTCATGAATATGGGGTAATTTTTTATTAGTTTTAAAAAACCTGCTCATATTCATTTTCGTGAAGAGCTGACTACATTCTTTTGTTCATGAACTGTAGAAGTAACCGCATAATCACAGAATGCTTTGGTATTGTATTTTCATTGCCACGCTGCTTAACATACATACACACAAACAATTTAAGACATTTCAATGCCTTGAAGTGAGGGTTAGGAAAAACTCTCAAGTGAAGAGCATGATTACCTTTTCCTCATCAATATTATCCAATTCACGAACAGCTCGTTTTGCTTTCTTCATTCGTGAAGAAAAAAACATGAACGCTCTTTCATTATCTGTTTAGAGTGATTCATTTCTCTTTAACAGTTTTCGTTCATATATTGCGCTCCTCAAAAAAACTGACTTGAAGTGCGCTCTCTGCATTTCATTCATTAAATGTTTCTCGCTCGCAAGTTTTGGCAATTCCAAATTAAATTTATTACAATTTTTTCACTAGCTCAAAACAGGCCCTTAATAGGAAAAAAATTAACGAAAAACATTCATAGCTCCCCGGGGTGAACTAAAGATAAATGTCGAAAATGGTTTATATCGTCCGTAACTGGACCCCTAGACGGGTCAAATGTATTAACTTGTCCTGTAATTTTTTGGTCCACAATATTTCTTTTGAACATACCTACCCCCTATCTGCCACCCTTCTGTGGGACCCAATGCGAAACCACAAAAAGTGTCGATTAGTATTCATATCTCTCCAGAATTGGCCCCTAGAGTAGTGAAATGTATGAGCTGGTCCTATTATTTTTTGCCCCTCAACATTTCTTCTGAACACACCCACACCCCATCTTCCACCCATTATGTGCTTATGGATCAACAAAAATTTTGCATCAAATAAAAACAAGCGATTTAAAAATTCACGAGCGATAGTTAATTCAGCCGCTTGTACGGGAGTGGCCGCTTGTACAGGAGGCTTGGTCAAAACTGATTTTTTAAAAAATAGGATATTTAAAAGATTATTGTGCATTTGTAATAAGGAGGATATTACTAAACGGATCAGATTTTCCGTTTAGTAAAT
Source organism: Coremacera marginata (assembly GCA_914767935.1). NCBI lineage: Eukaryota > Metazoa > Arthropoda > Insecta > Diptera > Sciomyzidae > Coremacera > Coremacera marginata. The sequence continues at coordinate 75,278,503 of OU612046.1, read as the reverse complement.
ACAGTGTTTGCAACTTATCCCTTTTTAGATATTTGAAGTCTATTTTTATGCAGTCCAAAAATTAAGCCACTTCAAAAGTATCTATTTTTAGGAATGTGCTATTGGAAATTTTTTTCTTTTCGTAAAAAATACAGTTTTATCATTATATTAAATTTTATTTATATAGACTTTACATTTCTGCTTGGGTTTTAAAAGTACAAAAGCAAGAAGACTTTTAAATTTCCTAAAAAAAATTTTAAATCCATTTTTTTTTTTTAATTTGCTCAAAGCGCAAGCTTAGTTTTTATATGATTAGTTAAATATGGTTTATTGTGTAGTGCCTTTGTGTATGCGATGTATGTGGTGTCAAGGCACCACTTGAAAAACAATTTAAGAATTTTAAATTAATTTTTTTCACATAATGTTTCATAGAAACTGCTTCAAAATAAAAAATAGTAAAGCTTATCTGAAAAATATAAAATTTTTTAAATTATTGTGTGGGAAAAAAATGTTAAAAAACTATTAAAAATAAAAATGGAAATAGTAACGACATAGTTTAAACTCAATTAAGGCAAAAAAGAAACACATCACATGATAGTTTAAGTCAACTTAACTTATACGAATGCTAAAATATCTAGTTAAGCGGAGTTTAAACGTCCAATTTTGATGAGATAAGCTCGGCTTAATTTGACTCGAACTCAAAAACTGGCACTAAGTATTTTATTGTATAATTTTTAGATGAAATATAATACGGCTTAGTCAGCAAACCTTTTAACTGCAATTTCCAACATTACGTACTTCATTTCTGAATTTTACAGGAATAACTGTTACATATATAAATATATTCCGAACACTATTTTGTCTCATAGAGAATAAGAACATATGAGCAATAATGGATATATACTTGGGCAAGTAATAACAAAATATATTATTCTACGTGATTTTTATTTTTATTTATTATATTTATTCTACGAGACGCAATTTATCTTCTATGATCATCGTTGAGGATTAATAAAAGATATTTATGTGTAGCTAATAACAACCAATCCAAACATTACAATTTAGTGGCTAAACAGACCACTATAACACCTCATCGATATCTTAAGTTTTTTTTTTCATATTAAAAGCTAGCCTGAAAAAAGTTAAATTGGCAACTCTACTACTGACAATGAAATGAAGAAAAAATTTATTTCATTCATAAATTTGAACAGCTGATATTTTAAACCCGAATCTTCCATGTAAAAATTGTTTACTTTTTGGAAGAAAATATTTTTTTTATGTATAAGAGTAAATTTAACATCAAGCTACAGTACAACAATAAATATGTTTAGCCTATTTGATAATAATTAATGCACTTTACAGATAACTCTTAAGTACCATAATTAGCAACTGACATATTCACCTCACTATTTTTGCAAATTGACAGTTGAGCAAAAACACAGCCAGATGAGTGTTAAGAAATTCGTGGTGAACGAATTTCCGTGTACGTGTGTTTTACTTTAGGTGAACAAGGATTCCCCACAGAAGTTTCCTATCTTGTTATCTTTGCCATAAAGTAGGCGAGTGAACACCAACAGGCTGCTGGTTGTCAATTTTCCCAACTAACTTATAAACTCCTACCGCCCATTTTAGTATCTCTTCCTTTTTTTCGTTCATGTCAATCCAAACCACCCAATAAAAGGCCATTAGGGTTTAAATTACTCGAATGATAAAAAATCAATAAAGTTTCTGCAAAGCGTCAATCTTTCGAAATGTCCTAGTTTTTCTTTCGATACAGAAAATTGTAAAAGATTTGGTAACTTTACTGCAGCGGTTGAACAAGCACTGGAGTAAATTTTGCTGTCATTGAAACAAAGTATATTTTTTTCACATTAGTCATCATCGCAGAAAGAAAAAAATCCAATTCGATTAAACCAATTCGTTGTTTTTTCGGATTTCCTTTAAATGTAAATAAACATTTGCAAGATAAGCGCATATCTTGTTATCCAAGTGAATTGTGGAACAGCGGCTTGTGAAAATTACACGAAAAACAATGATTTTAAACAAAATGTGAAGAAAAACTACAACAGAAAAAAAAACAAGAAAATATTTCTATACTTGCTGCTGCGAGTGCGCTGCGGACAGACTGCTTGTGAAGTGCGAGCAGAATTTTAATTACATTTTTATATTTGCCAAGTAGTTGAGCAGCACGGCATGCATAACTAGCAATAGGCGAGAAATAATTTAAAGCACAGAACGAAGCAACAATTACTTGATTTTTGAATTCACAAAAAATTGCGCTGTTCTAATAATAGCAGCTTTTGTTCTTTTAAAAATAAGTAAATGTGAGCGAATTGTAAGAGGAAGTGGACCAGTGCCCAGTCAAGAAGTCAATATAAACGGTTGCGTATCGGAGTAATCCGTAAAACAGTGAGCTACAGAATAAGCAGAAGGAGCAGTGAAGGAAGTGGTAGTGTTCGAAAACGAACACATCTAGTCAGTGGCTGAGGAGCAAAGTCAAAATAGTAGCAAAGGCAAGTGTCAGGGCGGCGCAGTTGAGTTTACTTGGGCTTCACACAAAAAACAGACGGAAGCACTGTCAGGGGATATCTTGCGCTACGCAAGCGACTTAAGTTATTCTTGTATCCACAATATACTATATATATAATTTAGTTTAAACAAAATAATACTTGAACCGTACATTCATTCATTCCTCAGTGAATGCAGTGTCTGCGGCGGGCATCTCAAATATACCAAAACAAGCACACATCAATAAAAATAAAAAATATTGCGCATACGCTTAAGTGGCCGAAATTAACCTGAAGAACTATAGTAAATCTCATCTTTCTTTGCAGTGTATGAAAAATATTTAATTAAAAGCTGAAAACTGGACTCGCTTTCGTATTGTGCATAAATATAAATTTAAAATCACGAAATCTGTTCATATTAAATTTTAAATTATTCCATTTAAATTAAGAACCGGTTAACGATAAAATTGTTGACTATTAAAACTTAATTTATTGATATTTTTCAACAAATATTTAATAATATCTGTTTAAGTGGTTCCTTTCATGCCAACGATTTCTCTCCTGCTTAGTTCAGGTAATCGTTCACTATTCTTAAGATAAACGTATTTTACTTTTTCATTTAGTTAACAATGTGAATATCTATGCATGAAATACCTCGCTTGTGTGCTGAAATGTGGCAACTGTTTGCTTTGCAGACACCTGCAAAACAAAAAAATAACGACGAGCAGATTATTTGCTCGTTGGATCGTTGTTTTTATTTACCAATCGGTTTCTAATTAAGCGAATTTCGTTTAAACTTTATAATTTCAAAGAAATAATAAGCGTCGATTACACATATTCAGGAATTATAAAGTCAACAGCTTAAGCTCTGTGACTTATACACCTCTGAAAAAATAGTTTATTTGAAATGTTTTTGTAATATTTGGCTTGCTATGATTTAAGTCCGTGCGTAACCGGGTTCTCGGTACGATTTTAAGTAATGCCAATATATTTTAATATAATGTTTAAAACCAATTTGCGTTCCAAATTTCATACGTATTGCATATGTTAGAATGCGTAAACAGTAAAAAATTGTTTTCACATTTTTGTGAACTTGGGTCTCTTTTATGAATCTCAAAATAAATAAATAAAACACAATAAATGTTTCCCAAAGGCAAAAACTTTTTTGCCAAAAAGAGTCGGTGAAGTGAGGCGAATGTTAACAGACAAATTGAAAAAATTTGAATAAAATTCAAATTTCAAATACTTCAAATTTGTTTAGTTTATGCAGTTTTATACGCATACGCAATACGCAAGCATACGATGTGTCTTAAACCCCATTAATATTTTGAAATCACCAAAAAAAAACGATTATTTATGCAACTTTAAATTACTAAGAAGTACTATAATCACTTGTGATTATATTTTAAAATAAAGGCGTTTAAAAACTTTTAGTTGTCAAATCAAATAAATTTACAAGAATACAGGTTTGCTCTTAAATGCATTTATTATTTTATGTGCTTATATTAAAAACACATTTGTATTACACAATATTTGTAGTTTTTTGAATTTTTAAGTGAATGAATTTGAGTAAACAAAATAATCACATGGTCTGTCGAAAATTAATACCAGTCCATATAAAACTGCACAATATTGAAATTCACATATAAGGTGACCACCTGTACTGAAATGATTGTAACAGTACTCAAAATTTATGCCATGTAGCTTGTACCAAAGAGAAGCGTTGAGTACACAGAAGTGTTATAAGTATCGAAATATTTTACACCAAAAAAAGAAAAAATATGAAAAGACGGCTTGCGATCCTCGCGTTTCCGAGCCAGAGTCCGAGTCGTTTTTGCAGCTCCTGCTCGCTACTCCATTATATAGCTATAATGGATAGCTCCACTGGATAGCTATAGCTCCACTATAGCCATTTGTCATTAGGTTGGATCCAATTACGAGCAATGAAAAGTTTATCAACTTTTTCTCACAATGTGCAGAATGTGTAAATTGTCAACAAATATTTGAACGAACTGTATCCATCTGTAAATCCTTTCAGTTTCTAAAAAATGTTTTGCCTCCCGCTCACGAGCCGTAAGGAACTCGAGGTCTGGGGCCCTATTCTCTAACTGTGGAAAAAGCTGTGTACACTAAATATTGTATACACATCCAGTTTCCGATTCACTAGCTTTGAAAATGAGTTTTTAACTTCCAAAAAGTACACAATCAAATATTTTATTCACCGAGATTTTTCCTGTGAATATTTGGTTTTTGTTGTAAAATTGTTGTTGTGATATACCAGACGTAATTTGGGATTTTTATTCAGCAATTTTATTTTTTATTCAGCATGTCAGTGCATATTTAGTGTACAAAATCAATTGAAATTAAAAAGTGTACACTTGCAGTGAATATGAATTTTTCAATTTTGTGTACACAAATTTTCTACACAGTTTTATCATCGAAAAATTATTTTGATAGTGAACCGTACGATTCTGAATTGTTAAACTTTTTTGAGGAAATTTTTAGCCCATTCAGTCACAAGAAAAAACAGAATTTTTTTTGGCATCCGCTGCAACATATCTGCAGTTATTACTTAACCATTCCATCTCAATTTTGTCAGAAAAGATGATTTCCCTTCCAAATTTTATCAAAAAGGAGGTTTTTTATTTCAATAAGAGGATAAAAGGAGGATCAATATTTAACGATTACATTACAAACATTTTTCAAATTTTAGTTAGAGAACTGAATACGAAATACATTATCAATATCTTATTCCAAGTGCATTTCTTTAAATTCATCTTCGTCAACTGTTCGTCGTTGGCCACATTATATTTAAATTTCGACAGCACAGAACGTATACTGAGAGAGTGTAAATGCGTTTTACTCTGTTTCTTGCATTTATTTTCGCGCGCGAAGTACAGCACGTCTCCAAAGAGAAATGTTGCGCGACATGATTATAATGGACAACTGCTTTCGTCATTTACAAAAAATTATTTTTGTTAAACTTAATTTTGCTTTAAACTTCCTTTTATTTCATACTGTTTCTGCAAAAAAATAGAAAAATGGCAGCCATACTAAAATAATTTGATTTCTTATATCTGCTTTTGTGGGTTATCGAATTAGAAATAAATTAAGCCGGCGACAATGGCGCGCAACAATGTCGTCACAAAGTCTACAAAAATAAGTCGCATAGGAAATACATGTCAATTAAAAGTGATAATTGGCGGTGGTCACTTGTTGCTCTCAATGTGTTCGGGCTATTATCGTTGAAAATTTGTGTTATAATTTGAATATGAAAGGAGGATGATTGGAGGATAAAATGAGGATACAAGGCGAGAAAAGAAGTTCAGAAGTTTTTGAAATTTTTGGCTTAAAAAGGAGGAAGAACATCCCAAAAGGAGCATAGATGGGATGGTTAGTTATACTTAATATTGAATCAATAATTCTGCGTAACAAAAGTGTTTGGATTGATAGGTACTGTATAGAACTATCAGTCGATGAGGTACGAATTCGATTCGCACGTCGGGCCAAGAAATATTTTTAATATATAATATTACATTTTCTTGTTATAATAAATCTGAGAAAATGGTGTCTCGAAAAAAGTGTCGTTTTTGTGATTTCACTAAAGCAAATCACAAATCGAGGCGTATGAAGCTTTCTTTCAAAAAAGCAAGTATTCAAGATTTTTTTATTACTTTTTTCTTGCATGCATATTTGCTCTATTGGAAGTTTTCGTTGTAAATTTACTGATTAGATAAATAATACATTTCTCATTTTCCTCCTGGGTAAAAATCGATGGTTAAGCGCACTAAAGTGAAAAGTGCTCTTTTGACAAAAATGGGTTAACTGTATTTTCCAACCCGTCAACTTATAATCTATATTGTGCAAAATTATTGTCGTAGTGAATGTTTTTATTTGCCTAAATTTTTCAAAAGAAGGTGGTCACCTCATTTTTGCATACCTTTTTTCCTTTTTTGTTTTGCTATTCTTAACTTAAAGATTATTTAAAACGTAGGAACTAACCAAGGGTGACTATGGCAACAATTAGCAGTAGCAGCAAAAGCGGAATAATATTATTTTTTTCTGTTTCTTATTAAACATTTAATTATGTTTTAAATTTTTGTTTTTTTTGTTTTTTTTTGTTTTTGACTGAATTTATTATTTTTGTTAATACAATTATGTGGGAAATTGAACAATTATGTTCTTTACGTATTTAATTTTTTTTATTAACAGGTTTTATTCTTGCCTTATTCTTGCATGCCTTGTTTTTTTGTTTTGTTTTGCTATTTTTGCTTAATGTTAGGGAAAATTTGAAGAAAAATTTTGAATACGTAAGAACAAAATAAGGAGACAACAATAAGAAGTGGCAACAGCAGCGAAATAATGTTGTTTTTTTTTTGTAGTTCTTATTAACATTTAATTACGTTATGAATTTTTTTTTTTTAATACAATTAAGTGAGAAATTTACAATTTACAAAGTTTGTTTGGATATTAATAAAATATTTATATCGTAATGGCAAATATCACATATCATAATGACTTTCTTCATCGTATATCAAAGACTTTAGGCCATTGTAGAGACATTAAAATAAAGTATGATAGCTTTTAAATATTTTATTTTGGGCTGAAAATTATTTTTATTAAAACATTTGGTATTTTTAGAAGGGGCACTGATGCTAATTTTGGACGCATAAAACATTTTAGCAAAGATAAAGTAAATAATGTACTAAATATTTTGTTTTTTTTTTAGGTCTAGAGAATCTACTTAGTCAAAATATTGGGCGTGGTCAAAGACTTGATTTCTGAATGTAAAACAATAGGAATATTCTCTATGTCTAGTATATGGCGTTGCACAGTGCAAGAATAGGAAATGCGGAAATCCGTACAAATCCTACAGCACTGACCCAATTGCATATTTCCAATTCTTACATTGTGCAATGGCCATATACTAGACATATAGAATACCTTACTTACTTACTTAGGTGGTCGTAACAACCCGTGTCCGGGTTTCTGCCGACCTCATCAGCTCTCGCCAGGCGCCTCTGCTTTGCGCGCGTTGCAGCTGACTGCAGCGTTTTTTTATATGCGGCGTTTTTTACTGCTGTCGCGATGAGACACTCTTGTTAATACCATTGGTTCCGAGGTTGCGGGCGCCAGAAACCAATGACTTCTTCTATAGAATACCTAATATAGAATACCTCTAATAAGAATTCAAAGTTACATTAAGTAGTATTTTCCGAACATTACGGAATTTTCCTATCCGTGAATAGTTTTATTTTAATAGTATATGTATAAAGCTATTAATAATATGCAAAAGTAAACCAAATTCCTATTTGTTGAATAACATTGCAAATGTAATATAACAACTGGTCTCTGACTTAACCTCGTAAGTCAAAAAATCTAGGTTTTCAGGAGAAGCAAAAAACTGATTTTTTCCTAGGGGGTGATAAAAGTTGTTTGTATATTTATTATATTCAAAGTAGTCTTAAAGGCTTTATTGACAAATAAAACGGAACAAAATTAATTTTACATATCGATGCCTTAATATAGAAAAGGCGTATCTCAAAAGGCCCTATCTCAATAAGAGAAGGAAAAAACTTAATAAAAAATTAAGTTCTATAGTTTAAAATTTTTTGCAAACGCAGTTTTTATTAAAAACTTTTAGTAGTATGATGATGTAACAATTGTATTTACTGCAAGAACTGCAGAAATTTGTTTTTTATAAAATTTTTTATACTCCTATAAAGTGGAAAAAATTGAGATAGGGCATCTCAATTATATTAAGGCATCGATATCTTTTAATAATGATTTACCAGGTTACTGCTTTTAAAATTAGACTTCTTAGTATTGACTTACGAGGTTACGAAGTTTGGGTACTTCCATAAATTGATCTACATTATTAAAAAAAGCAAAAAACTCAAGTACATTTTTTAGAACACATTTTTTTTGTTGCAGAATAAGTTTTAAAAATGATATAATAATTATTTTAAGAAAACTTATCATAAGAGTTGGAGAAATTGGCCTGAAATTTTATAAAAAAACATGAATTATTGACTTACTTTTTTCGTAGACAACATTCGTAGTCAGCTGGAATATTTGAATTTAAGGGCCTCGGGAAGTTTTTCGATGAAAAAAAACACACCGTTTTAAATTTTTTTTAAGCTGTATTTTATATTGGACCAACATTTTTTTTACATTATTAAAGTATAACTAATGAAGATTTATCCCTGAAATTTTGGTCTAAAAATATTCGTCGATAAGGAAGAAAAGAGCAATGCCGCAAAAGACCTTAAAAAATGCGGTGAGCAAGATATCTGCAGACTGGTTCATTTGAAAAAAAAAATTTTTTCGGTTTAGTAAAGATTTGTTGGGTGTTTAATCATTCGATTTTTTTTTTTTGTATACATACTTTTTGATTTATAACCTAAAACGACCTCTAGTTTGTACACAAAAAATTAAAATTTCCGTTCCACGCCCGCCATTTTGCCAAAAATTAATATTTTACAAAAGTCAACGATTAAACGCCCCAGAACTCTTTAAAAAACCGAAAAAAATTTTTTTTTTTAGTTCAACCAGTCTCCAGATATCTTGCTCACCGCAAATTTGAGGTCATTCATGGCATTGCACTTTTATACCTTATCGACAAATATTTTTGAATCAAAATGTCAGGGATAAAAATACTTAATAGTACTAATAAACTCCAATAATTTTTCAATTATTAAGGTTATATTTTATCGAGCTCAAGGTCAATGTTGCTTTCCGAAGAAAGCAATTGAAGGAAAAACAACCAACAACAACAATACCCTATATAGAGTATCAATCACATAGCAGACTCATAGCAACTCATTAGTAGCCTTTTTTCGTGATTCTTGCTATGATCCACTAAGCTCTTAATTTTCTACTTGTTGCACGAATGCAATTAGTAAGTTACCCTGAATTGCGGTACGAGAATACAAATGATATGAAAGCAGCATAAAGTTCTTCTAATTTGTGAAGCATACTTTCAGGAAAAGTATGTTCTATTATTCGAAGATAGATCAAAGCTTTTCTAAATACTCAAAGATTTTGTTGTGCTAGTTGTTGCTCTTCTATTTCACAGTCGATCTTAGCTTCAGCAGTTAGCTGATATTAAACTATGACGACATGAAGATTTGCCTCTTTTGAAAACTTAGATTTTTAATTTATTGTGTGTAAACACACACAAATAATCATATTTCTTATAATCATATTAGGCAATAATATGCAATTATCACCATAACTTAATTTATAATTATATTTAAACTTAAACTTAATAGTTTCATCCTTTTTATTTATTTATTTATTTATTGATTTGGTTTCATCAATCAGAGACATTAACTCTTATAGACTACTTATGCAATACTTAAGGATAACGTAACATTAATAACAAAGAAGAATGAGAAGTTAAATAAGGAAACACAGTCATTACAAATTTATAATATATCACAGAACTATTACATAAATCGATAAGACTCAGTACGTATGAGATTTTAAGTATAAATAAAAAAAAGAAATTTAAATATAGGTAACACAAGAAATTAAATAAAGCAAACAAAAAAAAAAGAAAAAAAAAACAAAAAGACGGCCAAAGTTAATATCACTAAGAAACTTGAAACATTTTGAGAAGTTTAAGATTTATTTTAAAGCTATTTCTTGGTATATTGTCAAATATATCAATCATGGGCAAGACCCGATTTGCTTCAATGGTATTGTGGTATTGACTGAACGAGGTTCCAGTTAAGTTTGAAAACCATGTATCTTGTGAATTTTCTTTAACTCTTTCAATTATAAGAGATTGTATGGAAGAGGATTCCATAAAAGTGAACAGAATTCTAAATGTGGACGTACTATAGATATATATAGACTTTTGAGGGCGTAGGGGGTTCTTAAAATCGGTAAAATTCCGTATAAGAAAGCCTAGCATAGAGTGAGATTTATGTATATATATATATATATATATATAAAATTGCAAAAAAAATAAATCTGTACATGAAATATTTTTTGAAATTCCTTTTGCGATGACGCGATTTTGAATGACGCGGAGTCCAAAAATCTCATTTTTAAAATTTTTGTCTGTCTGTCTGTCAAAGCATCACGCGAAAACCACTGGATGGATTTAAATGAAACTTGGCATCTAGGTTCCTTATATCTCCGGTCATAACATAGGCTACTTTTTATCCAGTAAAAACGGTTGGACCCTGTAGGGGGCGCTGCGATCGGGTTCCAGGCATTCTTTTTTTTAGCTTATCTCCGAAACCGTTCATTCGATTTGCATGAAAATTTGTAAATAGAGTTCTTCGGATACGGTGAGTTTTTATAACTTATTTACTCTGTTCTATCTTGAACATCAGAGGTCGCTGTAGTACAAATCTCTTAAGAAATCGTGAAAATTTTACTAAATTTCCTAATTTTACTAAAGGATTTTCGTGTAGGGCAACTGTTTTGGCGTTATCTCTATTGCTCTGTTTCCAATACTAGAGGGCGCTGTTGTACAATTTGTATGTGTGCATGTTATGAAACTGATCGTACACGGCTGCACCGATTTTGATGAAATTTTTTGTGTGTGTTTAAGTGGATCCTTGGATGGTTCAGATTCGCAATTGGGCCCGGTAGGTAATGCTGTGATCGGATTCCCCGAATTTTGTTATTATAGTTTATCTCCGTAACTATTCATCCGATTTACATGAAAATTTGTATTTAGGGGTTTTCAGGCGCTGTACTTTTTATGTTTTAAAAGTGTCTAAAAACTTTTTTTTCTGCGCTATCTTAAACACCAAATAGTGCTGTAGTACAAATCACTTAAGAAATCGTGAAACACTCAAAAACCGCTCATCCGATTTAGATAACAATTTGTATATCGGATCTGATTTTCGATATCGGATATGATATCGGATTTGATTATCGAGTATGGAAAGGGCTTTGGCGTTATTTTTTAATTCTATCTCGAAAACCAGAGGGCGCTGTTGTACAAATATCGCAAAAAACTCAAAACAACTCATCCGATAAGCATAATTTTTATAAGTGGTTTTCGGGTGCCCAGAAGCGCTGTACTACAAAATACAGTAAGGCGTAGCAAAGCGCGAAGGGGTGATAAATATTTACTTTTCTTCTTTATGTGTATTTATATACCACTTTTTTTTCGAAAATCAGGACAGCTGATGCCGAATTCTGTGGTATTTGAGTACGAATTAAAACATGCACAAGTCAGTTGCGTCGTAAGTTCGCGTTGTTTTGAGATTTCAATTTCTATTTTCAATGCTAATTTAATTTTTGTCCAGTTTCCTCGCGAATTGCCAAGAATTTGTTTTTGCTATGATTTTTTTCAAAAATGAGCAATCTATTGAATACAATATAAAACTTCAAAATTTATTTTTGCAAGCGATCGGCGGCACGCACACACAAATCACGATTTCCCTAACTTTTTCTCATAATTTTCAAATGTTGAAGCTACATTTTGTTCATTTCGCCGAAGTTACTGGTTTGAAAGATGCACACATAATCCCTTCTAAAGTTTGTGAAAAGTTTTTTTAAATTGACGAATGAAATCGAAAATTATTTATATCAACTCCCGAGGGTATTCAGATAGTTGATAATAAAATTTATGTGGTCTTTAAAATTTAAACAAGGGTCCAGTCCAATAGAATTCCAAGATCTTTACTTGAGGTAACCCTCTCAAGTTGAAATGAATTTATGGAGTAAGGGCTAATTAAAGGAAATGATGATATACAAAAAGTAAAACATTGACATTTGGAGACATTGAGTTGAAACTTATTCAATTCACAGCAGGTAAAGATTGAGTCGATGTCTGATTGAAGTTAATTTACATCAGCATACGATTTAATAGATCGGAATAATTTAAGATCCTCCGCAAAAATAAGGCATTGGGAATGATGTATGACCGTCGACAGATCGTTTATAAATAGAAGGATCAGGAGAGGCCCTAGATGGCTTGCTTGGGAAACACCAGATGTAACTTCGAAGATGTTTGTTGTGAAGTCCTTTACTATTACGGATTGAAGGCGGTTAAAAAGGTAGGATTGGAACCATCTCAAAAGATTTGAATGACTTCCAAGGGAGGCCAATTTTAAAATTAAAGGCTTGTGACAGACTTTGTCGAACGCCTTCGCAAAATCAGTAAATATGACATCAGCTTAAAGGCCAGCTTCAAAGTTTGTAATAACAAAATTGCAAAAGAGTGTCAGGTTTATCAACGTTAATTTACCGGTTAAGAACCCTTGTTGTTCAGGGGATATAACATTTTTGACATGAAAGGACATTTTGTCATAAATGATTTTATCGAAGACTTTAGGGATACAGGAAAGTTTATAAATATAACTTTTTATATTCTGTTTGGAACCAGATTTATGGATCGGGACGATGTGAGAATGCTTCCAATTATCTAAAAAACAACCCGCGGATAGAGAATTCCTAAATATTAAGAAAAGGGGTGTTGCCAGAGATAGGGCGCAATTTTTCAATACTGTTTGAGCTATACCATCAGGGCCTGCAGTTGGGCACTTTTTTAGGTTTGACAGAACAACAGAACAGATTTAATATCTTCTATAGAAAAGGATACCTACCAAGTGATACCGGATCTGGATTTGAAGTCGGGGAATAACAGACATAAAATAATTAGCAAACAATTTACATATGGTTTCTGTATTGTCCGAAGAGAAGTCGAGATAAAACATAGAGCTTGGTAGTAGTCCATTCGATTTTCTTTTGTTGTTGAGGAAAGTCCAAAAATATTTACTGTTTTCCTTGAGTGTTTGTTCAGTAGAGGAGATATATGAATTGTAAAGGAATTTGTTAAGTATGTCAAATTCATATTTAAGGGGCAAGTAGATGGTTTTAAGATTAAGGTTTAAAGTGTCTTGCATAAAGCGATTATAAGCTTTAATCTTTTTGTTTCTCAAGTTTGCGGTCTCCTGTTAAACCAAGGAGGGTTATTATTACTACAAGTCTGTTTCAAGGGGATAAATTGACAGATTGAGTGTTTCAATAATGATAAAAAGCTGTCATAGCCGTGGAAAGATCAGTTTTACGAGAGATAAAGTCCCAGGAGATTGTAGATAAATAATCATTCATTGCACCAAAGTTAGCTTTATTAAAATCAAGTGTTAAACCGCGATTAATGACTTGTGTTTGGTATTGATAAAATTAGAATTCAAGAAGAAGAGGTTTATGATGATTAGTGCCATTAAAAATTGGTAAAAGCGGAACCTCGAGTGTTACGATAAATTCTTTATTAACAAATATAAGATCTAGAGTACGATTATTATCATTCGTAAAGTTATTGATTTGTAATAAATCATGACAAAAAAAAAAAAAAACGATTAATAGAACCTCAGTCTAACTATAAGCATTTAATGGTAAAAGGTAAGATTCGTCGCAATCGGGCTTCCAAATAATACTTCCCAAGTTGAAGTCACCAGCAAACACTACATGTTGAGAAGCGGATAGATTTTCGGGAACTGAACGACAATTTTCATAATGAACATTATAAAGTTCAAAGGAGCTTCTAGGTGGGATGTAGCTTACTATGAGAAGAAGTTCAACGCAATTAGAAATATAAAGTTTGACAATGAACTGATTGACGTCAAAAACAACTGATTGAGAGGCATTATTATGAGGAAGACTTGTTCACTTGTGAATGAATTTTTAAATAAAGAGCCATTAAACAATTCCGCGGTAAACTGATGTTCAGAAACCAAGTTTCAGAAAATAAAATAAAATCATATTCTAATGAAGTAGATAGCGTGTTCCTTGGCACGTGCTCGCGGACCGGGGCATATCTTGGTCGCGGTATAAATTTATGAACTACCGTTCCAACCGGCCGTAAACTCATTGATAAAATGGAGTTGAAAATTGAGTCATGCACCAATATATTAAATGATGATATTTCTCGCTCTTCATTAGAAGGGAGTTTATAGCAGATTATTGGTGCTGATTAAAATGGAAATTTACTGTTGATGTGAGTTTTAATGTAATTTACAGTCGTAGAAGCAGACAGTCTGGAGATGAACAGCATTTTACGAGGGCCTTTGAACAGCAACTGATTGACTGAAGGAGGAGCAACAAAATGCATTTCATTAGTAGTTGATACTTCAGCAGAACGAGGCAGAGCTGCTACAAGAGCATATATTGCAATCGCAGTAGATATTTCAACAGATCGAGACGGAGCCACTTTAAAAGCAGAAGAGCAATTTTCATCAGTTTGAGTAGATGTTTCAACAGAACGAAGCGATGATGGTTTCAAGACAGAAGAGCGATTTTCATCCAGATCATGAATTATAATCGATGAAGACGTGCAGCTACCAACTTTATTAACTGTCAAATTGATTTCCATCAGTTGCAGTAGATGTTTCAGCAGATCTGCTTCCGGAGCAGAAGAGCAATTTGCAACGTTTGCAGTAGATGTTCCAGCAGATCGAGGCGATGTTTGTTCCAGAGCATAGATGTGATTATCATCAGTAACTGCAGGATCGTCCAGACCACGTATTCTGATTGACGGAGACGTGCAGCTTACAGCTGTATTAGCTGACAAATTTCAGGACGTATTCATATGGACAGAATATCTACTGCATATTTTCAACACTTAATATCAACGACAGAAGAATTTTGTGTTTTCAATCCCGGTCTGAAGGATTTATTATAATTTTAGTTTGAATATTTCTTGAAGAAATAATGGTCAACATAATGGACTTTATAGGTCCATGTGTTGTTAGTGTTTTCTTTATAAGTTTAACATAATCAGCAGATACAAATAATTTTCTTATTTTTATTCCTTTCTTTTATATTTACGTGAACAGAGTAACCTTCCATTTGGTTGTGTCCAACAGCAAGGAACTTTTGAAGTATTAAAGTTTTATAAAGGTTTTGTGCGCCACATCCATCACTTTATAGAACAATTGAAATGACGTCAGTCATTACTTCATTTTCCAAAAAACAATGAGAACCAAAAAATGCGGAACTTACTAATAGAGCTATTTCTATAAAAAAAGCAATATCGATTTAGCCATGTCCGTGTGTATTTGCATCTCTGAACACATTACGTAATTATTAATTAGTAATTTTAAGGCTATTGCGGTGAATTTCAAAACATAAACTTCTTTATAAAAAGTAGAGTTAGGAAATGAGCCAAACCGGGTGAGAGCTATGCGTACCTACTATACAAATTGACTGTATTTGAACGGTAAAATCACTTAAAAATCTGCAAAAATTTAAAAAATGTCTTGAAATTTTGCACATAAGCTTCAATATTTCTTATAAACCACTGCTATGATATTTAGCAAAATCAGATGAAAACCACGTTATCAAAATAGGAAAACCTTCGTAAATATATAAAACTGAATATCATCGTGTCTGTATGCACCCAAATTTGTTTATCCGACATAGCACATATGTATTCTTTTATATAATGTGAAGGCTTTGGACTAGAAAAGTGGGCGTGGCATTTTGATTTTAATCGAACTTTTTCTATACCATGTGTCTGCCTTCAACAAAATTTTACACATATTTGAGCAGTCTATAAAATAAAACGGTACTAGACAGCATGAATGTCACCAGAGCAAGGTTCATTTATACAGGTTAAGTCACTTGAGAGAAGCTCGGTCGAACTGTCAGAATGGATAAAAGCAAATCAAGAAAAAAAAAACTGAATCTGTACAATTTTTAGCTAACAGCTACTTTGACAGTTCGAGCAAAGGCAGAAAAAGAGTGCTTTTCTCTCAAGTGACAACCTATATTAATGAACATTGCACCAGAGAACGAAAATAAACGAAAAGATATCCGAACTGATTTCTCAGAGAGTGATACAAAGTCGATATTTTTCATTCGAATCGTTAGTGAGGGCGAACGAAACACGAAACCTTTCAGTGGAAGAGAGAGCTAACGTAATTTTTATAATTTTTCTAAAAATTTGCTAATTTGTCAGTATAAAAAACGAAACAAAAGCAAACGTTTCATTAATATCACTGTTATGCATAAGGCATTGAACGATAACACAAGACTTGTTTGCGCACAAGGTTGATTAATATAGGTTAAATCACTTGAGAGAAGCTCGGTCGAACTGTCAGAATGGATGAAAGGAAATGAAAATGATGAAAAGAAAAAAAAATCTGAATCTGTACAATTTTTAGCTAACAGCTACTTTGACAGTTCGAGCAAAGGCGAAAAAAGAGTGCTTTTCTCTCAAGTGACTTAACCTATATTAATGAAATCTGTTTGCTGAAGTAGTTTTACAGCAAATTATGATATTAAAAAACAAAGGAAGGAGAGAATATGCTGAGAATTTGCTAAAGAAACTAAGCAAAAATAAAATGAGCGCCAAAGAATGCGAAGTAGAATATTTATTTTGTTGTTATCCGACGACGATCGTTTAATGAATCGTTGTTTCGGTTTCATTTGTGTCTTTGGTTACACAATTTTTGAAGCGAAGCTTTTTACTCCTCGTTCTGTGATTCGCTTGGAGTGAAATCTGAAAAATTTTCGACAGATTTTTTCTTGGAAATTTGATGGTTTCTTTGTTTGCTGGCGCTTATTACAACAAGAAAATTTAATACTTTAATATTAAATACTAAAAATATTTTTTGGCCTGCCCGTGGGGATCGAAACCACGTCCACGTGTGGCCACTAGGCCACACAGACTTGTTAGTAACAGTTGTTAATTCAATCCTAATTATGACAGAAGCTATGCTGCAGTAGATCGTCACTATCTATCAATAGATAGAAGATTGTGTATTTGCTATGCTACAACTATCAAAAATTTGCTTTTATTTGCCTCAAGGTGTCTCCAGCATCGGTTTGTTTGTATTGTGAATGCGTTTGTGGTGCTGTTGGTACGAAGAAAATTAGCAATGCCCACAAGTGCGTTGACAAGTGCATTTTTAAGCGTCAAAAAAATAGATGATATCAATAAATATGGAATTAACAACATAGAGTGTAAATTATTATCTAGAGATTGCATCAACTCTGCTAAATCTCTGGCATGTGTTAACAGAGTTATTTACTTCACTTAAAAACGTGAATGAAAAAACTCGGTTAACCTTTGTTAACACATGCCAGAGATTTAGCAGAATTGATGCAATCTCTAGATAATAATTTACACTCTATGTTAACAAACGCATGAATGAGTCAGTGCAGCCAAGTTCACAACAATGTGTGGAGAGTTAAAATGGAGAGTCGCTGGCATTATATGCCCATCAGAGTCCTTCAGCGATGGACTGCAACTGCTTTTATACTCAGTTTATACTTGTTTTTTATATGACTCATTCTCATTAATACCATGCAATACATTTTACGCCATCGGTGTCACTTACAACATCAATGAAGCTGCAATAGCCGATCGAACCAATGTCAAACACTGTGCGATGTGTGCTTCGATTTAAGTGCAACATATCAATGTTTGAATAAAATGAGTATGTGTATAAACCACAGCGCAAGAGGAGCAATGGTTATAAGTATGCATTCTTTTGAGTATCTGTCCCGTGTACCAACGGGGGTTGATTCGAACTTCAGCTAGGCAGTGGTACTCAAAAACAATAAAACCCGCGCAAATACAATGAAACCAGCGCAAACACTGCATGTGTACTCAACTCTTTTTAGAGTATTGCAGTATGGTAGCGGAACTAATTTATTACAATGGCTGTTTACATTGTAATGGGTAGCAAAAACTGAAAAATGTTTTAACCAATCTGAACCCAATTTTATAGAAAAATTAAGTTTCAAATATTGCAAAATTTTAAAAGCTCGCAGTGATTAATTGTATTTGCATTTTACAAGAAATAATATTGAAAAGTGCTGAACATACAACTTACCATTACATTTTTGTTTTGTTTTAAAAGTAAATTAAATAAAATATTTAACATTTAATAATTTTGGTATTTTATTTCAGTAATATTCACACAGAACTTTGTTTTGTTAACAATTAAACAATAATATTGATAAAATAAGGCGAAAAAAAACAATTCAAAAAATACAAGGAAATAAAAAAAAGGAAATAAAAAATTTATATATATCATATATAATAAGTCCTCGCACATTTACTTTAAGGCGAAGTGTTTAATAACGATGCAGAACAAGTTAATATATAATGTTTTATATTTTGTAAAACTTTCAAGTAAAATCGCGTTTTTAAAGCTATGACTTAGGTTAATTTTTTTATTTTTTGACATTTTTATAATATGAATGCAAAAATAGTAAACTGTCCACTGTTTTCGGTCCAAGTCTATTTCGCTTCTCTGTAATAATATTACCTGCCAATGAAAATGCACGCTCAGCCGCTGCACTACTTGCAGGAATAGAAAGAATGTTCAAAGCAAATTTTGATAGGCGGGGATATTTTTTAGAATTAATCCTCCACCACTCAATTTCATCAAAATCTTCTGTTATTTGAACGATTTCTCTACAATATCTTTCTACTTCTTCTCTAGGAGTTTCTGGCATTGAACGTGCTGATTGCAATAGCAATTTTGGAAAAAAAAACTGAATATTTTGTTGAGGTGAAGGTAATGGATTGACAGGAGCTGTAGCTGAGATACTTGATGGAGTGGTACTTGCAGGAATTGAAATTTGTGAGACTGAGACAGGTGAAATTTGAGGAGGGCTTGTTGGGCTACAATTTATCGATGTGGAAGGAGTATCTGATGACTGTAGTAATAAAGCTGATTCCGGTGTAGAAGCTGGTGAAGCATTTTCTGGATTGTTAATGTGAGAAACCACAAAATGTTTAATATTGCTGAGATCGTTGTGTGGAATACTTGCAGCAGGTGGATACAAAAACAATGCAGTCTTGTGCCACAAACTCAAATTTTTTACCCAAATATCATCAATGTTTTGTGTAATTGTAGCTTTTAAAACCGCAATGGGAGCTATGTCTGCATTGTTAGGAACACACAAATCTTTTATTTTGTCGATTGAAGGGAAAACGTAACATAATGAGGGAGAGCTGCAAAGATGCATTTTCTTAAAAACGATTTCGAAGTTGCCGCAGAGGTCAACTAGAATTTTAAGAGTCGAAATATTTATATGTAATAGTCGTTGGTTGGTTTCATTATCATTAAGTACTTCATTTATATGGAACCAATTATCTACGATAGATTTTAGCATTGTATAATTAGAATTCCATGGTGTAGGGCATGGGTTCTTCAAAGAAGTTGGCAACCTGTGCTGCAAGTTCGCTTTTTTAAAATAGTCATTTAATTTGAAATCTTGCTGGTAATGCAAGGTGACGCCTAAAAAGTTTCGTTTTACATAGTTGTCAGTCCACATATCTATTGTAGCAGATGCACCACCACTTTTAACGATGTCGTTGATTTCGCTTCTAAATTCTTTTTTTTTTTCTTCTGCTAACTTCTGCACCTTACGGGATACTGTTGTAGGGTCAGGTAGTAAGCCATTAATATTGACATCAACTCAATAAGTTGCACCAATCTTAATAAAAAACTGCACGAGTTTCACGAAGCCCGACCCACTGATTACCGAAAATGGACGGCAATCTTCGATAACCCATTCTGTGCATGCGTCAATAGCTTTATTTTTGTCATCTTCAGATACCGTTTTTAAAATCTGTGGCTGATTGAAGGCTTGACAACACTTATGTTTATTTAGATTCGAGGTGTTATTTTTGTTGCATTTTAGTTGTTTTCGGCACGAGCGACAGTATACCAATCCTTCCAGTACGGTTCCATCTTCTTTTAAAACTTCTGAAAGTATATTCCAAATGAAGCTTTTGCCCTTGCGTCTTGGCGACAAGGTGTAAATGCCATTATCAATTTGTTGCGCAACAAAAGCTACATTGTCCGACATTGTGTCAAATCTAAAAAGAACCAATTTGATTCTATTTATTTTTCTGTGAGACTGTGAATTCAATTCAATAATGCTCATTAGGGCGTATCAAAAATCTTAAATCGAGGTCAAAGGGATCTCAAAAGTTCAAGTGGGTCGACAAAGTCTACAAAAAAAATTGTTATGGGAAAACATAAAGGATGGCTAAAGCCGGTGAGTACCGACAGTATAATACCCTACACCACTTCTTTCCATTCTCAAAAATTGGGCGGACGCCCATTTGTGACTCAGAACTTCATATCGCTGCGGTATAATCATTTCACCAATTGAAATTTCTTAGTTTATGTGAAAAGTCTTTTATAACGCTTTACCATTATGGTTTGTGTGGTAGGTGGGCGTGTCTGTGGGCGGATCATGTCCATTTTTGGCACACAATTTGATTTGAGCAAATATGTGCTGGCACTAATTTTGGTTTTTGTAGCTTGGAAACAACTAATTTTATAGCGATATTTCAAAAGTGGGCGTGGCAGTGGGCAGATTCCAAAATATTCAATAGAACAGATCCTTGGGTCAACTCAAGCATACGTATAAATTTTCATTTAACTTTTTTCACTCCTACTCCTTGTCTTGTGCTTACGGACAACACACAGAAGGACAGACGGACATGGCCCAATCGATTCAGGAGGTGACGCTGATCAAAAAAATATGCTTTTTTCATATTCACTTTTTCTAGGTGTTACAAACGTATGCACAAACGTAATATACCCTAACCATGAAAATTATGATCTTAAAATGCTTTGCTTTTAAAAAGGAATTAATTTTTTTCTCAAAACATAAGTAAGTATGCAGTTTTTGCAAATTTTTTCAGTTTTTCCATAAACTGTTTATAAGATTTTATATCAATTTCGGTTCTTTGAATATTTCTTATAAAATCTTATTTTTGAAATCAAAGCATTTTAAGATCTTGATTTTTTACTGTTTTTCTCAAAAAATAACTGTCTATGCGCGCGGTAGTGGTAAAACTTGTTTCCCGAAATTTTGTTCTTGTGAACTTTGACGACCCACCAAAACTTTTTAGACGCCTTGAATGCCAAATTCGAAAAAATGCGATTCGGTACGACCTAATGCTCATATTATCTACAAGTGTTGACGACCTGGGCTCTTTCAAATAGAGTTGTTTTTGCTTATTATTTTTCAGTTTATTGCTGAATACCAATAATTAAAACATTACTATTCTTAAGCCCCTTGACAGAAAGCTAACAAACAAATGTATATGAAGTTGAAAGGTCGTTAAACATTAAAAACGATAATAATAAATAATAAAATAAATACTTACAATATTTCAATAAAGTAATTGATCACAATAATTCAAAACCACACGTTTCACTGCAAAATAATTTCGTTCTTGCCACGCAAAACAACGCAAAGTAACTGCAAATAATTTGGGTAAAGAGTATTTGCGGTACGCAGTATTTGCAGTATGCAGTGCTTGCGCTGTGTGATTTTATTTTATCGCTTGTAAATGATCGTAGTTACCATTGCAAACCAAAAGTTTAAAAGATCATGCGCTGGTTATCAAACCAACAACTCAAACAAGCAGTATTCGGTAATACAACATGCTCATACACAATTGGACTCAATGTTGCAAGTATGTTCGACGCAACCATCGCAGCGTATGCAGTGTTCGGTCATACTGGCACTGCATTTGTTATGATAACATCGCAAGTAGCAAAAATGCCATTGCTTGCAGTTCGCTGATGCCCATATATGTAATTGGCGTGGAAATTTGACATTCAACAATATAAAAATAAGCAGTAAATATATTTTCTGTATATATGTAATTTATTTTGTTATTTTAAATTTTTGAATTTAAAAGTTAATTTATTAAAAAGAAAAAATTATTAAGCTATCAAATCTATGTAACTGCGAAAATGCTTTGCTTCTCTCGTGTGTCCAACGACGCACCTGTGTTTTTTTTTTTTTTGTTGTTTATAGTTTTGCACGTAACAGCAAACGAAAAACAAAACAGCTCAATCGTTCTTTTATTATTTCAATCGTTTTTGTTTCGTACGCTTGAAAGATCGAAACGTAACGAAATGGAACGATTTGTTATTGTTTATTTTCGTTCTCTGAATGTCACTTTATTTTTAATCTCAACGCATCAACATCGTTTGTCCGATTTTACCAAAATTTCGCACATATATTCTTTAGTATTATGAGCAGTTCATAGGTTGCGAACATAGTGAACGCTTGTCGCTGAGCCGAGCCGAAAAACTCATTGGAGCAATAAGGAAACCAAGGCATGCATCTCTTTTGCTCCAATGTACAGGGGGAGGGGATTAGGGTGGCGTGGATCTTTGATTTTTTGAAAACGAAATTCTTCTACAGAGTTTTTCCAACTTCAACCAAATTTTAACGAAACCGCGTTAACGAAACATTAACGATCACTAAAAGTTATTAAAAACTTATTATTTATTGATATGATATTAGAGAAACTTTTTTATTTTATTGATTTAAGCAATTTAAACATAAATTCATTTACCATGATGATCAAATCATTTGGACTGTTTGAAAAATGTAATTTTTTCTATTTAATTAATGTTTTGCAAATGTTTCGTAAACGTTTTTCTTAGTAAAAATGGAAGGTATTGGCTTAAAACAATGAAAATGGTGGATGCAAGGAGAGGCAGAATATATAAGATTTTTTTTTAATTACTAAATTATATAATTACTTAATTACATAATTACTTAATTACCCAATTAAACTACAATGGACATTTACAATAATGTTACGCCAGTAACGTCACGTCAGATGACTAAGCCTAATAACAAAAAAACGGGAAAATATTTTTAAACTTGATTACTTGGAAAATAGACTTCTATTATTTCAAAACCTTCTGAGAAAGGTTTTGTACAAAAAGTCTTGCCCAATTCGCAGAGTTTTGCAAATTTTGTAATCCAAGTCAAAAACTACTTCTGTTTTTTATTACGTCACGCCAGAACATAGTTTTGCTTATATCTTTAAATTCTTAGGATCGATTGTTTTAATTCTTTATTCTTTTACTTAATATAGTGCTACTTAATTACTACGCAAATATAAAAAAACATTTTTAAAAATTTTGTTTTAATACTTTAATTATTTTACTTAATATAGTTCTACTTAATTACTATGCAAATATAAAAAAATTTTTAAAAATTTGACTTTTTCATTCATTTTTTTAAAATTTTTTCGTACAAATCGAACGTAACGCCAGTTTGGAAATGTCTATATATTCTTTGAAATAATGAGCAGTATTAGTCTGGAAAATTGGTCGGGATTAAATAGGTGGCACTTTAATTCTTTTACACCGTTGGTATGAATTCAATCAAGTTTTGCACATATACGAGTATTCCTTAGGATAAACAGCAGTCATGAGTTTAGAAAAGTAGTTGTGATTAGACAGGGGGGCGTGGCACTTTAATGTTAATCCAACACTTCACTGTTTGTCCGACTTCATGCTGTCAGTATTCCTGAAAAGTAGGCGAGATTGGACATGGGGTGTGGCACTTTTATTTTAATCGAACTCCTAGAGTATTTTTTCGACTTCAGCCAAATTTACACATATTGTTCGACTTCCCTAAATTTTGTAACTATCTAAAAATATTCCAGATACTAAGGACATATTAAAAATTTGGCACAAGGGAGCAGAGAAGACGCAACCAGAATTAAATAAAACTATTGGAGAGACACCATCAATGTCGGCTTTAACGGAGTTTTTTACTTGACCTACAGTGCAACCTAAATAAGCGCGCGTTGCGTTGAGTTTCCAATCGCCACGCAAATGTATTCCCTCAACAGCGTATTACCTAGCGAAAACAATTCCGCTGCCTGTTCGCTGTCAAAAAATTCAATGTACTTCTTATGGGAATTTTATTTTCGTTTCTACAGCATACTGAGCTTTATATAAGAATTTATTTAAAAAATTTAATTCTCTCATATAATTTATATATTTTGATTTATGATCACCTTTGGCGGATTCAAATAATTTAATAGGTTTTTAGTTTTTTAAGGCTATTAGTATACCACGGTAACTTATGCGATTTTCTAGCTGAAGCTTAAGCTTAGTATGCTGTAGGAACGAACATTTTTGGGCACATAATTCTCCACGCGAAATTTTGGTGTAGAGTCAAAATTTTTTGTGTGGAGAAAAACCACTTAATAAACTAAATAAATTTGTTTAATAACAAATTCAACACTAACACATACTTGCTGCTTATTTTGTTATTGTTGAATGTCAAATTTCCGCGGCAATTAAATGTACGGGCATATAAATGCCAGCGAAAACAACTTTGTTTTCGTTTCTAAGTTTTAAACACAACAAAACAAGTTGAGGTACTTTTTTCTTTCGAATAAAGAAACCCAATCAGTACTGCAAAAGATATCATAAATTTTTAAAATTGCACAATTTGTAGTTAAAAACACTATTGGATTGCCGAGAGCAAATAAAGTTATAGAAATCAATTTATAGAATGAGTGGACCATGATGCATATTTGGTGGACAGATCGGACATAAAAACTCAGCCAGTTCATAATTAATCTATTAGATAAAAAAATTAAATCTAAAATTCTACTAAAGCTATTTAAATATGAATTTAGTTGCATTAGTTCAATACAGGCCCGTAGACAAGGGGTGGTTTTAGGTGTTCAAACCCCTCCCCCCCTTAGGGTCCAGAAAGTATAAAGCAATAACACAAATGAGACTATTAAAATCAAAATGTGATTTTTTTTTTTAGATAAACTGTGATAATGATGTTAATTTTCTTGAAAACTTTGCTTAATTATTGAACAATTTTTTTGGCCAAGTGAATGATTAATTTTGCTTATAAGAGTCATAATCATTATATTGGAATTCATCTCCAAGGAGATTGTATATTAAAAATCAGTTTCAATGCTCAAAAAGTCCCTGATATCCAGAAAAATATATATATGAAATTATGCCTAGAACGAATATAATTTTGTAAATTGAAGAAAATAGCTTGACATTTTCTATGCCATATCTACCCAGCAAACAATAGTTGACGACTATGTTAAAATTCCGACTAATTCGTAACTGTTCGAGTAAAATTCCCTTTTTTTCGAACTGTCTGAACGAAATCGTAACTTTTTCGTAACATTTTCGTTAGGACTCGTTACGAAGTCGTGTCAACCCCTTCATACGATTTTCGTTACGATTTCGCAATATTTTTAACGAAAAATATTTTTAACGAAATCGTAACAAACAATTCGCAATCTTTCCGTTTTCGGAATCCGATTTCGTTACGAAATCGTAAAGAATATCGTATGAAGCGGTTGACACGACTTCGTAACGAAATGTCGTAACGATTTCGTAACGAGTCTTAACGAAACTCTTTATAAATTCGTATAAAAAGTGAAACTGTTCCGATATTTGTTCCGATAGACAGTTCGATATAGGTATGAATTCGTCGGAATTTCGACAAAGTCGTCAACTATGGTTTGCTGGGTAAGCTTATTAGACCCAACATTTTTTAAAAAGCATTCATTTAAGTAGGTTTTTTTTCATTTTTAAAAGAATAAAGTGACATGAACGTAAAGCGAATGACTAAAAAGTTTGACTATTTTATTTTGTTGTGTTCTTGGTATATAAGACATCTAAAATTTCCAACTTGGCACAAAAATTTAGCCCTGTGCGAAGCCTTTTCCAAATAACAGGTTTCGGAAAATCACGTTAAATCTAGATATGCTTTTTTTCGAAAAAAAATTCTCAATAGATAAAGTTTTTGTAAAACATTTTATATAGTCCAATTCTATAATTATTTGATGATTTTTAAATCATGTTACCAACTTTTCATAAAAAAAATTAACAATTACAGTTTTTTACGCTTTTTTATTAAAGTTTTTTAAAATTATTTTTATTATATTAAAAAATTACAAAACAATTTAGAAGTTCAAAAAATTTAGTTTTTAGTATTTTTAATTTGCAAATAATTTAAATATAAATCCACTACTGATTAAATTCTTAAATATCCAAAAAAAGTTGCTGTTTCATTCTTTTTATAAAAATTTATCTAGATGAGTAATAATTTTAATATTAACATGAACTTATTTTCATGTGATATATTATATAATAAATTGGGTATAAGATACTGGTGCTGTGCAAAAACCAGTTTTCGAATTACGGTTTTTGAAAAAAAGTCGGAAATTTAAATATGACTTTATCGGAGTCGACTCCTCTGCTCAAAAAATTTTATTAAAAAAAAAATATATATAGTAATTGTTATTGGAATTGAATCATGAGAAAATGAAACTGTTAAATTTTTAAAGATCTTAAAATATATTCTTTTTAATTTATTTAAATTGTCGAAATCGTTTTCGAGAACAGTAATATTTTAGCCCTTAACGATAACTCAAACTATGGTTCACACAGGTTCAAATAGTTGTACACAAGCTCAATAAAAGCGTAAGATAGCCAAAAAGAAACCAAATCTAAAGACTAAAATTTTTTTTTCCCCGTTTTTATAAAATGTCCATAAAAGTTGTGCATACAGCTTCACCAGCTAAACTTATTACATAATGTTTGCATTTTTCATAACTGATTTTAATTTTGATTTTAATAAACTGCAAGAAATCTAACCTATTTTTACCGTTCACATTAATATTGTCGAATTAGTAAAATTTTGTCCCACACATTTTTACTTTTTGTGATAATTTTCGGAATAATACTTTTTTAAAGAAATTCAAAATTCTCAACTTGGACCATTTTTCAACAAACCATAGGCAAAAATCAAAAAAGTTAGTACTCAAAATTGATTTGTAAAAAAAATCTCATCTCTCTTATGGTCATTTAAAAACAGGCATATTCACAAATAGTCTTAAAAGAAAACGGGTTTGCTTAAAAATTTGTATATCCTTTCTTTCAGTTATTACTGGTATCTACTTATAGATTTTTTTATCAAAACCCCCCCTTCCCCTCCCCCCCTAAGGTAAATTCTGGCTAAGGGCCTGGTTCAATACTTAGCAAACTATCTATAAAATAAAATTGGTGGTGAATATGTTGAAGTTAACACATATAAAAAAGGATCACAAACTTTTTTGTTTGCGTATCAATATATTATTATTTATCTTTTTTATCTATTTAAAAGTTCAATAAAACATAAAAATTTTTAATAGCATTTATATTAATTTTTTTTTTATAGGTACGAAATATATAAATGTTTTTTAAATGATATTGGAGTTACTTTTGTTGTAAAACTAATTCAAATTCAAAATTAAATTTATTTAGAAACCGCGATTTATTAAAATTTTGAGGTGTCAAGCTAATTTTATTTAAATCTTTTCCAGAGCACCTGACCTCTAACATACATTTTTATCCTTATAATTAATAATCACCTTAATTTATCTTCTAATTTCAAGTGTTTTTATGTATCTTCTTATTGAACGAAAAATGACATGCATATGTTTAATGTTATCATTGTTTTTTGTTTTAATTTTACTTTTTAGACTGCCATCATCCTAGTGAAAAAGTTTGCTTATCAAATTGCCAACATTTTAAAAATGTCTGCAACTCAAGCAAATCAAGGTCCTACCCAGCAAGCATCACAGTCGTCGACACCACAGCAAAATCAAAAACAACAACAACCCAATGGCAACAGTTCACACGAGAAAGCCGCAAATGTTGTAGGTGCGGGGAGTACAACAAATTCCGAGCAAAGTCCAACCAAAAAGGCAACATTATCAACAAAAGATCGCGTCATAGATAGTGTGCCATTTCCACCAAGCCGAAAGTTAACAATAACCGACGTGTTCGATTCACGAACGGGAAAACCCCACCACGATGTACTTAAGCAGCATTTTATACTTGAGGGGCGCATCGAGGAGGCAGCTGCCCTAAAAATAATTCAGGAAGGAGCTACCTTACTGCGTCAAGAGAAGACAATGATCGACATTGAGGCACCAGTCACAGTCTGCGGTGATATTCATGGCCAGTTCTATGACCTAATGAAGCTTTTTGAGATAGGTGGTTCACCCGCAACAACCAAATATCTCTTTTTGGGTGACTACGTCGATAG
The DNA here is from genome assembly GCA_914767935.1 of Coremacera marginata. Classification (NCBI taxonomy): domain Eukaryota; kingdom Metazoa; phylum Arthropoda; class Insecta; order Diptera; family Sciomyzidae; genus Coremacera; species Coremacera marginata. The sequence continues at coordinate 75,250,166 of OU612046.1, read as the reverse complement.
AGGCTATTTCAGCATTGAGTGCGTCCTTTATTTGTGGTCACTAAAGATCACTTATCCGAATACATTGTTTTTGCTTCGAGGAAACCATGAGTGCCGTCATTTGACTGAGTACTTCACCTTTAAGCAGGAGTGCAAGATTAAGTACTCTGAACGCGTTTACGATGCATGCATGGATGCGTTTGACTGTTTGCCACTTGCGGCGCTAATGAATCAGCAATTTTTATGTGTACATGGTGGACTTTCACCAGAGATCCATGACTTGGAAGATATACGACGTCTTGAACGCTTTAAAGAACCTCCAGCATTTGGGCCAATGTGTGATTTGTTGTGGTCCGATCCATTGGAAGATTTTGGCAATGAGAAGAACTCAGACTTCTACACGCACAACTCTGTACGCGGCTGTTCATATTTTTATAGCTATGCAGCATGCTGCGACTTCCTGCAGAATAACAATTTGCTCTCGATCATACGTGCACACGAGGCGCAGGACGCCGGCTATCGCATGTACCGCAAAAGCCAGACCACTGGGTTTCCTTCGCTGATCACAATATTTTCAGCGCCCAACTACCTGGATGTGTACAATAACAAGGCGGCCGTACTCAAGTACGAGAATAACGTAATGAACATTCGTCAGTTCAACTGCTCGCCTCATCCTTATTGGTTACCAAACTTCATGGATGTATTTACGTGGTCGTTACCATTTGTTGGCGAGAAGGTAACCGAAATGCTAGTGAATGTGTTAAATATTTGCTCCGATGATGAATTGATGACAGAAGAAAGCGAAGAACCACTGTCTGATGACGAAGCTGCTCTGCGCAAAGAAGTCATTCGTAATAAGATTCGTGCTATAGGAAAAATGGCACGTGTCTTCTCAGTATTGCGCGAAGAATCAGAGTCAGTTCTACAGCTAAAAGGCTTGACACCGACTGGCGCACTACCGCTGGGTGCATTGTCTGGCGGCAAGCAGTCACTGAAAAACGCCATGCAAGGTTTTTCACCAAATCATAAAATCACTTCGTTCGCCGAAGCGAAGGGTCTGGACGCTGTTAATGAACGCATGCCACCGCGACGGGATGCTTCGCCATCGCCAGCGGATGAGGGCCAAAAGAGTCTTGCAGCAGCTGCAGCTGCTACAGCAAATGCAAATGCAATCAATGGATAATTTTAAGTAGCCAAGCCAATGATTTCCTTCCTACTTTTGCTGAAATTGGCAGTTACAATTTATACCACATACATTTACTTCGCTTGGCACTCGCTATATTGAACATATTAGTCCATTAATCTACGGTCAACCTTTGTTAACAAAAATGGAAGACAAACGGTCTCGTGATTCTTCTTGCTTATCACAATCCTTTCGTAAAGTTTGCTTGTCGTTTGGACCTCTCTCGGCTGGCTATTGTGTATGTGGTTTAAAGTGCCATCATAGTGTATATCAAAAGCATTATGCAAAAATCAAGAAAATAAATGGATACAAACCGTGATAAGAATCTCTAAAAAGCAGTAGCCAAAATACAAAAGGACATTGTTTTGATACCATACTTTCGAATCCTATAGGTTTTATTTTCTGTCAATTTTATTATTGCAACATAATTATTTATACTATTTACAAATATTGGAATGTTACCGTTAAAACTTAATTATTATTATTTACTTTTTCTGTAAGCATTAAGATCTATGAATTTACTGAATTTTTTCTTAAACATTTATATATAATAATAAAGTAAATTTATACTTAAGGTTACAGTTTCTGGTTGCAGAAAAATTAATTAAAACCCATCAATATGGATGTAAAATGCAATTTTTTATTTACAACAATATTAGCATAATTAACTTTCTTTACCAGATCGTAAATTGTGTACACAACAATAGATGTTAACATCAACAACAATAAAAACAACAAAACAAAATGAAAGGAACGTCAAATCCTGATGAAATTGAGCAAATTTAAAAACTAATACAATTTAATTATCACCTTCCGAGTTTATCAGAGTAAACATAAAAAAAAAAAATTTTCCCACATTATGTATAGAGTTCAAAGTACTCATTTTTCAAACTCCAACTCTTAAAGTTCAGCTAGCAAAATTAAACTAAATTCATAGTTAATAAAGTACAGCTTTTAAGTCAGAACATTCTGAAATAAAATAATTTCTTTAAAAGTTCAACTAATACAAATTAATTCAATTAAAATTACACAATATTAATTAAGTCAAACACCCTTAGATAAATCTTTTAATAAATTATAAATTTTATTATAAAAATTATATACTTATCAAGAAATATACCTAACATTAAAAAAAAAAACAAAATAATGAAAAAATAACCTTTTACCGGTGTAAAACTTTATGCAATCCCTCAGATTTAATTAAGTTAAATTTATCAATGTTATTAACATTATTAAGAAAATACAAGTACCTATCCTCAAAATAAAATGTCAACCTGATTTTATTTGTTTTTTTTTACTATATTTGCGTTGTGCATAGAGTGACAACAATCAAAAAAAGATGTGTGTGGCCGCCACGCATGGTAGAAGTCAAACTTTTACCCAAAAATGGAATTACTGGGAAGGTTGCTAATTTATTTTATTATTTATTTATTTATTTATTTAAACTAAACTATCAACAATCGTTTTACAGTTCAGGGATACAATATGACAAATTCTACAATGTAATATAAAAAGTACATATATAAATTAGTGCTAAAAGTAAAAAAAAAAAAAAGAAATTTTTTATTTCAAATTAATTTATCTCTATTATGCTAGAAAATTATGTATTAATGAGATCTAAAATATTATGTCTGAACACATTTCTGTTCTGTGTGAAATCGATTCGAGCACTTATTGAGTTGAATGCTGAGCACATATTAATAATTGGATCACTTCTGCCATAGTTTGTTCTATGATATGGGATGTATAGAAGTTCTCTTGGTCTAAAATATCTCTCAGGTGCATATATATTAATTAGAGCGAGAAGTGGCGCACAGTCTATATGTGACATCAATAAATCACGAACAAAAACGATAAGAAAAAATTTTCGCCTGGTGGCTAAACTATTCAGACCGAGAAGAGCACATCTCGACAAGTAGGTTGGCATAAAACCCCAGTTCAGTTTAAAAATAATAAAACGAGTATAGCGTTTTTGAACTTTTTCCAAACGCATACAATCTGTCTCATGGTGTGGATCCCATACCACACATCCATATTCACAAACAGATCTTACTAATGATATAAATAACGTTTTGAGAGTATAAGGATCATTAAATTCAGTTGAATGACGTCTTATAAAACCCATCATAGCATTAGCTTTGGTAATGATATGGTCATAATGGAGGGAGAAAGTAATTTTTCTATCAAACCAAACTCCAAGATCTGATTTAGAATCTACACGTTGTAGACACCTGTCAGTGATAGAATAATCAAGTAAAATTGGTGTTTTCTTCATATAAAAAGACATGACATTGCATTTATTGACATTCAGATAAAGTTTATTTATTGAACACCATCTGTTCATGTTATTGAGGTCCTCTTGAAGGAGCAAATGGTCGGAATATGAGGAACCTGAGTTGAACAATTTAACATCATCCGCGTACATTAAGCATTGAGAGTAGCGCAGGTAATTAGGAAGATCATTAATAAATAAGATAAACAATAGTGGTCCAAGGTGGCTTCCTTGCGGCACACCAGAGTTGTTGGCAATAACTTTAGAGCAGTAGTTTCCTATTCGAACAACCTGAGATCGGCCATTAAGGTAATTTCTCAACCAAGATAGCAATGCAGAATGAAACCCCATTAAGGCTAATTTATTAATAAGAATAGAGTGCTGAACTCTATCGAAGGCTTTGGCGAAATCAGTCAATCAATAACAGTGCCTCCTCCAGTTTTAATGGTTAAAAAGCTGTCTGCCTTCATACCAGTATTAGTTCAAGAACTGTCTTTTTTTTCATAAAACCAACTAGGATTTTTAACATGGTGACATCATGGGAAATATCAATAGTCCCTTTTGTTTATTGACAGTTACTGAAAACTTCAATATTCATGTAAAGAATTCGATCGCAGTTTTTTTACTTTCGTGACAGTTGGTTATCAAGAGGATTTATTATTTTAATCAAAGATTGAAAAAATTGATTGCATTAATTTGATTGCATTAAACTCAAGAGTTGCCGTTTTGAATAATAACACTGAACTAAAAAAGAAATACATTCAATTTCATTTTAATTTATTAAGGCGCTATTTAGTAACCAAAATTTATTGTTTTTTGAAAAACGATTTAAAAAAACAAATGAATTTAACAAATTTAAGTTTAATTTTTTGAAATTTAATTTTAAAAATTGTTCGACTTTCCGCAAATTGTTTGCTTCATCAGTAGCAGGATTCCCAAACAGTTAACGATAATTATAGCTGTCGTTATCGGTCATTGTGCTTGCACAGTTTCATAGTAAATGACAGTTTTCGCCAGTTAACTACAGCTATAATCGTCGTTAAGGCGTTTGGGAATCCCGCAACAGGGCGTCTTTTATTAACTATAAAACTATAAAAGACGCCCTGATGAAGCAGACAAACAATCTGAGAAACGTTGGCAAATTTTTAAAATGAAAAATATAAATTTATTTTTATTTGTTTTTAAAATTTTTTTTCAAAAAACAATCAGTTTTGATTACTAAATAACGCCTAAATAAATTAAAATAATTAAAACGTAACCATAAAATAAAAAACTGAATATTATCAAAACGGAAGGCAAACCGAGCATTGTACAATTTAATTTTATTTTCAAAGATGTGAATGAGTGAATGACGAAATAAGAATCGATTCAATGAATGCAAGACTCATTAATAAATAAAAATTTTAATTCACATTAAAATTTAAAAATTCAGTAATTATTCGTTTCATATATATCAATTAATAAATAAAAAAATCAATAATGAATTAGAAATTAGTAAAGAATAACAAATGAACAATGAATAACCAATGAATAATGAATCACAAATGAATAATTAATATGAAATGAATAGTTAATAAAATATGAATAACTAGTAGTCCCGTGTGGTGTTAAAACGCCAAAATAAAAAATATCTAGTGACAGGTAATTTTGTTTTTATATTGAGGATTTTTTTACCTTTGAACCAAGGATTTAATAGAAACTTTCTATGTTTCTGTTGAGTTGTTGGGTAAACCAGTTATTCCTTATTAAAGCATCATAATAAAAATTTATCACATACTTTTAGGCATCACAAAGAAATTTGGTTGGTTTTCATAGAAAATTGTTTCAGCTTTTTAAAAAAAAAAACACAATATTTAAGAAAAAATAAGACCTTATTGCACATCTACAAAGCAAGACCTTTCAATTGCTACCCTATTTATGAAAATCGCGTCTTTAGTATAGATTTGATAGTCATCACAAAAAATGCGCTTGCGTAATAATAATTTAGATGGATAAAAAAAGAATATTTGAAAATTCTGAAATTCTTTATGAATTGCATTCTTTATGAATTGCATTCTTTGTGAATAGCATTCATATGAAAAAAAAATGCATTCATTATTCTGTGGCGACAGTTATAACTTCACTTTTGAAGCGAACAAAATTGTATGAAAAAATAAAAAAACAACAAAATTGTATGAAAAAATGAATGCAAAGTGATATTTTATCGAAATTATCGCCAGTCGAAAGTTCCTAAATGCATTTATGCAAAGAATCAGTGTCTTTTTCTTTGAAGTGGTGCATAGTTGATTTACCAAAACAGCGCAACTAAAGAGTGCTTAAAAATAATAATCTAGTTGCGCAGTTTTGGTGAATTAACTATGCACCAGTTCAAACAAAAAGTCACTAAATTAAAAATTTTATTTATAAATCAATTTTGCATTCATTATGGATTCTTATGCCGTTATTCAGTTGTACTTAAAATTGTGAAGTTCAAGCAAAACGTCCCTTACTCACCAGGAATTTCACAACAGTACAGTTTGCTGAATGCGACCAGTATTAACAAATGTAAACAATGGCAGAAACTTGTTTTTGCTGCCTGTCAAATTAAAATTAAATTGAAGCCGACGGCAACGGCAAGCGACAATGTTGCGCAACAAGTCTCCAAAACTCGTCCCATAAGAAATACATGTCAAAGACGTATAGAATAACGATTTACAACGCATTTTCGACATAATAGGTGTGTTTCCGTACTCACACTGTGTAACTTGTGGGACACTATTTTCTGTTTCCGTACTTTCTGTGCTTAAAATGGGAGAAGAAGAACAAGCATAAAACCGCTCTCTCGAGCACACAAAGTGCACAGAGAGTGCTAGAACTCAAGACTCCGAGTAAAGTAAGAATAAGCATCAAGAAGAACAAGCATTAACTTCAAAAGCAAATTGACGATAATTTTAATTGGCGCAATTTACGTTTGACATGTTCGCAGTTAAAATCAGCTGATTTGTACTTGAAACTTACTAGAAGCTGTTTCCGTACTTTTGCATCTATTCTCACATTTCATTTTTACTCTCTCAGTTTGAACTTACACAAATCTTACACTGTGTAGAATACGGAAACACACCTAATAGTAGCTTTGGCAAAGAGCTTACTTACGTTAAGAGAACACCAAGAAGATTTTAGTAACCCCCTAGCCACACGTGCCAGTTCGAAGACAGTAACAGTTTGAAAAACTCAATACACTCTCACTTTTCACTAATACACTCACACCTTGACATCACTGGCAGTCCACAGGCAACAACTTTTACGCTGCAGCCACACATGATAGTACTGGCATGCCAATAAAGAATATGTATTTACTTCGAAAATATTCCGAAATAATCAACAAATTTCGATGCGGCCACACGTGATAGTAAATGTTCATTTGAAAAATGTCGTCAAAGCCAAAGGTTCGCCCAATTTTTTATTCCGTTTGCTTTTATTCAGTAATGCTTTATATGCCAACACAGCACCAAATTTAAACGGGATAAAAATGGGGATCTAATTATGTTGAAAAATGTGTTTATCAATATATTTCAAAATGAAATGCAACTTATTCATATTATATTTTATGTGTCAAAAAAGGAAAATTGAAAGAATTGCATATATTTCACTACAAGACATAAAAGAAAAGTGCATATTTAAAGTTCGAATATTTTAGGCAGAAAATACAACACTGTTTTCCTTACTTCGATTTCGCACTGGCTGCGGTTGTCAAAATTCACTGTCTTAAATTGTGAGCGTTGTGAGGAAAGAAGCCACAAGAGGCACACCGCAAGGAGGAGTCATATCCCCCCTTCTCTGGCTGATTGTGGTTGACAAAATTCTCACTACACTCAGAACTGGAGGAACAAAAGTGGTAGCCTATGCCGATGACGTTGCCATCCTAATATGCCGGAAATACCGGCAAACAATTAGCGATCTAATGTCTGCGGCATTGAATAAGCTATCGCGGTAGGCAGAATCGAATGGACTTGGTGTTAACCCAGTAAAGACCGAACTCGTTCTGTTCACAAGGAAAAGAAAAATAGAAAGTGTCACATTACCGAAACTTAACGGAGTAACTCTGAAGCTTTCCACGGAAGCCAAATACCTTGGAATTATCCTTGATAACAAGCTGAGCTGGAAACGCAACACAGAGGAAAGAAGGAAAAAAGCACTGTGCGCTTTGTACGCTTGTCAGAGGACATTTGGCAGGAAATGGGGACTGCGACTGCACATAATCCACTGGATGTATACAGCGATCGTGAGACCCATTCTTGCCTACGGTTCTCTCGTATGGTGGACGATAACGCATAAAAAAAGCTACCTTAGCTTCCTAACAGGAGTTCAAGGTTAGCGTGCATAGGAATAACAGGAGCCATGAGATCTACGCCACAGGCGGGTCTAGATATGATGCTAAATCTTCTTTCCATAGAAGAATTCCTTAAATGTTCGGCGACCAAGAGAGCGATTCGCCTCAACGAATCACGAGCCTGGAAAAGCAGCACATTCGGACACGCATCTATTCTAAATCTCTTTGGAACCGAGGAATCAAAAAGAGCAACCAACTATATCATACCCAGTGAAGATTCGGTACAGAATACACCACATCCATTCCCAGCAGACAAGAATGGGAAGAAACGGCTGTAGAATCCTACGGCAATCTCCATTTATATACTGATGGTTCCAAAATGGAAAACGGAACTGGATCGGGTGTATACTGTGAAACGCTTCAAATCAAAGAGTGTTACAAACCCCCGGATTACTGTAGCGTTTTTCAGGCAGAAATATATGCTATTGAAAAAGCTGCACGGGCCATTTACAGGAAAAATCTTACCCCCACAAGGGTAGCAATTTTTGTGGATAGCCAAGCGGCGATCAAAGCACTGAACAGTAAAACGACGAAGCTCGAACAGTGCAAAACTGTAAACTTGCACTGAACAGTATCTGCAATACCCACAACGTCACTCTCTGCTGGGTTCCCGGACATAGCAATATTGAAGGGAACGACGTAGCAGATGAACTGGCAAGGCGTGGAGTAACCGCAAGCACAAACAGAGCTGACACAGATGTGCACATTCCAATAGGCGTCGTCAAAAGGAGTATAGAACTAAAAGCCAGAGATATTGCCAACACAAACTGGGCTTCCAAAGGTGACTGCAACATATCTCAAAGGCTTTGGCCTGAGCTAAATGAGAAAAGAACTACACCTAAAAAAATGTGAAGTATAAATAATAAACTTTTTCGGGTTTAATTAAAGAACTAGGCTGGAATTTTAATATTACTCCGAAAAGTGTTATGAATAGTTTTTAATAGTTAATATAACATTTCTTCTGAAGAGTATAAGAGTGGGATAGACATGTTAATGTAACTCTGTGCGTGTTAGGTGAGCATTCATTAGCAAAAAGCTATTTAAATCGGCATGCAGTGTTGACTATAAGCACAAAAAGTGAAAATGGATGCAGAGTGCGACATTTTTGAAGAGGTCGAATTTCTGGACGTGAGCGCCAATTCTGTTGCTGACGATTCGCTAGAGGCTCTATTGGCAACGTGGGAAATGCCCCCATTTATCTTGGATCAGTGCGAAAGTAAGTTTTAATGAAAAACAATTGAAAAAAATTATGAAAATATAAAACACAAATGATATAAACTTCTACTTCCTTTTATGTAGGATACAAACTTACAAAGTCCCATCTTCAAAGGCTGCAAAACGAAGACATAAGCACACTAATTCTAGATGAGCATTTAGCTCTTCGGATTGAGTTTAAGCACGCTCTACAATTGTGGAAACAGGTAACAGGTAAATCGAACATAATAAGTTAATGGCGTCTACAATTAGCGCTTCATTTTTTTTCCATACATTTGGCGGCCATCCTTATATATAAAGTCATATATAATTATAGTTATAAGTGTTTTTATAAACAAATTGAAAATAAATAAAACAAATATAAAAATAATTTTTAAATTTTTTTTTGCTGCGAAGTATTATGGGGTGTGAATGTTAATCCGCAGCGGTGTAAGGCTAACTCTTTTTTTCTTTGTGTTTCGACTTCAACACTTTCTACTCTGCTGAAGTGTATGCCATAGTATTTTCGTGGTTGACTGGAACCCATAGCGTAAAGTTGTTAATATTACTCCGCATCAGTTTAAGGGTTACTCTTATTTTCTTTGGGTTTCGACTTTAACTCTTTCTACTCTGCTGAAGTGTTAGCCTTACTATTTTCGTGATTGACTGAGAACCATAACGTAAAAGTGTTAGCATGATACCGTTTCTTTATGACTGTAACTCTTCATTTTTTGGGTGTAGAAGCCTTCTGCTTTTGGTCAAACGGGAAATCCGGATCCTTGGAGTTCTAACGGGTCATTGCCCCATTGGGGTAATGGCCAATAGAATAGGTATAACAGCGTCAGACTTTTGTCGGAGCTGCAAAGACCCGGAGGAAATAGAAACAATAACTCACCTACTATGCGAATGTCCAAGTCTACAGAATCGTCGACTTCGACACATGGGAACAGATTTTTCAAAGACTTGGAAGAGTTGATGAACACACCACTGCTAGACATCTGGAGATTCATAAAAAGCACAGGATGGTTTGAGGAACAAATCGGAACAATGGTTTAACTTGGTACCACAACTATAAAAAGGGATTCGTAATGGACCTATAGGACCCCGCGGAAGCGCCGGTAACGGTGCACGACCCTTCATACCTAACCTAACCTAATTTGTCATCGTTGTGAACATTTTTAAAATGGAAGTTGCTATGAAGAAAAGGTAAATAGAATATAATTTATTTTCATCTTAGAATACACAAATACTTTTTATATTTTTAGTACAAAGAAAACAAGTGAACAATTTGGATTGCTGGAAATGGAAAAGAATGCAGAACTGGCAAAAGGCACTCCAGTCTTTGGTGCAATCGCCGAAAACATTTCTAATATTATTTAATTTTCACAGTACATAAATCCTAAAACTGAGTTTGCAGCATAAGTAAACAAACAATTATCCAATTAACAAAATAAACGAAACAGCTGATGAAAAAAATGTTGCCACTTATTAAAAATTGCTTGTAATAAGTATAAAATGTCGAAGGTTTTTGTCAGTTTTACACAATAAGCTGGACTTTTACAATCCGGTAATGTTTTTGGCAAGTACTCACGTTAAGAGTATTTGAGCAACGTAAGCAACGTAACAGTAGACGACGACGCAAGGAAAAAAATACATAAAGCCAATTTTGTCTGATATAGACATCTTAAGACGAAGGCTTCGTTTTACACAAAGATGCTATAAGTCACTTGAGAGAAAAGCATGATACAATTACTTACAAGGTAGCCTTGACAACTGACTTTCTTCTCACGAGCGGCGATCGCAGGTTGTCAAATCAATACAAAGTTTAACTTTTCATCTGTTTTGCTGCTTCTTCGTTTTCTCTTTTCAATGTGTTTTTGACAACTACAAATCGCTAACAGAACTGTTACTCCTACATTGTAAATCATTATACCATGAGAGAATAGCACTCTTTTTCCGCCTTTGCTCGAACTGTCAAAGTAGCTGTTAGCTAAAAATTGTACGGATTCAGGTTTTTTTCTTGATTTCCTTTTATCCATTCGGACAGTTCGACCGAGCTTCTCTCAAGTGACTTAACCTATATTTATGAACCTTGGTCAGGGATATGATGGAGGTATATATATATATATATAAGGAAGTAAAAAAAAATTAAAGATATAAAGCCAAATGCCGATATTGCGCCAGTCACAATTAAAATTTGGCAATTAACGATGCCGTTCGCAGTTGCGTGGAACAGGCCCAAGGGAGAATTTTAGGGGTTCAAACCCCACCCAAAGGATCTAAGTATGGAAAAATAATACAAAAAAGTATTTAAGTTGAAACGTAATATTTTTCTTTTTAACACGTTCGCGAACTTAGATGCTATAGCATTCCTTTAAATAGTGATGCAAAATGACGTGAATGCAATAGCATTCAAATTTAACAACCAATTTTTATTCGAAATAAATTTTTATTAATTTTATCTCTTATCCGTGTTTTTTCCTTTCCTCCGTAAACTTTTCCCTTTCAAAACAAAATTGACTGTCTCTTTTTGCAGCTCACTTGAGCGCCCGTGAAAGTATTAAGTAAAATTGGGATAATTACGTAAATTCATTCGTAAAAGCAAGAGATATCATTTCCAATACAAATTTTGCTTGAGCAATAAAGAATTTTTTGGAAAAGTTTAATTTATCTTACAAAGTCCACAATAATTTAATTTGAATAATCTATAAGAATGTATATTTAAAGTACTATTTTCAACTACGGCTTTCAAGTTCAAAAAGTCTTACATAAAAAAAAAATGTGTATATTATATGAAATAATACCTCGAACGAATATTGTTTTATAAATTGTAGAAAATAAGGTTGACATTTTTTTTCTGAGCTTATTCTGAGCTTAGAACACCCCAATCCTTTAAGAAAATATTCGTTTAATTTATTTTAAATTCTGAAATTTTCATCTGTATGTATTCTAATACTATAAGTAATATGAATTAGGTCGAAATTAAAAACAATTTGGTGTTAGTTCACGTAGTTCGTACAACTGAAATTTTGCCCATTCGATTTTGTTTACTTTCTGATATTTTAGATTTCTAAACTATTCAACTTATATACAAAATTGTGGTGCTGTGTGAAGTCTTGTTTCCGAATTACGAGCTTCACAAAATCGCCGCAATTTTTAATAAAAGATTTTCACTTGCTCTTACGAATGTACAAATTTTGTCATAATTCAACTTCAACATGGTTAAAGTGTTAAATTTTTTCTTGTAAGTTTGATCGTTTTTGATTGTAAGTTGATTTTCTTGAAATTTTGTGAAATTGGCCTTCACGCACTTAAAAATTTGCACTGAATTTTCAAACTTTCACGGTTCTTATGTCCTAAACCATTTGAGATGACAAAATTTTATTGCACCAATATTCTAATAAATATTAGGGCTATTCACAATCGTGAGTATTTGACATTGCAAATGTATGCAATTGTAAAAATTTGCCATCAATCGTGAGCGGTCTTTTTTGGTTTACTTTGCAATACTTGTTGCAAAAAATCTATGATGATAATTGATAATGGCTGTATTTCTTTATTCATTTCACATAAAGAACGGAAGGAATAGAATAGGCTGTTGTTTATCCAGAACAGAATGAATAAAGAAACAAAATTGGAAAAGAAAGAACACATTTGTGTTATTGGTAACCAGCAAACTTTACGAACACAAATATGTAATATATATATTTTGTATATATGCTAATTTGCAATAAATTCAATTGAAAGCTTTATATATCAACAATTTACTAATTTAATTTTGTGTCATTTTGCCTTCAATTAAACAAAAACATTGGACATAACCTCAAACACAAAGAATAATTGGGCTATTCACGGCTTAAACGTAAATTAACAAAGCGTATTTATAGCATTTGTTATTTTTGCAACTGTGAGCACCTCAGTATGTGTATGCCGTATTCAATGATTTTGCAACCCTGTTATATATGCCGTAGATAGGGCATAAAAATACGAGACACAAAAAACGTCCAAGGGCTACTTTTATTTACGCGTGTTTGCGTATTTGCGTTTGCATGCAAAACAACAACAAATAAAAATACGCTTACGTAAGTTGGCGTAAAATAACACATCGTAAATTAAACAGGCCTGCGTACTTAAACTGTGAATAGCCCAATTCTTTTTATTTTACCTCAGTTGATGGTACAAAAAAGAACGCGTTCGGAATATGTCGCATGAATAAAGAAACACAAAAAGGAATGTACCGTATAATCAAGAATGAATAAAGAAACAAAAAAGTTATTCCGAACATATAGAATTAATAAAGAAATACAGCCATTAATTCTTAATTTTTTTATAGCCTGTAAATGAGAGTACATAGGCGGTACATAGACTGTAAATCTGCTTCATCATCTAAGCTTGCAGCAGGGGCCCTATTATCTAACTGGGGAAAAAGCAGTGTACACTAAATATTGTGTACACATACAGTTTCCGATTCACTAGCTTTGAAAATGAGTTTTTAACTTCTAAAAAGTGTACACAATCAACAAATTTTATTCACTGAGATTTTTTGAGTGAATATTTAATTTTTGTTGTAAAATTGTTGTTATGATATATCCGGCGTAATTTGGTATTGTATTTTTAAACGTGGTATTTTTAAGTGTTCTCTGAAGCGCTCATGCCATAGTGGATATATTTTTTGGCGTAGCGTGTTACACACTGAACATCTGATGAGGTTATTACACGGATTCGCTACAACTACATCGCATTCTGTTCCACACTTAGCACAACCAAATAAACTTACGATTTTTCATCTCCTATGTGGGTAAATTAAAAATAAAGGGTGGTTAAATTTTAAGGGCCGATGTTGAATGTAAACCACACCTAAACGTCAAGTTTTTTTCTACATTTCATTTGACATTTCTCAATTTCAGACTAACTCAATTTTTATTTATATAATTGATAAATATATTAATTAAAGTTATTCAGGCTTATTATGAAAATGGGCGTTCAAATCAAAATGCATATCGTGCACTTCGTGATTTTTTCGGTCAATTTAATAGTCCAAATGTGCGTACAATCGGGAAAATCGTCCAAAAATTTGAGCAACCCGGGTCTGTAGGATATGTTAAAACACCAGTGCATGCTGTTTGGCGCGGTTTATGGGCTGCCGGCATCATCGGGCCGTATTTTTTTCAAATTGAGGCCGGTCAGGCAGTTACTGTGAATGGTGTTCGCTATCGTGATATGTCACACAGCTAGCGAAATAATGGCTCTTTTGGGCGACAAATTCAATGGCCGTGTTATCTCACGTGGTGGCGATGCCAATTGGCCGCCAAGATCATGTGATTTGACACCGTTGAACTTTTTTCTTTGGGGTTATTTGAAAGAAAAGGTGTACGGTGATAAGCCAGCAACAATTCAAGAGCTAAAGGATGAGATAATTCGGCACATTAACGGCATAGAACCTCACTTATGCCTCAGCGTCATCCAAAATTTAGACCATCGGATGGAGGTGTGCCGCCGAGGTCGCGGCGGCCATTTGACCGATATTTTGTTCCATACATAATTGAAATATACCAATATTATCATAATAAGAAGGAATGGCAATAATTTCCTAAATAATTTGTGTTTTATTTAAAATCAACATCGGCCCTTAAAATTTAACGACCCGATATATTGGCTGCATTCCGCTAAGGCGAGCGCTCAAGAAAATTCGGGTGAATGGCTACACTTTTGACAGCGCTGGCAGCTGTCTATGCTCGAGCGATGTGCATTTTACGTAGCGAAATAAATTACGCTACTCTACTCAACAGTTGCAAGTTATGTCATTTAACAGCTGTTTGTGCTCCAATTTGCATGAAATTGCAAACACTCAAAGAAACCCTTAAAATAAATGCAAATTTTCGTGGCTTGTGCTATTTTTAATGTTTTAAACTATCCTTTGCTCCTTGCAATGGTTGAATGAGGTCCGAAATGTGCTCCTTAATAGCCATATCAAGATCATCATCCATTAGCATCTCTAGCTCTACGTTCTGCATTAAGTAAACCTCTTAGCAGAAAGAAATTAGGTTTTAAATTCAACAAAGCAAAACAAGCGAACAAGCTACGTCAAAAGTCAGTTGTCAACAGATCTGACTTTCGACGTAGCAACGCATTCAGAGAAATCCAGCGTAAAATTATCCATCGCTACAATAGCGCTCGCCTTGGCGGAATGCAGCCATTGAGCTATCTGTCAAATTGAATTTCATGAAATGCAAATTTCGTGAAATAATTTTTAGTTGGGCATTTCATCTCATGAAATTACCTTTTAAGCATGGCGTCAAGCAGATTGTTTCAGATAAACTCGTTTATAACTGGTACTTTTAAAGTTTCATAAGCCACTGAATTGTTTATTATCTTTATAGTTTGATTCATTTGCCACTTCATATTATATTTTTGCACGGTTGTTTGCAGTTTTTGCGAACAATTGCAAACAATGCACACACACTTAAATATTTTGACAGCTCATTTCATGAAATATGTCTCATGAAATATTTCATGAGATAAATTTCATTAGATGAGAAATTTAATGAAACGAGCGGTCTACAATTGCAATATCGATATCATGAAATATTTCATGAGATCATATATTGTAAGTGGAGACGGCCTGTTACGTTTTTTTGTTGTGAGCTTATTGAAGAAAACTAGCGATATAATGGCCCGTATGCATAAAAACGGGTGAACGCTACAAAGTAGTGTTTGCTATTAAGTAGTGAAAGGTCGGTAGTGAACACTACTTTTGGTATGAATAAAAATTTTAAAACAGGCTCTATTTTCGAATTTCGAACTTATGTGTTCACTTCTTTGTTATTTGTTTTGATTACATTTTCTTTTCTTGTCAAACAACGGACATTCAATTTGTGAAATTTTAGTTTAACTTAAATCGATGTAAGTATTAAAAATTTAAGTTAAAAGAAAATTTATATTTCAAATATATTCTATTTAAAATGAAATTTAGCGAAAAACTTGGAATCATTTGATGATTTGCGAACCTGGACATTGGAGGAAGGTAGCGAAGAATTTTTTAGAAGAAACCGAAGTGGAATATTTTGCTGGGACTCCATCAAGAGTATCTGATGGAATGTTTATTACATACATAAGAAAGTATGGAACAATTTTACTGTCCAAAAGCCAGAAGCCTTATGACAAGAATAAAAAAAAGGAGGCTGCCGACAAAATTAGCCATCAGTTGCAAGTCGATAAGGGCATTTGCTATTCGCCGCAGCAAATCTTCAAAAAGGTTCAAAATCTGAAATCAAAGTTAAAGTCTAAAGCGGATGTTTCAAGGACAGAGAATAGAAAGATAATTTTATCAGCAGCAGAAAAAGAGTTGTCAGAACTTATTCATGCTGCTGATAATCCAGCAGTTAATCCTTTTAAAGGTAAGAAAATTAAAAAGGATTTTGTAGATGATTAGAGCAACGATATGGACAACGATTAGAACAAAGAATTTAACAAGGATTAGTGCAAGCTAACTGAAGCTTGCTTTCTTTGTTTTAAATTGTATGTTTCTTTTTTGCAAATAATTTTTTTGAAAATGTTAGTTCTAAATCAAATGTATTTTCAACTTCTTAAAGGTGGGATTGTTTTGGATTCATTAACAACTACCGAAGTTGCTGATGTCGATAGTGAACAAAAAAAATATGATGCAAACTTTCTAACACCAAAACATATTTTAACACTACCAAACGATGAAAAATTATCCACATATGCATCGGCTTCAAGAAATGTTCCACGCAAGACTCCTAAAAAAAAAAAAAAAAATGATAAACGTAAATGTATGTGCTTTTCCTCCATTATATAAGGAGCAATCCTTAAAAGGATTCTCCTTTAATATATACCATTTCATAAGCATTGCTCAAAGGAGTTGATGGAGGAGATAAGTGAGGCATGACCAAACGTCTAAAGAGTCCTCGAGTTACGGAACAAAACGTATGGACAAGCTTTTCGTTAAGTTTTGTTAAATTACGTTTGTTCATTTTGGGCAACGACATTGAATTACATTAACGCGAACATTTTCGTCTCTACTCGTTACGGTGCAACTCGTCTATTTTGGGTTGGCCTTTACGGAGCGAGTCGTCTATTTTGGTTAGGCCTTAAATTATATTATTTATTTTCAAGGCTTCATCCAGTCATCTGGTCTTTCGTTAATATGAAAATTAATTTACATTCAATTTTTATCACAAAATGTTTTACTTAACGTTTTTTGACCTCTATAAGCTCCTTTAAGAGCAACATTTCCAATGTTGGTTTGAAATTCACTTTTATATGAATGTGTTAAACACAGCCCAAATCCGTAGTTTAAAAATTTGATCTAGGTTTCAACGGCCAATTTTAGTCGTTTAAGCTGAGTTCAAATTAAGTTTGACTCGCTCTGAAAGCTTATTCCTAAGTAATATATCTTTGTTCGGAAAAAACTGCACATAAAATATTTGACTCGTTTTAGGTTTTTAACGAATTGGAGACGCAAGAAACCAACGGATTGACACTAGAACATCTTCAGAGACTCGTTCTTTTGAAGCAGCTTAAAGTTTTTGAGAAACAGGAACGTTTGCTAGATAAGCAGGAGAAGATTGCTGACAAACAACTGGAAGGATAATTTAGTAATTTATAAGTCAAAAACCTCAATTTCCTTTTTGAAATTATTATTATTTAATTTTATTGTTGTGTATCTTGTATGTTTTTAATAGTTCTCTTAATTAATAATGTTGTTTTAATATTCTCTACACAGTTTGCTAATTAGAAACTGTGCAATGTTTGGTGTGGAGTTATATTTGCACCACACATACATAAAATAAATGAAAGAAATAAATGAACTGTTCAAAAGCCAAGCATATGTATTATATCTTTTTAATGATAATCAACCTTAATTTTTAATGATAATCAACCTTAATTCGATTTTAAATAGGAACAATGTTTAAGAAACAGGCTGAAATAACAAATAGAACTCAAATTTTAAAAAAATATTTAAGGCAACCCAACAAATAAAATTTTTCACTAATGTTATCGTTAACGAATCGCATTCTCGTATATTTCATTCATTAACTAGTATTAAAAGCGATTCGATTATAATATCGCAAACGGAAGAAATTCCTCCTTCTTTAACAACGTTTACCCAAACACATTAAAACTCTTAATTATATAATTGGAAATTTCTGTTCTGCGCAATACTCCTCTTTTCCTAAGAGTATCGTATGCATCATTAAGACTTGGAACAGGAATGGTTGCCTCAACACATGGTAAATGTGTTAAAGGATCTTCAAAATCGGTTTCTTCCAAAAAACACGCACTAACCATTGAAGGTATTTTACTAGTTTCCATCCGCATTTTGGATTGCGAAATCGGGAATCGCCTCTTTATTTGACCAAACACTCGTTCAATTATTACTCTTTCCTTAGAATGTAGTCTATTATATGTTTCGGCAACAATTGAAGGAGGGTTCCTAAATGGAGTCATAAGCCACGGTGTTAATCCGTAGCCTTCATCTCCAAGTAGGATAGCACCCGAGTTAATGCACCGCCTCGAGTTTCCAAATTTTCTGGCAATAGATATGTTGCTAGCCATTCAACATTTTCGCGCGAGAATCGATAAAGTGACCGAAAATTATCTTCATGGCCAAATCTTCTTAATTTATAATTTTTTTTTTATTTTCTCGATTTAAATTCAAAAACATTGCCATTTTGATACAAGTTCATAAAGACAAGTCCTATCAAAAGCAGACTACAAAAATGTAATGGAGTTCACTTATTTTGAAGTAGTGAACACTTGTTTTATGCATATCAAATTCAAGCAAGTAGTTTTTCTAAGATAGTGTAGTCATAATAAATAGTGAACACTATATAGTGTTTTCTTTTTATGCATATCAAATATCGTAAATTGAGTGTTCACTATTTAGTTTAGTGTTTCTTATTTTTAAACAGAGATAAATGCTAGATCTTGCATATGCAACGTTGAAAAGGTACTGTATTAAATACCACATGAAATAGAAAAACGAGATAACTGAACACGCTCACCAACTGCACAAGAGCGAACCGAGTTTCGTCGAGGTGAACGAAATCGTAAATTGTCAAATGGTTGATTGTGTAGTTTTTTGACATTAGACGACCTAGAAGAAGAAAAATTTTCTCCATTGGAATTTCGATTTATTTGCATAAAAAGCAAAATTTACGAAGTTTTTGATTGGGACGGAGATCTTGTGCAAAACTTAAAATCATGAAGTATTCGAAAATGATTTAAGTTTATAATAAATAGCAAGACTTTAAAATCAGTGCAGAGGAATCAAGATATCGAAATCAAGAAAGAAATCAAAAATTTCGACGAAGTTTTAGAAAGTGAGCAAATTCAATTTTAGTATCCTAACTACGTGTAGACATTTTAAAAGTAAAAAAAATATATGAGATTTCATTGCTTTTTAGTCTAAAATATAATTTTTGTGGTCTTTAGCAATAACATACAAGTGGATTTCCTATTGGCAGATCTTTACTATACAAAACACATACACACAAAATGTCTTCGAATAATCAATCGAGCCCCAACCAGGCCAATAGTGCGTCTGCAACTGGTTCAACCACTCAGATCTCGCAAAGGGGTACTGCAGGCGCAACGAATAATATTACCGAGCAACAAAATTCATCCGGTGGTTCAGTTAATCCCACGCATAGCCCAACCCGCAAATCATCAGGGTCTTCAACAAAGGACCGCGTCATTGACACCGTTCCGTTCCCTCCCAGTCATAAACTGAAGATGTCTGAAGTGTTTGATCCGCGTACCGGGAAGCCAAATCACGATGTTTTAAAGCAACACTTTATATTGGAGGGACGCATAGAAGAGGCTCCAGCCCTGCGCATCATACAAGAGGGTGCTGCTCTACTTCGTCAAGAAAAAACCATGATCGACATAGAAGCGCCAGTAACGGTATGTGGCGATATTCACGGCCAGTTTTACGACTTAATGAAGCTCTTTGAGGTGGGAGGTTCGCCAGCCACGACAAAGTATCTATTTTTGGGCGATTATGTGGATAGAGGTTACTTCAGTATCGAGTGCGTCCTATACTTGTGGTCCCTAAAAATCACTTACCCGAACACATTGTTTTTACTGCGTGGAAACCACGAATGCCGACATTTAACCGAGTACTTTACTTTTAAGCAGGAATGCAAAATCAAGTACTCTGAGCGCGTTTACGATGCATGTATGGATGCGTTCGACTGTCTGCCCCTTGCGGCTCTTATGAATCAACAATTTTTATGTGTGCATGGTGGTCTCTCGCCAGAAATACATGAACTTGAGGACATTAGACGCCTTGATCGCTTCAAGGAGCCTCCAGCATTTGGTCCAATGTGCGATCTACTCTGGTCTGATCCACTTGAAGATTTCGGTAATGAGAAAAACTCTGATTTCTACACACACAACTCAGTACGCGGCTGTTCATACTTTTATAGCTACGCAGCATGCTGTGACTTCCTGCAGAATAACAATTTGCTCTCGATCATACGTGCACACGAGGCGCAGGACGCCGGCTACCGCATGTACCGCAAAAGTCAGACCACTGGCTTTCCTTCGCTGATCACAATCTTTTCAGCGCCCAACTACCTAGATGTGTACAACAACAAGGCTGCCGTACTCAAGTACGAGAATAACGTAATGAACATTCGACAGTTCAACTGCTCGCCTCATCCTTATTGGTTACCAAACTTCATGGATGTATTTACGTGGTCGTTACCATTTGTTGGCGAGAAGGTAACCGAAATGCTAGTGAATGTGTTGAATATTTGCTCCGATGATGAATTGATGACAGAAGAAAGCGAAGAACCACTGTCTGATGATGAAGCTGCTCTGCGCAAAGAAGTTATTCGTAATAAGATTCGTGCTATAGGAAAAATGGCACGTGTCTTCTCAGTGTTGCGCGAAGAATCCGAATCAGTTCTGCAACTTAAGGGCTTAACACCAACAGGCGCATTACCGCTGGGTGCACTATCTGGCGGCAAGCAATCACTTAAAAACGCTATGCAAGGCTTCTCACCAAACCACAAAATCACATCGTTCGCAGAGGCGAAGGGACTGGACGCTGTCAATGAACGAATGCCTCCGCGACGAGATCAACCGCCTACACCCAGTGAGGAACCGCAACAGAACAACCAGACTGCGCATAATGGGTAATTATTAAAATAGCACATAGATGTAGAGGCAATTCAAAATTAAGGCAGAATTAAAGAATTGTCTCTACCTAATTAATTGAATTACTTTTGAACTTAAATCAGAAATAAAGACGTCAGAACTAGTTTAATAGCAGTAAGTTTCTTTAAATATAGAAAAAAAAAACCAAATTTGATTGTTGTGAACATAAACTTAATGAATGCACCTTATAATTGAGTTTAACTGAATCTAATTTGTTTTTTTTTTTTGAATTGATTTGAATTGATTTGAATTGGAACTTAATATAAGTTGATAATTTAAACGTTATTGAATAGTTTTTCTTCTCATCATGTTTCCATCTCATTTCTTAAATCAATATAAAAGTTGATAAGAATTTATTACGATGCATTTTCTTGTTAATTATAAATCGAAAATTAAAATGCACTAATTCAAGCAATGTGTTTCAGTTTTAGGTAAACTACATAAAATTAAGTGCGTAAAATTAAAAATATTTCAGCAACTTGAAAAACAAAAATCATGTCTTAATAAATATTGTGAAACCTCACAGTTACAATATCCAAGCCACTATTAATATGTATATATAAATTATATATACATATATATATATGTACATATACATCTATATATACATTTATATGAAGGGCTTATTGCAGAAACATGATAAGTCACAAAATAAAAATTTTTAAATAATCGTATTTGAATCTTTAAAAAATGTATAAAATAGACGTTCCATGTAATCATACTTTTAATACTTGTAGTTATTGGTTATGAGAACCTTCTGAAACATGGCAAAAAATTAACGAAGAAAGGATAGTGGAAACCAATCATTTAAAAAATGTGTCATAATTTTTATGTATAAAATTTATTTTCAAAATTCTTAGTTTTTCTAAAATTTTGGAACAGTATTTATAACTCATTCAATAATTTTGTGATTTCCTCCTCGTTTCCTATGCTTGTTAATTTTACATGATAAGACCAGTTTCTTTTCAAATAAGAAAAACAATCAAAAAATACCTGGCTGGTTCCTGGTAGCGCTTCAGAATCTTCGTAATGTAATTCATTGTTGCATTCTCCTATACCATTTTTCTATAATTCAATTGCATAAAGCAAACAAAATTCAATTTGACTACCATTTTTTGCAATAATGTAATAAGCCTTTAATATGAAAATAAATATACCTCCCTGGTTTCTGAAATTGCTTCATCATCCGATGGTATGAAATCTTCGTCTAATAAGCTATCATCTTATCATCTCTTTTCAAACCTGTCTTCACTATTAGTGGTAATTATTTTAGAGTTCATATTTTTGCTCGATATGAAAGCTAAAGCTAGTATGTGGCTCAAAAAGAAAAAAAATTAAATGTAAAAATTTACTTTAACGGCCAAGATAAAAATTTCATGGAAAAACGCAAGGATGTTTTTATCAAGTGTTGCAATAGTATTAAGTTGTAGGTAGGACACAAATATCGGTACTTCTTGCATAACCTGATATGCAATATTGAAATTATCATCCGATAAGGATAATTCGCGAAGGTTTTGATTTTGGATGCCACCACAAAATTCTACTGAACTGCAAAGCCATGATAAGCTACTACAAATTTAAAAGTAAAAATGATTTCTGTAAAAACATGATAAGCAATACAAGTTTTGAAACACGTTTTCTTAGAAAGAACATGATTATCAACAGAAATAAATAAAAGGAAATATGCCTCGCTGGTTTCTTAAAACCATTTTCCATGGAAAAACATGATAAGCCGCTAAAAATTCTAAACTAAAAATTATTTGCGTAAAAACATGATAAGCCACATAAATTAAAATATATATTGCTCATTTTTATACCTCAACGCGTACTGCGTAAGAGATATATTAACTTTCATTCCATTTGTGACGCCAATAAGGAGGCGTGGCAGGTTTAGAAAAGTATATATATTTTTGATCAGAATCACTTCCTGAGTCGATTTCCGTGTGTCCGTCTGTCGACACGATTACAGTCGTAATTTTAAAGCTATCGCGATGAATTTCAAAATATAAGCTCTTTTAAAAAAATTAAAATCAGGTTCGAAAATGAGCCAAATGATGGAAACCACGCCTACCTCCAATACAGAGTGACTTTATTTTTAAAGTAAAATCGCTTAAAAATCCACAGAAATTAAGGAAATGCCTTCAAATTTTGCACGCAAGCTTTGATCTTCAATGTCAATCCTGACTATCAAATTTTAAAAAATCGGATGAAAACCACGCCTACCTACCATACAAAGTGGCCCTTTTATTAATGTAAAATCTCTTAAAAATCCACAAAAATTAAGGAAATGCACATGAGCTTTGATAATTAATATAAACAATCTCTATAATATTTGCCAAAATCTGATGAAAACCACGCCTACTTCTCATACAAAGTGGCTTTATTTTAAACTAAAATCTCTTAGAAATTCACAAGAGTTAGAGAAATGTCTTGATTTCTGATTTCATGAATTTTCAACATGAGCTTTGGTATATAATATGAACCATATCTATGATATTCGGCAAAATCGGAGCAAAACCACGCCTACCTCCCATACAAAGTGACATCATCAAAATAGGAAAACTTTCGTAAATATATAAAACTGAATGTCATCGTGTCTGTCGTGGCTAGAGACTTCGAATATACTTGAATTCGGCCGCGGGGGGTATTTTAGCTTCGGTACCCTACCGAAGCTCCATTCCTTCTTAGTTCTTGATATATTTCCTTTAGTGGTTAATAAGAAATCTTCGTCTATTATACCATCATCGTTTTAGCCACCAAAATATTGAATTTTGATATAACTCGCAGTTAAAAGCACTGTTTCTATTTGAGGGCAAGCTTTTAAATGTGTCTTATCGAGTTTTAGAGTAGAAAATATAATAATACTTTTACTTGGCAAAAGATACTTATGCATATAAGTTCGCAATTTATCTAATAACCCCTAATCTTTTCAGCAGGTGTTACTGTGGTACAACGTACTAGCAATAACAAAAAAATACTACTTTTTGATATTATGTGGCTTACCATGTTTCTGCAATAAGCCCCTTCATATAAATAACTAAATTCAATTCAATAGGCAATAAGCCCCTTCATATAAATAGCTAAATTCAATTCAAACAGAAACATATTGTTAAAAATTACGTTGAATTTCAATTTAACTATTAAGTTACGTATAAGTTTAATGTATATTAATATCATCAATTAGATTGGTTTTTTATGTGTGTTCTTTATAGGTAAATTTGAAAGGCGTTTTTATTTGATATGTCAATTTGTGAATTTATAAAACAATAGTTATAATGTTCCTTATTAATTAAATTATTTATATTATTTCTAATGATGTATGATCTATTGAGTTATTTCATAAGATTGTTGTTTAATATTGTTTAAGTAAGTTAATTTTCCAGTAGAAGAATTTGTATATGGTGTAAAATTATATAATGAGAAATCAAAATAACCTTTAACAGAATTTGTAAAGACTTTATTTTATTATATTATATGCAAAGCAACAACATGCTAAACTAACATAAGGAACAAAAGAAGAAAGCATAATTTGAAAAGTTGTGTGAGTATGCAGTTGAGACGCATGCTACGAAGAGCGAGAAGTAACGTAGTTTTTACTGCATAAAACGCATTGCTACTCAACATAACACCGTCCGACTCAACCTCAGTTCCAAAAAAATTTCTTTATATTCTAGTAATGGTGCTCAGAATAAACAATCGCTCTTTGTCAGTTTTTCCAAATCAAGTCGTTTATGTTTTTTAATTGTAAACTTGTCTGGAGTAAACTTGGATGTCGTAATGTTTTCACTAGTAGGGCATTGGGTTGTGCTTTGTGTTTGTGGAACAGCGTCCAGTTCGTGTTACTCTACCTGATGTCCGTATGTTTTTACGCTGTAGCCCATAAACGGGTCCGTGTTGGTTGTCCGTTACATGAACTATTACCCTTGGTCTGTAGACCTGAGCAATTAAGCCCATTACGTCAGGTGTGTTCGTTAAATGTAGAAACTAGTATTCATACGCACTGTGTGCAAAAATATTTTTTGTTTTGTTTAAAATATGGGTCCTTCTTACAAAATTTTTAAAGTTATGTTTTTGCAGATGCTCGCAAAAAAAATATAATACCACGCGTACTTATTCACTGTCATAAAATTTATAATTCTAAGAAAAATTTCGGTTTTTTTGATGATTTTGAGAAATGTTGAAATGCATAGCACATACATATATATCAGAGCTGTAAATGAATCAATCATTTGAAGATTTATTCATGAATCAATCACAACTTTGCATTAAATCATTAAGATTTTATTCCTAATGCATTCATTGGTGATTGCACTAAGGTCAGATTTAATTCATTGCGAAGCAATCATATTGGTTTAAATTTTAAATGCATTAATTTGATTTCAATCAGAAAAGATTTCAATCATTTAATTTAAATAAAAAATAATTGCAAATATTTTGATTGCTGATCTTAACAATTCCCACAAGATCAGAAACTCTTTTAGTGGCTAGGGTGGCATTTTTATAGGTTTGTAAAAAGACCTTCAGGGTTTTCAAAGATTAGGGAAGAATGGGCTTATAAGCCAGTGATATAAATATATTTTGTGCAAACCTCATAGAAAGCTCTATATTTGGCATGGACTGAATCGCTGGAGGTTTGTTGCATAGGCTTACTTACAAGGAAACATATATATTAATTATTTTTTGATGTTAATTGAAAAAAATAAAATGTTTATACTCAAGTAAAAAGTTACAAATTAATTATAAATAAAATAAAAAAAGATAAGTTTATGGGTTAAATAACGCGTCTAGCTTGTCGACTATAGCTACTTCCATATAAATTTACAAAAATAATTAAAGTTATAGCTAACTATACCAACAACGACCATATGTTGCAACTAGTCACTATGACTGCCAGTTTGGGTACATTTTACTAATAATATTAATTATTATAAAAATAATTAATAATAATAATAATTATAAAAATTTTATAATTAACAGGTAACATGGATAAATATATATATTCTTGCGTTTGGTGAAGTTTTTTCTATTTTGGTAAATTTTTGCTGGTAATTTGGTAAAAAAACCTTTTTTTGTAGCGGCAACCCTGTATTCAAAGCCAACACAAACATGTCATGGTAGAAGAAAACATGGTAGAATAAGAGAAGATAGATGCATTTCGGAGAGGTAGACTGCCGTAACTGTCAAAACGAATTTTAACACCTCATAGAAAATCTGAAAAAGATGAGAATCAAAGCTGGAAAAATGTAAGCAAAAATTTATTTGTACTGATTTTGACAATTTTGGCTATGAGAAAGAGAGCGCAGTTCGAAATGCATCTACCTTATATTATTCTACAATGGAAGAAAGAAGGTAGTGATTGATCATGCTCTCTTTCTCTACCACAATTCTCAAAATCAATGCAAATTATTGTCTGTCACATAGCAAACTGAGCCTCCTCAAGACTGTGTTTGAGTGGGTCCCTGGATGATTTCAATTCGGTAGGTGGCGCTCTGATCGGGTAAATCGCCAAAAACTCTTAAACCTATCATTAAATTACTAAGAAAATTTTTATATTGGTGTTTTCGGGTACGGCAAGAGGTTCGGTATCGGTTCGATATCTGTTTTGTTTTATCTTTATTACCAGAAGGCATGGTTCTACAAATCGGTTGTACATTTGCAAAACGATGCACCATCTACCATTAAGCACTTAAAGTATGCTTTATGGAAAAGTATAGTTTATTCTAGTTATAGACAGAAAAGTCAACTTTATCCAATAAAGTGTAATTTAAACATAAAAACACAAAAGCCAGCTTCTGTCAAGTTCTGTTTCTTGTG
This sequence comes from Coremacera marginata, assembly GCA_914767935.1. Taxonomy (NCBI): domain Eukaryota; kingdom Metazoa; phylum Arthropoda; class Insecta; order Diptera; family Sciomyzidae; genus Coremacera; species Coremacera marginata. The sequence continues at coordinate 75,223,166 of OU612046.1, read as the reverse complement.
TCAGAATTTATAAGAATTTTTAAGAGATGTTAGCAATGAATAATAAAAATATGCGCAAAATATTCAGTGTTTGGAAAACTCATTATTATGTTATCATATGTTATTTGTTATTGCTTTATTTGCTACCTGCTGGTGTAGTAAAGTGCATAAAAGTTAAGTGCATAAAAGTGCTTCTTCTAGTTAAGTGCTTCCTATTTATGCATAAAACAAAGAGAGTGTAAGAGCAGGTATGAGCACAGTAGACAAGCGATAGAGTAAACTGTTTTATTATACAGCCAGCGAATATATTCAAGTAGACGAAAAAGCATACTTACGCAGGACTCTATTTCGTACAGCCAATTTTTTTTTAATGTATTTTTTCAATGTCAGTTTTTTAATATTTCCGGACAAATTCTCCGATAACGAGACACTGGACAAGCACTACAATAATTGGACAATCTCACGAATCCCGACCACCTGGAAATCTTAGAGAAAATTCTTAGACAAACGCATTGTAGTTTGACATTAATAATTTTACAAGAAACTATTATCTCATGGCAAAAAAACCAGAATTTTTAATATACGAGCAAACAGCTATGATAAAAAAAAATTAATTTACTTCATCGTCATAGGCAGAAAGATTGGACTCTGATGATTTTATCAATATCAGAAAACGTCAGAAATGGCAAACGAGTTCATAAATTACGTCACATGTTTTTGGCCAATTTTTGACCCCCTCTCCCCTATGTCACACTTCGTCACAAAGTCTTTACAAAACCGTCAATCTAAAAATAAATTAATATATCAGCAAAAAAATATAAATCGATAAAACATATTTATTTCGTAAAGTTAGTTTGTATAGGCAGAAATGAAACTATTTTTGCTTTAAAAAATAAAAATTAAAACTTACCAGTTATTTAGTGCTCAAAAAAATATCGGTCAGATTTTGCTTTTTATTTTTTGCATTAAAAAATAAAAACGCAGAAATAATTATTATTTTTTACTCAAAATTTTAAAAGTAAAAACTTTAAAAATCAATACGAAACATGTTCTACAATTTGAGAGGAGTCTAATGGTATCTTCAAAACGGCGGTTCAACAATTTTTTCACACTGCTCTTTTGGTTTCAAAATCTAAAAATAATTATTAATTACAGTCTCTGGTTAAAATTGTATTTAGGTGGAAAAAGTTGAATTACGAGCAGAAAAACATGAATGAACATTTTATTGTTGCAGCACCTAATATTATTTACAATAGTATTTACGCCTTGCCCCGCCCATTATTTGGTTAGAGTGGGTCCTATTCACATTTTTTGGTTAAAATATATTGGAATTTACTGCGTATGAATACTAAAATTTAATCACATAATTTTGCAATTAAAAAAAGTTAACGATTTGATTTAGATAAACTGACAGCGATTGTTTATACTGAGTTCCACTACCACAACATATAGAATAATATTTTCTTGGTACTTTGAATTTTGTCTGGCGGTGTAAGAAATCAGCCCATAAGCAAGCAACGTTCGAAAAACATATATAAATTGTAGTTTTTAAATATAAAAAAAAAATCAAAATATTTCCAAGTAAAAATTATCAAATTAACATACCTTAAAAGATTTGTCTCATACAATATATCATAAATAAATTATAAAAACACTAAATTAATATAACCACTAGGATTTTTAAATTTCCAGCACACTGGTTTATGTTGTTTACAGATATATTAACTCAAAATAAAAAAAATCCAATATTTATAAGAATTAAAAAAACACCCTAAGCTATTAAAAAAACAAAGTTTAAACATATGCCATAGAAATTGTACAAAATTTCTAAACTACAACTCTTAATATTTTAACTTTATTATAACATTTAATTGCCTTATAAACACAAAAAAAAAAACAACAATTAATCAAATTTTAAGACGCGGAAGAAGCAAAATCAAGACAAGATAGCTATCATTGAACTACATTCTTAATCGGAAACGAAAATAATCGTATAATAATGTAGTACACTTTCTTTATTAGAGTATTAAACATTATTTCTACACGAGCCTTGGTTCGACTGACTATTTTTGCTATAACTCAAACACTGATTTGCAAAATGACCTTTTTTGTTTATAGCTTTATGGTTTATGAAAACTATTATTGTTTAATTTAACTGTTGCTTTTTTAAAATTACTAGAGTACGCCAATGGTCGAAATTCGACCTTTTCGCCATACCACCCCCGAGCGACGCACAGTGGTTGAGCCCTATACAAAAAGCGTCAATAAATAGAAAGAATCGTCGTAGAACAATACAATTTGGTAATCAAGCTTAAATTGACTATTTGAGATCACATACCAAATTATTTTTAGATCCGCCCACAACCACGCCTACCTCCCATATAACACAAAAATTTAAAACGCTATATTTTTTCTATTGATCCTATATAAAAGCCTTTCGTCAAAAACTTTAAATACATGCGTAGAATAAAAAAAATTTATTTTGTGCCACGCCCACCACACATACACAATTTTCTTCACCACGTGCTTTAAAAAATTTCAACTTCCATGAAGAGTAGCATCTGAAAGGCTAAAATTAGTGGTTTATAGTATTTAACCCTTAAATGCATAGTGTGCCATATATGGCACAACCAAAGAATTTCTCTCCCTGTCTGAACGAGAGTAATTTTGGGAAAAATAATAAACTTTTTGTGTCACACTGGCTTAAACTTTCGTTTTTTCCAACGGCCACACTTACAGAACTCAGCTGACTGAGTTATTTAGAGCCAAAGTGAATAAATGCTGACTAAAAAAAAAAAGGCAGAAGAGTATTTCAATAAATAACATAAAATAGTTAAGTGTACATTTCGCCTAAAAAAAAGAATCAAGTAAGTAACATAGTCTATAATTTACACATATTTATTGTTAGATCGACGTTTCATGTTTTTTAGTGCCTCTTATGAACAAAAGTATGGTTGTGCCTTATATGGCACCCTATGCACTAGGCGCACTTCGTACTAAAAGGCATTTGGATGAGATTTTTTTGTTTGTTTTATTAAAAATCGTTTTCTTTGTTTTTCCAGCCTTGTTTCTTTTTCTTTGCTTTATTGTTTTATTTGCTTTACTTCTTTGTTTTTCTTCGTACTACGATTTTTAACAGACACTGAAATATGAGTAGAGGTCGTAGATTCAGAAAGGCATCCGATATAGAGGAGTACATCTTGGAACTTATAAATTTAGAGCACAGCGAGGATGGTACTTTTAATGATGATGATTCTGCTGATGATATTACTTGGAATTTAGACGAAAATAAGCGTACACAGTTAGTGTTTGGTGACAACGAGACAGATTCAAGTGATGGTGATGATGATGTTGACGGAGCGGCTCATGTCGTAATATGCAACAATACTTTGGCAACTGATCTGGAACCAACAAGTATTGATGTAGTCGCATCAACAAATATTGGTGTAGTTTTATCAACAAGCATTGATACAGTCGCATCTACAAGTATAGATCCAATTGCATCAATGAGCACTGGAATAAACAATCCTTGGGCCAAATTTCCTTTCTTATTCAATGATGTTAAAGTAAACAAGAATGCCAAGTATTTTAAAAATGTAAGGTGGCGAAAGAAAAATTTAATACTGGACAACTTCCAAATAATGCTCCACGACAATGACGATGTATCTAACTTTTCTGATGAGTTATCTACACCATATCAGTTTTCAAATTTTATGCTTATGTCAGTCATACACTTTTGTACGCGAATCAAAAAAATAAACCAAATTTTTCATTTGATATCACAGACCTTAAAAAATCTGTGATATTTTGACTGTATGACCGTTCGTGATTACTGGGGAGCTGATGGTTCTCAGATCATAAAAGAAACAATGACGACCAACCGTTTCAAAAAAATTCGATCATTGCTCCATTTCAACAACAATCTTAAGGCTCCTCATTTGGCACCAGGATCAGATTGTCTGTTTAAACTTTGGCCTATAGGAATATAACAAGGATATGGGCGGTGTTGGCTTGCAGGATTCGTTTAAGGGCCGTAATAAAATCCACATGAAAAGTCGCAAATGGACTAGCCGAATATTTTACCACCTTCTCGATATGGCCGTAACAAATGCATGGGTATTTTATAATCGAGTAAATAACAATAGGAAAGATCCACTTAAATTATCAAAGCTTAGCGAGTTTCGAAGACAGGTTGCAGAGGTACTTTGTACAGATTTTCAAAATGCACGTGAGCCACCAGGTAATTGAAATACTTTACTTACGTAAATAGTACGTAGCTAAAAATTTTTTTGTTATGATTATACATTTTTTAGCTAAAAAATGTCTCCCATCAACTACTTTGGAAACAGAGTTGCACCAAAGGTCAAAAAACCGAATGCAGTACGCATACCACATAAAGAAATCCGTAAGGACGCTGTCGGTCATTGGCCCCTGTACGATTCGAAGCGGCAACGAAGCAAATTGCCATCTTGCGAGAAAAATTTATATTATTTATTTATATTATTATAATATATATATATTTATATATATATATTGCTCAAAATGTGGCACGCACCTATGCCTGAACGCAACCACCAATTGTTTTTATGATGTTCATAATAATTAAATAGTATTTTATCATATAATTTAAATAATTCATACACTTTTAAAACTTTTCTTTGAATTCAATATATGAAACTTTGAATTACCTATGCTGCATAGTGTGCCATATGTGGCACAACCAGGAAAATGCAGTTAACACCGAAGTTACAAGTTTGATTGAGAAAGAAATAACATATTCGTTTTTAGAATCGCGACATACATATAGGACATTATTTGTTTGGGTTAAAAAAAAGAGTAAAAAAAAAACCACATAAAAAGCTTGCCGCTTCGTCATTATAGAAAAAAAATGGAGTGAACGTAATATGCTTTGCAACAAATTGGTGCTGGTTGCGAATGTGATACTAGCAAGAGTTAAAAAATGTAATATCATATTTTTTGGCATGTTGATAAAGTGAGCACAGGTCGGGTGGTACACATGACTTGCATACATATTTAATGATTTTTTTAAAGGTCTCTTGTTTAATACGAATTTGATTTGTGATAGAAATTCCTAGTAAATACAAATTATTAAAAATTCACTAAAAAAGCGTAGGATGACATAGTTAAAACTGATATGATTGCATTCATTAAGCTATTTAAGTTGCACATTAAAAATATAATGATTTTAAATAAAAAAATATATTTATATATATATTAATAGAGCACAGCTTTTGCATCTTCGTTTAATTCAAGAGTTTTTTGACGGGATCTTTCTTTATTCTATTTATCTATTTACTAATGATGCAAGTTTGTTTTCTCTCTATCGCATTTTCTGGAATGGTTTAAGTGTGCTTCTTCTGATAGCATTCCTATGGGCAAAACAGCTGCTGATATTATTTTATTGCCATGCATAAGTATCTCGTGTACGAAAATGGGTATATAATACAAAGAATACATTATAATTTGTATACTTTTTAGAATCCAAATAAATTTGAGCAATTTCACTATATTTTAATTCAAAATTTTCCATATATTATTAATTTAACTTCAATCACTCAAAAACACTTCTATTACTTGCAGAATCCACTTTCCTTTTGCCAATATGTAATGCATTTAATTTAAAAATGTTGCACTAAGTTAAAAAAATAACGGAGTTTAAAGAAAAATAATTTGCTGCCATATACGAATGAAAAATGCACTATGGGATTCAGGGATACCGTTACTAGAGTACGCCAGCGGTCACAATTCAACCTTTTCGCCATACCACCCCCAACCGACGCCGGGTATTCCAGCTATCATTTTTCTTTGATACTCTGATTCATTTAAAATAATAATCGCCAAAATCGGTTGAGAAACACCCTGAATGCCATACCACCACCGAACAACGCCGGGTATTCCAGCTAGCATTATTTCGTCGGTGCTTCTCCCTACTCTGATTCATTAAAAACTGAACTGAGCTATTTAACTGTTTTGCCTTCGCCTTTCTATATATATAAAATCGTTCGTGCGGGTTGGTGTCCGTTAGGATCTCAGGAACGGTAACACCTAAGGGCACCAAACTTACAGCTTCTGCTATCAAGGTTCAAAATAACCACGCCCCCTATTTCCGCCCACAAATCAATAAAAATTCTATATTTTAGACGAATGTGGTTGTATTGGACTACAATTTTGTAATTTTGTTCGTATGGTAACTCTCGGCAACTGCACTAAAAATGGTCGTGGTAATGAGCATGATGAGCAGTTTTTAGAATAGAAAAGTGGGCAGAATTAGGCAAGGGGCATGTCAATTTAATTAGAATCAAACTCCTACACCATTTGTTCGATTTCAACAAAATTTTGTAAACATATTTGTATAATAAGCAGTTTGAAGTCTATTAAAGTGGGCGGTTTTAGACAGGGGGCGGGGCATTATTTTTTCATGCATTATATACACCCTAAATGTAGCGGCCGTGTCGTAGTGGGTAGAGTGTGTGGCTCATACGCCAGAGAACCCAGGTTCGAATCCCCCATCTGGCACAGAAAGTTTTTTCAATTGAATTAATTTTTCTATTCGGCCGTCACCTCTCTGCAGACAATGGCAAACCTCAGAGAGTAAAAAACTGCCATGAAAAGCTTCTTGAGAACACAAGCCGTTCGGAGTCGGCATAAAACATGTAAGTCCAGTTCTCGATCATTTGTGTTCGAACATTTCACAACACACAACGCAATTGATCATAAGAAGCTCGGTCAAAGTTCTTTCAAGGGCTGAAATGGCCATTTCTTTTTCTTAAATGCTATACTACCCCGGGTTTTGCCGCGTGTTCCATCAAGCTTATATATAGATACTTAATAAGTAATTAATTTATACTATTTTGAGTTCTGCTTTAACTTCCTATTCTGATCGCTATATATATATATATCAAAAAAGTATGAGTTATCTGAAAAGTTTTTGGTTTTTTTTTTTATTATTTTAAATTTTTTTTAACAGAAATTTTTACATATTTAAATTAAAATAAAGTTAATATATGTTTTGACAAAAAGTATTTGTATGTTAGAGATGGATTATGTCATTCTTTGTGCAACTAATAATATACATTCTTTTTTTATATAGAGTGCCAATCAGTGGCGTATAAATATGGGGTGTAGGGTGCAGGGGTACGAACCTAAAAAGCAAATTAATAAAAGTGAGTTCATCAACTTTTTTTTAATAATTAAATAAATTCATGTTTAAACGTTTTTACAACATAACTTTTTATTATAAGTTAAATAATAATAACTTATAACTTTTTAATATAGATAAACTCTGAAATTTAGCCAAAAGTTATGACTTGAAATATACAAAAAAAAAAACACGCGCTTAATTTTAATTCTTGAAAAGATTTATATCATACAAGAAATTTTCAACGAAATATTAAATTATATATTTGAGATATTTAATTACAAAAACAAATCATATCAATCAAAATCAAAATAAAGCTTTATACTAGTGTATTTGATTTCTTTTCCCTGACTTAAATTATTCCCTTTAATATGGTATATTTCCGATATGTTCCCGTGTAGGAGTTGTTATAAAGTTTAAACCTCCAAATTGAGACTTATAATACCTATATTGATTAAAAAATAAAAACAAATTTCGATTCCCCCCATGAAAAAATCAAGTAAGCCGCTGGCTAGCTTGCATAAAATAATCTGTTATGATTTTGTTGCTGGCTCCAAACTTGACAATATAAAGTATGCAGCACTTTCGTACGAAGTGATCGTCTTATCAAGAAATGCCTAAAAGCATATTAAGGAAAATTATAGTAATAAACCTTCATACGAAACAAGTCTATGTATATTTTCCTCGAAACGCATTTAGTTTTTATCAAATGTTGTTCAAGGACGCAAAAAATTCCGTCAGTTTTTTTTTTGATCGCTCAACTTAAAGTCCAATAGAAACATTTCTTTATTTAAAATACCGTCGACACCCGAAGATCATAATGTTTTACTCTGCTAAAAAATAAATTTGCGTTTTTTTGTCATACCAACTTTGCATAAGGAATTTACTGTAAAAATAAAAAATAATTTTGAAGTATGCAAAAATGTTTCACAATAATGCATTTTGTACATAAAAAAGCCAGAGTGCAATAAATTTTCTCAATTGTCTGTAATAACTCTTGAAAAATATCAATATTTTACGAAATTTTTCAGAAAACCTAAAAATATTTCTGTAAAATATTTTGGAGTCATGCTAATTAGGATATTCTTAAACAACGCAAAGAAAAAAATTCACCAAAAGAGGTTAATATCGTGGCGTTTACCAAAAATTGGTCTATGGTTTCTGTACATCACTTGGTTCCGGAGCTGTGTCGTTTTGAAAAAACCGAGAAATCGTGATGTAGGGAAGCGAAAAGGCAAATTTTCCGATACAAAATTTTGTAACTTTGGTTTCAGACGGACTATCTGGGTAAACTTTACGTGTAAGGAAGACATGTCCCTCTATAGCGTCATGTCCAAATCATTCCGTGCCCTCTTACCGAAGTTACAGATTTTCTGCCGTCTACATAGGCATCCTCAAGACGTCCTCAAGACCAGCGTAGAAAGCGTTCTTGACGGCTTTGTCCTTTTCCTCTGTCGGGGCGTGCACGCAAATAATGCTGATAAAAAAAAATTTTGCCTTGATGCGGATCGTGGCCAATCTTTCGTTCAAAGGTGTGAACCGGGACACAAGGTGTCGTAGTTTCCGGCTAACGACGAATCCACATCCGAATTTGCGCCTCCGCATGGCAGCTGTAGTAGATATTGCAGAGTGCTTTTTTAGAGCAGCCTTGCCCTTTCCATCGCATTTCCTGCATGGCGGTAATGTCAGCTTTTATTGATTTGAAGGCTTCCGTCAGTTGGATAATGGCACGTTCCCTATAAAGGATCCGGACATTTCAGGTGCATATCCGTATATCATTGTCCGTTTTTCGTTTGCGGTGGTCGTTAACGTAATTGGTGTTCTTATCCGAGGCTGGTTTAGTTTTCATTGGGCAGTAGTAATGTGGCGCGACACAAACCCTACGCACAATTCATGGTTAAGGTCCACGGAGCAACCCGCCGCTCAAATTAGCCGTCAAACTAGCGGATGCCAGTTTGCCGTTGCAAAAACTTAAGACTGAAAAAAATCCTGGAAAAAGAAATTCATACGCTTACTTTGGCTTATTCTATTTTAATAACACATTTCAACACGAAAAAGTGTCCAAGTGGCTCTAACGCAAAATAAAGAAGACCTATAGATTAACGAAAACCCGTGCTGTTTTACAATATAAGCTCGCGTTTGTGTATTCATGATTCCATGTCAAATCTGACGCTTTTGTCCAAGAATTGAATTTGACGATTCCGACTTTTTTCCAAATTTTGCATATCGATAATACTTACAAAAATAGAAATATTTGTATATTTTATATATACATATATATATATACATACATATATAAAAAAGAATGTATGTATGTGGGTATGTGTGTATATCACGTACAGACTCCAAAACCACCGAACCAAATTTTATGAAATTTTTAGGAGTACTGAAGCAACATTCGGGAAGTGTTCCTGTGAAGTTTGGTGTGGATTGGACAAGGGGGCGTGGTACCTCCCATACAACCCAAATTGGCTCTATCGCCCACAAACCAAAAAAAAATGCTATATATCAGACGGTTTTAAACATATAAAACTAATATTTGGTAATTTTGTTCAGATAGTTACTTTCGGTGACTGTTCAAAAAATGGGCGTGGTCACACTATATCTACGCCCACTTTTCAGCAATAATTTTAATTCCTGAGATGTTCAAGTTTTGATAGTGAATCTTGGTACGAAGGTGCTATCGATACAAGTGGCAGTCATTCTGTAAATATAAACGTTGTCACTCCCCCTTTTACCGCCCACAAATCAGTAAAAATGCTTTATATCAGACAGATTTTGCCATAGAAGATTAAGATTTGATAATTTAGATTATATGATTACTCTCGGCCAATGTACAAAAAATGGGCATGGCCGCACAATATCTACGCCCACTTTATCGAAATCATGCTTATTAATGAGTTGTACACGTTTTCATAGTGAATCTTGGTATTCAGGTGCTATAGGTCCAAGTGGCAGTCACTATGTGAATATAAATATTGTCACGACCACTTTTACCGCCCACAAATTTTTAAAAATGCTTTATATCAGACGGCTTTTGCCGTAGAAGACTAAGATTTGGTAATTTAGTTCGTATGGTTACTGTCGGCCAATGTACAAAAAATGGGCATGGCCGCTCTATATCTACGCCCACTTTATCTAAATCTTGCTTATTCCTGAGTTGTACACGTTTTGATAGTGAATCTTGGTATGCAGGTGCTATGGGTCCAAGTGGCAGTCACTATGTAAATATAAACGTTGTCACGCCCACTTTTACCGCCCACAAATCAGTAAAAATGCTTTATATCAGACAGCTTTTGCCGTAGAAGACTAAGATTTGATAATTTAGTTTATATGATTACTCTCGGCCAATGTACATAAAATGGGCATGGCCGCACTATATCTACGCCCACTTTATCGAAATCATGCTTATTCCTACGTTGTACGCGTTTTGATAGTAACACTTCATATGCAGGTGCTCTAAGTGGCGGTCAATATATATATATATATATATTAAATTTGCCACGCCAACTTGTACCACCAGCAAATAAAAAAAACCACGCGAAATGGCCAATTTCAGCCCTTGAAAGGACTTTGACCAAGCTTATGATGAATTGTGTTGTGCGTGTTGTGGAATGTTTGAACACAAATGATCGAGAACTGGACCTACAAGTTTTATGCGGACTCCAAACGGCTTATGATCTCAAGAAGCTTTTCATGGCAGTTGATTCATGGTTGATTTCATGGTTGATTCAAGCTGGACGACCATTGCGTTTGTCCACTCCGTTATATACTCCAGATATAGGAATTTTGTCCTTCGCTATACGTCGCGCAAATAGGTGACTTATGCCTCAAGCCATATCAATAAACATGGGTAACGCAGCGCTGCGTTGCGTTATTGAGTTAAAGCACTTAACTACGTTATTGCGCTGATACACTTGTTTTATTAAAAGTATCGCACTAGCGCAGTAATACACTGAGTTTCTTGCTTGTTACTCTTTCTTTGTTTATTATAATGTGTTCGATTTCAAACTTTAAACAAGCAAATTTCGATTTAACTTCCAACTTATTTTGCAGACCAGAAATTGATTAATTTGAGCGTCCATTAACTTTAAACGAAGTATAGTTTGACTGCTTGTTTGAATTTTGGGTTTATTTATTTATACACTCAACGAAAAATTCTTGGTAAAATTGATAAATAATCTTTAACAAAACCGAATTGTGCACTCGATTAAATTTTATAATAAATGCTTCATTTTTTTATCAATTCGAAAGAAACTTTATCCATTTGATGAAAAACATAATAAAACGTTAACAAACTGAATGTGTTGATTTGAAAAAATGTGTTTTATTTTTTTGAAAAATGCTTTTATCAACTTGATAGAAACTTATCCACAATAACAAAATCGTCAGTCAGTCGGAATAAAATTTTATAATTTTTGTAAATAGAGTTAACAAACTTACTTCGTTGAGTTGATAAATAGGTTTGTTGTGCTGAAGAAATCATTTATAAAATTGATAATCGCCTGAGCCAAGCGGATAAAATTTTAGTTTCGTAATGATGAAATGAATTATCAAATCCAAAAACGTTCAATCATTACAACAAAAAAAGATGTCTGGCATTTCGGTGGCGTTATTTGTTGTTCGCAGAAATTATAAAAAGAAGTTTTGTGAGTTGTCTACTTTTTATTTAATTTGTTAAATTTAATAAATTTTGAGAAAAATTATTTCCAGAACAATTCAGTGGAAGTAAGGAATTTGCTTAACAGTTCTACAGCAACGTATAATGTTATAGATTTGAATTATTTTCTTTGAAAACTAATCTAAAAATTATATTCTTAGTGATACATTTCTAAGGTCCCTATTATGAATTGCAACTCAATTATTTGACTATGTAGATTTAACTTAATTTTTGTCGTGTAACGTATTACGTATATTTTAGCTGAGCAATGTAGTTTGCCTTAATTTTTTAAGAATTTTCAAACTACATGGTTCAACTGAAATATATGTAAACGCTACATGAAATTGAGTTAAATCTACATAGTCAGCATAGTTGAGTTATAAATCATAATAAAGGCATAAATTTGATTTTGTAATATTTATGATTGCTTGAAATAATAAAATATTTTATCAAAACAACAAATAATTTTTGTATGATTGATAAAAAAATATATTTTCAACATAAAAGCATTTTTCTATTCAACAAACCATTTTTTCAGGTGGAAATATTGTTTATTCATTTTGACAAACTCTTTTATCAAATGTGCAATGCAAACGCAACATTCTTGATAAAGGCTTTTATCAAATCAAAATATCCGTTTATCAAATAAGCAAAATAAAATTTTGTCAATATGATTACAAACTCTCACCTTCAATCCAATTGACAAACGCTTTTGTTGACTCTTTACTGACAAAAAATTTATCAACTTGACCTAGGAATTGGTCAATGTGAACAAATACTTCTTTGAGTGTAGTAGATTTAAGATTTGCGCTTTATTCAGACTTTATTTCTTTATTTCTGCGCTTTGTATTTATTTCTTCTTAATTAAGCTCTTTTCAATGAATTTAAAGCCAATATTCCTTTATTATAATAACCTTCTTTAGCAAGATGAAACTTATTGCCATAACTTTGATTTGATTTCTACTATTTTGTCTAAGTGATGCTTAATTAACTTTACTTCACCACATCGTTCAACGCGCTACGCAATCCATCACACTCAAAAAATTTACTTTATAACTCGACGTGCTATCCAACTCAATATTTCACTGCGCTGAATAAAGTTCTTTTGATACAGAAAAATCAAACGTTTTCAAAGTACGCCATAGCGCAATTGCGTTAACGCATTTCGCTGATACAGTAAACTGCGTTTGAGTTGATATATCAGCGCAGAATTTTTTGCTGCGTTACCCATGTCTGATATTCAATAGTTATGTTTCTCTCGAATTTAATGTTGTTTTCATCACGGCGCCTTCGTTTCGCATTTGTAGCTTTCAGTATGCTATCCAAAAATGCTTTCTGTTTTTCATTGCTTTCGAGAGAGCGATATTCATTAAATAGTTCTTGCTGATTTTCCACGTTGAAATTTTTTCTACAGTTATACCTACAGTGGCAATCTTTGGAAATCATGGCTTTACCTCGAATAGGTCGCTGGTCTCTATTGATATAAGCTTTCCCTGCCAAACGCTTTTGTGCTAAAACATTTCTTGCCCAAGAACTTGGATCTCGCCTCACTCTTTTAATTTTCGGCAACTCAACATTGATAGCACCTGATATTATAAAAATATGTAAACATTCCATAATAAAAATAAACTGATAATCAACATACCAAAGCTTTCATTATACTGGTCAACCATCATTTAAGTTATTTATTGAAACGCTAATAGATATCTAAACTAAAAATTTGGTTATCGTCTAAGAAACTAATAACTTTTTATATGAAAACTGAAAAATTATATTTTTCTTATACAAAAAAAATGGAGAAACAACATTTGTGCAAAGTAAATTTTTTATTATTGGATATACAACGAGCACGTTTTAAGCTGTGGTTTTAGCATTTTTAATATCTAGAAGAAAAAAATTATGGTGTTAAAGAGAGATTGAATTACCCTTTACAATGACATCAAAAAGTCAATTTCAAAAAAGTATGGAGATACAACAAGTGTGCACTAGGCCGACGATTTTATCTCACGTTCTTAAAAAAAAAAAAAACGAAATGGCCATTTCAGCCCTTGAAAGGACTTTGACCGAGCTTCTTATGACCAATTGTGTTGTGTGTGATGTGAAATGTTTGCACACAAATGATCGAGAACTGGACCAACATGTTTTACGCCGACTCCGAACGGCTTATGTTCTCAAGAAGCTTTTCATGGCACTTTTTACTCTCTGAGGTTTGCCATTGTCTACAGGGAGGTGACGGCCGAACAGAAAAATTAATTCAATTGAAAAAACTTTCTGTGTCGGATGGAGGATTCGAACCTGGGTTCTCTGGCGTAAGAGTCACACACTACCCACTACGCCACGGCCGCCACGTTCTTAATTGTCATTAAAAAAATGTTTGTAATTTTCTGTGATTACACATAAAATAATAAAATTTTTTTGGATCCGATTTCGGTATCGGTTTTGAATTTTAAACTTGTAGATATCGCACACTAAATACAAAACAGTCGCAACTTAAAATTTTTAAATTTCTAGAAGAAAAAAACTATTTAATTTTTGAAGGAACTCCATACAAGACAATTAGACGAAAATTTTTTTAAAATTATAGAGACAGAAGATGTGTTCACAATTTTGAAAGTCAAAGGAATCATCTCCTTTTTAAAACTACGAATAGTTTTACATAAAAATGTAAAAATTTGTAAATTTTGAGTTGTGACTGTTTTGTATTTAGTGTGCGATATGTTGTGTTCCAGTGAGAACTCAAAGTATTGTTTCCGTGCCTCTTTTGCCTTTTATTTTCATTTGAGATATGTTACATCAAAAATTGCAAATTTACCGTTAAAGTTCTTTCTCGACTTACGAAGCCAAAGGTTGCCTTGAATTTGCCATTATAAACCGGATTTCATTACTGTTCCGCCTCTGGTTCTCTTAAAAATACAAAATACATTGTCATAATACATAGATTACCATACCACGACATCATATATCAGATTTCATTGTCCTAGCAGTCGTAGTTTTCAAGGTATAAAAACTGCTACATACTAGAGAAAAAAAATAAAAAGTAGCAAATAATAATTATTTCATGTCCGAAAAAATAAACGACAGAAATTACCAGTGAAATTTTGTATAACATACATTTCTACATTTTTTGGAAAAGAGGAATAATAGTTACGAACCTTGGTATCTTCATCTTCCAATTCACCAGAGTTATCATCGCTAAGATAAGCTCATAAACTCGATCATACCTATTAAACGTAGGGAGCTGGAATGTGGGGTCCCGCCAAAATCATGAGCGGATTTGAAATCAGAATATGGCGCAAGATTTAATCACAATGCGAGACCAGTTACAACGTCACTGATGCTTCTTTTAAATAAGTATATAATTCAGTCAATTATTTTTTAATAGTTAGTTAACATCCATAATGATGGTTAACTTATTGATTTTATAATTCCATTTTGGCTAGCACTTTACCACGTGAATAGAGTCTACCAATATAGACAATTCAATTAAATTATCAAGTTTGTTAGCATTGCAGAACAATAGAATTAAGCATTTAAATTTGAACTGAATATTTTTAAAATTTTTTAAAAATCCGTCGATGTCATGCACATGTGATGCACAAGATATTGTAAAGTTGTATGTTGTAAGTGAAAGGTTTCATAATTTTCTTCCATATTAGTAAAGTGATTTTTTTAAAATTTTTGTGGTATGTTATGTTTATAGTGGTTGTATGATGTGTATAAAATTGACGTGATCGGACCGGAAGTAGGCCTACCCATACAAAGTGATGTAAAAAAAAACTGCAATTTGAGTTTGGGGAATAGGAAAAATTCACACGGGGCCATATCTGGCGTAAATGGCTGCATTCCGCCAAGGCGAGCGCTATTGTAGCGATGGATCATTTTACGCTGGATTTCTCTGAATGCGTTGCTACGTCGAACGTCAGATCTGTTGACAACTGACGTTTGACGTAGTTTGTTCGATTGTTTTGGTTTGTTGAATTTAAAACCTAATTTCTTTCTGCTAAGAGGTTTACTTAATGCAAAACGTAGGGCTAGAGATACTAATGGATGATGGTCTTGATATGGCTATTAAGGACCACATTTCGGACCTCATTCAACCATTGCAAGGAGCAAAGGATAGTTTAAAACATTAAAAATAGCACATGCCACGAAAATTTGCATTTATTTTAAGGGTTTCATTTGAGTGTTTGCAAATTCATGCAAATTGGAGCGCAAACAGCTGTTAAATGACATAACTTGCAACTGTTGAGTAGAAGTAGCGTAATTTATTTCGCTACGTAAAATGCACATCGCTCGAGCATAGCGCTGTCAAAAGTGTAGCCATTCACCCGAATTTTCTTGAGCGCTCGCCTTGGCGGAATGCAGCCAATGGTGCCAGTTGAACGATACTGATATTGTTCTTATTCAAATAATCGTGTACAATGAGTGATGTGTGCATTGTTGTGGTGCAAAATCCTATATTATCCTTCCATAATCTAACCTCTTTCGCCGATTATTCTCTCGCAAACGCTTTAAAATACTCAAATAATATTGAGCGTTGACCGATTGACCTTGCGGACGGAATTCCGAGTCAACGACACTTTGAGAATCGAGGAAAACAGTCAACATCACCTTGATTTTTTAACGACTTCGTGATTTTTTGGGTTTTGGCTCATCTAGATAGCGCCACTCTGCAGATTGTTGAGCTACACGCAAGTCTCGTCACCAGTAATGATGTACGCTGAATGTGCGTATCGTCCATTAAAAGCATCTCCTGAGCGACAGTTTTGAGAAACTCTTTCTGAAGGAAATTCAGCAATTTTAGCACAAGTCGCGCAGCAACCCATCGAATGCCTAAAACATCATGTAAAATGGTGTGCGTCGATGCAGTCGATATATCAAGCTCACCAGCCATATCTCTCACCAAGGCTGATTAATATAGGTTAAGTCACTTGAGAGAAGCTCGGTCGAACTTTCAGAATGGATGAAAATAAATCAAGAAAAAAAACTCTGAATCTGTACAATTTTCAGCTAACAGCTACTTTGGCAGTTTAATGAACCTTGTCTCTCACGGTCATACGAGGCTTTTCGAGCGCAATTTTCTTTCCTTTTTTGACATTTTTATCGTTTATTGATGTTGCTACACGAGAAGGGGTAGGCAAGTTGTCAACTGATGTACTACCCTCTTTAAACAACATACGGACAAGAAATTCCGCTGGTAAAACATAATTTCAAACACACTCTTTGCTAACTTTTTTTCCATTAGGAAATTCGCGGGTCAGATTCGATGTGAAGTTGTTTCCCACACTTGGTCAACGCAATTCCAACGCAACTTCAACGCAACAGCGAAAAAGTTGAAAAGCAATTATAAACCGAAGGCTTTCAGCCTTGTTTCAAAAGTCGTGCTTCTTACTCTAATTTAATACTTCACCCTTGCTCATTTATACTGCAAACTATTTCTTCTTCTTCTAGATTCTATTAATAAAAAAAGGAACTAATTAATTAACTTATTCATGTTGATTAATATAAACCATACTGCACTACAAATAATTGAATTCACAAAACAAACAAACTGATCCAACAAGTCGCAGATGAAAATTGCGGAAAGCCGCGTTGCGTTGAACAAGTTGAGAACGTGTCGAGAACTTGTGTGCAAGTTGCTTAATTTTTTTTTCAGAAGAAAGATTGTTACTGTCCCAAAATTATTTATACATTTGTATATTCATTCTTACGAATATATTTAACATTTGTTATATGTTTCTAACATACATATATGTATTTATCTAGAAATTTAAATTTACATTTTTTTCTTTTATACATTGTATTTTGAGGTTTTTTTTTTTGCTGTAATGCTTATTTTTATACATATTTTCCCAAAAAATGGGTAAAAAAGGAAATTCATTACAAAAAAAACCTTAAAAACTATGCTTAAAACTAAATAACAAAAATAAATAAATAAAAAACGTGCTTAGAATAAACAAACAATAATTCTTGAAAACAAGTAAAATTGTTATGGTTTTTAAGCTTTACTATACTGACTTTTATTATAAACTGTGTTATTAATATCAATAGTTTGATAGCGTCTATGGTAGTACAATAATTTGTTTTCATTGTATAGACTGTTATTTGTATAAATTACAGAAAGATATCTTTCTTCAAAAGGAAATTCAATTTCATTTAATAAGCCTCTCCATCTGGCTTGAGAAATATCAAACCAGATAGGAAAGCCATAGGCTAAGATGGGACGTATTATTTGTTTAAAAATATTTAATTTTATTTTTGCGTTTAAGCTTTTCGCGTTTTTAAGAATATTAAAATATGACATGAATACTTTTTTTACATAGACATAGTCGATGTGTCTTTCAAATCTAAATGAACTGTGCAGCATTATGCCCAGATACTTTATTTTGTCTTTAAATACTATGACTTGACCCTGGATATTTATATTCGGCAAAAATTTTCTGGCATTCGGATATAAGTTTTTCCTAAGACCCTTAAAAACTGAACACTCACATTTGCTTACATATAATTTTAATTTCCATTTATTAAAAAATTCACTTAGCGTAGCTAAATAGTCATTAATTACTTTTTCAGCGTTTTTTATAAGTGGCTTTGAACTTAAGATGAGAATATCATCAGCGTAAATCAACGTTAGTGCACAAGGGCCTGGGTCAGGCAAATCTGCAAGTAGTATATTGTAAAGTACTGGGCCTAGAAGTCAACCTTGCGGTACTCCTGCCAAGATTGACTTTGTTTCTGAATTTTGAAGTTGGTTATGAACAGATAATTTGCGATGAGAAAGATAGCAGAGAAGAATTCTACATATAACTTTGTTAAAATTAAAAATTCTGTACATTTTATAGATTATTCCTTCAAACCAAGCGGTGTCAAAGGCCTTTTCAAAGTCTAAGCTAACCGCGGTTGTACCTTTATTTTTATTTAAGTTGGATGTAACAAAATCTGACAGTAATAAGAGCGCGTGGCTGGTGGAAAGAGATGGTCTAAAGCCAAATTGATAGTTTTTATAATTATATGTTCTCCAATGTTCTTCAATGAACTCTTCAAATAATTTACTTATGTTAGATAACAAAGATATCGGCCTGTAGCTTTTTAGGTGCTTCGGGTTTGAATTAGGTTTTAGGATTGGAATGATTTTTGCACATTTCCAGCTACTTGGAAAGTATCCTATATTATATATCTGATTGAATAAAATGGCAAAAAAACTCCAAAAGAAAGACTTTGTTTTTCTTAGCACAAAATTTGAGATGCCATCGTCTCCAAAACTTTTCTTATTATTTTTTAATTTTAGTGCAATTTTTATGTCATTTGCTGTAATAAACTGGCTGTGGGCTTCTGCCAAAGTATTATTTTCCCATATGGAAGTTTCACCATCAGCAGTGAGGACATCATTAAAGCTGACAATTGGATCATTATTGGTTAAGTCAGAAATCTGATCTTTAACAAAATCAGTAAATTGCACTGAGCCCATATTCATATTTTGTCTGTGAATTTGCTCAAAGTTCTCCGCAAGTAGATTAACTTTGCGCAAATTATCAGTTATAATACTGCCCTCACTATCAAGTAGTTCAGATAAGTCAGGTTTTTTGTTAAGAACCACAGAGTCCCTTAATTTTTTTATACGTTTTGTTATTCTTTTTAATTTTTGCAAAAAACTCAGAGTAATACTTATTCTCGTGAATAATTATGAGTTCCTGAATTATTTTATCGAGATTTTTGATAAAATTGTTGCTTTAAGGATGGCTTTCATTTGGGGATCTACACATCTAAAAAGTTGCTTCCTTAGTCTTTTCTTTTCAGCAATGAATTGAAGTATTGTCAGTGATAGATTTATTTGTCCTCTTTTTCTAATTGTTACTTTAGGTGTAGAATTGCTTATTGCAGATTCAAATGCTGGGCACAGATTTGAAATGCAATCATCAATCTCTGCTTTTGTGGCGATTCTATTTAAAGGTAACGTGTGGTTAATTAGCTTTTCTCGTAACGTGGAGTTGAGAGAATCAACATCCAAATTGTCCCATTTGAATACTTCAACTGGTGGATTTCTTGCAATTTCAGAAGCCACAATATTTAATTTCACTGCACTGTGATCTGATTCATAAAAAAGTGTTTTGAGACAATCCGGATGCTGAGGTTCAAACTCCACGCAGACTGAGGCAGATGTTAAAAAAATGTCTATATATGCCACAAGTTGAGACCCTTGTTGGCAGTTTAGTTGGAATTATTTGTAATTGAGGGTACTGAATTAACCATCTTGCAAGCGTTCTACCACTTGAATATGTAATTGAATTTCCCCAATTGGGATGTTTTGCATTCAAATCTCCGCCCAGAACTATTTTTTCAGAGTTTATGCTTGATATAATTTTATTAAGGTCCGCCTCACGCAGCGGCTCCTGTGGCTTATGGTACATTGCTACAAATGTTATTTTGCTACCATCAATAAGATGAACTTTTATGGCAGTGTTTTCAATGCTGTCTGAATCTATAATTACTCTTTCGAAGCTAAAGTTTTCTTTAATACAAATGGCAGTTCCTCCACCACTACCCCCAGTTCTATGCTGTCTTATTAGGTTGTAGCCCTTAAAGTTCAACCTATGTCTTATATTGAGCTTATGTTCTACCATTAACACAATATCTGGCCTATGCTTAACCAAAAACAAATTGCAAAAATGCCTTCTTTGCTTTGAAATCAAAGAGTTAACATTAATTAAAATACATTGTATTTTCCTAGTCATTATTTTTTATTTTTTATTAAAATTTGAAGTTTTACCCACAAACTGAACAGAACAAACTAAAGAGTTGCTCTTGCTTTACATGAGCTGGTGCATTTTTATCATACGTAGGTATGAACTTATTTATTTTTTGGATAATATCCGAGAAGCTTTTACCGAACAAATCTTGGCATTCGCTATTAATAAAGGAAAATTATTGTTACATAAAGTGTTATTAAAATTATTTTATGTATCATTTCTGTTATTATAATCATAAACATTATGATTATTTGTTGCCTTGCGTTATTTGACGGCATAATATCCGCATAAGACTTTAGCGGTGTACTAAAACTCAAAGCTGATTTTTTTGCAAAAGCTTTTCTAGCTTTTTTTTCATTTCTTGTTTCATTTATTGCATTTTTTAATTTTTGATATACACTGCATTTTTTATAATTGGCAGTATGCCCTTCCGTTTTGCAAAGTACGCAGTAAACCTGGACACCAATTTGCTTTTTTATCGTACCATCACTAAGAGTTTTTGTGATTATGCCATTATTTATTTCCTTAGGAGGTATTTTACAATTTGTTGGTCCATGATTACCACCGCACTTCACACACCGAAAAGGCATGTTACAATTAATTGCCGCATGGTTGTTCCTTTGGCAACGCTTGCATTGCAAAATATTTTTTGTTTTAAACTTTTAAAAAAAAAACTATTTTGATTTAAATATTTTATATTTAATATGTCCGATACATTGGACGTTTTTTCAAATTGGACCAGCCAGTTTGATTTGATTTTAGAAACAGCAATAGCTTTTATGTTAAGCTCAACTAAATTTAAGGCACTTAGGAGATCGTTTTCATTGTAGAATTCTGGAACATTTTTTAATATAAATGTTATCGGCTTTTCACTCTTAGGTGTATATGCAAAATATTTAATGTTTTCAACCTCAAACATTTCTTTAACTTTTAAATAATAATTTAGATTAAGAATTTGCACTACAGTGCTGTCACTATTTTTATTATTAATTGTATTGTAAATTTTAATACTTAGTTCCTTGATGTCTTCGTTGCTGATGATCATCTGCGGTGGTTTCTCCGAGTTTGATTTATTTACAGGAGGGCTGCTGCCCATTTGCTTCTTTTTGTACTGCGTCCAGCTGATGAAGTTGCAGCAGGCTGCGATGATTTTTTTTAATGCCGCTTTTTTCGGCTTCTTCCAATGAGGGGAAATCACTGTATTCATCTATTTCTATATCTTCATAGGATGAAAGTTCGTAATATCTATTGTTCTTAAGGTAGCTTTCTTGATCCTTGTTTTTTAATTTATTTTCAAGTTTTAAACACATATTTTTTAGGTCTTCAATTTGCCTTGCTTGGATCAAAAGTTTTTGTTTAAGGTCACATTCGTTATTATTGTTTGTGAGTTTATTTAATGTTTCTTTATACTCAGCCAACTTTGTGTTTTTTTCGCATGGGAGCTTTTTTTTCACTTTCAAGCGAAACTTCACTGTTTTTTAACGAATAACTAGATTCCATTTTTATATTATTTGTTTTCACATTGCCATTAGAGTCACTATCTCCGATTTCAAGCATAGCGCTTGAAAAGCGCTTTTATTATTGTCTTTTTTTTAAATTAGTTTTGTTGAACACTTTTCGTTTCTCTTTATGATATTTCATTAGGTTTATTAAAGTCACTTCACTACACTACACTACAGTTTTTTCTCAGCAGCAACAGCAAGTGGAGATGTTGTAGCAATTGTATCGTCGTATCCTTTTCTTTTTCGTATCCGTATCCGTATCTTTTTCGTATCGTATCGTATCTTTCGGTATCGTATCTTTTTCTTCGTATCCGTGTGTATCCGTGTATCTTTATTCCATATATATAGATATAGTATCCATGTATATAGATATAGTATCTTTTTTCCATTAATCCATTAATTCCATTTTTCGTATCAAGTTGCTTAATCTCTAGGTTCCGGTATAAATACAGAGGCTAGCAACTTGAGTTGGAGTTGCGTTGACCAAGTGTGGAAAAGGCCTAAGTGACAGATCGCGCTAAAAATTAATGCCCAAGCCGGCAGGGTACCGAAGCTAAAATCCCCCCCTCGGCCATATTGAAGTATATTCAAAGTCTTTAGCCACGACATACACGATGACATTGAGTTTTTATATATTAACGAAAGTTTTCCTATTTTGATGATGTCACTTTGTATGGGAAGTAGGCGAGGTTTTGATCTGATTTTGCCATATATCATAGAGATGGTTCATATTATATATCAAAGCTTATGTGCAAAATTTCAAGACATTTCATTAATTTTTTTGGATTTTTAAGAGATTTAACGTTTAAAATAAAGCCAATTTGTAAGGGAGGTAGGCGTGGTTTTCATTCGATTTATATATCAAAGCCTATATGCAAAATTTCAAGACATTTCTTTAATTTGAGCAGATTTTTAAGAGATTTTACGTTTAAAAAAAAGCCACTTTGTATGGGATGTAGGCGTAGTTTTCATCCGATTTTTCCAATTTATAGCCAGAATTAAGACTAGAGAGCAAAGCTCACCTGCCAAATTTCAAGGCATTTCTCTAATTTTTGTGGATTTTAAAGACATTTTACGGTTAATATAAAGTCACTTTGTATGGGAGGTAGGCGTGGTTTTCATCCGAATCTTCCCATTTTCGAACTTGATCTTCCTTTATTAAAAATAAACTTATATTTTGAATTTCATCGCGATAGCTTTAAAATTGCGGCTGTAATCGTGTCGACAGACGGACAGACAGACGGACACACGGAAATCGACTCATGAGATGATGCTGATCAAAAATACATATATTTTTCTATATCTGCCACGCCTCCTTCTTGGCGTTACAAACGGAATGACAAAGTTAATATACCCCTAACGCAGTACGCGTTGGGGTATAAATATAAGCTTTATGACAACTGTTTCTGTTTCATTCGCTCATTCCGGTTCAATTTTGAACAGAAGATACACTGGTGTGCGAACAATAGTTTCGAAAAGAGGGAGAAAACGGAGACAAACAGCTGTCATCGGCCTCCAAACACGATTATGAAATAACTGGTATCTCACAGTGAGTTTAAATTCAATCGACTTGAAGTTTTTACAGGATATTCCTGAGTTGTTGTACTTATAAAGATTGTAATTGGGAAACATTTTTTTTTTTAAGTTGCAAACCATCCTGCTCCCATAAATCTCCGCAGAAAGTGGCAAGCCACAGAGAGTACAAAATGCTTCTCTAAAGCTTCTTGAGAGCATGAGCCATTCGGAGTTGGTATAAATCTTGTAGGTCAAGTTCTCGATCAATCGTGCACAACATTTTATAGCACACACAACACATTTGGTCATAAGAAGCTCGATCAAAGTCCTTTTAAGGTCTGAAATGACCAATCCATTTTTTTTTTCGTTGTCTAGGGCATGCATAATTCGCGTTCTATACTGATAAGAGATAGATGTCTCTGTTAAAGCCTTATGGGGAGGGAAAGAGGATTTGAACTAAATTTGTTTCTAAAATTTTTTAGGGGTGAAATTGCATAGTTTTAAAAATTTAAAATTTTTTTTTAATAGTCTCTCCGATACATTTTGCTCCAAATAAAAATTTATTCATTAATAGGCTTTTCCAAACGATGACAATATTTTTTTATGATTTTACGATGAATTTAATAGTTATAATTTTTGTTGAATGATCACAAAGTAATTTAAAAAAATTAGTTCAAAACTTCCCCCCAACCTACCCCCTCCCCCATAAAGTTTTAATTTTTATTTAAATTTAATGTGTTCTAATATTTGAAAATGTTGGTTAGTTCTGCGAGCAATATTTTGCCAACTATGATCCTGTCGGAGATACAGTGAGTTTCACTTAAAATCGTACATCAAGTGCAGGCTGACAATTTTATTCCTAAACAAGAAATTGTTTCTATGCAAAATTTTATGGGCATTTCCAGAAAAAAGTCCACCGTGACACTAAAATCAAAAGTTATTTAAAAATTATTATTTAATGATATTATCTTGGAGAATCATTTAAATTTTATTGAATTAAGCAATTTGAACATAAACTCATTTACTTTGATGATCAAATCGTCTGCACTGTTTCACAAATGTAATTTTTCTTTTTAGTAAATGTTCAATAAATTTTTCGTAAACGTTTTTGTTTTAGTGAAAATAGAAGGCATTTGCTAAAAATAATGGAAAATGGTTAAGGCAAAGACAGGCAGAATATATTTAATTTGTTTTTTAATTACTAAATAACATAATTACTTAATTATATAATTACTTAATTACCCAATTGAATTACAATGGAAATTTAAATAACGTTATGTCAGACGACTAAGCCTAATAACAAAAAACGGGAAGAGATTTTTAAATTTGATTACTTGGAAAATAAACTAATATTATTTCAAAACCTTCTAAAAGAGGTTTTATACAAAAAATCTTGCCCAATTCGCAGAGCTTTGCAAATTTTGTAATCCAAGTCGAAAACTACTTTCATTATTTTTTTTTTTAATATTTGGAAATGTCCATATGTTAAAAAATGTACAAAAAGATTTTTTGTTTTTTTAAAGAATAGCAGCAACTTGACACGCGTGAAAGAGTGGTGTCACTTAAAATCGTACAGTTGATCAGATTGTTTAAATTTTGGCGAAAAACTTTATTTTCGTCATTGCTCGAGATAGATGATGCGCATTGTTTTCTAAGATTTCCAAAGACTATTCCGAAATTTTCTTGCGGCAACTTAAATCATTAAGCAAACACCTATTGAAGAACGTAAATTGACGATGTGTCACCATAAAATAGGAAAAAGTTACGCAGAAATTTCCGAAATACATACTTAACATGAATCGTAGCACCGTTCAGTATATCATAAAAAGACATAAAAGAACTAATCGCATTTCAAATAAAGTCAAAAATTTGGCCCGATAAGAAGCTTACTACCAGTGACGAAAGGTGAATAATACGAAAAGTGAAAGAAAACCCTCGAATATCGGGATCAAATATCAACAATAACTTCAAAATATGTTTGCAGGAAACGTTACTAATTCAACGAACAGAAAAGTACTTCGAAAAAATTATTTCCATGGCAGCATTGCACGCAACAAGCCATATATATCAATAAGCCCAATAGACTTAAACGACTGCAGTTCGCACGAGAGTAGCAATCTAAGCCACAGAATTTCTGAAATAATGTTTTTTTACAAATGAATCAAAATATAACGTTTTTGCAACAGATGGCGAGCAAACAGTGGGGAGAAAACCAAATAAAGAGATGAACCAAATAACAGATGCCAGACTGTGAAGCATGGAGGTGGGTCCGTGATGGTGTGGGGCTGCATGACAACACACAGAGTTGTTAATTTGGTTTTCATCGAAGGCATTATGATCCAATGTGCTAAATTAATATGTTAATATGCTATATTAACATGCTCACAGAAAATTTGATTCCAAGTCCTGAAAACATGGGAACCCGAAGATATTTTAAGCCTTATGCTGACAGCGATCCTTAACATCCTTAACTCATTGAATGCAAGAACGTGGATACTCTATTACTGTCCAAAAGCCATTTAAACGCCCGCCCAATCACCGAAAACTACATCAACGATCAACAACAGCTTGAAAAACAAATACGAGAAAGCTGAACTCAAGAACATGCAAAAGCTTAGTCAATTCCATGCCAAAAAAGATTAAAAGATCTTACAAAAAATTTGGTCCAATAAAGTACTAAAGTTATTTTTTTAACTATTTTTTGCAATTACAGCATACTGTACGATTTTCAGTGACTGATGAATTTTATAGTTGTGGACATGAAATGTGTTTTTTTTTTTTACTTTAAAATTATAAGCACAGAAATGAAATAAAAACAAAACTTATTTTAATTTATTTTTTGCCTCTTGAAAATAGCTATTCTGCAGCAAGTTATCTTTATTTGTTATGTGTACGATTTTAACTGACACTCACTGTAGCTCTTAGATGAGGTTGAGGCGGCAATTGGATGGACCTGATGCAGTCGGAGAGGCATATACCTGCAGTTGTCTGAATTCGCTCTGAACGCGTTATGGTTGTTCTTTATTGGCAATATTTGACACTTATATGAAGAACCTTTAAAATAAGGCTTTGCAAATGCTTCACCATCAGACGAAACTCAGCTTATCGGAAGAACTTATCACGTTGTTCCAACTGGGTTCTTGATTATAGATAAAAAAGCGGCGAGAAAAGTTAAGCAGTGCAAAACAAAATGTATGCTATCAACAAGAAAGAACACAGAAGACCCTACGATAGTATTGAATAAAATGTCACAGTTATATACCCTAGTACCGGATAAAACACTACAGATACAATTTTGAGATAGTCCAGAACGTCGTCTACCTAAGCTCTGCATCAACGCAAGAAACTACCTCTGCGCAAAGATCATAAGGACTATAACTCGCTGGTTTTTTGTGCTAAGAAGCCAATTGAGCAACAAGGCCCTCTTTTGTGCATCCAAGATGATCTAATATAAGACATTTATCATTGAGAACGGATTTTTATGGAAATGCATATTTTACCTGAACCTCGTACAGGTTTCGGATAAAGGCAGAAATGCTTCTTGCTAAAAACTAATACAATTTGCACTATTAATATTTTGCATATTATTTGCATATTTTGCATATTAATTGTATATGTTTTGCATATACATATATTGCATGCACTTAAAATTACACAAATTCGGCACCATCTTTCGAAATATTTAGTGTACGAGTACATAACTTCTTGTGCATATAACCAAGTAATGACATATACCGATGTTTGTAGGCACGGGTTCCCGTGGTCCTAGGCACACCAAATTTTATTTACAATTCTTTTAACATCATACAAAGAAATTAAGGCGGTACGACATAAAAAACAACTTCAATTTTTAAGGGGCACTAATGTTTATGTATGTTGAATGAGTTGTTAGGTCACTGAGTTGTTTACTCAAATTTTTGCATGACCCGTTTGGTCATTGCAGTTTTTTTATTGAATGCGTAATTTTTGAAGGAGTTAAAAGGATCGAAAAAATCAATTTTTAATTTAATTGTGCTTGCTCCTTTGTATCGATCAGAGTGAATATTAAAGGGTTTTTAAATAATAATTTGTGTAGTTTTTATGTTGTGTATCTTTAAATTATGTGTCACCAACAAAATATAATATTGTTTATTTTAAAAACTGAGTTCCTTT
Source organism: Coremacera marginata (assembly GCA_914767935.1). Classification (NCBI taxonomy): domain Eukaryota; kingdom Metazoa; phylum Arthropoda; class Insecta; order Diptera; family Sciomyzidae; genus Coremacera; species Coremacera marginata. The sequence continues at coordinate 75,195,452 of OU612046.1, read as the reverse complement.
ATTGCTTATCAGAGTACGGAAAGGTCCGCTCGCGTACCTTTATGAGCGTACTATTCAAAAAGGTACAGAAGAAATCGTACACGCTAACGAACGTGTACCCTAGATAATATTCTATCGCTCTCGTCCACGAGCGCGTACGCTTTGGTGAGACTTTGAAATGAGATCTCATTACGTGTGCTTACCAAAAGGTACACGGTGGTGGACGAGAATGTAAATGGGACTTTTAATGCTTATGAGACAGCTCGTGAGCCGCTCACGTAAATAAAAGGGAGGAATGAAATCTGAGCAGCTTAGAGACAAATTTAGCTTCCAGTAAAATTTTTTATGATTTCTTCAGACAGTGGACAAATATATAGGTTCCACATGGATTATTTATGGTACTAGTTGGGTCATTGGAACTTTTTAAGGTTATGTGGACTCCTTGGACAAAAATCTTCGATTTTTTGACATATACTTTCCATTTGAATAAATCGGTTCCAATGGAAGTATTTTTGCAACAAATTGGATCCAATTGCTGAAAATACATCGACTTTTTGTCTAAGTTGTCCAAAGAACCAATAAAAATTCCTTTAATCTACCTGGGAGCTCCACTATGCTCTTCTTTCAATTAATGCCATGCACGGCTCATGAACCGTCCCATGAGCATAAATCGTCTCATTTGCGTACACGGACGTAAGACGTTATAAAATATACACGATGTGCTTACACGAGCGGACCTTTCCGTACCTTTCCGTAGTTGTTACAAAATGAGTTTGATTTTAGATCAATAAATTTTTTACATATTACCCAGAAGGAAAATGAGGAATGCATTTTATTTTTCATATTTTTATATGTGTGCGCCACTCTTTTTGCTCTTCTTGCATTACTATTCCGTTGAATTGAGGAATCTTGTGAAATTTGATGTATTTTTTTGGTTCGATGCATCGAAATGTAAATCGATAGTTTTCGATACATCCGAGGCCATATATCGATGCATCGATTTGCATAGAATTTTTCAGAATTTTATATTACAACAAAATATGTTATTAGCAAAATTGTACAGAATTACAAATCAATTTTTATAACTGAGCTAATTATGTTGCTAACGGTCTGTTGAATCAGGTCAACAACTTTTCGTAAAACCATAGAAATCATAAAAATTTTAATTTTTAGATCATCAAATATTCTTCCTTAACAATTTGCGTTTTTTTAGAAAAAAATCTTGATTGTAAGTCTGTTGTTTTTTTTTCATTTGATATTACTCGTATGTTTCCTCGATATGACTTAAAATTTAAGTTTGTATGTGAAAATGTGAGGGATGATCTTAAAAAAGGCTTAAAAAAACCTACTATCAAGTGTTTTCCTAAAAAACCTAAAAATTAAGGAAAATTATTGATGTCAGAGCTTTGTTAATTCTTTCTGTTCTGAAGCTATTTGGTCATTTGTACTATCGAAACTAGACACAATTGATTGTTGTGCCCGTGGCCGAGCAGGCAATGCAAGTGAAATATTCGATGCACTTGAAGCTACCGTCGATGGAGTCGGAGCTGTTTCTTTTGGCGTTGGCTGCATTTCTTTTGTAGCTGTAGACAAAGCACTCGTAGATTTGAACATATCATTTTTCTTACATAGAGTAAGATAAGTTGCTTTGTGGACGTTTCTTATGTGTTTCATTCAGTTTGACGTATTTTCGGCACTCCTTATTGTCCTTTTGCACAAATAACAATTCGCGTTTTCTTCGCTGCGTTTTTCAAAATCACACTTTAGAGCCATTTTCATTTTTTTGGTATAAACATACTTCTTTTTTTTGCACAATTGAAAAACTGAAATGACGGCTCAAAGTACTAAAGATGGTAGTTTTCAAAAAAACATCGATGTATTATTGAGTAATAAAAGGGATGTAAAAATGTAATATCCAATGGCATTCCCGTGTTAAAATTCATCGATGGCGGTAATATATAGTCATGCAAGCTATATGTTGCCACTTCGCTAACCTAGTCGCTCATTTTCCTGCTGGTAAACTCTGGCACAGTTGCTCAGTGCAATACGCTTTCAACTCTTAATCTTTACATCGAGCTCGACAACCACTTGTTCCGAAACACCGAAAATTCAAAATTGCATTCATTCTTTCGGTCGGTCGCCCCCTCGTCTCCATTTGGTCACACTCATTCAAAATGATTTAGAAAAAATTCGGAAAAAGTCCTCATTGGGCAGTAAAACCTAATTATTTATTTTTTATTTATTCAAATTTTTTGCATATATCTTGCATATTTTTTGCATATGATCTGCATATTTTTTTGCATATTTCTTGCAAAATGTTTTTGTATAAAAATTCGCCCCAGACCGACCCGCTGTAGGATTAAGAGTCCTGAACTCTATCGAACGCGAACGGGGGTCGTTTCCACAATAGGATCGAAGTATTCTTCGATCTTTGGTCGAAAGGTCACACTGTTCCGACGATCAATAAATAGTGAATAGTCAGAGGAGGCGTAGATTAAACGATGAACTGTGTAGGCTGTACAGCGACATCTACTTGGCAATGAGTGTTAGAATATAACTGTTTTTTGTGCTGAATTGGCACCAGACGGTCAACTCAGTAGAGGAATCTTAAGTGGTGCACACAATTGGGAAAGAATTATAATCAACTTGACATGCGTAACCCACTGGCAGAGCTGGCTGAAGACGTTTGTTGGCTGAAATCTAGTCGTCAGGATTATCTGCTTTCCACCATCTTATAGCCTATTGATAAAGACAGTGTACTAAACCCATTGCTGAAAATGGAAGAGAAATTTTCTAAAACTTTGGATATAATGCACAAGTCCTGGGTTACGCAGACAATGACTGTTTGTTTTCTATGATAGAATAAAAACAAAATAGAAGAAATAACTCGTTAATTAAAGTAATTAAGAACAATATTCTCAGGTAAAGTATCGTACCAATAGATACCTTGGACTCTCCTTATTTTTCGGAAGAATCTTAGCTGTGGAAGACGTGTTCAAAAAGATATTATCGCAACAAACGACATAGCCAAATTAAATGCTCACAAATACGCCCTGTAGTGATATCGACTATATTAATGACCATCTCAAACACACCATTTTTTTATCAAAAATTATATCAGTTTTTTATGGTTGTGAGACTTGTTTTACGATAGTCTGCCCAACGAAAATAAAAAAAGTTCTGTAAAAATATGCTTCAGCTGAACCTTGTAAATATAGTCACCAAGCACAAATTTAGTCTTAATGAGACTTCTGAGACGAGACCGTATACCTTGGTGAAAAAGGTGAATTAATATCAGCTATCAAGTGCTTGACTGCAAATCTAAGGGAAACCGTCAAGAAGTGGGCGTCCTAATACTAATAGACTTATTAAAGATCTCTGACTTTAGAAAGTAAAAAAATAACTCGAGAAAATTATGAGTGCATGAGAAAACATACGTATTGGAAATGCAATTATTAATAAAGCGATGATGTTTTAATATCTTCAATCGTCAGATCATATTCCAGATGTTGCCGTAACAAAAAGAAACATGATTTTATAAAATTTCCTTTCCGTTTCTTTTAACATTCTACGAAATATTTATAACTTTATTTGTTAAATACTCACCTTAGCCCCTTACTACGCATCCCTTTGTGAATCTAAGCTAATTTAAAGGGCGGTCCCTGGTCACTACAGCGACTGTTTTATAATAAAAAATTAGGCATTTTTAAGTACCTTTTTCCTCCGGTCCTACGAGAGACATTAACTTAATTTTTGTGAAGCGAAACTTCTTAAGCCTCGTTCTAAGATTTGCTTGAGTGAAACCCCAAAAACGGCACTTTTTTTCGACACCGTTTTGCTTAGAAATTAATGTTTCTTTGTTGCTTGAGTTTATTACAACAAGGAAATGTAATATTAAATATTAAAAATGTTGCTTGGTCTGCCGTGTGGATCTAGAACTCGTATCCCATCGATTGAGAGCTCTATACAGTAACCACCAATCCAAAAACCTTTGTTACACAGAGTTGTTGATTCAATATTAAGTATAACTGAAGGGGGTCCTCTGGTAATCTATGCCAAATTTTAGCCTTTTTTCAAAATATTGTGGAAAGAGAACGAGTAAAGATATTTTAGTTCCGTTTTTTGATTTGGGTAGCTTAATTTATTGAAAAAAATACAAAATTTGAATAAAGTGAATTTATGGACCGTTCAGAAAGTTCTCGGCCTGGTAACGAGGTTCTCCGGAAAAAAGGTGGGTCCAAATTGCGCACGATTCCAAGTGTAAACATCGTCTGAAAAAAAAAAAAAATATTCAGTTACTTAGAATGAATGTCCCTATAGCCCCTACCTCGGAAACAAAAATCGAAATTTTTTTAGGGGAGGAGCCGCCACTTTGAAAATGAAAAATCGAATTTCGACCTTTTTTTTTGTAGTCTAGTGTAGAAAAAAAATAGTAAACATTATTTTTTTCGGCAAGTTTGAGGTAGGGGCTATAGCGGCGTAAATTCTGCGTCGTTTCATGACTCATATATCAAAATCGGTCAAAAACTGTTTGAGTTATCGTGCGCAAAGTTTTGAAAAACATGGTTTCGAGAAAAACGCGTTTAAAGTTTTGACTTCAATTTTGAGGCACACAAATGACATTAACACATATTTTTTTAATACAATACTTACGAATATTAATCGGCAATTCCAGCCCCATAAAGTGTGCCTTCCTCCATCTCATAAAACGAGTTTTCCATGGCTTTTTGGGCTCTGCGGGCTGTGCGACCCTCTTTCGATGATGCGTACGTTTTTAGCTCTGAGCGTTGAAGTCGTTTTCCGTCGCGAGATTCAGCATACATCTCGGCTTGTGGGCCGATGACAATACCCATTGTTGACATTATTTTTAAAATACTTGTGAAGCCTACATACATGTTTTTCCAAATCGAATTTTTTGTTTACATTGGGCGCAGATAACCAGAGCAGCAAGCGTTTGGAAAAATGAAAAAAATTCCAAGAAACAGAACTGGAGGTTGTTTTCGATGATGTCTTCATTGTCTTGCGTTTTCTTCAATTTTTTGGCCGATGTGCTGGCAAAGTCGGTGTCCTCTACTTGGGAGTGCTGGTTTCCACGGAAATGCCTCTTTTTTGTTCGATACGCGTACTTACGCGGCGCGTTTGGGTGGCTTTTTTTATCCATAGCAAAAAAAAAAACACAAAACGATTTTTCTTTTATTTTACAACAGCAGTTATCGCGCACGCGTAGCTTTCAGCGTTCGAAAATAAACTGAATCTCGTTCGTTTGCTTCTTTCATGTGAACACCTGGGCTCAAAATCATTTCAACCCCTAAATCAAAACATGCATGTATACATACTGCATGTATACATACTGTGTGTGTATATTTTGTAATATCAATACCTATTTTGGAAGAATTCCACAGAATTTTCGACTAATGACTGCAGGCAAATAAACAACTTTGCTGATGCGTTATTTTGACGAAAACATACCTACACAAAAATGCCTGTATCTCCTAAACTATTTCGAATTTTGAAAAATCCTTTTGGGAAAATGTTTTTGAGTATCTGAGCAATAGAAATAAGGAAAAAAAAAAATCGAAAAAAAATTTTCGGATTACCAGAGGACCCCCTGAAGTTATGTTGCAGCAGGTCACAATAATCTATTAATGGATAGAGAATTGTGCATAGGCTATCCTAAAAAAAATAACAAGCATTTTGCTTCTACTTGCTACAAGATGTCATCAGCATAGGTGTTTTTTTGTTGATGTGAATGCGTTTGTGTTGTTGTTCGTTCATGTTTTTTTTTTTTTATCTCGAAGGAAAGCACTGATGTTGATGGCATCTTGTAGCAAGTAGAAGCAATATTTTTGTTAGTATTTGTTAGATATGTAAGATAGCCCATACACAATCCTTATTATGATCGATTATTGTGATCTTCTCTAACATAGCCTCGGGTATAAGGGAGAATGGTATTAATTGTCACAAAATTTTAGTGAACCACTGTAACTCTTTCAAACCAAGCAATAATGACATTGTAAGATTTTTAAACATAAATTTAATCTTTTATAATTCAATACTTATATGAATAACGTACATAATTTAAAATTAAAAAAAAAAATGTTCTTGATTAAAAATTAAACTCCCCTGAGACGAGTTAACCCACTCGTGACGAAAGTTGTCCCAATACGTAGTCCTCGTTGTCACTCTTCTTAATCGTCATCGCTGCCCCACTCCGATGCACAATTTATGCAACAATATATCAAACTATACTTTCAATGCATTCATAATGCGCACATCGTTTGCATTTTATGCTTAAAAACATACTACACATATTGAATCCTCGTTCTCTTCATCGCTTCTAGCTGTTTTTAGCTTAACTCTAACGTTTCCTCTTGTATTTACTTTTTTAGTTTATTTTTTGGTTTCTTTCACTTTTGCAGTTTTTAAATATTTGTGACTGGAGTATCGGTCAAAACTGCACTACATCTTTTCCTTGGATTTTGAGTTGTCTTCCGTTGCGGAGCTTTTGGAAATGGTCAAAGATTTCCAGGTGTCGGTTCGCCAACCGTCAGGCGAGGAGTTTGCAGTGTTTTTAAAAATTGGGAACTAGTTCCAGGAGTTGGAGATGGTGTTTTACACCCTTGTTCTAATCCTCTGGTATTGAGGCTTATTTTCAGCACATTGTCGTCGTTTCGAACTGTCATTTAAATGGTTTGCTGCTCAATGTCTGGCCTGTCTGTCTGGCAAAATCAATGTCCGTTAAAAACTAGTCGATTCAAAGGGCAAATACCACTCGTTGAAAATCTTGACATTATATTCTGAGGAGAGATTGCTGCTGGCAAACTAGTTTTAACAATAGCTGGTATATCATAAATTGACACGATTTTACCTGGGGTATTTAACATCCAATCGCCGCAAGCAATATTCACATATCGCTTTAAAGGACAGCATTGCGGAGGAAACGACAATACGACAACGCCGTGATTCTTGTTTCGGCTTGCAAGTCGTTTGCGATTTCTTGGCATGTTCCTTTAAAAAAATGAAAAATAGCATACCTTAAGTTAAGTTATATGAAACTATATGTTAGATGGGATAAGTTGTCATAGTGACAAAAAGTCCCGCAAGCGCTGAGACAACCTGCACTATTAGCAACAAAATTTCAACAATATTCGTCAAATTTAAAAATAAAGTTTTATCCAAATATTCATAGATATTCACAAAATGCGATATAATTTGTGTTGGAGCTTTATATTACTCACTTCTTTCCCTCTAAACAAGAATATCAAAAAACTATAAAAATACACAAATCCAACTTAATTTCTTAAATTACTTATCATTTTTGCATAAGAAAACTAACGGCATTTAAACTTTCTTGGGATGGTAGAAATTGCAATAGCTTAGAGATGGCATTCATATACAACTCGATAACATGTTGAATCAGAAGATATCGATATTGTGACAATTAGTACTTGTGACAACGGAGACGACTCTCCACTACATAATATTGAATCAACAACTCTGCGTAACAAAGGTTTTTGGATTGGTGGTTATTGAATAGAACTCTGAATTGATGAGCTACGAGTTTGATCCACACAGTAGACCAAGAAATATTTTTGATATGTTATATTATATTTTTTTGTTGTAATGAACGCAAGCAACAAAGAAACATCAATTCTAAGAAAACAGGGTTGGGATAATGAAATGTAACAAAATTTATTGGTGTGAATATTAACGTGTGCTTTTTAATTAACTTTATGTTGTTTAAAATTTTTGAATTTAAAAGTTAATTTATTAAAAAAAAACATTAAACTATCAAATCTTTGAATCTGCGGCAAAGCTTCGCTTCTTTCGTGTGTCTTACGGCGCACCTGTGTGTGTTTTTTTTTTTTTAATATGTTCGTTGCAGTGCTGAGATCATCTGGCGAGAAGGAAAAATTTCAAGCTTTTCAAGACAGACTCATTTTTTTCCAACTGCTATAAAATTAGTTAAAATAAACTTTTTAAAAAAGCTTATCATCAGCTCTGGAGACTAGCTACCTGTATAATCCTACAAAATTTAAAGTCAATCAGATAACGGTTTCAGAGAATAGGTACATTAAAATATGCTAATTTTGTATGTTAAACGGCCACTGTATTAGCCCTCTTAAATTTGATGAATAAAAAAATCTTTGGTTAATAAAAAAACTTAAATTAATTTTACAATTTTATGGCCTTAAATTAAAAATCAGTGATAAAAATAACTATTGTAGGATAATTTTTTTCAATATATATTTTTATTTTATCAATTCTAAATGTCAATTTTTTTTTATGGTTTTTAATTTTTTAATTTTGCATTGAAGTTCTTTTATGTTCAAAGTTCAAACTCATTTTGAGTTAATTTTTTACGTTTTTGCATAATCTTTGATAATAGCTGCTATCAAGAGCACTAGTCGATAAACATAAAAGCAATTAGCAGACAACAAAATTATGATAATCTTCTATGAACTAACATTTTAAATATTCCAACTTAAGAAGCATCTGACGCTTCTTAAAATTTTACTTAGTATGTAAAACATTTGAAATGTATGCAATTTATTTAAAAGAAAAAACTAAAAACTTTATACAATTAAGCGTTGCACTAGTCCTTTATATTCTGATATTCTAACAATAACATGAAATTGTCATATTGGATTTGAAAACTTAAAATTGTTTAATTAAACAAATGCAATATATAAAGTATATATATATATAAAATATATATACACATGAGTAACATAAGAAAAATCCAAGCAAAAGAAAAGGAAAAAAATGAATTAGTTAAATTTTAATAAATGAAAATGAATCAAATTGTAAATTGTTAATGCATTAATCACATTTCAAAAACATTTATAAAATCCACACCTTATAACATTAAGCAGAATCATAACCTAATAAAAAACGCTTCTAAGGAAAATATAAAAAAAATATTTAAAAATTTAAATAAAAAATTACTTCACAATTATTCTATAATAAGTAATATAATAAGTATAATCACACTATCAGCAGTTACGAAACTAACTAAGCATTACGAAAATCTGTTAAATAATTTCTTCTCTCTGAACTATACATAAATCTGCTTCCTTGAGCTTCTTTATCGTGCATCTTCAAATTGTCTCATACTACGAACTTCGGCTTTTTTAAACGTTCTCTATATTTCTCAGCCCCGACAAGACATGAAAAACATTTTTACACTTTCCGTTGTTCTTTAATCGTTATTAGAAAAAAAAAATAAAAGATAACAAAACAAACAATTTAGCCTAACAAAGCAATTCTAAAAAATAAAATACTTATAGATAATACAACTAAGCATAATGAAATGAAGGGATAAAGAGAATGTACATGATTTAAGTGTATCATTAAACTCATAAAATTTCTTAAATTAAACTGATACTTAATTACGTTAATTACACTAAATGGAAACCTATGCAATATCTACTGATAAAATAAAACAAAAGAAAAAGAAGAAATTATGTTTTGACGATTGACGTAATCGATCAATCAATTTTTCAAAATGTTTCAAGTACAACTCATTTGCTCCAATATTTCAGTGACACAAAAACCTATTTCCGAGGGGCTTTAGATACTCTATAATTAAATGCATAACTTAACATACTTACGATAATGGAAGGAATAATTATATATAAAAATACTTAGCAACATTTCTACTAAACTAAAATGCTATGTGAAACACATTTTTTACTTATACATCTATATTTTAACTTAACAAACAATTTTATGAATTTAATTATATACAAATAAAATAATCAACATGATATTGAATAAATAAAATACTTTAAAAATTTGTTTCATTTCAAGTATGTACTCGTATACATTGTAAGTTGATTGAACAATCAAATAATTTGCATTGCAAATCAGTGTATAAAAGTGGTATCTTATATTCGAAGTTTTTGAACTTCGAAATATTAAGTAGAGGAAAATAACTTCGAAGTTACGAAGCTTAATTATTCCTTTAATAGCCCAAACACAATACGCGCGACGAGCGGCAAGCAACATGTCTCCACTCTGTCGTTGTAGAGAAATGTTGAGCGACTTGATTATAATAAACGCGACAGCAGCAAACTTCAGCTGCTCTTCAACTATTTGTTTATCTAAGTCCATATTGCAATAGAAGTATGTTTCTTCATATTAAATACATATTAAATTCTTTATGTTATAATTTACGAACTTACCTTCAAAACTTTAAACCAAAAAACTTTTACAAAGTAAACAAAAATACGAGCACTTCAACAGCCAAACAATAGTAAACAAAAAACAATGGCTGCATTCAGCCGACTCAACAGTTGCCGTTTTGAATAACAACACTGAGCTAAAAAAGAAATACATTCAAATTCATTTCAATTTATTAAGGCGCTATTAAGGACAAAAATTTATTGTTTTTTGAAAAAAGATTTAAAGAACAAATGAATTTAGCAAATTTAAGTTTATTTTTTTTTTTAAATTTAATTTTAAAAATTGTCGACGTTTCGCATATTGTTTGCTTCATCAGGACGTCTTTTATAGTTTTCTAGTTAATAAAAGACGCCCTGATGAAGCAGACAAACAATCTGAGAAACGTCGGCAAATTTTTAAAATGAAAAATTTAAATTTGTTAAATTTATTTGTTTTTAAAATCTTTTTTCAAAAAGCAATAAATTTTGATTACTAAATTACGCCTAAATAAATTAAAATAATTAAAAGGTAACAATAAAATAAAAAACTGAAATATAATCAAAATCGTGCACTGCACAATTTAATTTTATTTTCAAAGAGGTGAATGAGTGAATGACGAAATAAGAATCGATTCAATGAATGCAAGACTCATTCATAAATAAAAATGTTAATTCACATTAAATTTTAAAAATTCAATAATTATTCGTTTCATTTATATCAATTAATAAAAAAAAAATCAATAATGCATAAGAAATTAGTAAAGAATATCAAATGAACAATGAATAACCAATGCATAATGAATAACAAATGAATAATTAATATGAGATGAATAGTAAATAAAATATGAATAACTAGTAATCCCGTGTAACGTTAAAACGCCAAAATAATAAATATCTAGTGGCAGGTAACTTTGTTTTTATATTGAGGACTATTTTTACCTTTGAACCAAGGATTTCATAGAAACTTTCTATGTTTCTGTTGAATTGTTGAGTAACCCAGTTATTCCTTATTAAAGCATTATAATCAAAATCTATCACATACTTTTAGGCATCACATAGAAATTTGGTTGGTTTTCATAGAAAATTGTTTCAGTTTCTTTTTTAAAGAAATACAATATTTTAGAAAAAATAAGATCTTATTGCACATCTACAAAGCAAGACCTTTCAATTGCTACCCTATTTATGAAAATCGAGTCTGCGAAATGCGAAATTTGAAATATTTTTGTAACGGCCAGTTTAAACAATAGATAATGTTTTGCGAATTTGGTCATCTAAGCACAACAACAATAGTGAGCAAAAGTGAACTCTATCTAATAACGGTACATTGTTTATTGCTTAATATCACTTTTGATGCTGTCTCATATTTATAACGCCATTTCAATATTTTTAATAAAAACGATTTTTATTGAATTTATAAAAAAAGAATATATTAAATTACTGTTCTATTGGCTCCAAAAATATTGTAAATGTGATTTGGCATACTTGCTATTAATTTTTTTAATGTGTTTGAATCAATTTTACTCCATTCTTCGAAAATTACTGATTTCCGTTCTTTCACGTTGCCAAATTGTCTGTTATTTTTATACACCTGGCGTACAAGTACTCCCCATAAATTGCCGATGGGATTACAATCTGAAGAGTACGCCGGCCACTCCAATAAATCAATATAATTGGCCTGAAACTATTTCGATTTACGTAGATTGCCGCATTATTTTGCTGGAAAACTAGTTGTGTATGTCCGTTTCTTTCCAAAAGTGGAGTCAAACTGCTTTCCAGCACACGAGTGTAGTCAGCGCTTTTCATGCTTCAACTTTCAATTTCAGAAAAACCACCCCACACCATCACTTTCTCTCCACCAAAACTTCTTTTTGAAAACAGAAGTGGTTCGCGGCGTATGTCGTATTAATAATGTCAAAATTCATCCTGGCCATCAAGATTTCATTTTTTCTCATCGAAAAAATTGACATGTCAAAATTAAACTTCAACGTGGGACCCTTTTTTAAAACATTATTGAAAAGCTGGCTGGTAGTCAATTTGTTCCTATGTTCCTTCTTGCAAATTCCAAGCTCGTTCTCTTATGTTTGCTAGCAAGAGCAGAAACACACTTTATAAGTTCACTACGGATATGTTTACACTGATGTAGCACTCTCAATACCGGTGTTCGGGAAACTTTTTCAGCAACAAAACTCCGCAACTCTTTTAAACTGTGTGTAGTGTTGCTCGCAGTTCGGATTATTTTCCGCTGATCGCGATAAGAGGATTTTTTTTTGCCCGAACATTTTGTTTTGCCGTAAATTTGAGGTTTGTTAAAAAAATGTTGGATCTTCTACGCCCGATTTCCGGAATTCCATAGCCTTCTTCTTTAAGAATTTTTATTTTTTCCATTTTTTCGCAAGTATGTTGGGTTGCACGAGGTATTCCAGTCTAAATTTTTTTCTATTGTTAAGGTCTTGAAAACTAACTACACAATTTTATTTATCTCTACACTTCAAGCGCAGCAGAAGGAATAATTGCAAATGGCGTTATAAATATGAAACGGCATTATATATAGCAATAAACAATATACCGCTATTAGAATAGACTTTGGTCTTGCTCACTATTGTTGTTGTGCATAGATGACCAAATTCGCAAAACATTGTCTTTTGTTTAAGCTGGCCGTTACAAAAATATTTAAAATTTCGAAGTGGCGTTATATATATGAAACACACCTTAGATTGATAAATGGATAAAAAAGAATATTTGAAAATTCTGAAATTCTTTCTGTATTGCGTTCTTTGTGAATAGCATTCATATGAGTAAAAAATTGATTCATTATTGGTTTTCTATTCATTATTAACTTGTTACTCCTTATTCACTTGTTATTAATTTTTTATTCATTATTAATTTTTTAATCGTTATTCACTTCTTATTAATTATTCATTTTTTAAAAAAAAATTATTCATTTTTTATTCATGGCTTCGGTGCAAATGAATAACAAATAAATATTGAATAAAAATGAATGAATAAAAAAAAAAATAATTGAAAATTCTGAAATTCTTTCTGAATTGCATTCTTTGTGAATAGCATTCATATGAAAAAATTCATTCATTATTCTGTGGCGACATGTTATAACTTCACTTTAAAAGCGAACATCGAAGCGAATTATCAATGTGGCAGCATGTTATAAAAAACAACAAAATTGTATGAAAAAATGAAAGCAAAGTGATATTTTATTGCCTGTCGAAAGTATGGCTGAGTTCCTAAATGCATTTATGCAAAGCATCAGCGACGTTTCTTTGAATTGGTGCATAGTTGGTTTACCAAAACAGCGCAACTAAAAAGTGCTTAAAAATAATAATCTAGTTGCGCAGTTATGTTGAATCAACCAGTTCAAACAAAACGTTACTGAAATTAAAAATTTTATTTATAAATCAATTTTGCATTCATCATCATCATTATATTCAGTTGTACTTAAAATTGTGAAGTTCAAGCAAAACATCCCTTACTCACCAGATATTTTACAACAGTACAGTTTACTGAATGCGGCCAGTAATAACAAATGTAAATAATGGCAGAAACTTGCTTTTGCTGCCTGTCAAATTAAAATTAAATTGAAGCCGACAGCAACGGCAAGCGACAATGTTGCGCGACAAGTCTCCAAAATTCGTCCCATAAGAAATACATGTAAATGAAAAGTGACAATTGGCGCTTGCCGCTCGTCGCGCGTGTTGTGTTCGGGCTATAACATGATAGGCAGTAAAACATTCGAAGCGTCGAAATTTTTAAAAGGCAGAACCAAGTTATGCGTAAGGCTGAGGTCAGACGATGATCGTTTGAACGGCATACAATGAACTATTTCTACTCTCTCACATTTTGAATGCTGGTCGGTCAGACGGCAGTGAATTGAATGGCGTTCAATTTTTGACATTTCATAAATTTCATTACTTTTTCTCCTCCGTTTTTATTTCTATAAAAAATTTCTCTTATGGTCTAATTAGCCTCGCATAGCTTGGCAGCGCATGCAACGTATATAAACGGCTGGCACATGTCTAAAAGAAAAAATATTGATTATGCAAAACATAATTAAACATAGCACTTGGTCAAACAAGTTACAGAAATAACTTTAATTGTAACTAAATAAATTTGATTAATAACAAATTCAACACCAACACATACTTACTAAACGCATAATGCAACTAACAACATTCAACGAAAAATTCTTGGTAAAATTGATAAATAATCTTTAACAAAACCGAATTGTGCACTCGATTAAATTTTATAATAAATGCTTCATTTTTTTATCAATTCGAAAGAAACTTTATCCATTTGATGAAAAACATAATAAAACGTTAACAAACTGAATGTGTTGATTTGAAAAAATGTGTTTTATTTTTTTGAAAAATGCTTTTATCAACTTGATAGAAACTTATCCACAATAACAAAATCGTCAGTCAGTCGGAATAAAATTTTATAACTTTTGTAAATAGAGTTAACAAACTTACTTCGTTGAGTTGATAAATAGGTTTGTTGTGCTGAAGAAATCATTTATAAAATTGATAATCGCCTGAGTCAAGCGGATAAAATTTTAGTTTCGTAATGATGAAATGAATTATCAAATCCAAAAACGTTCAATCATTACAACAAAAAAAGATGTCTGGCATTTCGGTGGCGTTATTTGTTGTTCGCAGAAATTATAAAAAGAAGTTTTGTGAGTTGTCTACTTTTTATTTAATTTGTTAAATTTAATAAATTTTGAGAAAAATTATTTCCAGAACAATTCAGTGGAAGTAAGGAATTTGCTTAACAGTTCTACAGCAACGTATAATGTTATAGATTTGAATTATTTTCTTTGAAAACTAATCTAAAAATGATATTCTTAGTGATACATTTCTAAGGCCCCTATTATGAATTGTAACTCAATTATTTGACTATGTAGATTTAACTTAATTTTTGTCGTGTAACGTATTACATATATTTTAGCTGAGCGATGTAGTTTGCTACACGAACAAAATTGAGTTAAATCTACATAGTCAGCATAGTTGAGTTATAAATCATAATAAAGGCATAAATTTGATTTTGTAATATTTATGATTGCTTGAAATAATAAATTATTTTATCAAAACAACAAATAATTTTTGTATGATTGATAAAAAATATATTTTCAACATAAAAGCATTTTTCTATTCAACAAACCATTTTTTCAGGTGGAAATATTGTTTATTCATTTTGACAAACTCTTTTATCAAATGTGCAATGCAAACGCGACATTCTTGGTAAAGGCTTTTATCAAATCAAAATATCCGTTTATCAAATAAGCAAAATAAAATTTTGTTAATATGATTACAAACTCTCACCTTCAATCCAATTGACAAACGCTTTTGTTGACTCTATACTGACAAAAAATTTATCAACTTGACCTAGGAATTGGTCAATGTGAACAAATACTTCTTTGAGTGGAGGTGGTAGTGACAGTTCTTTTCCCGATTATAGGTTGTCAAAACGATATAAAAAAAGAAAACTAAATATATCCTGCTTCATGGTAGAAACGAAAACAAAATTCCCATAAGTACATTAAGTTTTTTAACAGCGAACAGGCTGCGGAATTTTTTTTCGCTAGGCAGTACGCTAAATATTTGATAAATATTTAAGTTACAGTAAATATTTGATCGAAACTTAACGAAGAACGAATTGAAAGAAACGGCAAAAAAATGCAAAGAAAATACAGTCCGTCCTTCAAATTTTTCTCCAATTCGTACCATATGCGTACTCACTCACACCAATTAAGTCCATGCATTCGTGCTATTTGAACTGCTCTGGTTATAATTTTCAATGATCAATTTAATGATGTATCAAACAGACTTAAGGATTTGTTTCGTTAAGTTTCTCAATTTTCGTTTACTTTTGAAAACTTGAGTGAGAGCGCTCGACTCCGTAGTTTGCTAATCCCCAACTCACGTGATGATTGCCAATCAATCTACGCGTTTTGTTGTTGCTTTCAATAGAAATCTGACAAAAGCATTGAGAGCGAGAGCGGATGAACACAGATTGCAGCAATCAAATTTGTTCATTTTTTGATTGCTGTAGATGGTAGCAATCAGCAATCTGAACAGTGCTGCTGGGTGGCGAAATAAAATTTTTGCTGAGCTTAAGTACCTAAAAATTACTTTTGCTGAAGAAACGTAGTACTTTTTACAATAACATAATAGAAAAATCGTTAACAAGTGAATTGATGAAGTAAACAAAGAAAAAAGCGGAAAGTGTGTTTTTGAAAAAAGAAAATGGTAAGCATTAATATTAAGTTTTGATACTTGAAATTTAAATGTATTTCTATCTCTCATGCATTTTTTTTTTAGATAGGATAATTATGGCGGCTTACTCAAGTGTTGAAGTGAAGTTGCTAATTTCTTTGTTGGAAGCAAAGCTGTGGGATGTGTGCGATCCCAGCTACCAGAATAGAAGCACGAAGGAGAGTGCGCTAAATTCAATTTCAACACTAATACGCATATTTACATAGTACTTAGTTGAGTACATAGTTGAAGTGTCTAGAAAAGGCTTCACATTTTTTTTTATGAATTGAAAGAAACCATTTATGACTGTAAAATGTTACACATCATTGAAGAATAATTTTTGTTAATATAAACATATAATTAACATAAAAAATGCGTTAATAACGAAAAAACAATTTCAAGAACAAGGGAACATTCAAGCAATTACAGATAAGCAATCATGTTAAATTAATACCAAACGTTTTTATAGTACGAAATAAAGTGGAGGAGAAAAAGTGCTGTATTTAAAAGAAATGTCAAACGCAGATTGGCGTGTCGTTAATAAAGCCAATAATGCTTAATAAAGTTATATAAACTCACAAAATAATTTTTATAGAAAGTGTTGGCAACCCTTTTCGATAAAAACAAAATAATTTTTGCTTGTCAACTTATTTGAATTGATTCATGTGGCTTCAGGTCATGTGGATTCAGGTTGCTTTTTTCTTGTTGAATATATGGCAGTGTTTTTTCGAGTTTTGTTCGAACTTAATTATACTTATCGTTAACTTCAGTCTGATAATTTTGTTTGCCTACGCAAAACTTGGTTGAGCCTTTACTCAAAAATATTTCAAATTTTTTTTGAAGCGAAGCTTTTTACGCCTCGTTATTTTTTCCGACAGTTTTTTTTCTAGAAATTGGTGTTTCTTTGTTGCTTGCGTTTATTATAGCAAGAAAATGTAATTTCAGTTTATTATGCCGTGTCCAGCGTAGACATTGGCACGATTTTATGTGCGATGCGTTTCCCGCACACAGCGTAATTATTTGCGGAGGTTGCGGAAAGTGTTCAATTACAACCCGATAATACGTTAATGCGGGTGGCTACTCAAAAACTGGTTATTCGGCGTAAAATGGCTTCGATTTCAGCAAGTTAAATTTTTTTAATAGAAAACAGTTTATTAAGAATAAAATTATTGAAAAATTGGAAAAAAAACGCGAATTTTAATTTTCTTTCAACTGTCGTCTGCACGATATTGCGTGCAAAATCAAACAAGTTTGATTTTTAAACATTGCGTGCGATGCGGGGACGTCGCATTTTTCGTGTCTACGCTGGGCACAGCGTTAAAAATATTCCTTCGATCCTCCGCAGGGAATCGAACCCGTATCGTGGCGATTGAAAGTTCAATACACTATCGACTGATCGAAAAGCCTTTGATAGGCACAGCTGTTGATTCAATATTAAGTATTACTACAGCTATGTTGCAGCAGATCACAATAATCTCTTAATCAATAGAGATCTCTTAATCTACATATAAATACATCCCACATAAAATGTTGCTACAAGATGTTGCCAGCATCGGTGTTTTAATAAAGTACAAATGAAGCTTTGTTGCAGCAGATCGAAAAAAAGGATTTTGTATTGGCTATTCTATATATCCAACATATTAAGCAGCTATCCAAATATAACAAAAATGTTGCTTCTACTTGCTACACACAAGATGTCATCAGCATCGGCAAAAATTTACGATTGCCCACAAGTGCATTGAAATAACAATGAATGCAGCATGTAATAAAATAATGATGAAATGTAATTAAATCTACTTGTGTGAATATTAGTGTAACACGTATCATTTCAGACGAAAATAGGTTTAACTTGAATGGCCCAGACTACTGGAGGGGTTTAAAAAACGACCCGATTATATTTTTCAAAAGAAACTGGTGGTTTTTCCGCCATGGCGTGGGGTGCCATTCACAAGACGTGTTAGGAAGATAACTATTATTATATACCGAGCCACAGTTGGTATTCAAATTATTTGATGCAAATTGAAGCTGCGGCGTTATGATCATTCTTCATTATGGATATAACAATTGTTTAAGACTAGCCAACCCGTCAATTTCGGAACTGATTGGCTATGAAGATTCTTTGTTTAAAGTAATAAAGTTTGTTCTCTCATTCTGTGTTTGAGCTTTCTTTCAACTGTAATCAACATAGATTTGGCAAGATTTGGCGAGAAAAAAATTTGTTTGGTGTCGTATAGTTTTGATAAGCACCTTATACAAATTATAATTGTACTACTATTAATGAACAGTCGTACTAACCAAATTTAAAATGTTCCATTATTTGCTCAATTTTGAAAAACTCGGATTAAGTTTTGTGCTTAATTTTTAAGCACATACCCTTACTCTTGCAAGCACTTGAACTTTCTTGAGCATACTCTGAATCACTCCTTTTACTTGTCATCGTTTGACTTTGCTGTTTTTGAGTTTTACTATCCAAAGTAAAAAAATTAAACATTTCAACAAAAGTCTTTTTTGTTAGTTCAAAACGTATCTACGTTGATATATTAGACCGTCTTTTTACCCAATTTGTTCTGAAAATCTGAAAAGAATTATGACATTTAAATATTTTTGTTATGACAAAACAAATACCGAAAATTACTTTTTGGCTCCAATTTTTCAATTTTAATGCAGAAATTTCGATTTCAAAATAGTCGCCAGTTTTGTATTATAAATTTTTAATTTTATACTACGTTCACACTGAGAGCTAAATGCGCATTTAACGAAATGCGCATTAGCAATTAAGAATGCGTGGCCGTATGCTCCTTGTAGGAGTAAAAGAGACAAATATATACATTCGATTTTATAAATGCGCATTTAACTCTCAGTGTGAACGTACTATTAGATTTTTTGTTAAAAAACCAAATGAAAATAAATTTTCGAAAACTATACGCATGAAATTAAAATTTGCAAAAAAAAAAAAATTTAAATGCCCAATTTTTTTCACATTTTTTGTCATCCAAAATCGACTGAACAAATTAGCAATTTTTTCTTCCGGACAAAGTCTAAGATATTTATAAAAATTTGTGCAGATTTTTATTTCTTACCAATTACACTAACAGATCGATTCTGTCGCGGTAACGTTAATCTTATTGCCGAAGAAACTCACCTTTTGGTAACATTTACATCCTTTTGGTATTCTACAAGCAAGCGTTAGCAGTGAATATTGTTACCATCTCCTTAGGTGGTAACTAGCAAAACAGTCAGATGCAAGGAAAGAGTGTTATTTGTTCTTAAACGAGCTTACGGCTTTTGAAAGCGTTACCGAGTGTACAGAATACCGAATACTAAGACCGGTAACAAATTTCGGTAACAAGATTACTATTACCGGTAACGCGCAGAATAGATCTGTATGTTACAAATTCCAGGTCAATGTCTCAGGATGGAATGATTTAACCACCCAGCTAAAGTAGACGTATGTTGGTACTCAAATCGACGAAAGGTTTGAAGTAAGCTAAACATTATTTTTAGAGGCGTGTACAGTTTTGAGGTTCATGTAAGATTTTTCCTATTTTTTATTTTTTTTTGTTCTAATTGTTCTAATTGAATTGCTCTACAACTTTGCTGAGCATTCTATAAAAATAAGGCTTTCATTGAACTTATTTAGAATTTTTATTTTTAAATTGTGCAATTAAATTTTGCACACTTGAAAATAACTTGTAAGGTTAACATTGGAACGTGTAACATATCTGTCTCTGTTTAGTCGTGATTCGTGCAACAATTTCCTAAAGACCACTGATTTTATTGCTTGCTATTCATGCAAAGTTCTTTGCCATAAACATTGCTTTGGCTTGACTGATAAACATTGCGAGCTGATTTCTAATCACTCTAATACATGATATAAGAACCCAGGTAGCATTGATAAGTTTTAAGTTGTTAAAAACAGCTGTTCATGCAACACAGTTAAGAGTGAAAGAAATGAACATACACCCATTGGCTGCATTCTGCCAAGGCGAGTGCTATTGTAGCGATGGATCATTTTACGCTGGATTTCTCTGAATGCGTTGCTACGTCGAACGTCAGATCTGTTGACAACTGACGTTTGACGTAACTTCTTCGCATGTTTTGTTTTGTTGAAATTAAAACCTAATTTCTTTTTGGTAAGAGGTTTACTTAATGCAAAACGTAGTGCTAGAGATGCAAATGGATGATGGTCTTGATATGGCTATTAAGAAGCACACTTCGGACCTCATTCAACCATTGCAAGATGCAAAGCAAGGTATATTTAACAAGGTAGTGTCGTCTCGGAGCGGTGGGTACCGCAGCTGTCAAACACATATAATATTATAATTTGCAAATTGTGTTATTTTGTTTGCTTTTATTCGTAAAAACCTGTTATTGACATGTGCGGTACCCAACACAAGAGAGAATTTTAACTACTAACACTACCTTGTCTTATTCTACCATGGGTGCAAAGGATAGTTAAAAACATTAAAAATAGCACAAGCGTTTCATTTGAGTGTTTGCAAATTCATGCAAATTGGCGCGCAAACAGCTGTTAAATGACATAACTTGCGATTGTTGAGTAGATAGAAGTAGCGTAATTTATTTCGCTAGGTAAAATGCACATCGCTCGAGCGTAGACAGCTGTCAGCGCTGTCAAAAAAGTGTAGCCATTCACCCGAATTTTCTTGAGCGCTAGTGTTGCGGAAAATTCAGCGGAAAGTTTGCTACGTAGCTGTTGAACAACTTTCGTGCTGAATGGTAAGTAGCATAAAGCACTCACACAATATGTTCCCTGAGCGGTTACCACTAATATAACACGAAATTCGTTAATGAAAATATATATAATTTCGGTCTTATGCATGTGCAGCTGCTAAGGTTGTTCTATTGCTGCTCTTATACATATTCAACAATTTTTATGTTTTCACTAATTAATTAATATTAGTTTATTACACTTACAATGAAGCAAAATATGGTAAATATTTGTACGTAAATAAGAAAATGTTTGATTAATTGCAAACTCCGAAAAAAGACAATGGCCGATTGTGCTCGCTCTCTTCTTTGCCATGATATAATTATACTTCCTGCTAAATAACATGGAATTAACAAATTGCTTAACTTCCACTAATAATCACTCACTATTATTGCAATACTCACTATTAATCTATATACACTCCGCGACAAAAATATAGCCATTTGAAATTTTTTAAATTTTTTATTTAATGAATTGATTAAAAGTTTCAAATATATATGTATATATTTTAGAAAACACATATAAAAGAAGTGATTAAAATAAAAAGCGATATCCAATTACTCTGCTAATTGTTCTATACAACACAAAAACTTTATTTTTGGTACGACAAAAAGATAGAATGTAGTTAAAAAAAAGCTTAACGCAAAGGAAATTATTAATGAGTTTTAATAAATTTAGAATATTAGTAATGAGTGTTTCCTCCTTGTTTCTTCACAACTTCAGTTACACGATTTGGAAGGGATTTAAAAAGTTTTTTTATATATTTTTTCGGAATCGCCTCCCAGTTGAAAATAATGCTGCTTTTCAGTTCATCAACTGTATTGTACTGACGGTTTTCAGCGTAGACTTCTCTTGCAAGGTGTCCCCAACAGTTTTCAATAATATTAAGGTCCGGTGATCGTGCGGGCCATTCCATAATATTTACTTCCTTTTCTCTGAAAAATGTCTTTACCACTTTTGCTGTGTGTACAGCTGCATTATCTTGTTGGAATATCATTGGATTCTTCGTTAATCGTTGCCCACGATTTACTACTTCATTTGCAATTAAATTCAAGTAATCTTGACTGTTCATTCTTGACGGAACAAACTTTATTTCGGTTTTTCCACAATATCCAATTCCGGCCCATATCATAACACATCCACCTCCATGTTGTCGTCGGCTTAGAATGCGTTCCTCTTTTCTTAAATCGTGATAATAGTAAGACCAACCATCTGGCCCGTCTAAGTTGAACTTTTTCTCATCCGTAAATAGCACCCTGCGCCAACGTTTTTTCCATGTAAGGTGACTTTCAGCAAACTTCAATCTTTGCGCTCGATGTTTTGCTGTAAGCGGCGGCTTCCTTTGTAATTTCTTGCGTTGAATAGTTGTAGATTTTTTTAATATTCTTTGCACATTACGAATATTGGTTTTTACCCCAGCTGCTTCAGCAATTTTTATGGCAGTGAGGCTCGAATTGGAAGCTGCTCTCAAAATAGCGCGCTCATCTCGCCGTGTTACAGCCCTTGGTCTCCCACTGCTAAAAGATTTTCCATAATTTTCGGGGTCTTTTAATAAATTTTTGATTACTTTTTGACTTCTTTTTAAATATTTTGCGATTTCACTCGTTTTCATATTTTCTTTTTAAAGACTCAAAGCCACTTGAATTTCTGCGCTATTTAACCATTTACCTCGGCCCATTTTAATT
Organism: Coremacera marginata; assembly: GCA_914767935.1. Taxonomy (NCBI): domain Eukaryota; kingdom Metazoa; phylum Arthropoda; class Insecta; order Diptera; family Sciomyzidae; genus Coremacera; species Coremacera marginata. Next base: position 75,172,627 of record OU612046.1, on the reverse strand, counting down.
AATTTTTTTTTTTTAATCGAAAATAATACTTAAAGAAATCAAGCAAAATAGATGATGTTATTCTTGCGCGCACTTAGAATACACTAAATATAATTTTTTCAACAAGTGCTATCATTTAGTCGGAGCTGTTTTCATACTTGCATATATAACGGGACTTTCTCTCTAATTATATGAACGTTATGCAATTAGAAAAGAGCGTTCGACCACATGTTATCGTTACACTCAAAGAAAAATGTTTCCACATTCGCGATAAAAAGTATTAAAAAAAAAGTACAATTGGCTATCTTTTTCACGCGAAGTGTATATAAAAATTAATGTATGTATGTGGGTATGTGGATATGTGTGTATATCACGTATAGACTCCAAAACCACCAAACTAAACATTATGAAATTTTAAGGGATACTAAAGCAACATTCTGGAAGTATTTCTGTAAAGTTTGGTGTTGATTGGACAAGGGGGCGGGGTACCTCCCATACAACCCAAATTGGTTCTATCGCCCAGAAACGAAAAAAAAAAATGCTATATATCAGACGGTTTTAATCATATAAAACTAAAATTTGGTACTTTTGTTCAGATGGTTACTTTCGGTGACTGTACAAAAAATGGGCGTGGTCACACTATATCTATGCCCACTTTTCAGCAATCATTTTAATTCCTGAGATGTTCAAGTTTTGATAGTGAATCTTGGTATGCAGGAGCTATGGATACAAGTGGCAGTCACTATGTAAATGTCACGCCCACTTTTACCGCCCACAAATCAGTAAAAATGTTTTATATCAGACGGCTTTTGCCGTAGAAGACTAAGATTTGGTAATTTAGTTCGTATGGTTAATGTCGGCCAACGTACAAAAAATTGGCATGGCCACACGATATCTACGCCCACTTTATCGAAATCATGCTTATTCCTGAGTTATACGCGTTTTCATAATGAATCTTGGTATGCAGGTGATATGGGTCCAAGTGGCAGTCACTATGTATATATTAATATTGTCACGCCCACTTTTACCGCCCACAAATCAGTAAAAATGCTTTATATCAGACGGCTTTTGCCGTAGAAGATAAAGATTTGGTAATATTAGTTCGTATGGTTACTGCCGGCCAATGTTCAAGAAATAGGCATGGGAACACTTTATCTACGCCCATTTTGTCGAAATCATGCTTATTCCTGAGTTGTCAATATATATATATATAAAATTTGCCACGCCCACTTGAACCTCCCACAAAAAAAACCAAACGAAAAGCAAATTTAATTTTCTTTTCAAAAAGTTATGTTTTTTTTTAATCGTTGCAGAGATATGTTAGCTATGGATTAAAACGTTACGACATCTATTTTTTTGTTTTTCCCTCCTAGCCCCCTATGGGGGCATTTGCGACCACCCCCACCTATACGATTTTTTGCTCGTCTCATCACGAGGAATCAGCCCCCACATTATAGTACTCTAAGTCTGGGACACCCTGTATATAAATGTTGCCATGCCTACTTTTTTGCTCATCTATCTATATGTAATGTTTGTATGTATGTATACTAAGGCTCCTCATAAAAAAAGGTGTTTGGGTTGGTTCTTCAAAATAATGCTTTATGTTATGATGATTCCTCAAATATTTCGACTGTAGCGATAGCCATCCGTGAGCTGGAATGGTTTGAAATAAAAATAAAAAAAAAAACCAAAACGAAATGGCCATTTCAGCCATTGAAAAGAATTTGACCGAGCTTCTTATGCGTGCGTGTTGTGAAATGTTTGAACACAAATGATCGAGAACTGTATCTACAAGTTTTATGCCGACTCCGAACGGCTTATGTTATCAAGAAGCTTTTAATGCCAGTTTTTACTCTCTGAGGTTTGCCAATGTCTGCATAGAGATGACGGCCGAACAGAAAAATTAATTCAATTGAAAAAACTTTCTGTGTTAGATGGAGCTCGAACCTGGGTTCTATGGCATACAAGCCACGCACCTCAACCAGTATGCCACGGAATGATTTGAAATATGCTCTAAAAATCGAGTTTTTTTAAGAAATATTTACTGGTGCGGTAGTTAAAAATAACAAACGGTTAGAAATAATAGTAATGAAAAAGTTCTTCCAATCTGCACCAAGAAATTTTAAATTTTTACAGTCGGTCCAGAGATAATGCAGATTTTCATTAATTTTTTATTTTTTTTTTATATTATTTTCACTAAAATTCAAATTAAAATTATTTTTGTTTTGCCATGTTACTTTTAGTCAAATAAATTATCTATTGATGATAAAATATAGTGTAAAGTGAATAACTAAATTAAATGAAATTACAAAAAAATGTACACATTTTTTACATTTTACAATTTATTTGACTAAAAGTAGTATAGGAAGAGATTCGTTTGAATTTTAGTGAAAATAATATGAAAAAAGTTAAAACAATCCATAAAAATCCGCATTATCTTTGGTCCAACGGAAATAATTTAAGATTTTTTGATGCAAACATTTTTTTCATTACTCTTATTTCTGACCGGTTGTTTTTTTTTTGTAACAACCATACCAGCCAATATTTTTTGTCGAAATATTTTGGGGATCATCATAACATAAGCCATGGATTATTTTGAAGAACGATACTGAACAATTTTTTTTCCTAAAGAGCGTGAGGCGACTTAATTTATATACGTATGTGGGTATATGTCTATATCACGTAAAGACTTCGAAACCGCTAAGCCAAATTTTATACCAAAGCGTTGAGAGGGTACCTGTGAAGTCTGGTGCCGATCGTAAAAGGCACCTTAAATACACCTAAAATTTTCGATATCGAACAGTTTTGAAATTATAGGTCGCACAGCCTCGGAATTCAGTATTCGACCTCAATTTACACATGCCGTTCCATAGGTAACATTTTATGGGTGTTGAACACGGGGCGTGGTACTTTTTCCGCAACGAAAATTTTCGGTATAGCTTTCGAAATAAGTCACACATCAATGCAACTCGTTACGAGCTTACTATAAAAGCATAGCTTCACTAAAGCTAGGCCCTTTTTTAGGGGATAAGCGCTGAGCGCAGCGAAGCGCGCCGGGTATAAGTTCGTAATAAAATTAAATAGGAAATATTTTATAAGCAAGTGTTTCTTCTTTGCAAACTCTGAAACATAAACGATAGCGAAAACATTAACAATAGGCCTGTTTACCTTGTGTCTACGTGTGCCAGTAATCACTTACAAGTGGAGAATATATATTGTTTTCAAAAAAGTTCGAAATTAGCTGCAAGTTGCTTCAGCGTCCCCATGTGCAAGTGGAAGTTCTTTTAAAAATGTCGAATGCGAAGGTTCTCCCTGAAATTGCAGTAATGCTTGAAATTAAGAAGTTATAAAATGAGGAAAACATGTAACTAATGTTGCTTCTTCTATATACTTGAGGAAATCCCGAAAAAACCCAGAAAGCACTACAAAAACATCAATTTTATCCCCGTTTCTGACATTTACTTGCAGCAAGTGAAAAAATTCACTGCTTAGGAAATTTCCGTGCAAATAGCGCTGCAAGTAGGCTGCAAGTCCGAAAATGTGAGTGTGTTAGTAAAAATGTTTGGATGTATTGAGTTTTTCGAACATTCACTTGCACGTGTGGACGCTAGGTTAGGTACTTGATTGTAGTAACATACAAGCTGCTAGAACGTGCTTCCGTATTTTTCTAGCTCAAAAGAGATAAGAAGAACAAGCATAAAACGTAATGAAAAAACGTAAGTTTCGTACTGTAAATTTCGTAGTTTTACAATAAATGTTTCTTTATTCATAAGCATATTTATACATATAGGTTTTAATGAAAAATTAAATAGGACCTTTAAGAGTTTATTCATGTTATTAATATCAAATAAAATAAATATATTAATAAGGTTAAAAAATTATAAGATTCAATTAAATTTGTATTATATTGTATTTGTTTTTTAATTTTTTCCTTATATCCAAATTATAACAAAACAAATTCTTCACTCTTAAATCAACGTTTGTGTGCTCAAAATGCCTCTGACTTCTGTCTTATTTAAGTTTATTTGAGAAAAAATGCGACCAACGTTTGCTGACGAACTAGGCTAGGTCAAAATTTTAAAAATTACTTTTCGCATCAAAGAAAATGCCAAAGGCTAGTCTCCTCTTCTGATTGAATAAACTGTTTTCCAGAAATATTCAATTTCTACTTATTCTTCTGAATCACTGAAAAGATAAGCAAACTCTAAATTAAAAACTTTAGAATCAAGACTTCGTTTTCTAAAACCAGATTACGAAATAGTTTGAGCAAATCGGCAAGTATTTTTAAATGTCAGTTTCTCTATTGAACTTATCGCATTTGATAATTGCTCTAACTTAAATTTTACCTCAACAGCGAAACATAGCTGCTCCAAGCACACAAATCAAATTTGAATCTGAACTTAATTATCAAATTTGAAATAATAGAGGAAAAGCGATTTAACCAAAAAAACGTAATTTTTGGCAAAAAAATTAAAGATAAACGTCGAAATGACGATAAATCGTCAATAATACCAACCCTGCTTTATGCTACATACCATTCTGCCCAAAACTCACGCAACAGCTACTTAGCAAATTTTCTGCTGAATGCCGCCAATGTGAATTAAACACAGCTTATAATGAACGCTCTCTTTCTTGGCATTTTTTTTGACAACTAATGGTATGCCAAGGAACAGTCACTTCTACCTGTATTCTTGTATCATGACTCTAATATACAATTTCATTGGCTGCATTCCGCCAACACTAGCGCTCAAGAAAATTCGGGTGAATGGCTACACTTTTGACAGCGCTGGCAGTTCGAGCGATGGCTACGCTCGAGCGATGTGCATTTTAAACCTCTTAGCAGAAAGAAATTAGGTTTTAAATCCAACAAAACAAAACAAGTGAACAAGCTACGTCAAACGTCAGTTGACAACAGATCTGACGTTCGACGTAGCAACGCATTCAGAGAAATCCAGCGTAAAATGATCCATCGCTACAATAGCGCTCGCCTTGGCAGAATGCAGCCATTGTGATAGTTGTTTAATTAATCCAAAAAGTATATATAGTGAAGAGAATGCATGAGGGTGGCGAAGTTACGATAGTGAATCGCTGCTGGTGTATAGTTTAGGTTCGAAGTAGCGAGAATTGAAGGTACTACGGTGCATGGCAGAATTATAAGGTAGGGTCGACTCGGAGAGGAATGGAGTAGAAAGCAGAATAAAGCTACATTGATGTCAAAATCAGCTGTTCATCGTGAATTTCTTTATGCTCACCTTTCGCAGTTGTTTTTAGGTTAAAACTGTTACAGGTTTTTTTTTGCAATTTTAAGACTTCTTTCACATTTTATAGTTTTTATTACACTTTTTATATAATATTTTCACTCAAATTAGCACAAATTTAACACCCGCGACCACACTGTTTGCAACTTGGAAACATAAAATATTTTCTTTATTTGCAATTTCTACGAAATTATTCGTTTTGACATATATGTTGCTTCTCATTATCCACTCTTCGTTGACGCGTGAGAGCACTCAGCGAAACGGCCCTACCTTATCATTGTATCATGCTACGGTGAATGGCAGCGGCCAGCTTCGGCAACATTTCTAAAACTACAAATTCCATGCATGCATGGCAGAATTATAAGGTAAGGTCATCACGGAGAGGAATGGAGTAGAAAGCAGAATAAAACTACATTGATGTCAAAATCAGCTGTTCATCGCGAATTTCTTTATGCTCACGTTTTCCTCTACGCACAGGTGACAATCTTGACGCGATGTAGGGGCTTAAGTTGCAAAGACACAATGGCTATTGGGTTAGGCTTTGTGGAGCAACGAACCAAAAGTCACCCCCCCATTTCTAAGGTTGTAGACGCCATGCCGAGGGAGATTGCACCGGTGGTGCAGGGTCTAGGGGTTTTAGATCGCGGATGGTGTCTCCTCAGGGCAGCCCACTCCCTGTTGTACTTTAGTAGGGTAGGGCGGATAATGGGGATCTCTCTCCGTTCGGTTTGTTTTTCTCCCCAACTCGTGGGATATTAATGAACACTCAAAAACAAAAAAAACAAAAAAAGGAAGGGTGCGCTGTGGGGACGAGTCCCGAAGCGGTGGAATCCCAAAAGGATTTAACCGTGGAAGGATGCGGGAAGCCGCAAGGTAACCCGCCGGGCCTGGTGGACGATAAAGCTCCGAAAGGAGTGGAATTGTCAGCCAGACCCGTCGAAGCTGCAACACCAGGGAAGGAAGCTGAGTCCGAGGCTAAGCGGCTCCTTGATAGGGAGAAGCAAAGGCGGAGGAGGAAGCGTAAGAAGGCGGGCAGAACTGCGGGGGAGATTGCTTTGGAGTCCCCAGTCAATAATATGACGGATCAATTCCAAAGCATGTCATGCGATGAGTCCACCCCGGAAACGAACAAGGGTAAAACATTCAGGGAACAACTTGGATCTTCCGGCGAAGTCGATAACGGGGTGACTCGAACATGTGAGTCGAAAGGTGGACAGCTCATGGCTGTTAGCTCTTCGGCTAAGGACGGGGAAGGTGGACATCCTGTAAAGGTTGATAGCCTTCCACATAAAGGAAGGATGATGGAAGTTGGTGGACTACCCTCAAAAGTCGATAGCCAGTGGAAATCGTGGAGGGCTGATAGCCAGAAACCGAGCGGTAGCAAACCTTTGCCTACACAAAGAGTTGCGTCCGCGAAGTCGAAGGCTTCAGCGGGAGGGAAATTCAACCCGGAAGGGATTATTGGAAGCGGCCGTGCATCCTATGCTACGGTAGCGGAAAAGAACCTCTTAATGGGCATCGTTGATTGCTCCATCGATGGTCAGTTGGGAGAGTCCCAGTTGGCGGCCTTTAAATCCGCCCTCTTGGAGGCTCTCGACACCATCAATGAAAGCGATGGCGATGTAGGATTTGTTGGCAATGCAAACTTGGAGGATGGAATTATTGTACTCAAGTGCAAGAACCCATCATCTAAGGTATGGCTGTGCCGAACCGTGCCAAAGCTTATGAACCTATGGGAAGGGGCTGAGTTGCGGGTCGACCGACTATACGCATTAAAGGATGTTAGAAGGATGTTCGTCATTGTTTACGGTACTTCCGAAAGCAAGGAGGTCATCCTTAGGAGGTTGCAGACCCAGAACCGGTGCGTTGCGGACACTTCTAAATGGAGAGTTAGCAATGCAACGAAGTTCGGAGATGCAAAGGAAGGAGGCGTCAAGTTCACTGCGTGGTGCCGGACGGATGAGGTGGAAGCGATCAGGCTGGCAGGGGGTAAACTCAACTGCGACCTTGATCAAGCTCTCATCAAATTCCAAAAGGATGCAAGGTGAGCTCGACGAAACCCCTGGTACGGGGCTGGTGGGGAATTCTGCAAGGGAGGAACCACCAGGGCGGGTGGTGGGCCCGTACCAGGAAAACCTCGTGGTGTGTCAGCTCAATCTACACCATAGTAGGGCAGCATCAGCAATGATGATGCGTTGCATGGAGGAGGATGGAATTGACATAGCAATGCTGCAAGAACCTTGGATTCTTCACAATAGAATCAAAGTTCTCTCAGAGCAGAAAGCCACGCTGTACCAACCGGTGGCTGATGGCAGACGGAGGACCTGTATCCTGGTGAGACATGGTATACTAGCGGTACATATGCCACACCTATGTTCCCCGGATCTTACCGTTGTGAGAATCGGGGATGGTACAGGTACTTGTATGATGGCTTCAGCGTATCTTCCTTACGACTCTCCGGACCAGCCACCTTCAAAAGAGGTGGAGAACCTGGTAAAGTACTGTGAGGAAAGAGGCATTGGAGTGATCATAGGATGTGATGCCAATGCGCATAATACTGCGTGGGGAAGCACCAACAACAATGACAGAGGAGAGCAACTGCTTGAATTTGTGGAGAGGTATAATCTGTTGGTAGCAAATAGAGGAGTACGGCCGACTTTCGTTGATGCAAGGCGAGCGGAAGTCATTGATGTCACTCTTATTTGCAGAAAGATTTTGAGCAGAATAGAAAACTGGAGGGTCGTGGATAGGCTAACCATGTCGGACCACAGATCCATTCAGTTTGAAGTCAAGTTCGGAATCCGACGCCAGCAGAGTAGCAGGAAGGTCAGGATTCCCAAGAACACGGATCCTGTGAAATATAAGGCGAAGTTGAGGGGAACACTGACCCAAAAAGCTATAAAAGTACCAGGGAACACAGCGGAAGTGGAAAGCCATGTCAAACATCTTAGTTCGGCCATGGTCGAAGCTTACGAGGTGGCATGTCCTCCAACTTCAATAGACGAGGGTGATCCGACGCCATGGTGGTCTACGGAACTCGAATCTCTGAAGAAGGTTAGAAAGGCCTTCAATTGGCACATGAGAGGGAGAACCCCAGAGACATGGGCAGAATACAAGGCACGGAAAAGGCAACTGAAGAACCTCATACGACACCGTAAAAGGCAGTCGTGGAGAGACTTCTGCTCTGGGATGGAAACTATTTCAGAAGCATGCAGGCTTCAGAAAATGGTTTCAAAAGATCCATTCTCTAAAGTGGGACTGATCCGAAAAACGGATGGAACCATGGCAGATATCCTGGAAGAGTCGATGCAAGTTCTGATGGAGGTGCATTTTTCTGGAAGTTTTAAGTCTGATGACCCATGGACAAACCTGAAGAAAGGGATGCACAGGGTTGGCAGACTGGAAGCCGAAAGAATGATCACTATGGACGGGGTGAGGAGTGCTATACGCTCATTTGCTCCGTACAAAACATCAGGGATGGACGGTATATTTCCGGCTATGATGCAATGGGGGGAAGATCTCATCGCACCTAGGCTGTGGGGTAAATTCATTACTTGCTTAGCGACTAGGTATGTTCCGAGAGTCTGGAGAGAGGCGAAAGTTGTCTTTCTCCCGAAACCCGAAAAAAAAGATTATGCGGAGGCGAAGCCGTTCAGACCGATCAGCCTTACGTCTTTCCTCTTGAAAACGATGGAAAGAGTGATGGTTGACTGTCTTGAGAGCACTTCACTGATGCATAATCCTCTAAGTAGATGCCAATATGCTTATAGAGCAGCCATGTCTACGGAGAGTGCTCTTCACAAATTAGTTAGAGTGGCTGAAAAAGAGTTATTTTCAGGAGGCATCGCGATGGCCACATTTATGGACATCGAGGGTGCTTTCGACAAAATAGGCTTTGGAAGGCTGCGACAGGTTCTGACAGAACGCAATGTAAGCCCAATGATAACAAATTGGGTAGACAATATGCTCAAGCACAGGGCTGTCAACATGCAGAACGGTAGAGTCAAGACTAGAGGTAGAGTAAGTAGAGGATGTCCTCAAGGAGGGGTGTTATCGCCAACCCTGTGGACTCACTTTTGGCTAGACTAGACGAATCGGGCATACACACGATAGGGTATGCAGATGACATTGCGTTGGTGGTCTGTGGTAAGTTCATTGACACCATTTCTGACATCATGAAGGGAGCACTCCGAATGGTGGAGGAGTGGTGTCGAGAACAAGGCCTCACCGTGAACGCAGGAAAATCAGACAATATTCTCTTTACTAGAAAGAGGGTAGGCCTGAGGAGAGAACCACTTAGACTTTTTGGAGCTGAAATCAACATGTCCACGAAAGTTAAATATCTAGGGGTAACTCTAGATAGTAAACTGAACTGGAACGAACATGTAGGAGACAGGATTCAGAAGGCCAAGAGGGTTCTGTTTCAGTGTAGACGCGTTTGTGGTCTAAAATGGGGGCTAAACCCAGAGGCTATGAAATGGATTTACACTATGATGGTTAGACCTGTCATCACGTATGCTTCGGTGATCTGGTGGACAAAAGTCAGTCAGAAAACCATTAAGAAGCGATTAGACAGAGTCCAACGGCTGGCGTGTGTTGGAATAACAGGGGCAATACGCACCACTCCAACAAGCGCAATGGAGGTTTTGTTAGGTATGCTACCGTTGGATTTAGAAATAAAGAAAACGGCAGCGCTAACAGCCCTCAGGCTGGTATCAGCGGTATATATACATCAGTATATTCATAGACGGCTCTCTGATGAATGGCAGAGCCGGGTCTGGCGTCTACTCAGAGGAGTTGAACCTATCCTGTGCACTGAGGCTGGGGAGGTTCGTGTCTGTATACCAGGCGGAAATGCTTGGTGTAGTGCATGCGCTGGACCACTTCATAGATGACCGGGTAAATGGCAAGAAAATTGTCATTGCCCTTGACAATCAGTCGGTGATTAGGTGCATGCAACGGACAGATATTACTTCTAGGTTGGCCATGGAATGTCTTACCAAGCTCAATAGGTGCGCTCAGACAAATGAGTTCACACTTATGTGGGTGCGAGGACATTCTGGCATAGAACAGAATGAAAAGGCGGCTTCTTGAGCAAGAGAAGGATCAGCAGAAGAATTCTGTGGACCTGAACCACGTATCGCCATAGGCGACAACATGGTGGCAGGCCTTATTAAGCAATGGACGGACTCGGAACACCGTACAAGGTGGGAAGAAGCTGGTAATTGCAGGCAATCAAAGGCGGCCGTGAAATGGTTAAGTAGTGAGGCAGCAAAAGTCACCCGATACAATCGGCAGACTTTAAGCTGGCTTAAAGTAGGTTAAATAAGGTTTATAAAATTTCAGCTGCTAATGGAATGAAATGATGATTTTTTAAAAAAAATTTTCCTCCGGTTTTGAAGAAAATTTTTTATTTATAATTTTTTAGTTACTTATGAAATTCTTCTATCGTCAATTAAAGCAGCGAGGATTAAAGGAAAATAGCATATAACAGGTGAAAACATTTCTTATTTTATTAACATTATTTCACAGCAGTTTTAGATTTTTATAACAATTTCATGAATTATTTTAATTAAGTTTGTAATAACTACAATAGTACCGATCAAACATAACTTTATTTTAGTTACATTTACTTGAAGGTTTGTTTTGAATGATCATTGCCCTAGAAAATTCACAAAAAATTGAAGCGTAAGTATGTATAACATTTAATACATTTATAATATTAATATATAGATAATAATAATACTGATATGAACATATTTGTATATGTATATTTTTGTAAAAGCGGAAAATAAAAAAAAACGCTTTTTGGGATATTTTTTCGCTCATTTTTTAAAGTTTTTTGCGATTTTGACCTTGAAGATGAAGTTTTTTTTGATTTTATATGTTGACATGTTTTATGTTTTATATGTTTTTGTTCTTTATGACACAACTTTGCCTCAGAGAGTAAATCAAAATTCCGAACGGTTTGCAAGATATGAGCTCGAAAAAATTATCACTTTTTTCCAAAAATGACACCGAGGCCCCACTTCTTTGGGGGCCCATAAAAAAAAACCTGGAGGACTTTGGGCAAAACTGGGAGACAGGGGTCTTTTTTTTTGGTATTTTATCACGTAGTGGTGTCCGTATATGGTTATTTTGCCATTACTTAAAAAATTACACACTGTGTTATCCACCTGGCCACAAAAAAGACTTGTTAGAAATAGTTGTTCAATATAAATTATAACAGAAGCTATGCTGCAGTAGATCGTCACCATCTATCAATAGATAGAGGATTGTGTATTTGCTATGCTACAACTAAAAAAAATTTGCTTTTTTTTGCCACAAGGTGTCTCCAGCATAGGTGTTTTTGTATTGTGAATGCGTTTGTGGTGTTGTTGATACGAGGAAAATTACCAATGCCCACAAGTGCGTTGACAAGTGCATTTTTAAGTGCCAAAAAATAGATGATATCAATAAATATGGAATATCAATAAATATGGCATGCAATCGGCAAGGTATCTAAAATGTTTGTTAAATTTTGTTTCGTGTGCGTTCTTTCATATATATTTTTGAAGCGAAGCTTTTTACTCCTCATTCTGTGATTTGCTTGGAGTGAGATCTGAAAAATTTTCGACAGATTTTTTCGCTAGGTAGTACGCTGTTGAAGGAAAAAATTTGTTCAGTGCAGCCAAGTTTACAACCATGTGTGGAGAGTTAAAGTGAAGAGTCGCTGGCATTATATGCCCGTATATGTAATTGGCGTAGAAATTTGACATTCAACAATAAAAAAATAAGCAGTAAATATGTTTTCTGTATATATGTAATTTATATTATGTTATTTTAAATTTTTGAATTTAAAAGTTAATTTATTAAAAAGAAAAAATTATTAAGCTATCAAATCTATGTAATTGCGAAAAAGCTTCGTTTCTCTCGTGTGTCCAATGACGCACCTGTGTTTTTTATTTTAAGCTACATTCCACCTAATACTAGTTTAGACATATTTAGCATCCATTTATCAAATATTAATTTTGTTATAAGTTCATTGAACTCGCAACAAATTCCATGTGTGCTAGGCGATTTCAATAAGGGAAACAATGAATAGAAATTTAGTACGTATGATAAAATGTTGATTCTTTTTAATATTTGCAATGAAATTGTATCTTTATTATGTGATTCCTTATACTCTCTTGATATGGTTCAAATTAATTCCAAAAAAAACGATATCAACAAAATACTTGTTTTAATTTTTGTTACCAATGACTTCAATTTCAATGTTTCCCAATGTGATTTGCCACTCACTAATGAATCAGTTTACCACAAAGCTATCTTGATGACATTTAGTTTCTATGCTATTATATTCAAATTCAGTCGTATTGTACGACTTTAAAAAAGCTAATTATTCAGGTCTTCACGATTTCTTCTACTCTATTAATTGGAATGTTTTTTTTTTGATGATCGAGATCTGTATAATATTTACTCTGTTTTTCATAAGGCTCTTCATGAGGCGTTTCATTTATATGTTCCCCTGAAAAAATCTAAACAAAACTCTCACTGTGATATAACCGTCGCTTGCTAAGCCTAAAAAATTTGAGAAACAAGGCTCATAAGAAATTCAAACAAACACAATCTGAACACCCTAAAAATCTTTTTTATCTCCGTAGAAGAGAGTTTGACTTTTTCTCCAATTTTTTATATAAAAACTATTTATTCACTGTTGAAAACAACATTAAGTCAAATGCTAAAAATTGTTGGTAGTTCTATAATTTAAAAAGAAAAACTTGCGGTTTCCCAAAGACAATGAAATGGGAGGGTAATACAGCAAGCGACCTGCAAGAAATATGTAACTTGTTTGCAGACTTTTTCGGCTCGGTATTTAATTCGCAGAATCCTACAATTCTCAATGAGCACTTTACAAATTTGCAACAAATTGTAAATGTAGGTAATTTGGTGCTAACAGAATCATAAGTCTTTGAAACTGTCACTGGTCTTGACTCTAACAACGGAGCAGGATGTGACTCAATTCCTCCGTTGCTATTCAAGCTCTGCGCCAGCTTCTTATCGGAACCACTTACACTTATATTTAATAAGTCGCTCTCAACTGTGGTTTTCTTGAAAGACTGGAAGTTTTTGTTTATTTCACCTATTTTTAAATCCGGTCCTAAAGATCATATCGATAACTATAGACCTATCGTTAAACAATCGGTGATTCCAAAACATTTAGACAAATTGGTAAATAAAAGGCTTTTTGGTGAAGTTAAAAACTTTATCATTCCTCCATTGCATGTTTTTGCTAGTAGGTCCACCACAACCAATTTGCCATTGTTTGCGAATTTCTGTATAAATAAAGTCGAAAAAGGGCAGCAAGTCGATGTTCTGTACACTGATCTCGTCAAAGCTTTTCACACTGCTATTTTTAATCTTATTAACATAAGAGACTTCACGCTGTTAAAATCAATAACTGCTATTCAAAAACTATATTTGCGACGTCAGGAGTTCCACAAGGAAGCCCCCTTGGACCCCTGCTATTTTTGATCTACATTAATGATATAGAATATTCTCTTCAGTCCTGTAAAACCTTATTATATGCAGATGATCTAAAAATGTTTAAAACTATTAATAATGTATCTGATTGTACTATTTTCCAAAATGACATATGTTAAATTCACTCCTATTTTGGTGTGATATAAATGGAATGAGCCTCAACTTTTCAAAATTACTTGTTCACGTTTACTTGCAAGATTTTTACTTGTTCACCTAGAGAGAGCACTTTAATTACAGATTATGGCTATGGTAATAATAGCATTTTTACTTGATTTGATATTATCAGAGATCTTGGTATTTATTTTGATTCCAAGTTAACCTTCAACTTTCATAGAGATTATATTATTTCTAAAGCAAATTCTCAACTTGGATTCTTACAGCGGAACTCCATGGAATTTAAAGATCCGTTGACTTTAAAGGCACTCTTTTAAAATATGGTGAGATCCCATTTAGAATATATAAGTCATGTCTGGAATCCTTTTTATGATATATAAGTGAATCGTAATGAAAGAGTTAAAAAACGATTTACAAGATTTGCTCTTTGTTGTTCGTTCCTTTTGGGAGAATATGCCTGAATACGCTTCGCGTTGCAAGTTGTTGAATCTAGAAAGTTTGCAATGAAGAAGACAAGCTCATAGTATCCTCTTTATTAAGGATGTTCTTGATAACAAAATAGACTGTGCTGAATTTTTGGCACTCATTCCTTTTTACGCGCTATCAAGATTACTAAGAGAAAGAAGCCTATTTTTCATTAATTTCCACCGAACTAATTACGGCAACAACGAGCCTATCAATAAATGTCTCTACTTGTGTAATCTAGCTGGAAACAATATAGATTTTAGTTCTCCTAGATATTCTTTAAAACGTGATGTTTTCAAATATGTAAATTCAATTTAAGTTTAAGATACATTTGCTATTTATTATATATTGTTATTGTACATTGCTGTGATATGTTACTTTGTAAGTTATCTGTAAGTGCCAAGCCCAGTAGATGAATAAAGAAATAATTAAATTATTGTGAGCGAACCTTCAATAAAGTCTTGCATTTTTAAAATCAGCTGATTTGTGTATATACTTTTGTTTGGAAATATGAATTAAAATGCCTATAAAATAATGAAAATATTTTAACGAAACACTAATAATATAAATTTTTTAAATGAACTTACAACACAGCCAGTAGCTTCTTCGATGTTGAAAAGGAATGCTTTTGCGATCAGCTGATCACATACACAACAAAATTTACAAACACAATAGGGTTTCGTCGTTGTATTATTGCTACATGGTTGTATTTTGAATGCTGTATTTTGTTTTTGTAGTTTTACAAAATTTACTACAAATATCAAATTTATCAAAAATACACAATACAAGGGCAAATACACCATATCGTGAATAACCCTAATGAATAACAGAAAAAAGGCTATAGTGCCTATATTTGACAGACAAGTGATCTTAATGTGGCATGCGACAAGGCAAGCTAGAACAAGCTTTAACGTAAGTCTTGATTCCATCCCTGTGTTATGTGATGCAAGTGAACGATAGTGAACTGACACCGTAGTAGTTTTTGACATAAGTTAGTCATCGTTTAGTAGAAAAGAGTTTAATTGTGTTTTTCTAAAGTAGTTTTTTAAATAAAGATTATTTAATTTAATCATTGGGTAAAAAGTGTTGGTTTAAGGAGAGGATTTTGTGCGCATTGATAGGATTGAAGCAAAACATAAGCCATGGATAGCAAGGGACGCAATGTTATAGTTTGCGATAATGGAACCGGTGTATGTATAAATTTTGGCCCCATAGCTATTCTGGTTGTGGCACAAATAATGACACATTAGCAGATTAATTGCAGCAGAAAAGTGCTGGTCTCAAATATGTGATTTTATGTAGAAAATCTGTTGTCTTGGATGACCTACCGAGTTTCAACAGCAATTAAAGGTGACCAGCCCTAGCCCACTGAATTTGCATACAAAATTTACTGTCTAATATTAATTTCGTTATTAAGTTATGATGGCGGTTATTGTATTGTTTTTCACTCATACAGTATTTTTGCTATCGCCAATTGCAGAACAGCTCTGCTTAGGTTTACTTTGGTGGTATAAAGTAAAGAGCCAATAATTTTGTGTTCTGAATTCTCAGTTTCTTACAAATTGACTCAATACTACTTGCCGATTTCACACAGCCAATTGTTTCTTATCTTAACAATTATTGTTAAGGTATACATATCACGACCATATCTTTACTAGTAATGTATAGATAATGCTAAATTAGCTAAAAAAGCCGTTATTCCCTAAGAAACAACTATTCAACGAATACATAAGCCCAGGTAATAAAATATAAAAAATAGTGAACCCTGAGATGATGTCTCTCAAACAGTCAATCAGCATAATATGAAGCATTCTTAATATCAATTTGTACTTAAAAAAATTAAATGAACATTTTGTTATGTCTATGGCAGCAGTAAATTCATTAAAAGTCAGTGTACAAACTTTGCTGGTAAAACCCTTGTTACAAGCACTTTTTTAAAGCTTTGAACCAAGTAGTTCAGGTGTTTCACCTACCTAGTAAAGTCTGCTTTGAAAATCAAATTGATCACACTTAAAACCAAGTGAAGCATGTGCAGGATGTAGGAAGTGTGACGGAAAATTGTTGACATGTTAAATTGCTTGTTGGAAGTCAAGTTGGTTATTTAAGAATTATCTTTTTAGAAAATTTAAAGAAATCTCTAAAAAGTTTAGACACCAATGAAAAAAAATCATATCTAATATTACAAAAACTTGGCCAATTGGGTTCAATATTTTAAACTGCGGAGTTCATAGACGTATCATTATTAAGTAGAATTGAATCAAAGGTGATAACAGTTGCACTCTATATAAATTTTTAAATGAAACTTCGTCCGCTGGTCCGAACCCATCTCCAAAGCCATGAACACCATCACCAAATATCTCAAAGCACGAATCCACATGTATATGTATTGTAAAAAATTCTTTTCTCAAGAAAGTTCTCAAAATTTGATTTAGTTCAGTCTTTAATTTGTCTAAATTGGTAAACCACGACAGGATGTATCGTCCCTACAACGTTAAATTATCGAATGTGAAAATCGGTTATTTTCAGGAGAGCAGAAAACCCCTATAATAGTGAACCCAAAATTAGCCTATTTCCAAAATGGCAAGTTTATTAATTTTTTTATGTTTTAATCTTTAATCTTCTTTCTTTTTTAATTTTCATTCTGAACGTATTAACAATTATCAGTTACAGTATTTTTTTATTACAGTACAAATTTTTCGCATTCTATATTTTTAATACTAAAATCCAACTATAACATTTTTTGGTTTAATAATTTTTAGTTAAATTTTCTACTAAAATCCAAAAGTGTTTCTTAACCATGCACGCTGTAGATATTATGAAAGGTGGTGTTGAGAGAACGAAGAATCATGAAATTTCAGTTTAATATTTCAAAAACTAAGACAGCTGAAAGCAAAAACCGTTCTTTTATGTTATTTTTTTAGGTTCACGTTAAATTATATAAAGGATATTAAAATTGGTTTTAAGTCAGCCTTGCAACCATTTCCTTGCAACGAAAAATTTACACTTACCATCCGACAGGAAAAAACAATATTAAAAGTTAATAAATAATACAATATAAAAGTTTAAGAATTATAACCAAATCCTCTTTTATTTCAGGCCGGATTTCATATCTGAATTTTAAATTCAGGCTAGAAATCATAATTAAAAATTTTAAAAAACTTCTACCAAATTTCAGGTCTGAAGAGGCGGACCCTTGTATGAAAAAATCAGGGGTGTCTTTGTCATGCCTGTCAGGCTTGAATTCCAGCCCGATCAGGCATGACATTTTCTGCTAAGCAGGTTGATGCTCACAGCACAGACGGCAGACCCTGCTGTTTTATTTTTGTTATTTATATTTTTTATTTACAAATATTTAAAAGAAGAATGTTTTAAAAACCTGTTAGGAATCAAATGCCTTTTCCTGCTCCCTGCTTGCATTGAACCGTGCACCACACTGCTACAAGTTAACAAACTACCATCGCACCATTGCCTCTCTTGTTTTAAAGCGAACAAAATATGAACAAAACCTAAACCAGGCGTTGTATACACACTTTACTTACCATATGACATACTGAAGAAAATTGTCGCTTTTTTCAACTAAACCCGAAATAAATATATACGAGTATCGATGGTTAAGCTCACAAAAGTGATTAGTGAAAAATTTTAAATGTTTAGCAACGCTGATTTTGTTTTTGAATTTCAAACATTTTAGTACAAAACAATTATTTTAGCCTTGTACTGATCATCTTCCAATTAGATTTCACTAATATAATTTTACACAATATAGATTCTAGTATCGGCTGTGGCCGAAATTCGAAAATATCAAAATCGATTTTTATTTTGATTTTTTGCTGAACGCATCAACTAGTAGCCTAAACAGAATGAACGGCGTTCTCTGAAAAGCGTCAAGAGCGCCGTGTTGACTAAACACGTTCTCTGAAAACAGTGTCAAGTGTTAATGAGTTAATCTCTCATTCTACTCTTCCTCGAGTATGCTACAGCAACGATGTTCAACGGAGCTGTGTCACTGAGCTATGTATTTTGTTGTTTCTCATTGGTGCATGCTCCACTTATCTACACCGAAAAAATTTGTTGTTTTCTCGGGTAAAAGATAAAACTGGAATTTGAGAGAGCTTCTCTTTCATTCAAAAATTCCAAGCAACCGTCAAATTATGGTTATGGTCCGAAGCTGAGAACAATTTGAGCAACAAGCAGAAAAGAAGTATTTAACAGAAAAAAGAAGCAAGAATGCTGCCTTCAGCCTTGCCAAACAGAAAACTAAGTGTAGCATACTATAGACAAAACAATGAGGGAGAGAAAAAAAGATGAAACTTACAAAATTTGACAGACAAATGTCCTAAATGAGATATGCGGCATTTTCCCATTTGGAAAAAGTTTTAACATTCGTTTAGTTTTACATATCTTAATGAAGGATGACCCAATAAGAAAGCACGATTTAAATTTTGTGGCATTTTTGAAAAATGTTCTGAAATTTGACTACTTTGAAATGTCTACGAACATTTCTAATTTACAATGCAATAAAAAAATAAGATTTTATTGAGACACCCTTTGTTTTGTTTTGTCTCTGCAACGCTGATCGAGTGTCCGAGATGATAGGAAAGGCTATGTTTACACGATCAACAAATGATTAAATAAATCAAAATTTGTTGTTGTTTTCCCAGAAAAAAAAAAACAAAGCAAAAATTACATCTGACCATAATCAAAATTTTGATGACGGTCAAGACCTGTTTGCATCAGTCAAAGCGTTGCATAATTTTACTTGCCTATTTCTTAGTAGCAACTAATTCATAAGATGGTAGTGAATTTAGCACAAATGTAGTTTTATCAAAGAAAAAAGGCGTAGATTTTTCCTTGCGAGTCGGTTTTAGTTCTAGTCATAACATCATTAATCCAATTACTTTTTTTAAAACAAGTCTATCGGTACCATCCAAATATATTTGAATATCTTGCATATTGATTAGCTATTGTGATAAATTTCAGTCGCAATAGATCAACCCAATTTTATTTTCATTAAAGTTATGCATATTCTAAAATTTTTAACCACACAACACTATACAACTTAGCGTAGGGAGCAGAAAAGTAATAAATGTGAGCAGATATTAAGCAAATATTTCAAAGAAAGTAAGAGAGAACAAAAAAGTTATGAACATCATCATTTGATTATCGTGTTAACACAGCCAAAGAAAAAGCAACAACAACCACACAGCTCTGTTGAAGTTTTTGGCTTTTTTCTTCAGTCTCGCTGTTTTTTTTTGTTTTTAAATGGGGGAAAAATGTGTTTTCATTTCTAATTTTTACCTAAATTTTGGAATAAAAATTATATTGTGCACTTGGTATGAACCGGAGCTTCCAAATGATGCAAGTTTCATACGAATGTGTTGTCTTTAAGGTGGGTAAAAAGGGAGTTAAATTTTTGTGTTCACGTATTAATATATAGATTCTAATACTGGAATGAATCAATTTGTATGTAATAGAATATCTATTATAAAAGCTAAAACGAAAAAATTCTGAGAAGTGATAGATTTGCTAACAAACTTCAATTCTTGCTTTCAATTCTTGAATAATGTAGAATGGGTCTATCATTCTTACTGACTGAATGAGTGTGTTCGAAAAAAGATTAGAAAAAGCAACAACAGCCACACAGCTGTATTGAAGCTTTTTCTTTTTCTCTTGCCTTCTGCTCAACCACAGCAATGTTGTGCAGCAACAGCAAAATTGTGTTGCATTGTTGTTTTATATGGGGAAGAAAGTGTTTTTAATTTCTAGTTTTTAACTATCTTAATGACAAAACATTTAAATAAAAACTTTATTCTGCGGTTGGTTTGCTTCCTTCATACTTTTCCGACGTTTAAAAAAAGTTACCGTCAAAATTTTTTTAAGGTAATTGTTTTTTACCGCACACCCAGAACCAAAAGCTATATACGCCACTGACTCCAAACAAGCTAATTTGGAAAAAATTTACCCGATTATATACATATATCGATTATATACACTGAGGAGCATAAGTGTATCACAAACCAACAACTATCATTTTAACAACCTATAATTTCTAT
This sequence comes from Coremacera marginata, assembly GCA_914767935.1. NCBI lineage: Eukaryota > Metazoa > Arthropoda > Insecta > Diptera > Sciomyzidae > Coremacera > Coremacera marginata. The sequence goes on along the minus strand of OU612046.1, from coordinate 75,152,235 downwards.
AAATTTTACTCAAATGCAATCAAATTTTTTTTTATTATGTTTGTACAAGTCTCTTCTGTATTTCAAACAGGTTTTTATTAAGATCTGATTACAACAACAAATACACGAAGGCATAATGCAAACTAAATCATAATGATACAGTTTTGCACTCACTACTCAATTGTTTTTATTACCGTTATATTTTTGTTATTGAACAAAGTGCAATGCAATTTTTTAATTATTACGATAATTTACGTGATAATAAGTGGTTCAGTAGTCATGAACAACCAAAATAATGAGGAAATATTAATTTGTTTGCGCAATGGCGAAAGCATTAGGCAAGTGGCGAAGAAATTCCATTTGGACAAAACTTTTGTCCAAAGATTAAAAAAAAATAGTGGTGTAAGTGTTCCCACAAACAAAGGTGGTCGTCCGAAAAAAATTTGCGATCGAGATGTACGCCATCTAGCAAATTTGGTTACCAGCACCGATGCCGTTACTCCTGCTGCAGCTTTAAATATACTGCAAATTGACGCCAGTAAGTGGACAGCTCGTCGAGCTTTGAAAAAAATAGGTGTTAAGGCAGCAGAAAAGAAAAAGAAACCTATGCTGACCAAACGACATGTGCGGTTACGGAAGGATTTTGTTGCAGCACACGAGCACTGGACTGTCGCTGATTGGGATTCGGTATGTTATTAAACATATGTGTGTATTACTGTTTATACTAACAAATATTAAATAATTTAAAGGTTATTTGGTCTGATGAGACTAAAATTAATCGATTTCAATCCGATGGGCGTGCATGGTATTGGACTAAGGACCCTGATACAATCCAACCAAATCAGGTACGCCAAACCGTCAAACACGGTGGTGGCTGTATCATGGTTTGGGGTTGTATATCCAAAGATGGAGTGGGACCCTTGGTGCGCATCGATGGAACTATGCGCAAGGAACAATATTTGTCCATCCTGCAACAGAATCTTCCTGATGTAGTGGAAAAAATGGGTCTTGCTGCTGAAAAAGTAATTTTTCAGCAAGACAATGACCCCAAACACACCGCACATCTAGTGAAAGACTGGCTCAAAAAGCAAAAATTTGGTGTGATGACGTGGCCTCCACAATCTCCGGATATGAATCCGATCGAGAATTTGTGGAGTCACGTCAAATCGCAGCTTGCAAAATATGCCAGTCCTCCAAAAGGCGTGAACGAGTTGTGGGAGCGGACGAAGGAAGTGTGGGAGGTGATTCCTCCAGAATTTGTGCAGAGGTACACGCAAAGTCTACCTAATCGCATCCAGGAGCTTAAGAAGGCAAAGGGTTACTGGACCAGTTACTAAATATATATTATTGTTTTAAAAATATAAAAATAAATAGTGAGTGCAAAACTGTATCATTATGATTTAGTTTGCATTATGCCTTCGTGTATTTGTTGTTGTAATCAGATCTTAATAAAAACCTGTTTGAAATACAGAAGAGACTTGTACAAACATAATAAAAAAAAATTTGATTGCATTTGAGTAAAATTTATAGAAATTATAGGTTGTTAAAATGATAGTTGTTGGTTTGTGATACACTTATGCTCCTCAGTGTACATCTAAATATGAAAGTGACTTTTTTCTTTTAATTTTTTTTTATGATTTAAAGGTCGCTACCAATTGTCAAAGTTTAGCCCCCTCATATGAAAACGTCCCTTGGTGTTATTCGCCGATTTGAATGAGCTTCGGATATCTGATAGAGGACAAAAATCTAAGTTACACGTATGTTTTTGAAGGTGCGGAAACTCGGGTTTAAAGGTTCAAGCGTCCGAAAATTCCACATACTTGCGTTTTTGGTTATATAAGTCATTTTGGAGCCGCTATTTTGAATTTTCAATTTTTGACTCCAGATTTTATGTAGATACGAATTCGTCTTATAGTTTTGGCCACTTTTTCCTGCCATTTATACCAATGTGCCTTCGTAGCGACGCCTAAATATCATTTAAAAATTAAAAAAAATTTACTTGTTTCTTATGGTATATATTCAAATAATGTGTTGCCCCGTGAAATAAAGAGAAAAAAATAATTTTTCTTAGGAATAAGGACCACCCTAGTGTACATAGTAAAGAAGAAAGAGAGTGAGAGAGAGAGAGAGAGAGAGAGAGAGAGCATCTCAAAAAAATAAATTCTGATAACGGATTCGGATCGAGGAAAAACGAGCCCTAACGTTTTTAGGTCCAAAATGCGGTCCAACCCTATCTGCCATCTTGAATTTTAACATTCTGATATCAGATTCGAAATCAGCGAGCCCGTCGTGCTTGGTTAATTGAGACAGAGAACGTAGAGCAGCGTCGAGAACGCTCTATTTGTGCTATGAGTCTATACAAAAATTCGATTAATTCACTCTTAAGTTGCTTGACAGTTCCTGGTCTGCTCTCAAAAAATAAACAAGTAAATGTCAGAACTTCAAATAGCTAAATAGCTTTGAAAAGATGCAAATTTTTCGTGTTATCTCATATTTTAGTTATCACAAGCCAATTATATTAGAACTACCAATTCAAGCACAAACCAATTAAAGTGTAAATATTGAATAAACAGAATATTTTTTTAAGGAATTTTGTATTGTATTTCTTTTGAGATGCTCTCTCTCTCTCTCTTTCTCTTCGTGTCTTACACTAAAATCTTTCTTATTCTAGAAAAGAAATATTGTATACAGCCAGAGAAGAAGTTTAATTTTCAGAAGAAAATACTAATTTTAAATTTTTATGTTATTACAAAATGTTAATGTTGTTAATTAAAAATATTTTTTAATTTTCATTTCAGTTCGTCAAATGCGGCTATGCGGGCAGCAATTTTCCAGCACATATATTTCCATCCATGGTTGGCAGGCCAATCATTCGAGCAGTTAACAAAATTGGTGATATCGAAGTCAAGGTAAACAGAAACTAATGGCCGAATTTTGTAAAACGTAAGCGATTACGTCACTTGGGGGTTTTTTTTATGGTAATAAATTTCTTTGGAAAATGTTAGCAAAAGAAAGAGCAAAAACAACCCCAGTGAGGTGATCGCTTGCGTTTTACAAAATTTGGCCATAAGTTTTTTTGGATAGATCAATGGCCGTATTTTGTAAAACCAAGCGATCACGTCACTTAAGGTTTTTTTGCTAGGCAATTAATTTCATTAGAAAATTTCAGTGAGAGGAAGAGAGTTTGTTTTACTTAATATGAAAACGGAATTGGCAGACAAAAAACCACAAGTGAGGTGATTGCTTGCGTTTAATAAAATACAGCCATAAGATACATTTAGGTGTTATATTATTGAAATTATTGCAAACACTTAAATTAGAATAGTTTAAACCGCATATTTATTCTTCATATGGCAGAAACATAAATTTTCTAATATTATTAAGTAGAATTCATCGTTAGAAAATAAATAATTTATCTTGAATTACAGTACCTATATTTCGTCTATATAATTATACTTTTTTCTGTTCTTTTTATTTTAAAATATATTTTTGCAGGATTTACATGTCGATGTAAGTCTATAATTATACAAAATATATGTATTCAATCCCTTTTGTTGAACTAAGCTTAACCATATTAAAAACTCTATGGCACTTTATTTAAAACATTTCAATTGTCTTGATTTTTAAATTTATGAACTTTGTGTCTTATTATTTGTTTAGTTATAAATATTTTTTTGTTGTTAGTTGCAGTTATTCTGTAGATGCTTGTTTAATATATTTGGTTGAAACAAGGTAAAATTTCAAAACTTTAAATAAAATTTTTAATTGCATGGCAATAATTAATTTTTTTTTTGTTGTTTTTGCAAACCGTTGTTTTTTCATGTAATCAATTTTCAATAGGAATCAAGTTTATTTCCGAGTGATTTTTTCGAGTTTGCTTTTGTTATTTGTTTGGATATACAACAAAATAAGATTAATAATAAAGACTGAATTTTTTTATTGTTTTCGTAATTTTATTGTTAGCAATTTGCATCAACCTGGAATGAGAGAGATTGGATTAAATTGTATTTAAGTTGCATGAACTGAATAATCAGATCAGTTGGGGCTTATTCTAAATTTCTTTCACCCGTTTAATTGTGGTATTAACCGTAGTAATTTATGTTAATATCGAGCCATGTCAAAAAATTGTCTGCCTTGCTCTGAATTTTGATTAGGATTTGCTTTATAATAAGGAGTAAAACTAAATTGGATTTAAAATTATGTTTCATCTATCTGAGCTTAAATCTATCTATCTGAGGAAGATGTTGCGGTGGGTTTAATACAGCTGAAAACGTCAACAAAGTTGAATATTGATGGTTTTTCGGCTAGTCCTTAATTCTATTGTTATATCCCCCTTTTAAAACCTCTTTTCATCATTTTCAATACGCATATTCAAATCAGGAAATAAAATGGTTTTTTCCTCTTACTGCCGTTATAAGGAAGAGGCGGCATCTAGCATGAAAATCAAAATTGATTTTTTTGTATTTTATTTATTTGTCAACCAACTTCTTTAAGATTATGAAATAAAAATCGCGAATTTTTGGCTCCAAGCCTAAATATTTTAACAAAAATTGACGTATCTACACAAAATTTAGGTATCATTCCAGGATAAAACGCTGTATCTACATTAACAGAAAAGTATAAACAAAAAAAAAAAGCCATGTTCGGAGATGCAATAATGCAGCAACACTGCACAAAAAGAGCTCTACACCGGCCTCACTACACATATAAAATAAAGCCGGCTTAGTGAGGTCAGTGTAGCCAGTTCTCTTTGCGCAGTGTTGCTGCATTTATTGCATCTCCGAACATGGCCAAACTTATGTTCTCAAGAAGCTTTACATGTCAGTTTTTACTCTCTGAAGTTTGCCATTGTCTGCAGAGAGATGACAGCCGAACAGACAAATTAATTAAATTGAAAAACATTCTGTGTTGGATGGGATTCGAACCTGGGTTCTTTCGCATACAAGCCACGCACCTTAACCATAATGCTACGGCCGCTTTACTTTTCATATATATACTATCTGGAATACCCGGCGCCGCACGGGGGTGCTGTACCATTTAAGGTGTATATAATGTATGGAAAATAATACAACCTACAATGCACAACGATCAATTGGTCCAATCTCAACCAAATATTTTTTGTCATTATTTCGTGTTATAAAATTTTCTATTTTAGGACAAAAGCTTCAGTCCTTACAAAAAAGTGGCTCTTAATCCAGCTAAAAATATCAAATACCACAAATTTTAGTTATAATGAGACCACGCCCATTTTTAGTACAATTGCCGACAGTAACCATACGCACTAAATTGCAAAATTTGAGTCTTATACGAGTACAACTAAAACCGTCTAAAATATAGCATTTTTATTTATTTGTGGGCGATAAAAGGGGATGTGTCAATTTTTTTATATTACCCGAGATATTAACCTTAATAACAGATATTTTTAACTTGGTGGCCTAAGGTGTTGAAATCTTATAGTCTAAGAGCTATGGAACAATTTGACTAACCTGTAAGGCACAAAGCTGGGTTTTTATATATGCGTATTTTAGTGTTAATACCATAAGAAAATCATAACCTGACAGGGACGGCGCAGTTGTAATATCGCTCTTTTTATTGAAGAAAGTGTGAAAAAAGGGCCCAGACTAACGGTCGCACAAAGCTATAATTTTAACCGTGGAACGTCATTGTTTTTTTTATAACGTAAAGATCATCGTTCGTCGAATCGACGACGATACTTTTTAAATTTCTTTCAAAATAATCCTATGCATAGAAGTCCATAAAAAATGTTATTTTTTTATTATTTTGTTTATATATTTTTAGAAAAAAAAAAAACAATATCAAGTAGCTTTTCTTTAGTCTTTTTATTATAAACAAAGATTTCACAGCTCTTCTTCATTTGGCTTTTTATATAAAAATTAAATTTTAAAAAAATAAAAGCAAGTAAATGAAAGGAAGAAACTCCATTAATCATATTTTTTCTTAAAAGTAATCCTTAGAACTTAAATAGGTATACGTTTTCAGGAACGACAGTTTTCATTTTTAACATGAGGCAAAAGCACAGTTTGATGCTCTCCACAGAGGTGTTTTTCACAGTTTTTGCCTGGATACTTTTGTCATTTGTCGCTTGGCAGGGGGAGAAATAGCGCAAATCTTGGATTTTTTAATTTTTTTATACGATTTTCGACTTCGTTATTCTTATCAGAACCAATTAAGTTTTCAATACAGAACCAATGTTGGACGAAAAATTGACACAAAGATCATCGTTTCGACTACGCATATTTGAAAAGTACACACCTACACGTATTGTAAAAACAGCATAAAGCAAATAAAAACATCAAAATGCAAACAAGCGACGACGAACAATGAAGTTCCAGGGTTAATATGTTTAATTTTATCATTATTATTTGCGAAAAAATCGCCTGGCAGGTTTTGGAAGGTCACAAATACCTACCAGGCGGGTTTTAAAGTGTAAAAAAAGGGCCCAGACTAACATGTCCGCACAAAGCTATAATTTTAATATGTTTTAATTTAAGCATTATTATTTACGAACACACGCATTGCAGATTTTGGAAGGGCTAAAATACCTGCCAGGTCAGGGTGGTTTTGAGTTTTTTTTTAATTAAAGAAAAAAAATTGGAGTTTTTACAGAAAGTATTGACAACTTAAGACCTTTTAAAAAAAATCTAAAATATAAATAATCACTCAATGGAAGCATTTATATATATTATATATATTTCATTTAGATAATTAACTAGTATTTCATACAAAATATTGCTAATATTGCAATCTCTCGTCTGCGAATTTTTTCAGTTCATTCATTGAACTCTTTGTTAATTTAGTTCTACTAAAGAGCAGAAGATAGCATGAGAGATTAACCCATTAGTGACAAACGTTTCACAAAATTTTATTTTTCAAAGTTGTGTGAAACCGACGAAGTTTAAATTTTTATTTATTATATTTTTTATATAAAGATTTAATTATATTTTGTATTAAAAATTAAGAGGACGAATGCCTCTACATAAAGTGCGTTTCATATATATAATGCCATTTCGAAATTTGAAATATTTTTGTAATGGCTTGTTTAAACAAAAGAGAATGTTTTGCGAGTTTGCTCATCTATACACAACAACAATAGTGAGCAAGAGCAAAGTCTATTCTAATAACTACACATCGTTCATATCATTCATTAACTGCACATCGCTAAATATAATTTTTAATGTTGTTCCATTTATATAACGCCACTTCAAAGTTTTAAATAAAAAACGATTTTTATTGAATACAAAAATTTTTTTATAAAATTATTCCTTTATTGGCTAGAATAACATTGAAATATGATTCGAATCCATTCTTCGATAATAACTGATTTCATGTCGCCGAATTTTCTGTTATTTTTATACACCTGGCGAACTCCCCACAAATTCTCGATGGGGCTAAGGTGGGCCAATAAATCAATGTTATTGGCCTGAAACCATGCTTTAGTGTCTCGACATACGTGGATTTGCCTTATAACAAAAAATCAGTCGACTATACAGTCAAGCCTTACTATAAGTTAAAAGCAGATGTATCATTAAATAATGATTTATTATTAAAAAATAATCGTATTTTAGTTCCAACTTGATTCCGTCGCAAAATGCCGAATGATTCCAGGTGTAATCATAGAAAATTGTACAGAGCTTCGATCACTTATAGTAAAAGATGCTGAAGAATCACTTTATAGAAGAAACCGAGAGCATATCTTAAAAAAGTCAGAAGAGAAGTTAGGTCTGATACAGAAATAGTAAGGAATGGAGCTTCGGCAGGGTACCGAAGCTAAAATACCCCCCCGCGGCCGTATTGAGGTATATTCGAAGTCTTTAGCCGTCTATAAAATGTTTATACATTATATGCAAAAATATTTGTTTCGACCGACCTCATCAGCTCTCGCCAGGCGCCTCTGTTTTGCGCGCGCCTTCTTCAATCGGATACACCAAGTGCGGTTAGGGCTTCCTCAGCCTGGTCCATCTATCGGAGGCATGGTCTCCCTCGTCGTCGTTGACCAGCGACCCTCGCCTCGAGCACCTTTTTCGCTGGAGCTTCGTTGTCCATACGATGGACATGACCCAGCCAGCCAGACCCAACCGAACTACGTCAATGTCTTCGTAGAGCTCATACAGCTCGTGGTTCATTCGGATGCGATAGTCATCGCCGACTCGAACAGGACCGACGATTTTGCGAAGAACTTTTCTGTCGAACACCCCCAGAGCGGCTGCGTCAGTTTGCGAAACTACCCATGCCTCAGCGCCATAAAGCAGCACAGGTAGAACGAGCGTCTTGTAGAGTGTTAGTTTTATCGATCGGGAGAGGGCTCTGGAAATTAGTTCCTTACTGAGCCCGTAGCAGCACCTATTAGCAATTACTGTTCTTCGCTTTATCTCAAGGCTGATTTCGTTGGTGGAATTAATGGCGGTGCCAAGGTATACAAACTCCTCGACTACTTCAAAGTTATAGCTGCCGGATGAAACATCATATAGGCTACTTTTTATCCAGTAAAAAAGGTTGGACCCGGTAGGGGGCGCTGCGATCGGTTTCCAGGCATTCTTTTTTTTTAGCTTATCTCCGAAACCGTTCAATTTGCATGAAAATTTGTGTGTAGAGGTTTTCGGATGCGGTGAGTTTTTATAACTTATCTACTCTGTTCTATCTTGAACATCAGAGGGCACTGTAGTACAAATATTTTTAAAAACCTACAAAAACTCCGTAGCCGCTTATCTGATTTGCATAAAGATCGGTATATAAGGGTTTTCTGATACGGTGAGTGTTTTGAACTTATTTTTTTTGTACTATCTTGAACACCAGAGGGCGCTGTAGTACAAATATTTTAAAAAAGTCGAAAAATGCCTAAGCCGTTTATTCGATCTACATGAAAATTGGTATATAGAGGTTTTCAGATATTGTGAGTTTAAATGACTTATCTATTCTGTTCTATCTTGAACACCAGACGGCGCTGTAGTACAAATATTTTAAAAAACGTTAAAAAATTCCTAAGCCGTTTATCCGATTTGGATGAAAGTTGGTATATAGAGGTTTTCGGAAACGGTTAGTTTTTATGACATATATACTCTGTTCTCTCTTGAATACCAGAGGGCGCTGTAGTAGAAATATTTTAAAAAACGAAAAAGTCCAAAACCGTTCATCTTATTTCCATGAAAATTTGTTATAGAGGTTTTCGGATACGTTAAGTTTTTATGACTTATCTATTCTGTTCTATTTTGAACACCAGATGTCGCTGTGGTACAAATATTTTAAAAAAGTCGAAAAAGTCCAAACCCTTTCATCCTATTTGCATGATAACTTGTATGTAGAGGTTTTCGGATACGGTGAGTTTTTTTTTTTTAATATATATTTTTTATTTATCAAACACAAAATTCACATTTATTTATTTTTTACAAACATAAAAATGAACAGGATCGTAAAATTCTTCACCAAATATATCAAACAAAAAAATTCTACGTCAACACTTACTATCGAAACTGCGTCTTTTTTTTATACATGTTAAACTTTGGCCATTGATTTGTTCTAGATGACCAGGACTTCACACTTTAACTAGATGTGATTGCAATCCTTCGACCTTTAAAAGAGCTAAAAACGGCCTTTTGATATTCCTGTAAAAAAATCATTATATCAAAAAGCAGTAAAAGCTTGTAAATGCTCATATAATTGGAAGAAGCAAGACTGGCATTTTTAAATTAATTAAAAAATTTATATGTGAAATATACTACGTGAAGACTGATAATGTGAATGTCCTTCAGTAAATGGCACTAGTACAGAACTACCGATTTTACTTGCTCTTAACTAGTTAACCAGTACTAGTTTCACTTCAATCTAATTTCTTTGGATTCAACTGGCGAATTTTGTGTGAACATGTCAAAGGCAGGGGACAATTGCTTCCTTTTATATTATCAATTCCTAGTCATTTCACTAGTGCTATAGGGCAAGCTTATTCGCTAGTCGGAAAGATAAAGAAACAAAAAAAGTAGGCATTGTAAAAGCATTCTCCAGTTAATCCATTTTTTCTTTCTTCATCAAAATTATTTTATTTTTGTTGTTCAACGAAATTAAAACTCGTTATATATCATATTTTCTCGAGCAGTACAAGCTTTTAAGTTGGTTGCACAAAGGTATATTTAACAAGGTAGTGTCGTCTCGGAGCGGTGGGTACCGCAGCTGTCAAACACATAGAATATCATAATCTGCAAATTTTTTTATTTGTTTTGCTTTTATTCGTAAAAACCTGGTTTTGACAGGTGCGGTACCCAGCACAAGAGATAATTTTAACTACTAACACTACCTTGTCTTATTCTACCATGGGTTGCACTACCCTTTTAGGCATTACCTCGGGTAAAAAAGGAGCTAGAGGAATTGGTTACCCTCGATACTGGTGGGTAAAGCTAGATATTTTAAATTCCTAACAACGTACAGGTCAAAAAATTTTATAAAAAATATGCAAATTATGATGAGTAAAATTTGCCTCCTTGCCAATCAGAGTTATTTTAGCCAGTTCACAAAACTCCAACACTGCTCAAGCCAGAAGGCCACGGAGGGAAAATTGAAGATAATAGGTGAAAGGTAATATTGTTCCACCATCAATAAATAAAATTTTCTGAGATCATGTCAATCAGAAGAAACTGTATCAGGTGAAAACTTTTTCCTTTGAAGTACATTCACATTTACATTCACACATATACACACATGTACATTCACATTTCATTTCACATAAATTAATTTTTTTCCAGAAATCTAAGAAGTACTCGATAATGAGCATCTAAAAACAGAAAGCGAAATTCCGCATGTTGAAGATTTGTACGAATAAAAGTTAAAATTTTTTCGAAATTCCAAAAAAGTAATGCTTTTATTATTTAGTCATGGTTATAGCTTCATTCTCTGGAGCTATCTTATGCTCTTAAGTAGCACTAAAGTAACAAAGAGTACAACAAATGAATAAAAACAATAGAAAAGGTATTAATTTTGGAAACAAATTTCTTCGGTTTTATTTTATTTAAATTTTATTGAAATTTTTTCTTTTATGAAATACTAGCAATTATTTAAATGAATTATTCTTCCATTAAATGCCATTTAATAGCATTTAATGATATTTAATGACTCTTTTTATAGTAGAAATTTTTTTAAAAAGCATCAAAAATCCATTGGCATATTTCAGTTCAACGAACAATTAAACGTAATAGTGTGTTATAAAAAAGTTTTTGTATCACTTTAATGTTTATAAAAATTTAAATATAAAACATTTAATTATTACTCACTTACTTACTTAGGTGGCCATAACAACCCGTGTTCGAGTTCCAGCCGACCTCATCAGGTCTCGCCAGGCGCCTCTGCTTTGTGCGCGCCTTCTCCAATCGGATACACCAAGTGCGGTTAGGGCTTCCTTGGCCTGGTCCATCCATCGGAGGCATCGTCTCCCACGTCGTTGTTCACCAACGACCCTTGCCTCGAGCACGTTTTTAGCTGGAGCTTCGTCGTCCATACGATGGACATGACCCAGCCAGCGTAGTCGCTGCACAGTTATACGCCGAACTACGTCAATGTCTTCGTAGAGCTCATACAGCTCGTGGTTTATTCGAATGCGTAGTCATCGTCGACTCGAACAGGACCGAAGATTTTGCGAAGAACTTTTCTCTCGAACACCCCCAGAGCAGGGATGATATTGACTTAGTTGGAAAAGGGCCAGAATTCAAACAAAAATTGGGCCAATTTGACGTTAATAGGGCTTTTAGTTTTAAAAAGTGGCAATTCAATATTGAAGACTTTCTATTTGGTCACACGGTCATGCCATGGTCTCACAAATATCACACTTTTTAATAATCTCAACAAGTCCAGTTTATTTTTGCTGAAAATAGTCAAAATTTTAACTTAACAGTTTTGGGAAATCAAAAGACTTTAACTTTTTCGTGTTTTATTTCGTTTGTGCCGTTTAAGCCGAACTTCTTAATTGATCACAAAAATAGCATACTCTAATTTAAATGATTAAATTAAATCACTCTCCATCTTTATAGTGTTTAAGGTGATTATTTCAAGCTTTATTTTAAGGTGAATGAGTAATTTAATGTAGACTCTTCTCCGTTAAGACTTGTAAGAAGACGTTGATTAGAAAAAATTCACTGATAGTTTCATAAATGACCACAATCTGAGAATAAAGAATTTTGCAAGACGAAAATTAAGTCAAATTACATCTGATAAGATGACAAAACAATCGCCAAGAAATAAATTTGAAATTTACTACCAAAACTTCATCAGGGTGTAGAGAGATGCTACTGGCCTGATTTTCTTGGTGTTGATATTGAATTGATAACAAAATTGATTAATTTGTATGTATATTAAGGCATTGTCAGGACTACGATGGAGCCTTTAGGGCTCGCTCTTTTCATATAACGTGGAAAACAAATTAATTTTGTAGTTGAGATTACTAAAAAGTATGCTTTTTATGTGATCATGACTGTATATAACGGAACTTATTTTAATGAGAACATTTAAAAAGGCGGAAATAAAGACTAAACAAAAATCACCCAAAAGTTCTCCATACAAAATTCGGTTAATTTTCGTTTAGAAACCGCCAAAAAAATTATGCGGATATGCACGTTTTTGGACGAAATTTCGTTTTTCGGTTTAGCTATTTGCCATACAAAAATCACCTAATTTTTTAGAACTAAATTTCACTTTTTTTCGTGTGATAGTTCACATTGACTACTAGTGAAATGGTTATCTATATTATTGTAACGCAAGCTAATTTTTTGTGATGACTATCAAATCTATACTGTAGACGCGATTTTCATAAATTTTAGGCAATTTTTTTTAGGCATAATTTTGGGCATATAAATCATTTATTATGTGATTTTTTTACATTTTTCTTTATTTTTTTTTTTTGGGTAATTTTACGTTTTAGTGGTTTTTAATTTTATATTTTGTGTGAATTTTCTGTGGACGATATTTCCTACCTCCAATTTCTACCTCCAAATTTAAATTTGTAGAACGATGGCATAGTACACAATGTTGTCAACAGACATCAACCATAAAACTTTTCTTGTTAAAAATTGCGATTATTTTTTTGGCTTAAACTTTTTCAAAAGGGCCTAAAACGACTAAAAAGGGCCTCGGGGCTTTTACAATTAAAAAGGGCTAAAAAAAGCCCTAAAAGCCCCCAAATATTATCCCTGCCCCAGAGCAGCGGCGTCACTTTGCGAAACTACCCATGCCTCAACGTCACAAAGAAGCACAGGTAGAACGAGCGTCTTGTAGAGTGTTAGTTTTGTCGATCGAGAGAGAGGGCTCTGGAACTTAGTTTCTTACTGAGCCCGTGGTAGCACCTACATATTAGCAATTATTGTTCTTCGCTTTATTGGACGGCTGACTTCGTTGTTGTTATTAATTGCGGTGCCAAGTTATATGAACTCCTTGACTACTTCAAAGTTATAGCTGCCGGATGAAACGTGGGAGTCTAAACGTCGCGCTCCCTTGTTTGTAAGCAGCACATACTTTGTTTTACCCTCAATTATCGTCAAACCCACTTCGGCTGACTCCTTTTCGATTGCGGTGAAAGTAGCAGTAACATCTCTCTTGGTTCTGCCGACAATATCGATATCATCAGCGTACGCAAGGAGCTGGACACCTTTGTAGAAAATGGTGCCATTACGATGCACCCCGGCCTTTCGTACGATCCCCTCCATGCAGATGTTGAATAGATCGCAAGACAGTGGATCACCTTGTCTGAAACCTCTTTCGCTAAGGTTTCAGAGAGGTCATTTCCTACCTTGACGGAGCTGCGTGTGTTGCTCAACGTCATTCTGCAAAGTCTAATTAACTTTGCAGATATACCGAACTCAGACATTGTTGCGTATAGGCAATCCCTTCTCGGGCTATCAAAAGCAGCTTTAAAATCGGCAAGCATTAAATTCTTAGTTCATTGCAATCACGTTTTATAGCATTGCCCTTCCAGTTTTTGGAATTTTTCGATTTTTTTTTAACTCACACATTATTATGACATCCAGGACTCATTTTTTACCCGTGCAGGGAAGCTCTGAAATATAAGAACACATTTTACGGAACCGTTAACCCATCTAATATATAGTGACATTCAATTGGTCGCATTGCACCTACACAACATGTTTCATTACACAGGGTGACAAAATGAAAATTTTTTTTTGCGGCGCAACTTTTTGGAGTCAATTTAGATATATATGTATATTAATGACGTTTTAATCCTATAATTCACATTGCTTGAATTGACTCTGGTTCTCGTGATAAACCGTAATTTTAAAAAATTTAAAAAAAAAAACAACCGACTACAAAATCACTACAAAGTAAAAAATAATTTTAAAAATACTTTTCCTTTTAATTTCTTGGTCATATTTGATAATTTATTTAAACATATTATTATATATGAATTCTTATTTGTTTTATTATCATAAATATATTAATTTCTTGCTGAATACAAATGCTTTTAAGGTCGGCGCTAATATAATCAGACTGTTAATCAGAAGCGCCAACTTCAAAGCATTTGTATTCATCAAGAAATTAATATATTTATGATAATAAAACAAATAAAAAAAAAATTAAGATAATAAGATTTCGTCGGTTTCTGTTTTTTATTTTTTTAATATATAAATTACCTCCACAAACAGTACCAATTAAAAAACAGTTAAAATGTAACTTGGAGGTAATTTAGTTGCGGATTTTCGAATTTTTAATTTAAGCCAATCGGACAAATAGTAGCGGGCGACGACAGAGAACCCAGGTTCGAAACTCCCCGCTGACACAGAAAGTTTTCCAATTTAATTAATTTTTCTGTTCGGCCCTCACCTCTCTGCAGATAATGGCAAACCTCAGAGAGTAAAAAAAACTGCCATGAAAAGCTTCTGGACAACATAAGCCGTTCGGAGTCGGCATAAAGCTGGTAGATCCAGTTCCGATCATTTGTGTTCAAACATTTCACAACACACACGACACAATTGATCATAAGAAGCTCGGTTAAAGTCATTTCAGGGGCTAAAATGGCCATTTGTTTTTTTTTTTTAATCGGACGAATTGTTCGAACAAATTTCTAGTGTAATTGCCGAGAGTATCGTACGAACTAAATTAAAAATTTTAAATCCAATACAGCTACATTCGTCTAAAATATAGCATTTTTATTTAATTGTGGGCGGTTAAAGGGGGTGTGGCAATTTTTTTATTACCCTTAATTACTAATATTTCCATCTCATTTTTTCTAAAAAACAGAAATTCACTAAATCTAACCAAAAAACGGGGTTTTTATTATAAAACATGAGTTTCTTGTGAGAATTTATTTGTTGTTGTAGGTTAGCAAAATAATAAATATTAAACACAAAGATAATTTTGCACATTATCATTCCGTCGAAATGTTAATAAAAAAGCGTATTAATACGAAGAGTTATCATTGTAAATCATCACTTCACTGAACCAAAAAATCAAAGAATTGTCCAATGTACAACTCATTAGCTGCATTCCCGTGGTCGTTGATATAGAGCGTGGCTCTATTTTATTCACAATGCATAAACAAAAATTAGAACCAGCTCTTTTCCTGGCTCTATTTCTGATCTTAAAATGCTGCCAAGCTTAAAGCATTTTTTCAAAACGAACATATTTGGCAAATCTGAATTACTCTGACGAGTTTTCGTCACACTGTTCGCATTCGTATTTTGACACTTCATCGTCAATGATGCCAAATTGTAATAAAGTAGAACTTAACTGTTCAACTTAACTGTTGAGATTTTGATCTGATCCAATGCCACGGGAAT
Source organism: Coremacera marginata (assembly GCA_914767935.1). Lineage (NCBI taxonomy): Eukaryota > Metazoa > Arthropoda > Insecta > Diptera > Sciomyzidae > Coremacera > Coremacera marginata. Next base: position 75,136,471 of record OU612046.1, on the reverse strand, counting down.
GCAGATATTGATTCAATGAATCTCTGTTCACTGGTTCAAAGAAATTTTCTTTGATTTAATTTCGTTTTTCTTACTCCCAAAGAACGCATTCTTTATGTAATGTATGAATCTGTTCTTTGAAAGTAAGTACTATTTCCTTGATATAAAGAAATTATTCTTTGGCTTTAAGAAAAAGTGCATAAAATTAAAGAACAGAGTCATTGGACTATTGAACTCGTAAATGAGACTAATTCATTAAAACAAAGAACTTTTGCTTCAGTTTTATGTACGCTTTTGGTTCAGTGTTCATCGCGATCAAAGTTAATATTTTCGTACAAGGCATCTTCTACTTCTTCGTAGAGATTCGAAGCATTCCAAACACAACATTTTTAAATTTATTTTGATAGTTGGGATGGGCTTTAATGTGCACACGATTAATCCTTTGTTCACGTCTTATGCATAGCAACAAAACTCTTTTTACGGGAACAGTAAAACCTTACCCAGCGTCTACACCAGACAATTTGTCTTAACAATCCCAGTAAACTCACACATTTTTTACTAACACTAACATTTTCTCAGTCGGCAGCTCAATTGTCTCAATTGTCAAGCAGACAATTGAGCTGACAACGATTTGACGTATGCTGACAATTTTTGACGTTTCTTTGGAAAAAATGCTGAGAAATGTTAAAAAACTAGAAAAAAGCACTTCGAAACAGAAACGCAGTGTGAAAGTTAAGTTTTCCGCACAAAATTTAATTTTTTCGTTGGCCAACGATCTCCCGGTGCATTAGTTAAATTTTTCTTAAACATTTTTCTTAACATCCTCCAAGTGCCAAGTGCAACGAAGCAAGTGCAACGCAAATTTCTTGCTTCTTTCGCTGGCCAACGTCCTCAAAGTACCATCACCACCAGTACAAATCAGCGCAGAGCAAATTTCCTGCTTCTTTCGCTGGTCAACGTTCTCCAATTGCCACCACCAGCAGCATAAGTAAGTTATGCTAATAAGTGTTTTATTAAATAACAATTTAATAAGTGTTTAACAATTTCATAGTGCAGTGTAACTTTTGTTAACTTCCTCGAAGTGCCACCACCACCAACAGAAGCAAGTGCAACAAAAGGAGCAAGAAAAATGCGTTGCACATCCTGTGTTGTTGGTGGTGGCACTTGGAGGATGTTAACAAAAATTAACGCTGCACTTACTTGTGCTGCTTGTGGTGGCACTTGGAGATCGTTGGCCATCGAAAAAAAATTAAATTTTGTGCGTAAAACCATACTTTTTGATCTCACAACTTTCACATCGGAAAACATATATGCAAACCAAAAACAGCGCCTTTATATTCTTTTTTCTATTCGCTTTCAATGGAAACGTCCAATAACGAAACAAATGTCATTTATTGTCTTGCAATTGTCTTGCCCACCTACGTCATAATCAGACAATTTCCTTGCAGCTGACAATAATTTGACAACTAATACAGATTATGAAATATTTATGACAATTGTCTGGTGTAGACGCAGCGTTACATGCAAACTCATGCAAAAATACAAACTATTGCAAGGATTTTTGCATTTTTCTTGGAGTCGCAGCTTTTCATAGATTGATTTTAACCTTTAAACAATAGTTCTTCAATTAAATGCCTTGCGTAATTTTGTAGATTTTTTGTCAGCGTCGTATTAGTTTTGCATGACTTACAATTCCTTAATTGGATCCGACCACTTTTCGATTTATTTAATAGCATCATCTGCAAAATTAACTTTAATGGATAATAAAATAATAATGGTCAGTACAAATTACCGAAGAATTACATGCATTTGGCGGTCAAGATCTCGCCATCGCATCCATCCTTGATAAACGCTTCCATTTCTGACGCTGTATTTGGCGATAAGAAAACAAAAATGTTTGTTTCAGTTCATCCAAATATTGAATGATATCTACTGCGGTGACATTATCGCCTTGAATTTTAAGCACATATCTCTGGACAAAAACAGGCTTTTCGAGAGCAAAAACAAGTCACAGGTTTTGGTGGATTCCAAAACAGGAGTCTCCCGCCAAAAACAGGAGAGATGGGACCATTATTAATAAAAGATATTTTTAATTTGTTGGCAGATAGGTTTATAGCAGGGCGGTAAAAGTAGGCGTGTTAACATTTCTATATATATAGTAACCGCCAATTGTACATGTTTTGATAGTAAAACTTGGTGTGTAGGTGATGTTCGTCAAATTGACACGTTGCAAAATTTAAATTTATTATTAGAAAAAACGCATAACCATTATGTTAAGAATAATATTTGGTTGCCTATAACTATTACAGCAACCTAAATTCTATTTTGGTTGCCCATAGCCATTATCGCAATAGAATTATTTTTTGTTATCCATCAACATAATTGAAACTTCAAGCCTACTTATACCAAGTCAGTTTTATAACAATACGAACAAATTTTTCAATTTTGGTCTCCATATTGGGTCCACCATTTAAAATTTTTAATTATGGACCCAAAATTCTTAATCAGCTACCTAGAAAACCCCCCTATACTATGCTTCAAATTGATACCGTTATCGATAATAGCAATAGCGATTACGGTTACTTACTTACTTACTTAGATGGCCGTGACAACCCGTGTCCGGATTTCGACCGACCTCATCAGCTCTCGCCAGGCGCCTCTGCTTTGCGCGCGCCTTCTCCAATCGGATACACCAAGCGCGGTTAGGGCTTCCTCAGCCTGGTCCATCCATCGGAGGCATGGTCTCCCTCGTCGTCGTTGACCAGCGACCCTCGCCTCGAGCACCTTTTTCGCTGGAGCTTCGTCGTCCATACGATGGACATGACCCAGCCAGAGTAGTCGCTGCACAGTTATACGCCGAACTACGTCAATGTCTCCGTAGAGCTCATACAGCTCGTGGTTCATTCGGATGCGATAGTCATCGCCGACTCGAACAGGACCGAAGATTTTGCGAAGAACTTTTCTCTCAAACACCCCCAGAGCGGCTGCGTCAGTTTGCGAAACTACCCATGCCTCAGCGCCATAAAGCAGCACAGGTAGAACGAGCGTCTTGTAGAGTGTTAGTTTTGTCGATCGAGAGAGGGCTCTGGAACTTAGTTGCTTACTAAGCCCGTAGTAGCACCTTTTAGCAATTATTGTTCTTCGCTTTATCTCCAGGCTGATTTCGTTGTTAGTGTTAATGGCGGTGCCAAGGTAAATGAACTCCTTGACTACTTCAAAGTTATAGCTGCCGGATGAAACGTGGGAGTCTAAACGCCGCGCTCCCTTGTTTGTAGACAGCATATACTTTGTTTTACCCTCATTTATCGTCAAACCCACTTTGGCTGATTCCTTTTCGATAGCGGCGAAAGCAGTGGTAACATCTCTCTTGGTTCTGCCAACAATATCAATATCATCAGCGTACGCAAGGAGCTGGACACCTTTATAGAAAATGGTGCCATTACGATGCACACCGGCCTTTCGTACGATCCCCTCCATGATGATGTTGAAGAGATCGCAAGACAGTGGATCGCCTTGCCTGAAACCTCTTTCGGTATTGAAGGTTTCGGAGAGGTCATTTCCTACCTTGACGGAGCTGCGTGTGTTGCTCAACGTCATTCTGCAAAGTCTAATCAACTTTGCAGGTATACCGAACTCAGACATTGTTGCGTATAGGCAATCCCTTCTCGGGCTATCGAACGCAGCTTTAAAATCGACAAAGAGATGGTGTGTGTCAATTTGATTTTCGTGGGTTTTCTCCAGGATTTGTCGTAGCGTGAAAATCTGGTCTATGGTGGACTTACCAGGTCGAAAGCCACACTGATAAGGTCCAATCAGTGTTTTTGTAATCGGCTTTAATCTTTCACACAGTACGCTTGAGAGAACCTTATATGCGATGGAAATAAGACTGATACCTCTATAACTAGCGCAGATTGTAGGGTCTCCTTTCTTAAGTATAGGGCACAGTACACTGAGGTTCCAATCGTCGGGCATGCTTTCTGCTAGCCATATTTTGCTGATGAGCTGATGCATGTGCCTTATCAATTCATCGCCGCCGGTTTTAAACAATTCAGCTGACAGGCCGTCAGCACCCGCTGCTTTATTGTTTTTGAGTCGTTGGATAGCAACTCGAACCTCTTCATGGCTAGGTGGTGATACTTCCACTCCGTCATCGTCGATTGGTGGCACTGCACTGCGCTCTCGATGGACGGCATTGGTGGAATCGTCGCCAGTAAGTAAATTGGAGAAGTGCTGTCTCCACAATCTAAGCACACACTGTGTATCCGTATTCAGATCTCCATTTTCGTCTCTGCAAGTGGATGCTCCGGGCTTGAAACCTTGGGTTAGACGCTTAACCTGTTGATAGAATTTTCGTGCATCCTTCTTGCCCTGGTATACCTCGAGTTCCTCACGCTCACGCTTTTCCTGCTCTCTTTTCTTGCGTCTGAAAAGGCGCCTCTCTTCCTTCCTCTTTTCGCGGTAGTTTTCTCGCACGGCTCGCGTTGCAGCTGACTGTAGCGTTTTTCTGTATGCGGCGTTTTTTACTGCAGTCGCGATGCGACACTCCTGATCGTACCATTGGTTCCGAGGTTGCGGGCGCCGGAAACCAATGACTTCTTCAGCGACAGCGCGCATGGAGTGGGATATATGCGCCCAAAGTCCACCGGCGTCGTCGAGTCCAGAGGTTGGTTGGTTGAGCTTAACCGAGAGTTGAGCGGAGTAGGCTTCGGCAGTCCGTTGTAATTGCAGCTTAGCGACATCTAGCTTTCGTTGCATTCCTGTGCGTATGTTCTTTGCATTGCATAATCGCATGCGGATCTTGGCTGCAACAAGATAATGGTCGGAGTCAATGTTGACCCCCCGAAATGTACGCACATCTAGAACACTAGAGGCATGCCTTCCGTCGATTACAATATGATCAATTTGGTTTCGCGTTTTTTGATCAGGGGACAGCCAGGTGGCCTTGTGGATGTCGAGGTGCTTAAATCTGGTGCTACTAACAACCATGTTTCGTGCCGCGGCGAAGTCGATTAGTCTTAGACCGTTGTTCGTAGAGGTCTCGTGAAGACTGAACTGACCGACAGTGGGGCCAAAGATGCCTTCCCTTCCGACTTTCGCATTAAAATCGCCGAAGACTATTTTCACGTCATGAACCGGAAGGTGGTCATATACGTCCTCAAGACTAGCGTAGAAAGCGTCCTTGACGGCTTCGTCCTTTTCCTCCGTCGGGGCGTGCGCGCAAATAAGGCTGATGGAGAAAAATTTTGCCTTGATGCGGATCGTGGCCAATCTTTCGTTGACAGGTGTGAACCGGGAAACAAGGAGGCGTAGTTTCCGCCTAACAACGAATCCACATCCAAATTCGCGCCTCTCCGCATGGCAGCTGTAGTAGATATCACAGTGTACTTGTTTAGAGCAGCCTTGCCCTTTCCATCGCATTTCCTGGATGGCGGTGATGTCAGCCGTTATTATTTTGAGGGCTTCCGCCAGTTGGATAATGGCACCTTCCCTATAAAGGGTTCGGACATTCCAGGTGCATATCCGTAAATCATTGTCCGTTTTTCGTTTGCGGTGGTCGTCAACGTAATTGGGGTTCTTATCCGAGGCTGGTTTAGTTTTCATTGGGCAGTAGTAATGTGGCGGGACCCAAACCCTGCGCACATTCCATGTTTAAGGTCTATGGAGTGACCCGCCGCTCAAATTAGCCGTCAAACTGACGGATGCCAGTTTGCCGTTGCCCAGGGAACACCATTTGGAGGTTTGAGTCGACTTGAGACGATTTCGACATGGATAATGCTGGCCTCGCCAGGTTGAGGCGGTCAAACACGTTGCCATGTGAAGGTTCGCCCCCTGTTCCCCGATAACGGTTATAGGCAGCAAAAAAAAAAAAAAAATTTAGGGTGCTGTAATGGTTATGGGCAATCGAAAACATTTTAGTTGCGATAATGGTTATGGGTAAACAGTATCAAAAATGTTTGGTAAATTACAATTATCTGGAGTTTTTTTTTCCCACAATTGGTCATAACTGCTATGTCCCAGTTTTTTATATAAATAGAAGATATTACTATTACGCTGAATTTATTTTTATGAACGATATCCAAAAAATTCCAAATGCATTTTACAGGGAAAGAGTATTACTTTTAGTTGCCGTAACAAGTTTTGTGGAAAAAATTTAATTCGTAGTATAGTATATTCCCAAATATATCAAAAACCCCCTTTTTTAGCACTTTTAGATTAGGATATCTTGATAACCTGATGCGATGTGATAGAGCAATTCTGAGGTCAGATTCGAATTCAGCGTTTCGAAACGTGAAATGTAGTCTCAGGGTATAAAAAATTTTGGCCTTTGTTATCTTTAGTATGTAAATCAAACTATTTCGTTAATTCGAAAAAATAAAAGTTATTAACGTAAATAAGATGCAGTTGAATTTTTCACTTTAAAATAATTTATTCAATATTATATATGCGGAATGCTCTGCCGGAATCAGCTTTAATTTTAAACTTGGTACGCGCTGTCGGCTTATTTCCTATTTAAAAAAAGAAAGAATGAATTGCCTTGATCTTTGTTCTTATTTTAATTTGCTTTTGTTTTATGTATTTTTAAATGAAAAACAACACCATCGATTGCAGCATTTAAAATATTGTTGCTTGAACTTAATAACTTGAGAAATGTTAATCCAAGATCCATACAAAAAAGTTATTAATTTACTTTAAAATTAATCTTACTAACAAAAATCTGCGATTAACAATTATGCACTGTCAGCATTTAACAAACAGCCGCAAATAAATCTTACAGGATCTAATGGTCGGAGATGAGGCTTCACAACTGCGCTCACTATTGGAGGTTTCATACCCCATGGAAAACGGCGTAGTGAGAAACTGGGAGGATATGTGTCATGTGTGGGACTATACGTTTGGACCAAAAAAGATGGACATCGATCCAACAAATACGAAAATTTTACTTACAGAACCGCCAATGAATCCTACTAAGAACCGTGAAAAAATGATCGAGGTATGCCGAGAATACATCTACAATTTAAGGAATTTTATCTATGAAGATTAATTTTTCGATTTTTTTTCTGCAGGTTATGTTTGAGAAGTACGGGTTTGATTCTACATATATAGCTATCCAAGCTGTGTTAACACTTTATGCCCAAGGCTTGATATCAGGTGTAGTCATTGATTCCGGTGATGGTGTCACACACATTTGTCCTGTTTATGAGGAGTTCGCATTGCCGCATTTAACCAGACGTTTGGATATTGCTGGAAGGGATATAACTAGATACTTAATTAAGGTATTTCACTTGCTATGAGGTGATAGCTGGAAACGTTAATTATTTGTTGTATGCTTTGATTGATAGTTGTTACTGTTACGTGGTTATGCATTCAATCATTCTGCTGATTTTGAAACTGTTCGAATGATGAAGGAGAAACTTTGCTATATTGGCTACGACATCGAGATGGAACAAAGACTAGCTTTAGAAACAACGGTTTTAGTGGAATCATATACGGTGAGTTTTGATGGATATTGTTTATTTGAGCTTATTTAATTGCTCTCTTTTCATAGCTCCCCGATGGCCGTGTAATTAAGGTAGGCGGTGAACGTTTTGAGGCACCCGAAGCACTGTTTCAACCGCATTTAATCAATGTTGAGGGTCAAGGAATTGCTGAACTGGTGTTTAATACTATTCAAGCGGCCGATATTGATATGCGGCCAGAACTGTACAAGCACATTGTGTTGTCTGGTGGTTCAACAATGTATCCAGGTCTTCCAAGCCGATTAGAGCGTGAAATTAAACAACTGTACTTAGAACGCGTGCTAAAAAATGACATCGACAAGCTAGCGGTAGTTTTAACCATATCACATTGAAATTGCAACAAAAGAAAATCTTATTGTTTTCAGAAATTTAAAATTCGCATTGAGGATCCTCCACGTCGGAAAGACATGGTTTTTATTGGTGGTGCCGTTTTAGCAGAAGTCACCAAGGATCGAGATGGATTCTGGATGTCAAAACAAGAATATCAAGAACAGGGACTCAAAGTCTTGCAGAAGCTTACGAAAAGTACACAATGATGGCGATATATAGATAGCATTGAAATTCATTCAGCCAAAGATTTCTTGGCTGCACTTTTGCACGAAACGTTTATGTCGCATTAAAAACTTGAGCCTAAATGTTAAAAAATTCAGTAAAGAGTAGAAAAAAAAAGTTCACCATTATTTGCTGAAATCCTTCCATGATCTGTTTTATTGTTAAAATATTTCCGCTAACTCTGTTTTGTATGATTTACGTGTTCTGTATTGTTTTTTTTTTCCAAACAATAGCTAATTGATTTAGATACTTCCTACTTCCATAATAATCAATATTATTTTTTTTCAATATTATTTATAATCTGTTAAATAAAATGCATTTACTCACCTTTTTAACTTTTAACACATTAATTTTTATCCGTGCTTAGTGAGGTTTTTTTATATTTAAATTCAATTTTAGTTAAAACTAATATTAAAAATGTAATTTTTCAAAGTATTTCCAATTCTGTATTTTAATTTTTATTAAAACTAAAATATAAAAAATATGCATTAATAAACTTTAAATAGGAATTTTGTTTTTTTAATTTTTATTATTTTTTCAAATAGTCTCGTGTATCATATCTTTTTTTGTATCCACATTTTATGCGTATATCTAATTTTATGATAACTATTTGTACCCTAGTTTCATAAATACCGTAATAAAACTATGACAATGAAATGGTACGCATTATTTGCTGTATGTGTAAGTTCTTAACGGGTCTTCATCTTTTTCGGACACTTCTACTTCACAATCACCATCAAGCATTTTGAACAGTATATGTTTAAAATTCTTAAGAAATCCACGCTCCGAATTGCTATGATTGCAAAGTATTACGGATATGTTTTGATGATTAGCATTAAGCACTTCATGATGAGACATCTCGCCGGTAATATACAAATCGGCTGGCAATTCTTTCAGCAGAGACGCTCCCGAGCCAGCGCACACTGCTGCTGTTTTAATAGGTGTTTCCATGTTATGGTTAACGCCTTTGCCAACATGCACATCGAGACCTATGTGTTTTTGTATAGCTGCTATAGCTTGGCCCAGAGTTAACTCCGGGTTTAAATTGAATATACGACCTGAACCACCACCATTGGTCAGAGGATTTGGCTGCAATTAAAAAAAGAAAAATTCAAAATTCTTATATATAATTTATAATTTTTTTTTTTTTTTTTTTTTTTTTTTATATACAATAAATCTATATATTCTATATTTATTATTATTACTCAAGCGTATTTTTTTAACTGACTCTCAAATCTGTATTGTATATGTGATTTTCATAAATAGGGTAACAATTGAAAAACTTTGTTTTGTCGATGTGCAATAAGGTCTTATTTTTTCTTAAATATTCTGTATTTTTTTTAAAAAGAAGCTAAAAGAACTTTTTATGGTAAAAAACCAAGTTTCTTTGTGATTCCTTAAACTATGTGTTAGATTTTTATTGTGATGCTATGATAAGTAATAACTGGGCTGCTTAACAAAACAATAGAACCATATAAAGTTTCTAAGTAACATAGAATCAATTTAATGCCAAAAAATATGCATTGATAAATTTTAAACCTGCAAAAGTAATTGGAGAAGAGTTATCAAATGAAGTTGACTATTAAATGTCAACGCCAAAAATTTAAGGGATCACAGAAATAAGGCCGATATTTTTGCGTAGATTCATAACAATGGATGGGCCATTCATTTCTCACCTGAGATCAGTAGCGTAGCTAGAGTTGCTGACATTCGGGACAAAAATAGATTTTGCACCCCCAAAGGGTGGTAATCCTTATCCATATCTTAAATCTCTATACAAAGAATAAAAATTTGTAAATATACTGTATTTTATTGTTATAATAATAAATGAATTTTTTTTTTTAATTTTTTAGTGTTATAAAAATAAGATTTTGTTAAGATGCATCGAGTACAAGGTTGATTAATAAAGGTTAAGTCACTTGAGAGAAGCTCGGTCGTACTGTCAGAACGGATGAAAGGAAATCAAGAAAAAAAACGTGAATCTGTACAATTTTTAGCTAACATCTACTTTGACAGTTCGAGCAAAGGCCAGAAAAGAGTGTTTTTTTCTCATGTGACTTAACCTATATTAATCAACCTTGCATCGAGTATATTTAATTCTTTCACTTTAACAAAAAACGTCGGAGGAAAAAAATTAAATAAAAATTGTTGTTTTTTATTTGCATTTGAAAAATAATAAGACCAAAAAAGCCCGATCAAACACATGATATAAAAAGAAAATTGTTTAGTGACATTCATTCAAAAAATTAAACTTTCTCTTCTCTCTTACTTTCAGAGATGCAAACTTTTTGATAACTTAATCGAAATCAATGTTGTTTTTTCCTTTCCTTTCTTTTATGTGCCCTATGTATATAATAGATACATAATAAACTTCACACAGCTAAAATATTATTAAATTTTTATAATTCTTTGGATTTCATTTCTATGTTGTGATCTGCTTGGCCTTTTTGGTTTAGTAATTTTATTTAACATGTTAAGAACAAACTAAAACATAGAATTCACACACTTGACACTGTTCTTAAAAAATTCTTGTTGGAAATACACATAATATAAAGAGAAACGAAACTTCGGTTATCAATTTCCTGCTCAAAAATTTAAATTTTTTCGTTAAAAAGCTTACATTAAACCTACAGTTCAGTGCCTCTTAGATTCAAAAAGTTTGTGAATACGAAAATTTTATATAAAGGGTGTTTTTTTAGAGGTATTTTAACTTTTTTCTCAAATAAAACACAAAGAAGTTAACGAAATGGCCAATATTTTGATAAATTCCTTATAAAGATCACTTTGCACCACTTTTTCCAGCATAACCGGCCTTATCTGGCCAATAACGCGCCGAATGTTGGTTCCAACTGGTCAGCCGGAGCTGGTTTATGAGCATGGACCAGTGACTTGACGTACCCCCACAAAAAGTAGTCTAACGGAGTTAAATCACATGACCTAGGTGGCCAATTGACAGGCCCATTTCTTAATATGATTCGGTCACCAATTGTTCGCCTCAATAAAGTATGGATTCACGCGCTGTTTGGCTTGTTGTTCTGCTGGAACAAATGATCACTTAGACGATTGATATTGACATCGGAAACCAAAATGTCGCAAATCATTTGCCTGTACCGCTCACTATTGACAGTAACGTTGGCTCCATCTTTAATTTAGAAAAAGTATGGACCAATGATGCTTTCGGCATGCAAACCACGCCAGACAGTAACCTTTTTTGGATGTAAGGTAGCCTGCAGAGTCTCTTCAGGATTGGTATCACTCCAAATACGGCAATTTTGGTTATTTATGTACCCGTTAAGCCAGAAATATGCTTCATTGCTGAAGATGATTTCACGGTAAAAATGCTCTATAAGTTTCCCGCACAGAACGCGAATTTTTGAAATGATATTTCCACAATTTGTAAACGTTGTTCCGGTGTAAATTTCTGTTTGGTCAATTGTCAAAGTATACTGAACATAAATGTCAAACACGGCTCCGCGAAATAACTCCTAAAAAAAAAAATTAAATAACTCCTAAATGTTAGGAAATTTTTTACCAATGTGAGAAATTATTTAATCATTGGAATTATTTAATCATTGACAAAATTGCAAATGAAATAAGTCCTAATTATGAGTTTTTCCATTTAGAATTGTTACGAGTTATTTAATTTTGCTTAAACGAGCGGTTTTTTGTTATTTTGCAAACAAAGGCTGGGTTTAAAACTGTATTTTTCTGAAATTTCGTCAAAACAATATTATGCTTTGAGTAGAGAGAAGTGAGTTCTTGCAAAAGTAAGTTGATTATCGGTAGTTAAGAGAGTCTACAAATTAAAATAAAATAAAATTGAATATCAAATTGTGCAAGGCAATTGAAAAAATAGCAAATTATTTTACATTCCAAGTGAAAAACAACTATATTTAAAAAAACAGGTATTCGCAATAAACAGTATTTTATATGTTATAATAAAAGCTGCAAAGCGATACTAGAGATTCTGAATGATATATGTTCAAGGTTTAAAAATTTCGTAGAACATAACCATTCAAATAATGAAAATTTGGATGAGGAAATCAAGGCCATTAATGAAATCAAAGAAGAATGTGTTGATACTAACCGAATTTTTAACAATATTAATGCGTTGAGTGGCATCCGTAGTACTTTTCAGCAAGTTTGTGCAAGGTATAAATTGTATAATTTTATTTTGTGAATATTTCATAAATTTTACATTTTTAAACTAATAGCAATGTACGCGGAAGCAGAAATTAAGATTTTCATAAAATGAAAAGAAATTTGCAGATATTAATATAAAAAGTATTTTTTACATCGTCGCCGAAATGTGCTCTCGATGTTGTGGAAGCTTTCGAAAGAGAGCACGTTTGAAGGAACTGTGGAGTAACCTTGCACACAGATCACCAATACCATTTTTTTAAAGCCTGTATCGAGGAAAATGATTTCTCTTTCTGCATATTCGCTTCAGAAAAAATTATCAAACTTATAGAAGAAAATATTTCTCCAGCTAATAGGAACTTCTTAGCAGATGGCACTTTTTCTGTGGTGCTTCAATCAATTATTAATCATATACGTTTAATATGTCGATAAGGCAAGTATTTTGTGTTTTGCTGTGTTGTTGCCACCCGACGTTTGGCGTGCCCCTCCGCGCCGGTCCGCAAGCTACCGTCGCCGAACGCGGGCCGTTGGCCGCGCCGTGACCATAACGCGAGCAGGGAAGGCTCTATGAAATATGACCTTAGGAAAAATGCATACAAGACGGAAAATTAAATCAGGGGCCAAATTTGGGATCTATTGTTTTTCTTAATATGAAATATTGATCCTTGTACGGAATTTTAAATACCACATTTCGTAAAAGGGCCGTTCGTTATAACATAAATAAAAAAGCCAATTGGACACTTTTTTTCGTTTTATGGCCATATTTCATAGAGCCGCTAGGAATACACAATTCAATATTGTACGTATAGTGACGTAACCAACGATCGATGATTCGAAATCGACCAGAGGACACTTTATAATTAACATAAAATACAAAATACAGTAGAATCCAGATATAACGATCGCCAAGGTACCGACAAAACTCGGTCGTACTAACCGGACGACGCACAGAACGGACGAATAAATTAAGCTTGTTTTTTAATATGTACATATGTATGTTTTTAAATGTACAGTTAGATAAGTTTCCATTTACGTAATTAAAACATTGATTATCAATTACATAAAACTTTAATGTTACTTAATCCTTTCGACCCCAACTTCTTTCCTGTGGAACGAACATTCTTCTTATACTTTTAAACATGTTGTATTCGTTCAATAAGTGAATTTGCAAAATTTCAAGTTGCCACGCCCATCCATATGGGCGCTAGAATAAGTTACTTTTACTATGAAATATTTTTTAAAACTAACTTTTAAAAGTGCAAATATTTAATTTAAACTTTGCTGAAAAGTATTTCATTAAAACATTTATCAAATTTATTTTTATTATTAAAAAAAATTAAATATTAATAACGTCTTTATAAATTTACAAGCATTTTTTCGAAGACGCAGCTGCAGTCTTTTGAAAATAACTTTGCTAAATGATTCACCAATGAGTTTTTATTTGGTTAAACTTCGTGTAGACACATGTACTTACCGTTATCATCACGGTTTAGCAATCAAAAATAAAAATAACGCTGATCGTATGCCGACAAACAAGCGAAGTTGCTCTGAGGCAACTTTGGGGTCGAAAGGGTTAAACATTCCGCATTAAACCCATGCTGTAATATATACAAAGTGTTGTAAAGTATGAACCTACATTCTATGCAAATTAAAATAAAACGGCACGTCAGCGTAGAGTTTTACGTTGAAATAATTTCGTTTTATTTTTATATGAAAAACTATGCAAGTGTTAGTGAAATGGCGGTTCGTATACGGTACGGTTTCATTTCGGAAAATGCGTTACGTTTATTTTTCTTAGAGGGAAGTCTGTAATTCTAGTTTGTTTTTGATTAATTTTTGTTCGATAGTAAGAACTTCGTACATCATTGTGAATATTTGGCATCCTAGTTTTCATAATATCATCATCAAATTTAGTTTAAATAAACACATTGAGCGTTTTCGCAGACTTCAGAGCTTCACACACTGCGCGTCGTTCTAACCGGACGAATTATCTATAAAATAGGTCGTTATAAGCAGACGGAGTCGTAATAAGCGGATATGTTTTCCTAGTGCTTAGCTATGAAACTAAATTTGAGTTAACATCGTGGTCGCTAAAAACGTTTGGTCGTTATAAGTGAAGTCGTTATATCCAGATTCTACTGTAATCCTATTTTATATTTAATTGCAGATATTCCCCTTTCTCTTTGTGTTACTGAGCAAATAGTCAAAAAAGTATATTTCGTATATTCACGAAAAACCTACCCTACCTACCCTTCTTGTTTTGTGCTTCATATTAGGTGTGTTTCCGTACTCTACACTGTGTAAGATTTGTGTAAGTTCAAACTGAGAGAGTAAAAATGAAATGTGAGAATAGTTGCAAAAGTACGGAAACAGCTTCTAGTAAGTTTCAAGCACAAAACAGATGATTTTGACTGCAGACATGTCAAAGGTAAATTGCGCCAATTAAAATTATCGTCAATTTGTTTGTGAAGTTGATGCTTGTTCTTCTTGATGCTTATTCTTACTTTACTCGGAGTCTTGAGTTCTAGCACTCTCTGTACACTATGTGTGCTCGAGAGAGAGGTTTAATGCTTGTTCCTCTTCTCCTATTTTAAGCACAGAAAGTACGGAAACAGAAAATAGTGTCCCACAAGTTACACAGTGTGAGTAAGGAAACACACCTATTCAGTGTTTGTTTCTTTTTGTTGTTGTTGTAGGACCAAAACTAGTTGCAGCTGTTCATGTTGTAGATGTTTTGTCTGCATTTGATTTGTTTCTGCGACTGATAGAAAATACTATTTTGAATATGACGAATTTGTATGGTTTGCGGAAATACAAAGAAGAATGGGAACATACCCTGTAGGAAAATCAACTAATTTAAAAGTAGTTGATAAAGCAGTTTTTTGTCAACCACAACTAGTTGAAATTCTGACTTTTTTCCATAGAACGAACTAACATATTTTGTATGGTGATGTCCGCTAAATAAGTCAATTGACTTTCGTCTGCATATATTTTGAACTACTTGTTAAATTAGTTATATTTAAATTATTTTTTTAATTATTTTAAAATAACCAATTGAAAACTATTACTGATGGTTCAAAGTTAATAATATTTTATGAAATAACATGGTTAAATATATATAAACTTGTAATCAATAAAAATTTGCAATTAAAACATGGCAAAATCAGAGTAGTTGCCGCCTTAATATAATTCAAAGTAGTTTATCAATCACTTGTTTTTAAGTAGTATTCCAATTACTTCATGTATAATGCAATAAAATCTATTAAGAATTGAAGTGGATGCCGCCTTAATATAATTCAAAGTAGTTCATATACTGGTTTATTTTAAATGAGTTTTTTAATTAGTTGTTTTTAAAAACAAGTTAGTTTGTTCCTATAGGGTATAGATATGGATACTCTACATGCGTACTTCGGATTGCTACTGTTTGCTGGTGTGTATCGTTCGTATGGTGAATGTGATACACAACTCTGGAATGAGAAAACCGGTCGACCAATATTTCGAGACACAATGCCACTGAAAATGTTCAAAAAAATTCATGGATGTATCAGATTTGACGATAAAGAAGAACGTAATGCCAAGACTGCTTCTGTCCGTGATAAATTGGCACCGATACGAACCATATATAAAAAAAATGGAACCATAATTTGCAAGTTGTATTCATTCCAGGCAAAAATGTTACAGTAGATGAACAGCTAGTTCCATTTCGTGGACGCTGTTCGTTTCGACAATACATACCGTCGAAACCGGCTAAATACGGCATAAAGATTGGGATTTTGGCCGATTCAGCTACCTGGTATGTTTACACCACGCAAATTTATGTTGGTCGCAATCGCAACACCGCTCCAGAGCGCAATATTGGACGCCGTGTTGTTTTGGATTTGGTAAATGGGCTGTCGGAGAGGAATATCACATGCGACAACTTCTTCACATCTTATGAACTGGCTGAAGAGATACATAAACGCCGAATGAGTATTCTGGGCATTATACGGAAAAATAGGACCGAAATTCCTCCAGTATTGTTGGATATGAGAAAAAAACCTGTGTATTCGAGCGTTATTGTATATGACCACAAATTACAAGCCATTTTACTGTCGTATGTGCCTCGGCGTTATAGATATGTTACACTGCTCAGTACATGGCACAATGCCGTCGTTATAAGTGAAAATGCTGAGAAGAAACCGAATGTAATTCAGGATTATAACAAAACCAAGAGTGGCGTGGACACTATGGACCAGATGGTGGCTACCTACACCTGCAAAGGGAAGATAAATCGGTGGCCAATCGCAGTATTTTGCAACATGTTGGACGTGAGTGAGATATTTCGCTATTTCCGGCTTGGAAAAATAACAAAACCAATAAAAATATACGTCGTCGAATATTTATTGAGGAGCTTGGAATGGCTCTTGTGCAAAAACACATAGAAAAGCGGAAATCTCAGCCTCGAAGGTTCAATATTGAAGCACTACCGGTGTTACCCATTTGCCAAACACTACGAAACGCGGCCGTTGCTACATATGTACATATAAAAACAATAAAAATTTGTATTCAAATCGTTGTAATAATTGTAAGAATTATGTTTGTAATGATCATCATTATGATATTTGCGAAAAATGCGCTAATAAAGGCACATAGCCACAAAAATAATTTTTGACATTTTTCTCTTTCAAGTTTTCATTACTTATAAATGTATTTTCTAAATTTAAATTCATGAAAACAATAAAATAGAACTACAAAAATATAAAACAATCAGTTTTTTTCATTTTTAAAACGATTTTCTTAACTTTTTTTTTGAATGTGTATCAAACATAGAAATAAGAGATAAGGAAGTGGCGTTCTGAATTTCTTACTGGTGTATGTTCACACTAATACAGAAACATTCACTCAGGGCCGTATTCGGTTGATGCGTACAGCTCGGCTCAATTTTTCTGATTGGAATTGCATATCGTCGTTGAGCGTGCAATACCACTCATCAGCCACTTTAGCCACTTGCAATACCGCGAATATTGCAAAAAGGAAAAAATTTAAATTTGGATTTTAATTTATAAAGAGCGGATTTTTCATTAAACGCTGCTTTTAGAACAAAGCAAGTATCTAATCTTCAATAAATGTTTTTAGTTTAGTTGAAAATCCATTCAATAGTTTAAAAGAAAGCAGTTTTTCTGCACTCCTGTGGAATTTTAGTATCACCGTGTATGTGTGTGTGTATGTGCAAGTAGCGGATACGCGATTTTGCACGCCAAACGACGATATGAAATAAGTTTCTGTATAACATATTTTCGTAGTGAAAAAGTTAAGTTATGTATATATAATGCCAATAAAAAGCAATAAACAAACAACATGTATTATTAATTTACTCGTGATAACAAAAGCGCCGTGTAAATATAACACCATGAAAAATGCGTCCCTGAAGTCAAGCATGTAAAGAGCAAGCCGATAAAGAGACTTATTGGACACAATATAATGCTTTTCAATGGTGCAGTTCCAATACGGTGCCCAGGTTGACGAACATCAAAAGCACCAATGCCGCAGCTGATTATGTGAATGCTTTATCGTTAATTTTCTGATTGCGCTCTACTGCAACAGTGAGTATTTGCTTTGAAAGTTCTTGTATACCAGTCTTATAATATAGCTCTAAAAACACGCGAGAATGGCCAAAATATACAGCCTCTAGTTGGAAAATGCCACTCCATTTGATTGAACTATTTGTTATTCTAAGTGCCATCGGTCTAATGTTGTTTACATCTTTGCTCACCGTCACCGATTTATTGTTTTCACTTTTAACTTGAAACGAGTAGTCGCCATAAAGTTCTTGGTCCACATCATAAATGGTTATATTTACATTTCGTGTGCTCTTAATGGTCATCAGCAGCTCAAAGGATGGTTTAATAGAAAAATAAACTTTCCAATGCTCTTTTGTTGATCCAAATGCTTTACTCGATAACATTTCTATTTGCCATCCAAAATAAACGAAAGCAAATAACAAAAGTTTAATGATAAGTCTTTGCATGGTCTAGCCTGTTGGTTATAAATGAAAACAATTCATCGACTCCAAAGCCTTTTATGATCAAAATAAATACACATAATAGCAGAGAAAAAAAGCAACATTCAAGGTCAAGGAAAATTTGTAAAATTGGTAGCAAATATAAATTATGACCTGAAGATATCGTTTAGTGATTGACCAAAAAAAAAAAAACAGTACTGATTGCCAGATTGCACTTCATACATACAAATATATGTATGACAAATATTCCAAAGAGAACCCGCTAAATTAGAAGAAGAGTGTTGCTGCGATTTTTCGGTCGAAGTACAAAATTCTAAATTTTCAGGAAAGACGACTTTGTTACAAACATTTAACCTTGTACTGAATCGTTTCTTCTAGCAAATACCCTCTGCTTCGGCTGCGATAAAAATATTAAATACCATTATGGCCGCGCTACACCCTGAGCAAGTAAATTTTACCTTACCTTTCGAAATAAAATCGTATACTCTTCGAAAAGCTTCATATCTCAAAGGCTATATCAGCGTTTTTACATGTCTTTCTACTAAAGCCATTCATCTCGAATGCATCTCCGAAAAGATATCTGAAGCATTTCGCGCAAGATGCTCTCCGATAATGGTCGCAATTTTATCGGTGCTACCCGATCCCTTTTGAAAGAATTTGATCTCTTTCTTAAAAGGTCGGCCGATGATATATCCAAAACATACTCTTCATACGGCTGAATGGTCGTTTATCACGCCAAGTGATCCTCATATGGGTGGACTATGGGAAGCAGCAGTCAAAAGTTTTAAAACTCTTTTTAAAAAGATTGCTCAAAACCATCGTCGGTGGAAGGAGGAATACTTGACCGAACTTCACAAATACTACTGTTGAATGCTCATGAGTTTTCCTTAAGTGTTATAAAACAAAATACTAATTGAATTGCAAGAAGAAGATGAACTCAGCTGGTTCATCATGTGGTGTATTCGATGGTATTGCAAGCGGAATAAGAAATAATTTGCCTGCACTAAAATCAATCATTTGGAAAAAGAAGAACCTCCATCCAGCTACATATCAATAGACGTGGTTTTCAGGGTCATTTGAACGTTTTGAGAACATCATATCAATTATTTTTTGACAGAAAAGTTTGGCATATTTAATTTCGTAAATGTTCACATTCAATAATTTTCTTTCCTTTAGTTTTAGGTTGATCAAACGAATTCGAACGATCGAAAAAAGAATATTTCAATCAGATTCAAAACTGATATATTTAAATTATTTGAGTGTGGCGGCCGTGGCGCAGTGGGTAGAGTGTGTGGCCCATACGTCAGAGAACCCTGGTTCGAATCCCACCTGACACAGCAAGTTTTTTCAATTGAATTAATTTTTCTGTTCGGCCGTCACCTTTCTGCAGATAATGGCAAACCTCAAAGAGTAAAAACTGCCATTAAAAGTTTCTTGAGAACATAAGCCGTTCGGTGTCGGCATAAAACATGTATGCCCAGTTTTTGATAATTTGTGTTCAAACATTACGTTCAAACACACAACACAATTGATCGTAAGAAGCTCGGTTAAAGTCCTTTCAACGGCTGAAATGGTTTTTTTTTATATATTTGAGTTACGCAAATTCTGTGGTATCATGTTTTTTATGTTCGTTTTCCGAATGTTCGTTTCTTTTGGGGAAAATACTGTTTGAAACCTGTACGACAAACTATGATTTGCCAAGGATTCGAAGAGTAACGAAGAAATCTGCATTTCAATAATAATTATTTGGCTCTTGAGAAAGATGCACCTGGCTACAATCGATAGTTCAAAGTGAGACTTGTGATCACATATTTCATCGAAAAATTCAATTCGATTCCAATGCGTCAGCGTCTCAGTGTTGATGAGTAAATGTGACCTACGAAATTGCAAGGCAATCCATTTGTCAGTACATGTCGGCCAAACGACACAAGTGGGGATACCATCGAAAGCGTCACATTGGGACCAAAACTTGAACAAAGCATGGAAATCAACTGACCAACTAAAATAAATGAGTACAACAAAACTTTGGGAGGCGCTGATTTTTTGGATGGACCGATCGGTCGATTTCGTACTCGTATGAAGACTAGAAAATGGACAACTCGTATTTTTGTTTTCAACTATTGAATTTGGCAATGGTGATCCTATATTCTTTATCATCGGCTGCATCAAGAAAGCACCAGACTGACACTACTACTGTTCGACCATCTTCAGCCTCCGCGAAAGCTGAAAAATTCATATGTTCCACCAGATGATATTCGCTAGATCAAGTAGGTCATTGGTTAAATTTCTTGATAAATCGGGTTGAAAAATGTGTAAAATTCCTGGTTGTAAATCAGAAATACAAGCAGTTTGCGTGAAATGTAACCTGAATTCATGTTATTTGACGAACAAAAAGGCATTGTGACCTACGAACTTCAGATTTATTTTTCTCTTCCTCAAATTAGTCTTATCTGATTTTTGCTGCTGGCACAAAAAATGTGGCATTAGAGGGTTGAAGAATATGAAGAACACGTATCTTCGTTATCCTCCATAAAAGTATTACAAAATGTAAAGACGCAGATTAATTTTATAATAATTAATAACTTTTATATAATTAATAATTATAATAACTAATAATTAATAAATTAAGCTCAAACTCAACAAAAAATGCTTTGTTAACGTGAGTTTTTCTGAAAATTAAAAAAGGCGGTAAAATTTGCTCTGCCCCGGGGCGGCATCTAGTCTTACTACGGTCCTGAGTGATAGTGAAAAGTCTTTCACTAATAGCCTTATTCTGGTGATTGACAACTGTAAAGACATTGACAAGCTAGTCTTTTATGGGATATTTTTTGGTCCAAGGAGTTGAAAACTTTCAAAATGTTGGAGTGAAATGAAACATAGAAAGTATTCACTTAGTGAAATAAAGGTCAAAAGCTTATTTTTAATAAATACTGAGTATTCAAAAACAAGAACAACAAAGGATGCTAACAATTATTTGCTGAAAGCAAAACAAGCTCTCCGAAATTAGAATCGCTTAATTTATTTCTCCGAGAAACGTCTATCACTAACGAAAATAGTCCCTAGCCCATTTAGAAAATTTTATTTTTTTATTATAGATTTTTTTATTCGAGTCCGGCATAAATAATTTCAAAACCAGTAATACTTGAAAGTAGAGTGGAGAAATTTTTAATTGCAGCTTTCATGTGGTGACTGCTCAAATTTTGCACTATTTGAGTGCAGTGTAGATTTAGTCACTACCACTAAATTTAGTTATAATGCAACAAAATAACACTGCCACTAAAGTCTTTAGTGATAGTGAAGAGATGTTCCACTATCAATAAGCTGCTAAAAAAATTGTGAAAAATTGAAAAATATATGTTCTTTCAATATGTGAAATGCTTAGAGCACTCAGCATTTAGTGCACTACCCCCAACTCTGATATTTATATATCAGTAAATAAAACATAAATTTGTAGAAAAATACTTTGAAGTTTTGACTTAATTGCATAAAACATTTGTGATAACATTTATGTCCCATTTAAGTCAAATTGGAACTGTCTACTTTTTAACCGACTTCAAAAAGGAGGAGGTTCTCAAGTTCGTCGGTTTCTGTTTTTTATTTTTTTTATTTTTTTTTTTAAATGTATGTACATCGATAACTCCTAAACCATATGCCTGATTGCCATAATTTTTGGGGAACAGTTAGATATGATAAGCATGGAGGTGCCCGTAAATTTTTTTTTCGTCCATGACTGGTAAAAATATAAATTGAAAAATGATTTTTATTAATCAATAATTACATTAATGATACTTGTATATGTTTTTAAGTCTAAAAAAAAATTTTAATAAAAATAATTTACAACTTAAATTATTAGTTTCTGTGCAGCCAAGAAACTATAAAAAAATTTTTAAGAAAAAAACAACCGACTACAAAATCACTACAAAGTAAAAAATAATTTTAAAAATACTTTTCCTTTTAATTTCTTGGTCATATTTGATAATTTATTTAAACATATTATTATATATGAAATCTTATTATCTTAATTTTTTTCTTATTTGTTTTATTATCATAAATATATTAATTTCTTGCTGAATACAAATGCTTTTAAGGTCGGCGCTAATATAATCAGACTGTTAATCAGAAGCGCCAACTTCAAAGCATTTGTCATTCATATATAATAATATGTTTAAATAAATTATCAAATATGACCAAGAAATTAAAAGGAAAAGTATTTTTAAAATTATTTTTTACTTTGTAGTGATTTTGTAGTCGGTTGTTTTTTTCTTAAAAATTTTTTTATAGTTTCTTGGCTGCACAGAAACTAATAATTTAAGTTGTAAATTATTTTTATTAAAATTTTTTTTTAGACTTAAAAACATATACAAGTATCATTAATGTAATTATTGATTAATAAAAATCATTTTTCAATTTATATTTTTACCAGTCATGGACGAAAAAAAAATTTGTTTTTACATGGTATGTAAAAGTATTAAATTGGTGCATAACATTTTTTTTTTTGTTTTTCATTTTTAAAATTTTACCGACTTGCGTTTAGATAGTGAAAATTTGAGCCATTAAAAAACAAAAGTTTTGGAACCCCTGGCTATTGATTAAAAAAGCTTTATACTCAATTGCTACCTACCTTACGGTGTTATTGTTGTTTTTGTATTGTTGCTTAGTAAAATAAAAAAAAAAAAATAAGCAAAAACTCAAATTCATCACGCAATTCGTTAATCAACAGGTTGACACATATTAAGCAATAACAAAAAGCACTCGACTGCCCGTATTTTAGAGTAAAGATTCAAACACTAGAACTCGGCTCAATAAAACAACAACAAGCTGGTACAAATAAAAAAATGGTAGAGAACATTAAGAGAATAAAATATATTATTCAGTTCTGTATCTATTCTTATATTAAGAAACTTTTATTTATTTTGCCGTAAACTATTTCATCCCAATAAAATTTAAAGTTCCGTCAAATAGTGCTGTCCACAATTTTACAGTCATCACCGGGTTATTCACGTGAGCTTATCGCTTATTAAAAAAACAGCACTAAGAATGCTAGAAAATATTATAACATCCAATAAATGTTTCATCGTAATTGTTTGATCGGTATGAAAAAGAATTTCATTAATAATTTCCGCATATTGATTAAAACAAGAAACGAACAAGTGCTGAGCTTTGAAGTGAGTCAAGAGTAACCGATACCCGGCCTACAACTACCTGTACGAAGTAGTGGAATTTTCAGAAAACAGCTGTTGAAAAGAATTGCATGGAAAGAAAGTGCTTTGATTTAAAATAGTTTCACACCTTAAATTAACATAAAATTAATAACAAACAAAAAATTTTTAATTACGGTGACTTGGAACACGTTTATTTGTTCCAAATAAAAAAAAAAAAGAAGTGCGCGTCAGTAGGCGCGTTAGAAGGTTTAATTCTTTGATGTGATTTTGATAACTAAGGGGGGGGCATGACATTCGCGGCAGATAAAACAGACCTTTTCTAAAAATTCATAACTCAGTCAAAAACAAACATTTTTCCCAAATTTTTTTTTTATTGTAGAGAATTGAACAAATTACAAAAAAAAAAAAATTCAAAAAAATATATTTTTCACTCCAACATAGTTTTATAGAGCTCCAAACTGGCGGCAGAGAAAAAAACGGGGCCTCGTGGTTGCAGCGCTGGGAGTTGCGAAAATTGTCCGATCTGGAAAAAAAGGACTTTTTTAAATCTTAACAAAATTGGTTATCGTATGACACGAGCTTTCTTTTTAAATTTTTTTTTCAATTTTTGGTGATGTTTCAAATCTGAAAGTGTTTTTTCGAAAAAAATATTGACTTTAAAAATTCATAAAAAATCGAAAAAAAATTTAAAAAAAGGTCGTGTCATACGATAGCGAATCAAGTTTACAAAAATAAAAAAAAAAAAAATATTCGTCAAAAAATTAACCCGCTAGTGCCGCAACCAGTACGAAAAACATGGTTTCGAGATAAACGCGTTCAAAGTTTGTGAGCAAAGAAAAAAAGGTTACCTTTAATCTGCCATGCCTGCTTCGTACTGTATGCCTTCGTTATCTTATACGCTCTACCGTTTATCAATGGTGATGAATTTATGGTTTTGATATCGTCATTGCACTTTGTACAAAATATAACCAGTTTGAATCCAAGGCCACGCATAGATTTCTTTTCAAATTTTACATTTCCACCACATTTTCGACAAACAAGGCAATCAGCACTGCCCAAAAATATTTCAGCATATTGTAATATGCAGTAGGAAAACGTTTCATCACAACCAATATCTACTGATGCTCCATGAAGTTTTTAAGCAGATGTACTAGTGAACTCCACCTCAGATTCCATTTCTTCTGTTGAAATAAATTTTCTTGGTGTAACGATTTTGTGTAAAAAACCTCTTTTGCCTTTTGGATCTAAAGAACAACGCTTCATTTTTCAATTTTTCAATATTTTTCACAAAAAAACCACGACTTCACGCTGCAAAAGATGTCAAATAACTGAGCATATAAAATAAAAATTCCACTATATGAGTTATAAATATACAGAAATATAAAGAAATTCAAAAACACAAAAAAAAACCCACCCTTCAAATAGGTACGAAATAACAACCACCAAAAGTCAGGTAGCAAGTAAAACAAGTATATACCAGCTGCCGTACGTAGGTAGCGCAAAAATTAAAAATGCGCTTTACTAATCCGGGTGTAACTTTTGAACCCGTAGGAATTTTCCCATGAAATTGAATTTTGAACATGAACATGAATTTTTTCTTAGAATCTTAAGAATATTTACTAAAATAAAAAATTATTAAAAAAAACTCGATTTCAAGAAACTGCCAATGTCATGCCCCCCCTTAATACGTGTATTTACATACATGT
Organism: Coremacera marginata; assembly: GCA_914767935.1. Taxonomy (NCBI): domain Eukaryota; kingdom Metazoa; phylum Arthropoda; class Insecta; order Diptera; family Sciomyzidae; genus Coremacera; species Coremacera marginata. The sequence continues at coordinate 75,111,414 of OU612046.1, read as the reverse complement.
TGGATTTATAAATCAATAAAATATTAGGATGTGTAGGGACTCCCTACTAGGGAGATAATAAATATAATTGATAAAACACTGATTAAGCAAAATGAATATTAATGCTTGAAATGGTATAAATGAAGCTATCGGTTTGTGATAGCTAAAATAAAGTGAAACAAAACAGCATTAATTGTAGACCGCGTAGCACAGTGTAACGCCTCCAAACAACGGATGGAGAAAAATAGAAGGAGTTCCCGTAGTATAATGAAATTTGGCAAGAGTAACTTTTAGAATAAAAGAAATGTACAGACCAAATTTGGTTGAAATCAGAGAAACAACACGCCCACCTCCCATATACCAAATATGAGTAATCTGGAATATTTCCCAAAATAATGGTGTTATATTAATAACATTTAGCAGCCATAACTGTTTATAGTAAAAAAAGTTGGTGCAAAAAAAAAACCAAATCAACCCACAGACACGCCCACCTTCCATATAACAAATATCGGTAATCTGGTATATTTCCCAAAAAAAAAAAATATCTCACATCAATAAAATTTTGTTAGAATAAATATTTTATTGTAAGAAATAGTTGGTATAAAAATAAACCAAATCAACCAACTAATACTCCCATAAAACCCATTGACGGCATTGGTTAATATGGTATATTTCCCCAAAAAATTTTTCCAGATCAATCAAACTTTAAGCCCATTATTTATTTAATAGTAAAAAAAGTTGGTGTAAAAAGAAACTAATACGCCTACCGCCCATATAACCGAAATCGGTAATGTGGTATATTTCGCCAAAAAGATTCATAAAATTTGGTATGCATATTTATTTTATAGCAAGAAATAGTTTCTTACGCGAAAAAAATACGTGGCCATCAGTTTGATGAATTTGAAAAAACCCATATTTTTATACCCCTTTGTCATTCCGGTTGTAACACCAAGAAGTAGGCGTGGCAGGTATAGAAAAATATATATATTTCTGATCAGCATCATCTCCTAAGTCGATTTACGTGTGTCCGTCTGTCTGTCCGTCTGTCCGTCTGTCGACACGATTAAAGCCGCAATTTTAAAGCTATCGCGATGAAATTAAAAATATAAGTTTATTTTTAAAAAAGGAAGATCAAGTTCGGAAATGGGGCAAATCGGATGAAAACCACGCCTACCTCCCATACAAAGTGACTTTATATTAACCGTAAAATGTCTTTAAAATCCACAAAAATTAAAGAAATGCCTTGAAATTTGGTTGAGCTTTGCTCTTCAGTCTTAATCCTGGCTATTAAATTTGGAAAAATCGGATGAAAACCACGCCTACCTCCCATACAAAGTGGATTTATTTTAAAAGTAAAATCTCTTAAAAATCTGCTCATATTAAAGAAATGTCTTGAAATTTTGCAAATAGGCATTGATATATAACATAGACCACCACTATGATATTTGGCAAAATCGAAAGAAAACCACTCCCATACAAATTGGCTTAAAATAAAACGTTAAATCTCTTAAATATCCACAAAAATTAATGAAATGTCTTGAAATTTTGCACATTAGCTTTGATATATAATATGAACCATCTCTATGATATATGACAAAATCGGATCAAAACCACGGCTACCTCCCATACAAAGTGACGTCATCAAAATAGGAAAACTTTCGTTAATATATAAAACTGAATGTCATCGTGTATGTCGTGGCTAAAGACTTCGAATATATTTCAATATGGCCGCGGGGGGTATTTTAGCTTCGGTACCCTGCACAACCCAGCAGATGATCAACGTTCGAGTTCAGTTTAGGGAATTCTAATATTGCAGTGCCCTTTAAACTTTGGGTTTTATGAATTTACTATTACTATAGCCAAGACACAATCTGAGGTTACACTGCCATGTTAATATCGATAAAAACTAACATGAATTACATAATTTACCTAACGGGTATGCTTAAAAGTTTTGTCGTAGCTGTCAAACGCATTCCAGTTAATCAACTGCTATATCAATATATAAATAGGTTAAGGAAAAACAGTTCAGTACCATTTTTTTCTGTGTTTCTCAACCGATTTTGATGATTTTTTTTTAAATGAATCAGAGTAGGGAAGTGTACCGACAAATTTTTAAAAAAAAAATGCTAGCTGGAATACCTCGCGTTGCTCGGGGGTGGTATGGCGAAAAGGTCGAGTTTCGACCACTGACGTGCTCTAGTTGATGTAAAAAGTTATAAAGTAAGGTCAGACAAAGCGTTTTTAGTAAATACTGCCAGGTACATTTATGGAAAACAATTTTCATTTTTTTTAAATATTTAAATAATTTTTTAAAAAGATAATGAATTCGAAGGTTTGGAAATATTTCCGAAAAGATGACACTAGAAAAGCAAAGCTAGGTGCTCTCGTTGCCCAAAGATGCTCAGCTGCAAAGGTTCATCAACATCAGCTCCGATTTACCACCTCAAACCTGTGCACAGATTAACAATTAATGCAAACAAAGACGAAAGAGAAATTGAGCAGCCATCTACATCCAAAACATCATCCGAGCAGGCCAAATATAACCAAATTTCGAATTTTATCATGAAGAAGAAGCACTTGGTGATGTTTTGGCAAGATGTGTTGCAGAAGATGGATTATCAGAGCATGCATTAGTGTAGGGACGGGCTGCAGCGGTGCACTTTCGCAGCTGCGCGTGCAAAGCTATTTTAAGTTTCTCTTGCCTACAAGCTAAGATGAGAGGCGGGTTGACTTTCAACGGAAAGTTGGCGTTGACTTCCGCTCAAAAAGTAAGCGCGCTCACTTTTTCCAAAAAATTGAGCGAGCTCAAAAGCATTGCTCTCCAGTATTTAAGAGAGGAACAGGATAGTATTATTCAATAGCCCAGTAGAAAAAAGTAAGCAATTATGATTAATTCTTTGAACATATCAAATATAAAATATATATTTACACTAAAATATATCAAATTTTTAGTAATGTCCTTGAAGTTTGTTACTTACTTGTTTTAAATTCATAAAATCTTAAATCTGAAGAAATAATTACTTGATTATTCGCACGGTCCTTACTCTGTGATTCTGCAATTACTCACACATTGCCTTGAGGGCATATGAGAGAGTTGTTTCTGCGGCACTCTCTCTCTCTCTCTCTCTTCATATGAAGAACGCAGAGCACGCTCTAAATTTTTCTCTCCTTTAACCGTGCTATAGCCCCCTCATCATGCACGCTTGGCACGCGCTCAATTTTTCTCTCTTTTACCCGTGCCATGGAAACCCCCTCATCTACCATGCTTAGCACGCAGTCAGCACGCTCAGTCGCACAGTGCCAAAGTGCTGATTTTGCCCAACTCTACATTAGTGCGATCGAGGATGGTACATTCATATTTGAATTCAAAGGGACTTCAAATGCCCAATAAGTATGGAACATTATTAATAAATTCTTTGAAGAAAATAAAACAGCAGTTACAATGCGGTTACACAATTTAAAACAAAGCAATTCTCGCTTTTCGATAATAGTAGATGAGTAGACAGATGTGTCGAACATATAATATATTAATGTTTCCTTTAGAGCATATGACTCCAAAAGTTTTCAGCACGAAGTTTTTAATTAAGGCATAGAAAAACTTTCTTGTAAAGGTACAGTAAAAAATATAGAATATTATGTGAAAAAAAACTTGCCGAATTTGACCTTAGTCTAACGGAAGATATAGTAGCATCAACTCATGATGGCGCTGACGTTATGAAAAAGTATGGCAACATAATAGCTGTCCTTTCACAGCTATGCTTTAATCATGCTATTCATCTATGTGTGGTGGATTGTTTTTATAAGGACTATCATTTTGCAGCAAAAAATAAGTCAGTTAAGCGGAAATGAAAGCAGTGATGATCATTCTGATAGCAAATTTGAGGAGGAAAATAATTCAACTTTACTTCCTGGCTTAAAAGAAATAATCGAAAAATTGCGCAAATGTGTTAATTCATTAATGGGTCGACTGACAAAGCAAAAGTGTTTCAGATATATGTTAAACCGAACAAGAATAACTTCAAGAAACAAAATAACTTCAACTGGGAATTGATGTGCAACACCGGTGGAATTATGATTTGAAAATTTTCAAGAATTTACAAATGCGTGAACCACTTTTTATTAGATTTGGGTTAGGAAATGTTTAATGATAGTGAAATAAAATCTTTGGAGCACCTCAATTAACTATTGAAACCACTTGAGTTAGCCGTTCATAAACTTTCAAAAGACTCTACAACCTTGACTGATGCTGTAGGAATATGCAAATTCTTAGTTAAGGCGGTAACGACAGTTAAATCGGTGTACTCTAATAAACTTGTAACCTGTTTGCAGAACCGATTGAATGAAAGACGTTCCAAGGTTGTAGCCTCTATTTAAATAGCGGCGTGTTTCCAGTTTCGGACGACTGTTTTCTATACTCATCAAAACAAAATACTATGGAATTTGTGGAAACTCTTTTTAGGCGGCTTTTTCCAGAAAAGAAAAACCCATTGACGAACCTGGATGAAGACTCTGAAAACTCAGAAAATTTGGAAGAAGAATTAACCAAAACTTTAAAAAAAGTGCAGGTACCATCTATTGAACAAATTAAAAAAAAAAATGAAATTTATTTTGTCTGAAATTTACGAAAAGAATTAAAAGACTTGAAAACTTATTTAATGCTTTATTAAGTGTGATTCTGACTTCGACAATAAGTGAACGAGCTTTTCAACTTCAAATGCAATAAAAACTAAAATAAGAAATCGACTCGGACCCAAGCAAGTGAATTGCATTATATTTTTAAAGAATTATTTTTAAGTAAGTTTTTAAGTATTTTGTTTGGTTTTTTTTTATGAAATATGTGATTTTGTTATGTTTATATTTTTTTATACCAAATTGTTTTGTTTCCTTTATTATTTCGAATAAAGTTATTTTATTAATACATTGTTAATTAAATAATAATAATTATTTTTAAATTAATATAATTGAGAAAAAAACCGGTTTGACCGATTTAACCGGTTATCTGAAAGTATGTATTCATCTAACCGGTTTTTGGAAAAAACGATAATTCGACGTGTTCGAATAATTGGTTTTTTCACTTTGTCGAATAACTGCAAACACTAGTGGCAAATTAACAAAACGAGTCGTCAAAATTAACCAGAGACTAATTAATAATTATTTTTGGATTTTTAAATCAAAAAAGCAGCGTGAAAATATTGTTGTACCGCCGTTTTGAAGGTATCATTAGACTCCTCTCACATTGTAGAACATGTTTTCGTATTGATTTTTAAACTTTTGACTTTTAAAATTTTGAACAAAAAACAATAATTATTTCTGCTTTTTACTTTTTAAGGCAAAAATAAAAAGCAAAATCTGACCGATATTTTATTGAGCACTAAATAACTGATAATTTTTTAAAGCAAAAATAAAAAGCAAAATTTGTCCAATATTTTTTTGAGCACTAAATAACTGGTAAGTTTTGATTTTTATTTTTTTAAGGCAAAAATAAAAAGCAAAATTTGCCCAATATTTTTTTGAGCAGTAACTTGTAAGTTTTTATTTTTATTTTTTAAGGCAAAAAATAAAAAGAAAAATGTATAAGTATGTAGACAGTTACAAAAGAGTTCTTATTGATGAAGAGACTAATTTGCTAGAGTATTGTAACCGAAAGAAGAATGAAAATCCTTGGCTTAGACGGCTAGTATTATTAACACACGCTGTTCCTGCTACTCAAGTAAGCGTGGAGCTTGCATTTTCTGCTTTAAAACTAGTCATGGGGTATCAGAGATACTACAACCTTAGTGAGGAACATTTATACTTCATCTTAATGGTTAAATAAAATGCTAAGGAGGTGTTCATACGTCAGTAAAATGATTGGATCAATCAAAAGTTGTTGTTGCTTTCCTATCCCAAAAGATAGGAAAGCAGAAAGCAGAGCGAAAATGAACTCCAAAATCTTTTCTCGTCAGTCAAAATTTTCATTGAGCTCCAGACCTGCATCAATCAGTCAAAGGTTGCATTGTTTTACTTGTCTGCTTTTTAGTAGGCAATTAAATAAAAAAAGTAGTTCACTGGAAACAAAGGTATACCGAGAAAAAAAAACAATAGGTAAATCACCTAAGTCGGCTTGGGTAAAGAGAATTGTATGGAAATTATAAACTTATGCTTATTCACCTAAGCAATTTATTGTTTAATACATTGTTTTGAAAGTACATACTTCGATACCTTGCAAAAAAAAAATATTTGATTCACCTAAGCCCAAAATCCAAAAATACAAAATTGAAAAACAACTAGTATGGATGGCTTAAGCATAGTTTTGAGCTATTTTCTGCTAAAAAAAAAAGAACACAGCTGCGACATTAGACACACGAGGGAAGGATATATTTGATAATTTGATGGTTTAAATATAGGTAAAAAATAACATAAAGTAAATTAAAAAACACACGTTAATATTTAAACCATTAAATTTTATTACATTTCATCAATAAAAAGAAAAGAAAAAAATAAAACAGAAATTTCTTTGCCAGACGTGAGGAATCGAACCCTACCAACAGATCCAAGCAGCCTTGCTGCTGTGTGCTGACATCACTCCAGCTACGGTAATTCACCTAAGCAATTTATTGTTTAATACATTGCTTTGGAAGCACATACTTCGATACCTTGCCAAAAATAATAATATGAGATTCACAGATGTTAACAGATGCAGTATGTCGCAGTATTATGTTGAGAGCTGCAGCATAGCTTCAGTTGTAATTAATATTGATTCAATCACTCCGCGTAACGAAGGAGTTTGGCTCAATGCGTAGTGTAGTTACTTCATACACAGTGGTATCGGTTGGTATGGGTTCGAATCTCAACGGCATGCGAAGGTAAAATTTTTGTATTTGATATTTAATTTTAATGTTCTTGTTATAATATGCGTCAAGCAGCAAGAAAAGCAGAGAAGTCATTATTTTTTAAGAAAAACGGTGTCGATAAAAGAAAACTTTTGTGTAGTTGCGGCAGCTTCAAAAAAAAAAAGGAAAATAAAAAAACCAAAACCCGAAAAAAAGTTATATTTTTCAAATTAAATTTTTTTTTAAAGTAGTGTATAAAAAATTACCAAATACTTGGTTAATTTATCACCCAATAAAGATTGGCAAGTCAACATGAAAAACTTAGGCTTAACTTTGATAAAGCACTTAGTTGGCTGAAAACTGCCAAAGCCAATTTATAAATTATACTAAATTTTTTTTTTAATTTAACATAAGCTTTTTTGTCGGTGTAGTTTTTTGAAGAGAAAAAGAGGTGTAATTTCTTCAGTTCCTGCCATAATTTCATTAATAAACGTTTTTTTTTATGACTTGCATCCGACGGTCATTCAAATAGGTATAATTTCCAGCGTATTGATTTCCTAATGTGATCAATTTTAATCTTAAAAGATCAACTATATTTCCGCTATAGTTTTCCATTTTGTAAAATTTTTATGCACACAAAAAAATTTAATAAAAGAAGCACCCAAATAAAGTGATGCACACAGCACGATATGAATTCACAAAATGGTAGGTAGCAGAAAAGTAACAAATGCCTGCGTCGGAGCTTCAATCAAAAAATCGTGTGTGAGCAAGCGTCAACCAAAATTTTTAGAGAGAGCTAAAGAGAGTACAAAATCGCGATATACTTCAATAATTTGACTGATGTGTGAACACCTACTAACTTAATTTGATAAGGAGTTTATGTAATTTAGTAATAAAATCAATTATAATAAAAATGTTGCACTTACGAAATGATATGATTCGCCTTATTATAATTGTTTAACATTGGTTCAATCGTTGCTTAGATCCACATTTTTCTTTTTATTTTTGTCCTAAGCTTAGTATGCTGTAGCGACAAGTATGTCGCTACACGCGAAATTTTGGTGTAGAGTAAAAATTTTTTGTGTGGAGAAAAAGCACTTAATAAATTTGTTTAATAACAAAATCAACACCAACACATACTTACTGTTTTTTTTTCATTGTTGATTCTCAAATTTCCTGGCAACTAAATGTACGGGCATATAAATGCCAGCGAAATTCTGACATTTTAACTCTCCACACATGGTTGTGAACTTGGCTACACTGAACAAATTTTTTCCTTCAACAGCGTACTACCTAGCGAAAAAAAATCTTCGTTGCCTGTTCGCTATCAAAAAACTCAATGTACTTCTTATGGGAAATTTGTTTTCGTTTCTACTGAGCTTTAAAAAATAAAAATCAAAACTTACCAGTTATTTAGTGCTCAAAAAATATATTGGGTAAATTTTGCTTTTTATTTTTGCTTTTAAAAATAAAAATCAAAACTTACCAGCTATTTACTGCTCAAAAAAATATCGGTCAGATTTTGCTTTTTATTTTTGCCTTAAAAAATAAAATGCAGAAATAATTATTATTTTTTGCTTAAAATTTTAAGTCAAAATATAAGTATTATTTTTTGCTTTTAAATATAAAATGCATAATTGGTACGGTCTCTGAAATTAACAAATGCCAAATTTCTCACTTCTTTAAAAATTCAATTTCCTTTAAAAAGTTCACCCTCAACGCGCTAAAATAAGAAGTATAACTTCAAAATCTTTATAAAGTTTCACAAAGCATGCTTATATTTATATATAATTATTAAAAAAATATTTATATAAAAATAAAAATTTGTAGTTGATTTTAAGTCTTTAAACGCTGTAGCGTGTATAAATTTATTGTTCAAGCTTTTAAAAATATCATTTGAACCTGAATATTCAAGGTTTGTACTTCGCATACGTAATTAGTATCAAAATCATAGTCTTACAGTGGCTCACCGATTAATACAGTTGTTGTTGCACAAATCATGTACATAACTAAAAAAAAATATTGAAAACATGAATCTCAAGTAGAGCTTCCAGTTTCACGTGAACACGTGCTACACGTGATCACGTGTCTTTTAAAAAAATTGCGTGAAAACACGAACTTGAACTACACGTGTATTTTATTCACGTACTACACGTGTAGTTCGCATTCACGTGATTTTTGCATTCACGTGAATAGTATTCACGTGTCTTAGGCATGAGCCGAACTTTCAAAAGTTCTTTTGTGTTTCTGGGAACAAAAAATGCCTATGTTATTTAGAAGACTTCCTGCTGCATCTCTATGATTTTTATGGATCCTAAGTACAGGATTTGGCCAGTTTCTGGGTTCCTAGGACAGGAATGGAGGTTTCTGTGGACAAGGGATTCAACTGGGATTTGGACAGTTTCTGGGTGCGTCATTTGGACTTTTTTGGGTTCTGTGGGTTCCTAAGACAGAAATGAAGGTTTCTGTGGACAAGGGATGCAACTGGGATTTGGACAGTTCCTGGGTGCGTCATTTGGACTTTTTTGGATGCTGTGGGTTCCTAGGACAGAAATGAAGGTTTCTGTGGACAAGGGATTCAGCTAGGATTTGGCCAGTTCCTGGGTGCGTCATTTGGACTTTTTTGGGTTCTGTGTGTTCCTAGGAGAGAAATGAAGGTTTCTGTGGACAAGGGATTCAACTGGGATTTGGACAGTTCCTGGGTGCGTCATTTGGACTTTTTGGTTCTGTGTGATTCTGATTTGGAGATTTTGTTATTGGGGATATCGTACCCAATTCAACTCACATAGTACCCAACACATACTATTGCTTTTTTTTCATTTTAACCAAACTATTCACCTGCAAAAATTTTCTGCTTAAATAAAACAAATTTAAACATTAAAATTTAAAACAAGTACAATTTATTGAGAAAATTATTGATAAAATAAACAATCATTCGTCCAATTTGTAGAGTTCGGAGATATTTTGATAAAGAAAGCCCAACAAATCAACATTCTTCGGCAGGAGACAGCTCCTTTTTGCTGTCACAATATTTCCCGCGGTAGAGAAACAGCGCTCTGAACTTGTAGAAGTTGCTGGTATGGAGAGAAGTTTTTTGGCGAATACACTCAGTGCTGGATACTTTTGTTCATGTGCTCTCCACCATTTGAAAGGATTTGAATCAAATTTTTGATTCAAATTGTGAAGTTGAATCGTTTTTTTGAAAACTGAGGTTATAAAGATAGCTTAACCCAGAGCTGTTTGTATACTCCGAGTTTTCCTCATCTGGACCAACCCACGGAACCCAAAAAAAGTTCAAATGACTGCCCAATTTCCAGTTGAATCCCTTGTCCACAGAAACTTTAATTTCTGTCCTAGGAACCCACAGAACCCAAAAAAGTCCAAATGACGCACCCAGGAACTGTCCAAATCCCAGTTGAATGCCTTGTCCACAGAAACCTTCATTTCTGTCCTAGGAACCCACAGAACCCAAGAAAGTCCAAATGACGCACCCAGGAACTGTCCAAATCCCAGTTGAAGCCCTTGTCCACAGAAACCTTCATTTCTCTCCTAGGAACCCACAGAACCCAAAAACGTCCAAATGACGCACCCAGGAACTGACCAAATCCCACTTGAATCCCTTGTCCACAGAAACCTTCATTTCTGTCCTAGGAACCCACAGAACCCAAAAAAGTCTAAATGACGCACCCAGAAACTGTCCAAATCCCAGTTGAATCCCTTGTCCACAGAAACCTTCATTCCTGTCCTAGGCACCCAGAAACTGGCCAAATCCTGTACTTAGGATCCATAAAAATCATAGAGATGCAGCAGGAAGTCTTCTAAATAACATAGTCATTTTTTGTTCCCAGAAACACAAAAGAACTTTTGAAAGTTCGGCTCATGCCTAAGACACGTGAATACTATTCACGTGAATGCAAAAATCACGTGAATGCGAACTACACGTGTAGTTCAAGATCGTGTTTCAAAAAGTGAACTACACGGAGTTCGAACTTTCGTGAACACGTATAGTTCGAAACACGTGTTTGAGCTAAACCTCTAATCTCAAGAGAAAATTTTGGAGCGGATAATTTCATATTTATTTTAATTTTCTGCAATATATCGTTCGGAGGACGTTTTGAATATGATGATGGGAGTGCCTTTTAGCTTTATTCTGATTGATCGATAATGGTATATCGATGAACATAACAAATTTACTCTATATTATTACTGATGGCTTGGAAAACGCTGTTAATCCATTTTCGTCAAAAGTGCACTTATCACTTTTGTTCGCTTATCTATCGATATGTGAATATCATGCAATAACAATAGAGTTTAGCTACTACAGCTTTTCGCACTTTCTCACAAATAGAAGTCACAACCCAAAAATCACTGAAGAATTTTTAAAGCTATGGAAGTAAGTGGAAATTTGGAAAATGTTAAGCTCGCTATTTAAAAATTCGCAAAAAATGTATGTAAATGAAATTCAAAATATTAGATTCTTTTAAAAAAATTTAGATAAAGTTCGAAAATGTGCCAAATCGGATTAAATCACAGCTATCTACCATACAGAAGACTTATTTTTAAGGTAAAATCTCTTGAAAATCCACAAAAATTAAAGAAATGCCTTCAAACTTTGCACGTAGGCTTTGATATTCAATATAAATCCTGACTATGAAATATAGAAAAATCAGATGAAAACCACGCCTTCCTCCTATACAAAGTGGCTTTATATTAACCGTAAAATCTCTAAAAAATCTGCTCAAATAAAAGAAAGGTCTTGAAATTTCGGTAATCTACCGAAGCTCCATTCCTTACTATACGTAGTTCTTAATAATACGAGCATGGAATGAAATGACTATTTTGCAGGAACCGAAAATAACTATTATCTTCTCCAGTTGATCTCAAAACTGCCAGGCTTACCTTTTTTTTTTTTTTTTATTTTATCATAAAAAGCAGAATATAACTATTACTTTCTGCTGTTTATTTTTTGTACAAGAAATAACAATTATTTTCTGTTGGATATTTTCGCGGGTTGGATATTATTTAGCAGTTTGTTATATTTCGAAAACTATGGATGCTAGGACAATGCAATTTGTTATGTGTTTGCTTGGCATTAAGCTCTATATATTTATAAAATGAGGGCGGACCACGCCCCGTTTTAGGGAAAATTACAATATCTCATGAGTGCGACACGCAATGGTAATGAAATTTGATATGTGTTTGCTTGGTATTAAGATCTATATATTTAGAGAATGCGGACTACGCTCCATTTTAGGGAAAATTACAATATGTCATGACCACAACACGCAATGATAATGCAATTTCGTATGTGGGAGCTTATAATGAAGATCTATATATGGGCATTTCCACAGACAAGTCCACAGTGACCCAAAAATTAAAAGTTATTAAAAACTTATTGTTTAGTGATATTATCTTAGAAAAACATTTAAATTTTATCTTAATGCCAAGCAATCGCATACCAAATTTCATTGTCTAAGAATCCATAGTTTTCGAAATATAACAAACTAATACATATAAGAAGTTATATTATACTATTATATAGAAGAATCCAGCAAACACAAGTCAAAGGTTTAAGAATTTTTTGTTCTCAAATTTGATTTCAAATGTGATTCTCAACTCATTTATAAATAAGAAGACATTTTTATAAGACAGATAATAACTATTACTTTCTGATTTTTTTTGAAAAAATGAATAATAGTTAAGGTCCCTGATATTTTGTATAAAAAACTAGTAAGGAATGGAGCTTCGGCAGGGTACCGAAGCTAAAATACCCCCCCGCGGACGTACTAAAGTATATCCGAAGTCTTTAGACGTCTATAAAATTTTTACGTATAATCTGCAAAAATATTTGTGTCATACTCTTAATTTAATTTTATCCTTAGCTGCCACATAGAGTAATTTGTAAACAAAGTAAAATGCCGCACCCACTTTTCTAGTATAGCCTCCACATTTTACCGTAGAATATATGTATGGGTTGGATAAACGACGTGGGTGGAACTTGGGTGCATACAGACACGATGCCATTCAGTTTTATATATTTACGAAAGTTTCTCATTTTTGATCCGATTTTGCCAAATATCAAAGAGTGGCTTATGTTAAGCAACTTTGTATGGGAGGTAGGCGTGGTTTTCACTCGATTTGGCCAAATAGCATAGTGATAGTGTATATTATATATAAAAGCCTATGTGCAAAATTCCAAGACATTTTTGCAATTTGAGCAGATTTTTAAGGGATTTTACGGTTAATATAAAGCCACTTTGTATGGGAGGTAGGCGTGGTTTTCATTCGATTTTTTCCAAATTTCATCAAAGCATACGTGTCAAATTTCAAGGCCTTTCATTAATGTTTGTGGATTTTGAAGAGATTTTAAAGTAAAAATAAAGCCACTTTGTATGGAAGGTAGGCGTGGTTTTCATCCGATTTGGCCCATTTTCGAACTTGATCTTCCTTTTTTAAAAATGAACTTATATTTTGAATTTTATCGCGATAGCTTTAAAATTACGGCTGTAATCGTGTCGACAGACGGACTTATGGAAATCGACTCAGGAGGTGATGCTGATCAAAAATATATATATTTTTCTATACCTGACACGCCTCCTTCTTGGCGTTACAAACAGAATGACAAAGTTAATATACCCCTTTTGCAGTACGCGGTGGGGTATAAAAATAGGTAGTTTGGAAAAGTACGATTAATAACAGAAAAAGTTAACTTTAAAAAAAAAATGTAACAATTAGAAAAGATTTCTACGTGCTTCATTTATGCAATAGAATCATTTAACTTTCAAAAATTATAAAACTGAGCACACTCCTCATCGAAAGAAGAATTTGAATTTTACAGCAAGAACAGTCATTTGGTAGTTTTACCTGGAAATTTTTTTGGGAGTTTTGAAAATGGGTATATCTGTAGATTTCGATGTGCTTTTTCCGAATGTCAACTTTGGCACCTCGTATTTTTGCCGTTCGCGCCGCCATATTGGCAAAATGTCGGTTAAAAACCGTTTTTTTCTAATATCTCCTTTCCAACTCATATATGTACCAAATGAAACTAAAGAAATTCCCTGCAATTCATGTTGTAACCTTTTTTTTTCGTAAAATCATTAGTTTTGGCGTACCGCCAAAGTGGAGCGCCGCAAAGGGTATTTCAAATAAAATAAAATTTTTTTATATTAAAAATATATATATACAAGTTATCACGATCCATTCCCATGTTCACCTGCATACGATCGCATTACATGCAGGTAGACAAACTCTGATATGCTGACCCAGTCCACGCGCCATCGCCACTTAGCAGCGAATCAAGCACATCGTGGGATCTGCCTAGTCAGCAGCTTCAGGGTAGAAGCTAAGCTAGGGTTTTAGGCAATAGCATTAATTTCATAATATATTAAGTTAGTTATATTTTGGTAGCGGAATAAACAAGTTCATCATTATCTAATTGTTTCCTTAAAGGCTGGTCCGTGGGGCGTTGGCTAGAATAGGGCTAGCCAATGCGGTCACCTACTATATTTTTTAAGTGTATCCTGGGAGGATACGTTAGCTGGCGCCCGAGCAGGGACCCCCCTTAAAGGATGCGGGTTCCCTAGTGAAGTCCTGTGGCAGTTTAATAGTGTGAATATATTAGTGTGTGGTAGTGAAAAACAAAAAAAAAACTATGTGTGTGAAACTATAACAGTGAAATACAGTAAAGTTTGTGCCGGCTATGACTCCAAACTCCGAGGCACCAGTCGAATAAAAATTTGTTTAATAATTAGCTAACTAATATTTTAATTAATCCTGCCACACCTATAAATAAAATGCCACAGGACTCCGGTAGCAAATCCTTTGAAAAAAAAAGAGAAACTTAAAGGAGAAAAGTTGAAAAGTAAATAATTCCAATCTTCTTCTATATATATAAAAATGAATGTATGTATTTGGGTATGTGGGTATGTGTGTATATCACGTATAGACTCAAAAACCACCGAACCAAATTTTATGAAATTTTTAGGAATACTGAAGCAACATTCTGGAAGTGTTCCTGTGAAGTTTGGTGTTGATTGGACAAGTGGGCGTGGTACCTCCCATACAACCCAAATTGGCTCTATCGCCCACAAACCAAAAAAAAATGCTATATATCAGACGGTTTTAATCATATAAAACTAAGATTTGGTAATTTTGTTCAGATAGTTACTTTCGGTGACTGTACAAAAAATGGGCGTGGTCACACTATATCTACACCCATTTTTCAGCAATCATTTTAATTCCTGAGATGTTCAAGTTTTGATAGTGAATCTTGGTACGAAGGTGCTATGGATACAAGTGGCAGTCACTATGTTAATATAAACGTTGTCACGCCCACTTTCAACGCCCACAAATCAGTAAAAATGCTTTATATCAGATGGATTTTGCTGTAGAAGACTAGGATTTGTTAATTTATTTTATTTGATTACTGTCTGCCAATGCACAAAAAATGGGCATGGCCGCACTATATCTACGCCTACTTTCTCGAAATCATGCTTATTCTTGAGCACACTGCTCCTAAAGGATCGATAGGTTTCATGAAAATGACAACAAAATCTAAAAATGAGGCTTGATTTGTAATTTTCTTACGATCAATAATATGTTGAAATTTAAGTCGGCGCTGCTCCTTTTTGGGAGCTAAGGGGTAAAGAAGTATTTCACGATGTTGATTCATGCTATTGTTTCTAGCAGAAAAACAAACACACATAATACATATTTAAAGAACTCATTGGAAAGGTAATAAAATCACCTTTTTAACAATATATCAACCAACATTATAGGCTTACTCGTTCCCGAGCTGTGCTCGTGTGAAGATGAAATCAATCAGTTGAAAGTACTAAGTTTTGACTTTGAGAGCGAATTTCTCAGAATCAGTACTTTCAACTGATTGATTTCATCTTCACACGAGCACAGCTCGGGAACGAGTAAGCCTATAATGTTGGTTGATATATTGTTAAAAAGGTGATTTTATTACCTTTCCAATGAGTTCTTTAAATACGTATTATGTGTGTTTGTTTTTCTGCTAGAAACAATAGCATGAATCAACATCGTGAAATACTTCTTAACCCCTTAGCTCCCAAAAAGGAGCAGCGCCGACTTAAATTTCAACATATTATTGATCGTAAGAAAATTACAAATCAAGCCTCATTTTTAGTTTTTGTTGTCATTTTCATGAAACCTATCGATCCTTTAGGAGCAGTGTGTGAGTTGTACACGATTTTGTTAGGGAATCTTAGTATGCAGGTGCTATGCATCCAAGTGACAGTCATTATACATATATGTATATACAAATGTTGTCCCGTCCACTTTTAACGCCCACAAATCAGTAAAAATGCTTTATATTAGACGGCTTTTACCGTAGAAGACTATGAATTGGTAATTTTGTACATAAGGTAACTGTCGGCAACTGTTAAAAAATGGGCGTGGGCGCACCATATCTACGCCCACTTTTTCGAAATCATGCCTTTTCCTGCGTTGTACGCGTTTTGATAGTAACACTTCATATGCAGGTGCTCTAAGTGGCGGTCAGTATATATATATATATATAAAATTTGCCACGCCAACTTGTACCACCCGCAAATAAAAAAAAAACAACGCGAAATGACCAATTTCAGCCCTTGAAAGGACTTTGACCGAGCTTCTTATGATGAATGTGTTGTGCGTGTTGTGGAATGTTTGAACACAAATGATCGAGAACTGGACCTACAAGTTTTATGCCGACTCCGAACGGCTTATGTTCTCAAGAAGCTTTTCATGACAGTTTTTACTCTCTGAGGTTTGCCATTGTCAGCAGATAGGTGACGGCCGAACAGAAAAATTAATTCAATAGAAAAAACTTTCTGTGTCAGGTGGAATTCGAACCAGGGTTCTCTCCCATATGGACCACACACTCTACCCACTACGCCACGGCCGCCACTTTTTTTACCCACAAATCAATAGAACTTCTATAAATCAGAGGATTCTCACCGTTAAATACTAAAATTTGGTAATTAAGTTCATACGCTTACTCTCGACAGCTTTGCAAAAAATGTGCATGTTAGCACTATATCTGTGCCCACTCTTCAGCAATAATTTTATTTAATTTATTTATTTACTTATTTATTAATGTTCTATAGTTAATTACAATTAAAAAATTATATCTAAGTCAGCACTAGCTGCCAGGGCTATCGGTTAGAAATAATTTAAATTCCAGAGATGTGAACGTTTTGATAGTCAAACTTGGTATGCAGGTGCTATAAGTCCAAGTGGCGGTCACTTTTTATATAAATTTTGTCACGCCCACAAATCCGTAAAAGTATACAAATCAAAATTTACAGTAAAAGTCGCACTTCTTCTACGCCGCACAGAGGGTTGAAACATCACTTTTCTCGGTATTAATTCAAAATTTTTTTTTGAGCTTTCTAAATAGTATTTGGTATCTAATGAAAGTGCATAAAATTCTACGTCACTAGCTGTAATTTTTTTTTCGTTTGATTGATTGGTTTACTGACAGTTAACTGTCAAAGTTTGCAAATTTTTCTAATTTCGGCGCGAAGTGCAAAAAAACATTTTTTTGGTATTTTCAAAGAATTTCTTATTTTTTTTCTCAATATTATCAAAAGTTTTATGATGGAACCTTCAACTTCAGGTATTGCTCTATGCAATGAAATATAAAAAGTGATGTGAAGTTGTGTAAAAATATTTTTTGTGATGAATTGAAAAAATGCCTAAAAAGTCCATATTTTTGATGTTTAGATGGACATATAGTTGTGTCCAAATTTTTTCTTCGTATTATTTAGAATGTGTACTTTCTAAAAATATAAGTTTAATCGTGCGCATATTTGCGCGTTAGGCAGAATTTTGATTTTTGTAAACAAAGTGAGGTTGCGGACGTCTTACGTATATTTTGTACAATAACAACGATATAGTGGTATTTCTTCTTTCTGTTTTCGTTTTACATTCGTGTTTTTTTTATTATTTTTGTTATTGTTAGTGTTTTTGTGATTGTTATTGTTTGTGAAGTGTCATTTAACTTATTAATATAGTGATGAAATGAGGCGCGATGTTGTGGAATGTTTGAACACAAATGATCGAGAACTGGACCTACAAGTTTTATGCCGACTCCGAACGGCTTATGTTCTCAAGAAGCTTTTCATGACAGTTTTTACTCTCTGAGGTTTGCCATTGTCAGCAGATAGGTGACGGCCGAACAGAAAAATTAATTCAATTGAAAAAACGAATAAATAAATAGTTATTCGGATTAAAAAAGTTATTTTGTGTTTTTTGGTGTTTTACTAATTTTGTTTAATAATGAAATACAAATAATTATTTATTTATGATTAAAATTATTTTATTTTTTTTTTTAATTTTTTTTGATTATTTAAATAATTATTTGTGTACTATCAAGTTAAAATTATAAAAACATTTCATAATTAAATTGTGATTCGATCTCATTATTTTAATCAAATAAAATTTTATTAAAAATAAAATAATTTTTAGTAGCTAAGAACACATTCCACCAGTTTTAAAAATCTAAAATTTTTAGGAACTAGCTCTAATACGGTATTTATGACTCGTCGAAGCCTCTATAATATTATGCAAAATTCTGGCTGCATTCAATTTAATGATAAATTTATATTTTTAAAAAACGAGATCAAAAAACGTATTAGCTGTTCGGATATAAATATGGTTGATTTGGAAAGAAATTTGGATAGTTTTATTTCTTTTTTCAAAAATCGTTGGACAAAATGTGGCAGAAAAGAAGAACGTTTTTTACAACTTAATTCAAATTGGTTGGATTCTTCAATTTCTTTCCATTCCTCACCACAAAAAAGAAAAGGAAGAAAAGAAATAGCTTTTGAGGATAGTAGTGAGCGAACAAAAACCAAGAAATGTAAGGAGTTAAGGGATAAAACACCTCTGCCGCTTTTAGCTCATGCCACTCAAATGAGTTTGCGAGCATCAGGCCAAATTGAGGCCTCGAAATTGGTTCACGAAGTAACAACATCAACACCATCAAGAGCAGCTGAATACAGAAATTGTTTTAAGGAATCGGGAAAACAAAAGCAAATGATCTCAGAAAAAGCACTTTCTGTATTGGTAGAGGGCAACCTAACACGACATCAGTATAATGTTGTAAGACATGCAGATCCAGATAAGTTTCCTTCATATACTGTCGTTCAATTAGCCAAGAAAGAATGTTATCCCAATCGTGAGCATATTAAAATAAGTGAAACTTCCGCACAAATAAGTTTGCAAGGTCTTCTTAATCACACAGTGGAACGTCTTATCTCAGTTCAGAAATGCGTGATTGAGTCTTTGGCGAAAAACCAATTGTCTAATCTGTGTTTGTATACTAAGTGGGGATTTGATGGAAGCTCCGGTCATAGCTCATACAAGCAGGCTTTTCATGGATTAGGGTCGAGGGACTCTGCAGTTTTTATAACTTCAATTGTGCCGCTTCGATTAACTTGTCTCGATAAAATAATTTGGCAAAATCCTCGCCCAAGTTCAACTAGATTCTGCAGGCCTTTAAAAATTGAATTTGTAAAAGAATCTGCAAGTATTTCAAAACAAGAAAAAGAAAGAGTACAAGAAGAAATAAATAATTTAACCAATTCTGAAGCAATATTCGGTGATATATATTTGAGTGTTAAGCATATATTAATGTTAGTTATGATCGATGGTAAAGTTTGTAACGCTTTAACCGAAACAGGGTCTACACAAAGTTGCTATTTGTGTGGGGCCAAAAGTTCAGAGTTCAATTTAGTCAATATAATGATTGAAAAGGAAGTGAGAACTGAAAACTTCCAATTTGGCTTATCCATATTACATGGCTGGATAAGGTTCTTTGAATGCCTGCTTCACCTATCGTACAAACTTCCATTACAAAAATGGCAAGCTAGAGGCGAAAATGATAAAAAAATTGTTGCTGACAATAAAATACGTATACAAAAAGAATTTAAAGAAAAAACTGGTTTAATTGTTGATCAGCCTAAACCGGGATTTGGAAATTCAAATGATGGTAACACTGCCAGACGTTTTTTTAAGAATGCTGAGATTTCCGCCGAAATAACAAGGATTGATGTAGATTTGATAAAAAAGATGCATATAATTCTAATAGTTACTTCTTGTGGCCATGAAGTCCATGTGAAGAAGTTTAGGGATTTTTGTCACGACACTGCAAGGTATTTCGTTGCAAAATATCCTTGGTATAACATGTCTCCAACTTTACATAAGTTTTTTATTCATGGACCAGAAATTATAGCGCATGCTTTATTACCGATCGGAAATCTATCTGAGGAAGCGCAAGAGGCTCGCAACAAAGACTTCAAAAATTTTAGAGAGAATTTTGCTCGAAAATGCAGCAGAGAAAATACGATTGAAGACATCTTACATAGGTTTCTCATAACTTCAGATCCTCTAATTTCCAGTATGAGGCCGTTGCCTAAACGAAAATTAAAATGTTTACCAAAATTAGCAACAGAATTGTTAATAGAGCCATCTTTGCAAACGCAAATATATAATCAAGGTGTTGATCATACCGAGAATGATATTGTAGAACACGATGAAGATGTTTACTATTACGATGATAGCGATTCAAGTTGTGATGAGGATGAGGCTTTTTATTATAAAACTTTTTGAATTTTTGTTTATAAAAAAAAAATAAAATTCTTGTTAATTTTTCATTTAATGTCTTTGATTTTTTTTTAGGTAAAATAAATTTTGACTTCAGATTCGTAATCAGCGACCCCAAAAACCCCTGTATACTAAATTTGAAGATCCTAAGCCCTTTAGTTTAGAAGACAGCCTGCTCATGGACGCCATTTTGAAGCCGCCATTTTGAATTTGAAAATTTTGACTTCAGATTCGTAATCAGCGACTCCAAAAACCCCTGTTTACTAAATTTGAAGTTCCTAAGCCCTTTAGTTTAGAAGATAGCCTGCTCATGGACGCCATTTTGAAGCCGCCATTTTGAATTTCAAAATTTTGACTTCAGATTCGTAATCAGCGACCCCAAAAACCCCCTTAGTGACCATTTTTGTGTCGATACGTAGCCCCTGTGAATTGATCTCCATTTTTGGGGTCTCTCAACCCACTGTGCGCCGGCTTTTCAGAAATCATTGTAATTTCTGAGCTGTACATGTTTTGATAGTGAAACTTGATATGTAGGTGCGATAAGACCAAGTGGCGGTCACTATACATATAAATGTTGCCATGCCTAAATGCATGTTTGTATACTAAGGCTCCTCACAAGGTGTTTGGGTCGGTTGCTCAAAATAACGCTTTTTGTTATGATGATCCCCCAAGTATTTTGACAGTAGCTGGAATAGTTTGAATTAAAAAAAAAAACAAAAACGGAATGGCCATTTCAGCCCTTGGATGGACATTGACCGATCTTCTTATGTTCTTAATAACAAACAGTCAGACTTAATAGTTATCTGCACCATCAGTTTTTAATTTTTTCAGTCGGATCAAAGGTAATGCGGATTTTCATTCATTATTTAACTTTTTTTTATATTATTTTCACTAAAATTCAAATGAAAAATTTTTTTGTCTTGCCATGTTACTTTTGGTCAAATAAATTATCTATTCATGATAAAATATAGTGTAAAGTGAAGAATTAAATTGAATGAAATTACAAAAAAATTTACACATTTCTAACATTTTACAATTTATTTGACTAAAAGTAGTATGGAAAAAAATTCATTTGAATTTTAGTGAAAATAATATGAAAAAAGTTAAAACAATCCATAAAAATCCGCATTATCTTTGGTCCAACGGAAAAACTTGAAAATTTTTTGATGCAAAAGAACTTTTTCATTACTCTTATTTCTGACCGTTTGTTTTTTTTTTTTAACTACCATACCAGGCAATATTTTTAGTCGAAATTTTTTGGGGATCATCGTAACATAAGCCTTGGATTATTTTGAAGAACCGGACTAAGCAACTTTTTTTTCTAAGGAGCTTGAGGCGACGTAATGTATATACGTATGTGGGTATATGTGTATATCACGTAAGGACTCCGAAACCGCTAAGCCAATTTTTATACCAAAGCCTTGAGAGGGTTCCTATGAAGTCTGGTGCCGACCGTAAAAGGCTCCTTAAATACACCTAAAATTTTCGATATCGACCAGTTTTGTTTTTTTTTTGTAGGTCGCACAGCCTCGGAATTCAGTATTCGACCTCAATTTACACATTCCGTTCCACTGGTAACATTTTATGGGCGTTGGTCGAGGGGCGTGTTACTTTTTCAGGACCCCAAATATTCGGTATAGTTTTCGAAATAAGTCACACATCAATAAAACTCGGTACGAACTTACTATAAAAGTATGGCTTCACTAAAGCTACACCCTCTTTTAGGGGTTAAGCGCTGAGCAGCGAAGCGCGCCGGGTATAAGCTAGTCATTTAAAAAGTTATAAATGAAAAGAGTAATAATTAGCTAAAATTAAAGCTAAGTGTGGAAAGATTAATTTATCTTAGAAGTGGAATGAAAATGTGTAGCGAATCCTTTAAGCTTCATTGCAGGGTCCTGTGCAGTGTAGAAAAAAAGATATTAAATTTGAAAGAAAAATAAAGAAAAAATAGAATATACAGGACCTTGCACACGGTTAGCAGGAAACGGCTAAAATGCCGGGGCCCCTTCAAAAAGATAAAGAACCATGGACGAGCAAAGCAAAAAGTATAACAGTTTTTAGTATAAAACATTTGTTTTTCTTCTCTTGTTGCTGGGGGTCAATCATAACAATAGTACGTTCTTTAATCAAGTGATTGTGTTTGAATTGTTTGTACGCCCTATGGGGGGTGCACGATGCCGTTACCATGGGAAGACGGTTATCCAATCATTCATTTCCAACACACTTATTCCATTTTGGAGATCACATCAGATAAGGGACGTGCTGGTGAAGCTAATCGTGCCAATAGTAGGTTGTCGGCAATTATTAACGCCAACGACTAAACGGGATAAGCACGATCCTTCCAGGACTTTCTAAAAATAAAGCTAAACCAACATTTTTATATTTTTCTTTTCTTCCACAAAGTAAAGCGACAAATACTCTTCCACAAAACAAGCGTAAAATAAAAAAAAAAAAATAAAATAAAAACAAAACTCGCAAAAACGAGAGACAAAATTTAATAAAAGTGCAAAAAGCCTCTAACAATACAGCCAAAAATTGTATATTGTAAAATAATTTTTGTGATAAAAAAAAAGAAAAAAAAGAGGAATGAAATTTTAAGTTAGAGATCAAAATTGTGAATATAAAAAATAAGTTACAATAACAAAAGAAAATTAAAGTGTGAAAAGGTTTTAAATAAGCAAAATTTAAATTTAGCTATAAGAGAAAGAGAAACCAATTGTAAAGGAAAAAACCACAGAGAAAGTTTTACACAAATATCGCAAAGGTAAGTGCTTGAATCTATTGCCAACAATTGTATTTTTTGCCACACGACTATGGAAGATTTAACGACCTCCATGACGAACCTGACTGGTGCGGTTAACCAAATTTTAGAACAAATTAGGACGCCTTGGTAGAATTGAGCAAAGTCGGCCAGCTGACGCAGCCAATGACTTGCTAACATTAGCCAAAATTAGAAAAATCGAAGAACGTATTCACCGAGTAGAGCAAACTGGGGAACGGCAACCGAAAGCTCAGGAATTTGAACCATTTCAGGGTCCTAGAACTGAACAGGGCCTAAAGGACATTTGTAAGCTCCCCGACAGCGTCAAGGAGCTCCAAGTGTTTGACGGAAACCCTGTCCAATATATTTCATGGGTCCACAATGTGGAAACAATTCTAAAAGATTTCGAAATTGTTCGAAGTAAGCCTATATACAGGGCAATCCTTCAACACATACGACAGAAGGTACGTGGTGGTGCGGATACGGCACTTGTATCCTACAACGATTTTGGCGATGATTGGGTGGAAATGAAAAGGGTCCTCTCTCTGCATTATGCAGATAAGAGAGATATAAGAACACTAGGGCATCAGCTCAACGAACTGTCACAGGGTGGCTCTAAGTTGGATGAGTTCTACGCAATGGTGAACCACCAGTTTTCGCTTATTATCAACAAAATAAAAGCAGAAACCTACTCGACGGAGACAATGACCGCTCTGGTGGAAACCCATAGAAATCGTGCTCTTGATGTGTTTGTGCGTGGTTTGAACGGCGACATTTCCAGGATGTTAATAATACAAAGGCCAAAGACTTTGCCTGAGGCTTAATCAGCCTGCCTTGAAATGCAGAATTTAAATTTTAGAAATAATGTTTTGCATACAAAGACACCAAATACAATCACTGCCCCTAACAATCAGAATTTAAGAGTCGATACCAGGCCATCATTGCCGCCCAGAAAACCATATTATGCTCCGAGTCGGGGTTATCCAAGCAATGATTACCAGCAGGTTGCCCAATTTCAACATCAAAGACCAACTGCGCCCAAACCTCACCAATTTAAGTAGTAGTAACCAATTTAAAAGAAAAACTGGAACAGCAACCTACCAGCCGAATAAGCAACAACGGCTCTATAATACCGAGGTTACCGATGGCCAACACCCAGAGGAGGTTGAGGTTGCAAATGAATATATTGATGAGCAGCTGAATTTTATGACGGAAGCCTGTCCAGCGTACCATACTTAGAGTATGTTACGAGGGACGGAACACGTTGTTGACACTGGTGCCAACAAGAACTTTATAAATCCTGCCGTATGTAAGAATACTGTTTCTCTGTCAAAACCATTCAGTGTTCAATCGGCCGGGGGTTGCATAAAAATTTATAAAAAAATATGTGGGAAATTTTTTGGAAAAATGGGTAATAATACGCTTTTAACATTTTATGTTCTGCCGGGCTTAGTTGCATTTGCTGCCATTATCGGTGACGGTACACTGAAAATGGTTAAGGCAGTAATCGATAGAAATTTAAATATACTTACTATTGATCCAAATATTAAAATAGTGCTTAAAAATAAGGTATCAAGACAAATTAGTTTTATTTCACCAGACGATGAGGCATCAGGTGCTATTAAGGCAAAATTAAGTAGGTTAGTTAAAAAATTTGGGTGTCTGTTTGGACCTATAAAGGTTGGCGACAGTGTCGAAACGAATGTACGGGCAGAGATAAGAACAAGTACAAACGAACCAATATACACCAAAAGTTATCCGTATCCAGCTTCTATGAGGGAGGAGGTAGAAAAACAAATTCAGGAACATTTGGCAGAAGGTATCATCCGTCCTTCACGGAGTCCTTACAACTCCCCGATATGGGTAGTCACGAAGAAACCCAAGCCTTCGGGAGAGAAGCAACATAGAATGGTGGTAGATTTTAAACGTCTAAATAGCGTGACAATATCTGATGCGTATCCAATACCGGATATTAACTCCACTCTCGCAAGTCTTGGAAAAGCTAGTTATTATACCACACTTGACCTTACATCAGGATTTCACCAAATTCCCATGAAACCACCAGACATACCGAAGACAGCATTCTCAACCATGAACGGTAAATACGACTTCACGAGGTTGCCCTTTGGGTTGAAGAGTGCACCGGCAATATTCCAAAGAATGATTGACGATGTTCTGAAGGAATATATTGGTAAGATTTGTTATGTATACATTGACGACATTATCGTGTTTGGCAATGACAAGGAAGACCACCTCAGAAATGTTGAGACTGTTTTTCGCGATTACTCGAAGCAAACCTTAGAGTCAATCTCGATAAAACGCATTTCATGAAAACGGATGTGGAATTCCTTGGCTATGTTGTTACACGTGATGGAATTAAACCTGATGCAAAAAAAGTAATGGATATTGAAAGAATTCTGCCACCAAAAAATCTGAAGGATTTGAACAGTTTTCTTGGGCTGACTTCATATTATCGAAGGTTTATAAGAGACTTTGCCAAAGTGGCTAAACCTTTGACAAATTTGACAAGAGGTGAAAACGCCCAAGTTAAGACAAATCAGTCCAGAAAGGTTCCGATTCTTTTAGATGACCAAGCTCTTCAGGCCTTCCAAGACTTGAAAACCTTATTAGCGTTTTACGAAATATTAGCATTCCCAGACTTCGAAAAACCTTTCAACTTGACAACAGATGCCTCCGATTTTGTGATCGGCGCAGTCTTATCCCAGGGTGAGATAGGAAAAGACAGACCCATTGCATATATTTCACGATCCTTGAATAAGACTGAAGAGAACTACGCCACAAATGAAAAAGAAACGTTGGCGATAGTTTGGGCCTTAGATAATCTCCGGAACTATGTGTATGGTACAAAAAAAATTAAAATCTTCACTGACCATCAGCTTTTGCATTGGGCAATCGAAATTACAATGCAAAACTTAAAAGATGGAAAGATGAAAATCGAGGAGTACAACTACGAGTTGATTTACAAACCTGGTAAATCCAACCTAGTAGCTGATGCTCTCTCAAGGCTAAAAACTGAACTCAATCATTTGACAGGCTCAAGCGATTCCGTTACAAATACAGCAAGCGAAGGTGGAGGTCTTGATTCCAACGCAGGTTCAGAAGGAGACGATTCAGCTACAGAAACGCCAAGCGAAGAAAACCGGTCATCTGGAGCCACAATGCACAGTGCAGAAATCGATAGTTCAGACCTCATTCCCCATGTCGAAGCTCCTCTTAATGTCTTTAGGAATTAGATAATAGTTAGACAAGAGAATGATTTACATTCCTGGGAGGAACCTCACCCTGGCTATAAACGCCATTACATCAATATGGAAATCAATAGAGAAAATCTAAATTCCAATCTCAGAAAATTCGATCGAAAAAAACCAGGAAATGAGAAATTTAAGGCTTAATAAAAAGAGATCCATACCTAGAGAATTTTGCCAAGGTGACCGAATTTATATTGCTGACAAGCAAATAAAGGGAAAACAAAAAGCTCTTTTCAAAAAAGAAGTCGTCGCAAGGGACAATAAGGTCACGATCGTAACAGATACTGGAAAAAGTTTCATAAGACGCATGTTAAGAATCTTCCCACTAAGGTATGAAAAATAAGGAAAAAGCTTTTTTAGGGTTTTCTCCGTATACAATTATTAAAATGATAATGACTGTCTGGCGACAAATGGCAATAGAACTCAAAAAGCACGTTTACCTTACACATTTAGAATATAATCGCACTATTTAAATTCAATTTTATATAATAAGAACAATCATGATTAAGTAAAGATCACATTAAAACACAAATATTGCGCTAAAAAATGGGAAAAGAATCAAAAAACTGATTCCAGAAATACCTAAGCCAAATTTTAACAACTTCAGAAAAAAGATGTAGAAAATTTATTAAAATACAGCTTAAATGACAAATTAAGCCTGCTAGCAGGGTGCCAAGGTTCGACTCCTGTCAAAAATAATTGAGCTTGCAAGAAATAACGTATGAAACAAAAAATTACAAAATTCATTTAAAAATAAATGGTTCAATTGGCGAATCTTATGTGTAAAAATAAAATATATTTAATAAATTGTAACCCACGAAATCTAACCATAGCTTTAATTTTTCTTTTTCTAGCCTATTTTAGTACTTAATATAACATAACCTTTTAACTATATCTCAAAATCTTATTTTAATTTGTTCCAAAAAAAAAAAAAAAGGAATGGTCCAATGTAAAATATATAAAACTATATACATACATTTATTAATATTTTACAGACTAGGGCTATTATTTATCATAGCTGCTGTACAAGGCATTCGCATATTCAACTATAAAGCACCCATCGTATCAGTGTTCGACAGTAACGGATGGATCATCAGCGATTACTTCAAGCTTGTACACATCGTGGATTTAGTGAAATTCAACTCCCTCCTAGAAGAGATACTGAAGTCTGCAAATGCGAGCATTCACAGCCACGAGAAGAGACTACTATTAGACTACCACGCCAAATGGATAAGTGACTGATTAGACGAGCTAGGAGCCCCTAAACAAAGAACAGACGAGTTTAAGATTATCAAGTTGCACCTGCCGTAAGGCTTAAGCAACTTGGGTTATCCAAAACCTAGGGTAATAGTTCATAAAACAGACAACCATGAACTTTGTGTTGTACCACAACACGGATCCGTTATGTTTTAAAACAAGTAAAACATACGGGGCATCCGGTGTGGCAACACGAACATGGAAGCTGCTTCACAAACACAAAGCATCACCCAGTGCCCTACTGATTAGGAGCATTATGTAATAAATTATATATTGCCCGTAATAGCAGTACCAGTTTAGACTTCCGTAGCGACGTACTTCCATCCATCTACTGGTGGACACGAGACCTACCCAATCTCTTGCATATTAAGACAGATATGCCAGCCCGGTCGTACCATTGAGCGACCCCGCCGGTCAATCTAGACCTGTGTAGCATTCACACAGCCACAACCAGTACGAGACTCCCCGAAAAGCCAGCCCACGACAGTCATCTGGGCAACTCGATCCCGTCAAATGAGGATCCACAACATCCCCGCCAAGACCAAGAATACACAAATGCAATTACGAAAAAGTACGAAAAAGTGCATTCTTATACATGACTGTGCTTAATGAGCCCTTAAGGGCTAGGCTAACATGCTAAGCACTTAAGGGCTAGGAAAGCCGTTCGGATTTCAACATCCAGACATAGAGTTTTGGCCTTTGTTCTCAGGGACTGCCGTGCTCAGTATGAGAACCCTTAGTTATTACAACCATTGTCATCCCTTTCCTCACTGACTGCCATGCCAGTTTGAGGGTGCGAGTCAAACTCTTTGACAAGCAACACTTCGGAAAGCCAAAGAGTTGACACTTTTATGCACGCATGCCAACACTTCACAACTGTTTTTTTTTTTTTTTTTCCAGCCGAACCCCATCTGACGGGTAAAGACTGTCCCCGTACTAACAAGTTTTAAGGTCAATTGCTATACCTTCGCAGGCTTGTTTCATATCGATATACCGAATATGACCTGCTATCAATATGGGCGCCACCCCGAGCTCTTGGTTGGCCCTATCAGTTTTTACGTTTGCAGGACGTATCCTACAAACAACACTCCTCCTTTATCCTGGCTTGGGACAGGCAGGCGCAAGCTAGACCTGGCGGAGTTAAACAAAGAACAGCACGATCAATAGACTGGATAGGTTCCAACCGACTGGAATACAATATTACAGAGCCAAGATGAAATTATTAAAAATAATAACCACCAATACAAAATAAACGAAGAAATCTTTAGTACATCTCAAGAAGCCGTCAGAAAAGTTAACCAAATAATTGGCAAGGTTAATACCATATTAAAAGCTGTTGATGAGGAACACCTGGGAACTTTTATCTTGGACAAAATACAAATACTACGCGCTGAAATTGGTGAGATTGTGCGTGCATGTTAGATGGCAAAGGTGGGAATAGTTAACAGCAACATACTTGACAAGGAGGAAATAAATAACCTGTTGAGCGAAATGGAGACACTACCCTACCAAAACGCAATTGAAGCAACAGTATATGGAAAACCTTCCGTGTATACAAATGGAACACTTCTTTTATATGTTCTCGCCATGCCAAAATTAAGTGAACACAAGTACCATTTACTAAGGACAAGAGCAGCCATAATAGCAGGTAGCAGCTAGATTTCCAATTTGACAAGATGCTTGTCAACCAACAGGAAACCTTCGGTGTGAGAATAGAATGTCTTCTTATCAACAACTCTACCATCTGTGAAATGAGCTCACTGGAGAAGTTCACGGAAGATACCTGTGTGGCCAGGCTATTAAAAAGGCGCAATGCCAAATGCAAATTCCGCGCAAATAATGAGGAAATAGTTGAAATAATAAGCGAAGATACCATTTTTCTTACGAACTACATGGGCGAAATAGTGATAGCAAATACTACCACTTTTTTAAATGGAACATATGAACTCCAGTTGGAAAATGAAAGTATATTAATTAAAAAGCAAACGTTTACAAGTAGAAGCGGTTCTCATCTACAAGTTCTACCGTCTGTACTAACTAACATCACCAATCAAGGACCAAAGGTGGATCTGGAGTACGTTCATAGTCTCAGCTTGACAAATATAAAATGGTTGAGCAACCTGCAAGTGATACTGGACATTTCGTTCTTCACAAACATGGTCATAATTGTTGCGGTGGCGTCCTTTGGAATCGTACTTTGGTACAAGGTATTACGAAGGGTCAACATACCTCCAGTGAAACAGTTCGGTACACAAACGTCTCCACCACCAAAACCAGTTCGTCGATGTCAAACATCCTTGGATCTGCGGGACGCAGACATTTAAAGGGGGAGAAGTTATCACGATCCATTCCCACGTTCACCTGCATACGATCGCATTACATGCAGGTAGACAAACTCTGATATGCTGACGCAGTACAAGCGCCGTCGTCACTTAGCAGCGAATCAAGCACATCGTCGGATCTGCCTAGTCAGCAGCTTTAGGGTAGAAGCTAAGCTAGGGCAATAGCATTAATTTCATAATTATATTAAGTCAGTTATATTTTGGTAGCGGAATAAACAAGTTCAACATAATCTAATTGTTTCCTGAAAGGTTGGCCCGTGGGGCGTTGGCTTGTATAGGGCTAGCCAATGCGGCCACCTACTATATTTTTTAAGTGTATACTGGGAGGATACGTTAACTTACATATTTTATTAGACTGCGTTAGATTTGTATTTAAAATGCTTATTTGGGATCCTATTTAAAATATTTGGGATCCGCTGTGCCCCCCGGAGCTATTAAAAGTTAAAAAATTGTCGAAACCGGCCCGGTTTTGCTGCAAATCCGTTTTATTTTGCGATTTTTTATATGATATTTTTAAAATAGGAAATTATGCTTTTGAGATATGGGGGAAAAAAATACAAACCATCTATTTCGATGTTAAATTTTGTGAAGAATTTGATTCTGGACTTGGAATTGCCGAATAATTTAGTAAGGTGCCACCAAACTCACTTCAAAATTGAGATTTTTCGATTATTTTCATACTATTTTTATCATGCTTACCCATTAGGCCGATCCTGATGATTTTTCAAAAACTTGTTTTAGTTACTGTGTACACAAAATGGCCTTTCATGTTGCATAAAAAGTTTTTGAAAATTCATCAGGATCGACCTAATGGGTAAGCATGAAAGAAAATAGTAAGAAAAGTTGAATGCAAAGAAAGTAGATTGAAGAGAAACTAATACTGGTTACTTTATGGTTAGTGAAATTAGTAGTACTGTACTAGTTCCACTTACTGCAGGGCTAATTTTGAGTTAACTTTCCGACAAGTTAACATTGACAGTACAACAATTGTTAACTATGTCACTTATACAGTTAACAGGAGCAGTAGCAATATATTTTGTTCTACTAAATGATAATTTCATTCCAATATTAGAAATTTCACTGCTGCTGCGTAAGGGTTAAAATTTATAAGAGAAAGAAGTTCTGGAGAATCGAACACACCGGTTATGAGTTGGTATAAATTAGTGGCTTTCACCGTGGGCTTCTCTCGTTTAACACATATTCTTACTCTCTTGCGCTTAGTCGCTATTGAGACAGCAGCGATACAACATCGAAAGCGCTTTTTATGATACTCCACAGCGAGAAATTTAATGTTTGAAGATGACAAATGAAAATATGTATAAAAATTTTATTATGATTTCAAACGCTTTTGATGGATTTCAATGCGTCTTATGCTATGTTTCGTTCCAAGGACATAAGAAAACTAATATGAAGAGGCATTATGAAATATTTCATAATGAAAAGCAAAGATTTTATAAAAAGAAGAAACCAATTTCTTTCGCATAAAAAAAAGAATTGGATTTCTGAAATGGAAGAAAACTTGGATGAGAGCAATGTAAAAACAAACAAATTAAATTAAAAATGATATTATCTAAATTAATTAGCTATTACTATTATAATAGTGTAAAAGAAGATAATCCTTTCTCAGATGGAGCATTTATTAAAGATATTTGCGTTAAAATTTTGCAAAAACTTGATAGCGAAGCAGCCATAACTATAGCAACGTTACCTTTATCTCACAATATCATTGTCTGTTGCACTGTACAATTAGCAAATATATTGATTCAGCAATTAAAAACAAATTAAACTATTGCAGAGTTTTTTCCATATGAATGGACGAGTGCACGGACATAAATTACCTTTATCAATTGGTGGTTTGCATTCGGTGTATAGACAAATTTTTTCCGATCTAAAGTTCATCTGCTCTAAGAAAAGCGATTGCGATCAATATTAATATTAATTAATTAATATTAATATTAATGTAGTACCGAGAAAAAAGCTTATGTTAAATTGAAAAAACCTAGTATAATTTTTAAGATGGCTTTGGCAGTTTTCAGCCACCCAAGTACTTTATCAAAACGCCTAAGTTTTATATGATGACTAGCCAATTTCTATTTGGGTGAGAAATTAACCAAGTATTTGGTAATTTTTTATACACTAACTTTTTTTCGGATTTGGGTTTTTTATTTTCCTTTTTTTTGAAGCAACCGCCCTCTCGTTCTGTGATTTGCTTGACTGAAATCGGAAACAACACAAATGTTTCTTTTATCAACACTGTTTTTTTCTTAGAAATTAATGACTTCTCGGCTTTTCTTGCTGCTTGACGTATATTATAACAAGAACATTAAATTAAATTAAATATCAAATACAAAAATTTTACCTTCGCATGCCGTTCAGATTCGAACCCACATCCAACCGATACCACTGTGTCACTACACTACGCATTGAGCCAAACTCCTTCATTACGCGGACTGATTTATTCAATATTAATTACAACTGAAGCTATGCTGCAGCATACACAATAATCTATTAACTGAAGCTATGCTGCAGCATACACAACAATCTATTAAAAGATTTTTGTTGTATGGCTATCAACAGAATACTGCGACATACTGCATCTGTTAATACAGCATCTGTTAACATAGCTGCAGCTATGTCAGCAAGTAATAGCAAGGCTGCTTGGATAAGTGAGCAGAGCGATGGACTGGCACCAAAAGTTCCAGGTTTGATTCCGCACGGCGGGCAAAGAAACTTTTTTTCTTTTCTTTTTGTTGATAAAATGTAATAAAATTTACTGGTTTGAATATTAACGTGTGTTTTTTAATTAACTCTATGTTATTTTTGAATTTAAAAGTGGTTATAAATTCATTAGACACACCTTCTCTCGTGTGTCTAATGACGCAGCTGTTTTTTTTTTTTTTGCAGAAAATAACTCAAAACTATGCTTAAGCCATTCATGCTAGTTGCTTTTTTTATTTTGTATTTTTGGATTTTGGGCATAGGTGAATCAAATATTTTAATTGGCAAGGTATCGAAGTATGTGCTTTCAAAGCAATGTATTAAACAATAAATTGCTTAGGTGAATAAGCATAAGTTTATAATTTCCATACAATTCTCTTTACCCAAGCCGACTAAGGGGATTTACCTATTGCTTTTTTCTCGGTGTAGAATACAACACATGTAGAACACAACACCAGCAGCGCAGTTAAAATCGGGAAGGACCTCTCCCCGCCCTCCCATTTGTTACCAAACGAGGTTTCATACAAGGTGATTCTTTATCATGCGACTTTTCAATTTAATTATGGAGAAGATCATCCTAGCGTATGCCGATGATATTGATATCATTGGCCATAACACAAGGGAAGTCAGTGCAGCATTCTCCAAATTAGAAAAAGAGTCGAGTCGCATGGGTCTTTCAGTAAACGCAGATAAGACGAAATACCAACTTGTTCACACTGTGAACCGGATTTAACTGTCCGATTCAAAAATTTCTTCTTTAGTAGGTTGCCACATGTGTCTATGACAAGGCTGCCAAATATCAGCGTCTCTCGTTGACATTTGGTAAAGTGACAGTGTTTTGTTTACAACAACTTTTTTCGTGTCTTCGTTTTTATGATGGAAGAAAAAATTAAGCAACGAACTTGTATCAAAACCCATGTCACTGTTGACAACACCTCTTTCGAGGTTGTGAAGGACTTCGTCTACCTCGGTTCCAGCATTAACTCCATCAACGATATCAGCAGAGATAAAAAGAAGGATAACTCTTGCCAACAGGTCTTACTTTGGGCTCAGTAGGCAATTGAAAAGCAGAGCCCTCACTCGACGAACAAAAGTCACGCTCTATAAGTCACTAATCATGCCCGTCCTGTTATATGCAGTAAACACGTGCACAGTTACATCTAAACACACCAGTTTCTGAAGACATCATCAGTGAGTGCATACAGATGAGTGGTTTAGTGTTTCTGTTATAAGTTGGTATTGTTATTCTCTCTAGTAGATTGGATGTGAGTGAGTACAGAGAGAACGAGAGAAATACATTTGTTTTCCTATAATGCGCACAAACAAATAAAACAGATAATGAAGACGGTACTATAAGTACTTATTGTACACTGCCAATAAATGCAAACATATCGATGTAGGTATATTATCAATAGTTGTATGTTGTACAACAATGTCGTTTATTAATTTAAGCAAACTTAAAGTTTTTCAGATAACAAAATAAAATTCAGTGCATACCTAGAACTTAAACTATAATATAAAAATAAAAAATTCAATTTTTTAAAGGCAAACATAAACATATCACAAAAAGTAAAGCAAACATAAATATAGCACAAATAAAATTCAGTGCATACCTATAACTTAAACTATATTATAGAAATACAAAATTCAGTCTTTAAAGGCAAACATAAACATATCACAAAAAGTAATTTAAACCTTAGCATACATACATATAAAATAAAAATACATTACAAAAAAATATAATTCAGTTTCCATATTTTGAAATGGTGTGAAAAACTAAAATGTTTGTTTTTAAATCAAAATTAAATTAAATTGGGAATTCAATTTTTAAATGAAATCAGTCTTTGGAATTTATATTTACAAATAAAATTTCATTAACTGATTTTCCATTAGATCCAAGTTTGGATCGTTTATCTGTTATTAGTGCCCGTGCAATGGAAAATATTCTTTCTGAAGGGGCACTAGATGCTGGTATAGCGAGTATTCGGCAACTCAGTTTATATAACAATGGAAATTCATTTTTCCTATCATTCCACCATTTCAAAATATTAAAATCATTTTGCAGAGGCACATTCGTATTTTTATATTTAATTATTTCATTTTCAATTATATATTGGTTAGAATAAACTTCCTCTATTGGTTGGACATATTTTTCAAATAATGAATATATTCTAGATGAACTTGTTTCAGTGGGTGAATTAACAATATTTATTTCATTTGAATAAGGAAGCAACAAAGATTTACATTTGGTTATTACTTCTGTTTGTTCTTCTAAACTAAACTGAGTAAGTTGATTTGCTGGCGGAAATAAAAATATTGCTAATTTATGATATAATGTGATCTTGCTATCTACTAAGGGAATTAAAGTATCATATATACGTATATTTCTTTTAAACTCCGAGATAAAACTAGGTTCATCACTATTGGTGGTATTACACATTGTTTTTAAATTATTAATATGTGGGTGAACTAAATGAATAGTAACATAGGAGCTGCCTTCAAGTTCTGTGGAAGCATCCATGAAAGGCTTTAAAATTGAAATTAATTGGTCTAAATAATATTCTTTTATTATGCTAAATTGCTCAGTCATATTTTTCTCATTTAGTATTTTTTGAATATCAGTAAAATTAGATTTTATTGATAATATATTAAAATATACTGTATTCCATCTTGTGGGTGTGAAGCTTTTCAATGAAGTGTTTAAAACACAATTTAAGCCAGATTTCTTAAAAAATTTTACCAGTTTGGATGATTTTGTTACAATTTCATCAATTTGTGCTGACGTTTTAATACATTTTTCTATAGTATTGTGAATCAAGTGATTTATACAGTTAATATTTTCGTGATCTTTTAAAGCTGCTTTGATGTTACTTCCTCTATCTGTAACCACTACTACTGGGTCATTTAAGGAACAATTGAACTCATTCACTAGAGTATCCAATTTTTGTTTTATATTGATGCCTATTTCGTAAATAAATAATTTCAAATATAATTAATTACAGTTACAATAGGATAGGACATTAAATAAAATAAATAACAATTGAAAAAACATTTGAAATTTAGTACAAAATTTTAATTTATAAATGTAAGTAAAATTGTTCTCAAAATTACATGAAGAAGACAAAATGGAAGTTTTATGAAACACTGATAAAACTAAAACTTTTCCCAAAAACAATCAGTTTAGCAAACTGTTTGCTGTATTTACATACGAGCTTAAACATTTTTCTACTAACATTTTTTAAGTTTACATATATTATTTTACAGACAACTTACTTTTATTCGAAATTCCTTTCATAGACTTCACTCCCAGCAACTTGCTTTTATACACTCCATCCATATCGAAATGAGCCGTTAAGGCGAGGTACGAAATTTTTGAAAAATTTTCAGTCCATAGGTCACATGTCAGAGCATAACCAATTTGACGTATGGATGCTATCTCAGACTGAAGCTTTGCAAAGTGTACAGAATAGCTATTCTCAACGTTTCTATATATTGTTGTTGGATGTGGTATTAGTGAATCAACATTAAGATTGGTTCCAAATTTGTTTCCTAGGGATAACATCAGCTTTGAATACTCTTTTAGTCCACTATCTTTTACTAAAGAGTAAGGGCGAATGTCTCCAAGAACCCACTCAGTTAAAACATCGGTGCATGCCTTTTTAGCCTCTTGGTTTGGCTCAATCAATTGAATTTCTTTTTCATTTTTTAACAATGCACAACACTTGTGTTTGTTTAAATTAGATAATGCATTTTTATTGTATTTGTATACATTTTTACAAATTTTGCATGCAAAAAAATTTGTTAATTCAACATCGTTTTCGTCTTTAATAAGGCCAAAGCAATCCCATATCTTGCTTCGACCTCTTTTCGCACTAATTTTATAGACATCAGATAAAATCTTTTCTTTTATTTCAAAACTGTTCATTTTTAAATATAATTTTCAGTTCAAATCACTTTTCACTTCAAAATTAACCTACATATGCTTCACGTCTATATTCCACCAACAATACTTTGAAAATATTTGTGGTACAACAGTTATTTGAGAGCAAGCAACAAATAATTCTCTCACTCAATGCATACTTAGTTATAACTGTTATACTCTTTACGATTAGAGTGAGTGCGTAAAAGCAAAACCATACCATAACTGTTCCACTCATTCACTCATGCATACCAATAGTAACAGATACGTATATGGTATATTTGTTTTGACAATACTTTCAGTTCTACTATTGCACGTGTTTAATATGCAGCACAAACCTGGACGTTGAGCAGCTCTGATGAAAAGATTTTAGGAGCGTTCGAGAGAAAGATCCTTCGTGGATATTTCAGGCATGGGTTATGCTGGCCTCGCCAGGTTGAGGCAGTCAGACACGTTGCCATGTGAAGGTTCGCCCCCTGTTCCCCAAAAACTTACTTACAAGGAAAGGTCCCCAGGTGTTACTCACCGATTTGAATAATTTTTGGATATGTGATAGAGGACAAATATCTAAGGTCGGCGTATTTTTTTATACGTGCTCAATCGATAGTTTACGGTTTCAAAATGACGTTTTAAAATCAGCAAAAATTTCGATCTTTTGCCACAATTTCACTATTTTGTTAATAATTAAAAAAAAAAACTTAATAATGAACAGAAAAGGAGTTTTGTTAATATAGATCCACATGGTATAAAAACAGGTTTTTAGTAATAACTTTTGATTGGAAAAGAATATTGGGATATTTTTTTCAAATAAATTATTTTTGAAGTTATACTCTATTATAAAAATTATAAAAAGAACATTTTTAAAAAAATTAATTTCATCAAAAAAATCGAAAGGGATATAATAAATTTTTGTTTAAAACTGAATCAATTTTTGCTAATAAATGTCATGCCATGTGAAAGGGAGTTTAAAATGCAATTTTTAATTTAAATTATTTTTACAACAAAAACAAATTTTACGTAATTCTTTGAGGAAACATTGAATATTTTGCGTCTTTTTTGAAAAAAATATTAAAAATACAAATGTACAGTAATTGGTATTGTTAAAATATTTTTTGGCAAGTACTTTTATTAAACATTATACCAAAAAAAAAATTTTGTGAAATATGTTCAAGACTAGCGGAGATATTAACATAGAAAGTCATATTTTTAAATTTCCGATGGTTTTTTCTCATTCCTTCGGGCAAACAAGTTAGAAGCACAAAGTTGTATAGAAGCTCTGTTAAATATAAACTTTTCTGATCAAATATTTACACGTACGGAAATTTGGAGAAAAAACAAAATTTTTGACACCCATATTGTCAAAAATCTTAAAAAAAATTTTTTTTTAAGAAAATAAATGCATATTTTAATAAAGAAAATTTTAATATAAAAAATTAAAAATTTAAAAAAACAAAAAAAAGGTAACTTTTAGAATTCTCTTAAATCAAATATAAATGAAAATGGAACAATTTCGAAAATGCGCTCCTTATGATATCGACTAAAAAAATTACAACAAAATTACAATGAAATTTATTTCTCCAAAATGGATGCCATCATGTGTGGCTTTAAAATACCTTTCGTTTGATACCAAATTTGTATATATTTTTATGGAAAATAGTGAAATTGTGGCAAAAAAACGAAATTTTCACTGATTTCAAAACGTCATTTTGAAACCGTAAACTATCGATTGAGCACGTATAAAAAAATACATCGACCTTAGATTTTTGTCCTCTATCACATATCCAAAAATTATTCAAATCGGTGAGTGACACCTGAGGACCTTTCCTTGTTAGTTACACAAAAAAAAAACATTGCATAAAATTAATATTTTTGAATGTAGTCAAATTTTTGAATTTGAATAGATTTTTTTTAGTGTACAATTATCAATATGAATGTTAAAGATAGCTTAGAATTCATTATAAAGTCTCTGACGATATTTACTCTACTTAAAGCAGTATTTTTAGTTTTGTAATCACAAATTAAATTATAAAAGGTCATAAATAAAAAATACATTGGCTATTTTAACCCTTGAAAGAACATTGACTGACCGAGCATTCTTATGATCAGTTGTGCTGCGTGCGTTATTAAATGTTTGCACACAAATGATCGAGAAATGGACGTACAAGTTTTATGCCGACTCCGAACGGCTTATGTTCTCAAGAAGCTTAATGCATGCAACACATTGAAGACGACATCGACGTTACGCCATCTATACAAATTTTTTTGCATTCATTTCTTATGGAGGTGATTTTGGTGAATATGTTTTAACATGGGCGCCTTATTTTGAAATGCTGATAAAAAAATATGACCTATGGACTTCTATTTTCTGAGTTGTTTGTTGCAAATTTTGTGAAGATGGTCCCAATTCACACCGTTCCACTGTGTAAGATTTGGCCGAACTATTAGAACAAAATTAAAAATTTTTCTAAGATGATTTCTTTGTTCATTCTAAACAAAAATTGTTCAGAAGTTAGGGAGTATTTTAAGCACCCTCCTTTATGCAGAGTGTTCATAAAATTGGCTATACCGATAAATACACTCTTAAATATTAAATCATAATTTGTTTAAATTTTCAACTTTGAAACACAACATTGTATTTTGAAATCATGAGGCATTGTCATTTTGTAGAACATCGCGGAATTTTCAAGACATTAACGACTGTTTTATTGCAAATATTTTGAGATGCAAAAAATTGCTGCGGTTAAACACATATGCGATTAAATTTTATGGCAGTCTTATAAAATGTAACCTAATTTTTTCTTTTATTTTTTGCTTAAATTCCAATTGATAATTTTAAAATGAATTTGGTTTATTAAGCAACTTATTTTATCTTTCGCATGATCCACACATTTAATAAAAGGAGTGCTTGCTTGAGGCTAAAGCTGGAAGTTCATTGGATGCATTCCGCCAAGGCGAGCGCTATTGTAGCGATGGATCATTTTACGATGGATTTCTCTGAATGCGTTGCTACGTCGAACGTCAGATCTGTTGACAACTGCCATTTGACGTAGTTTGTTCGATTGTTTTGCTTTGTTGAATTTAAAACCTAATTTCTTTCTGCTAAGAGGTTTACTTAATGCAAAACGTAGTGCTAGAGATACTAATGGATGATGATCTTGATATGTCTATTAAGGAGCACATTTCGGACCTCATTCAACCATTGCAAGGAGCAAAGGATAGTTTAAAACATTAAAAATAGCACAAGCCACGAAAATTTGCATTTATTTTAAGGGTTTCATTGGAGTGTTTGCAAATTCATGCAAATTGGAGCGCAAACAGCTGTTAAATGACATAACTTGCAACTGTTGAGTAGAAGTAGCGTAATTTATTTCGCTACGTAAAATGCACATCGCTCGAGCATAGACAGCTGTCAGCGCTGTCAAAAGTGTAGCCATTCACCCGAATTTTCTTGAGCGCTCGCCTTGGCGGAATGCAGCCATTAACTGCGTTTGCATTTGGGTCCGTCTACTCGCAGACGCAATTTACGCAAGAGAAATATTGCAGTACAATTACTGCGTTTTGACTCCATTACAGTTCAGGACTACAAAGTGATTGAAAGTTTTCTTAAATCTTAAAATACAATTTTAGGTGTATTTGTGCTAAAATTTTAAAAAGAAGTTGATTTTGAGTGACATGAAAGTCATGTTAAACAAATAGCATGTAACAACACATCAAAATATTTATTTATTTGAATTTATGTTGAATGGACATCCCTGAAAATTTCAAAGAATGAAATAGTTTATTTTATTTCTTCTCGTTGTTCGCTATTTGTTATAAATAAATTGCGTTCTCTAAAGTTAAGCAAGTAACCGTTGAACTCGCTCCCGTAAGCTTTGACGTATTTCTATTTTGACTGCGCCAGCAAGTAGACGGACGCAAATGCAAACGCAGTTAATGACCTTCTAGCTTAAAAAATAATTTAAAAATACACAAAAAAAAACACAGTTTTTCGACTGAAAAACTTTTTTTTAAATATAATGGATATAACTAATCAATCCGAAATTGTTGATATGGCTTTGTTTGTTTATATGCTATATTTTAGACGAAATAAAAGTTCTTTTTTGCAATTATTTTTTATTTCGTCCCGCTAGATTGAGGTAATCCCACACATGCTTCTTGCAGACAAAAGAAAACTCAATACATTTAAATCATAAGAATAAGAATAAATTCATCCCACAATTTAGAGCATTCCAGTTGTCTTGCATTAGTCCAGAAGTATTTTTAAATTGCATTTTGCTTTTTTGCTATGTAACATGTATTTCTTATGGAGGTGAGTTTGGTGAATATGTTGCAACGATATTGTCGCCCATGATACAATAATAAGGCAGGGTAAGGAGATTCACCACACCGACCTGGAATGTCAAAATTATAAAATGCGGTGCTGCCGTATCTTAAAAAAACGTCCATGAAAAGTCCATGTCTGTTCTTAGTGTTTTTGGTGAATTACTTAGCTGTGGAGGCATGTTTTAATTTCGTAAACTTCAATGTACAATTTTTTGAAAATTGTTGTGTTGGAAAAAATTCGACAGGCGATCGTTTTGTGAAATATCGCTTTGCTTCCTTTTCTTTTTGGCAATCCTATTAATTTTTTAAACATACTACATACTTTAATATTGATATTTTGCATCAAAAGTGAAGTTACAACATGCATCCACTGGAAACGGGGAAGTACATTATTTTATTATTAAAAAATTTTGAAGTTTTTTCGCTATAAATTCGTTTTCTGATACAGTAGTGCTCTTCAGTTTTTGTGATTTGTGAATATATTAAGTAAATATATATTTATAGTTAATATAAAAAATTTTGATAATATCAAAAAGAAGTTCTGCCATCTGTTATATAACGTGACACAAAGAAAACTGAATTTTTTTAAGCTTTCAACAGATTATATAAAAGACTTCAAAAAATATGAAATGAAAGCAATGTGCCAATTTTAAAAAAGAACTTATACAACGATTAATCAATGATTTATGTTGAGCCGTTTCTCTGTCAGATGGCAAAAAAATTATGCATTACATTTATAGTGGACATTAATATAAAAATTTTATATACAAAATAAAGAACACAAAAAGTTTAACAAAAACCAATTGGCAATAATAATTTACTGAAAACAAAGCATTAAAATAACAAAACAGCGGTTTATTTCATTGTAAATACAATTGTCCTAATATATCCTATTTATCCTACAAATAATTTCTTTTTCTTTTATTTGTCCCACATTTATCAATAATACAGAAAACTGCCAATACATTTTGACATTCGAGGTCGGTGTGGTGAATCTCCTTACCGTACCTTATTTTTGTATCATGTTGTCGCCCTTGTCATGGTGTAAGAAAACCAGGTGGAAGCAAATTTTTCATCACACTTTAAATTGCCCCGGGTCTGTCAAAAAATTCTGACAGGGAGAGAGCAACTGTTGATTAGTGCCAAATTTTATTGGCTGCGTTCAACAGGTACAACTTTTGTGCAACCGGTTAGTGTGGGTCTGCTGAACGGAAAAATAGCAGTGTCTTATCACAACATGTGAAAATGTCTGTCTTTCGCCGCACTTTATATTTTTGATACATTTGCTCAACGTATTGAGTATTTCCAGTTAAAAATTTGGCTTTTTTAGAATAAGTGTGCAAAATATAACGAGAAAACACAATTTTTCCCCTATTTGATCACTTTCAAAACAATTGGGTTCACAGAAATAAAAAAGGAACGTAAACTGATACTTGATCAGAGACACAACATGTTGTACCCATTATTCAATTATTATTAGGTTGTTCAGATATTTGACGTCAACTTACAAGAATAATAGCTTAAACACAATAACGACGACAACAACATTGCCGCATGATTCAATTTTTATAAGGTTGTCCAGATATTTGACGTCTACTCACAAGAAAGTATACTCTCATTTGAAGAGGAGAGCAAAAGAGCAATTTTGCCGGAATATAATACTTTTTCATAGTACAAACCAATAAAGATACATTTGACTACTACTTTTTGAAATACTTGCGTGTGTTGAACCAAAATATTATGAGCTTTAAAAATGTTATGGTCACATTTTAGACACATAATATTGACACATAATATTGGAAAAATAAAACTTCTGAATGTTGTACACATTTCATACAGAGTTTGTATGAATATTTTTATTACATATATGTTTTTTTTTTATATTTGAGTAAAAATAAGTAAAAATTATATAGTCAGTTTATATGTAAAATTTATTGGAATAATATTTTCAAAATAGTTTAAAATAGTTTCTTTAACCAAAAGTATAAAAATAGTGATTTTTACATTTGTGTTTGGAAAAAATCAAAAACTTGTACTTTTTTCCTCTTTTGACAAACGAGTTCAGTCAACGCAGAACTTTTTTTTTTATATTATATATAAAACTATATTTAATAGTTAATGGTTGTGTTAATATGTCTTCTAAGTGTTTCGTGATATAACCATTGTAATTTTTTCAAGAACGTAAAAATATTTTTGACGTAGAATTACGTCTTACAGCACGTTTGTCATTTTTGTGGGTCTTTTCCACAAATTTTTTCAAGCAC
Organism: Coremacera marginata; assembly: GCA_914767935.1. Classification (NCBI taxonomy): domain Eukaryota; kingdom Metazoa; phylum Arthropoda; class Insecta; order Diptera; family Sciomyzidae; genus Coremacera; species Coremacera marginata. The sequence continues at coordinate 75,068,156 of OU612046.1, read as the reverse complement.
ATTCTAACGTTTTTGGAGGACACTTTGGAATACACTTACAGCCTTTAATATTCATCTTACAAAGATAAAAAGCAGTTATATCTTATACTCGTCTCTATATAATAAGAAAAATCATGCATTGATGCTTCAGTTGCTGCTGACGTTCTTATGGTTGTTGCTTTTGTTCGTGCCGAAATCGCGAACGCAACATCGTGTTGTTTCTTGGAATGAATTGTTTTACGAATATTTCTCAGTAACGGCTTGTATTGTTGTTGTTATTAATACGAATGTAAATAATGTAAATTTACATTTATGTTATATATGCATATCAGCTGCTTTAATTCGTTTGTTATTGTTTTTGTTTATCTTCAGCGAGATAAATACAATAAACAATACAGATGTATTATAGATAAGTCCTGTAGAGCCAAAATGTACCCTGTAGGAAAATCAACTAATTTAAAAGTAGTTGATAAAGTAGTTTTTTGTCAACCACAACTAGTTGAAATTCTGACTTTTTTCCATAGAACGAACTAACTTATTTTGTATGGTGATGTCCGCTAAATAAGTCAATTGACTTTCGTCTGCATATATTTTCAACTACTTGTTAAATTAGTTACATTTAAATTATTTTTTGAATTGCTTTTAAATAACTAATTGAAAACTATTACTGATGGCCTAAAGTTAATAATATTTGATGAAATAACATGGTTAAATATATATAAACTTGTAATCTAATAAAAATTTGCAATTAAAACATGTCAACATCAGAGTTGCCGCCTTAATATAATTAAAAGTAGTTCATATACTGGTTTATTTTAAATTAGTTTTTTAATTAGTTGTTTTTAAAAACAAGCTAGTTTGTTCCTATAGGGTAGCTACAAAAATGTGTATTACTACGACGCAGGTTTACATATACAGAGAATGCGCATGGTCATTGTGCTATGAAAACTCTATTGATTCTTTAAATATCATAGTAAATTCGAATTATTTATTGAACTAATTTTATACTTATTACATATTAAAAATATATTTTGTTCGTTAAAATTTTAAATTTTCAAATTAATTTAAATATAAGCTCTTTACTTGGGAAAAATAAAAAATTCATAGTTTTCCGAAATATTTATTTCCATTTATTAAACCTAAGATTGAAATAAATTTATCAAAAAATATAGCAAACAAAAAACTCTACGTCTACGATAATATCTGTGTCTTTTGTTTACATAAAATAAGGGTATGTCAAATATCTGGATAACCTTATAATGGCTGCATTCTATCCGAAAGAGCGCTCAGGTAGCGAAGTAGCATAAAGTCATGGCAGAATTATAAGGTAGGGCCGACTCGGAGAGGAATGAAGTAGAAAGCTGAATAAAGCGGGCTAGATCTCAAAATCAGCTGGTCATCTCACGTTTCTTTATGTTCATGTTTCGCAGTCGATTTTAGGTTACAATTTTGACAGGTTTTTTTTGCCAATTTAAGACTTCTTTCACATTTTAGAGTTGTTATTACACTGTTTTAATAATATTTTCACTCAAACTATCACAAAATTAACACGCGACCGCACTACTTGCAACTTGGAAACATAAAAATTTTTCTTAATTTGCAATTCCTTGTAAATTTGTCGTTTTGACAACTTACCAACCTTTTCATTATCCATTATTCGTTGACGCGTGAGGACACTGAGCCAACCGGCCCTACCTTATACTCGTAATTCTGCCATGCATAAAGTGATACTTTCTGCTGAACTATTTTTTTTTCGAAACGTCAAACGGCAAACAGCTGTTTGACAATAAATGCTTTTTGTCTCAAATTTATTTTTTTTATGTTCTGTGTGCACACGTTTCAAACAAATAGTTTTAATTAAAAGCACTACTAAGCAATTTAATAATTTAGTAATTAATAACTTTAATATTTGGTATATTTATCTGTCAAAATAATGTAAGCGTAAGCCGGTCAACTGAAGTAGCATAAAATATGTTCGCTACCTAAGATGGCGACCGCTCAGGGAACGTGTTGTGCGAGCACTTTATGAAACATACCATTCAGACCGAAAGTTGTTCAACATCTACGTAGCAAATTTTCCGCTGAATGCAGCCAATGATTGAATCATGATTGTACCTGCTGAGCGCAGCCATTTATTTGTGCTGTTTTCGACAGATGCGGGTACAATTTTTGTGAGAGAGGTGAAAAAAACGCTTTCACCTGGTTTTCTTACACCAGGGCCAGTGTTTGTTTGCTCACCGTCAGTGCATATTCCAATTAATGCATCCAGTGATATATTTTTATCGTTGAAAAAATCATTTAATTTGGTTGTTTTGTATTCAGCGGTTTCATGTTCCAGTCTTACGTAACCAATCAATTCAGAACTAGGTTCTCTCAAAATAACAAGATGAGGTTCTTTTACCATCCTAGTATGATACTTCTCATCAACTTTAGCTGTCGTTAAAGTATCATCTTTTCTGCCATGGAATGAAAACGCTAACAAATTGGTATGATCTAACCGTTTGCGAACCACTTCTTGTCTGCATTTCTCTTTTTCTCTGCGAACTTTCGATTTGTCCATGATGAGAGGTTTGCCATGCTTATCTTTCATTTTAAAATCTTGGAAAAGAGTGGTTCCCAATGCCGATGCTACTCTATCAGGCACACCAAATCTGTCACATACCAAGGCAAAGTTAAAACAATCGTATCTCTCTGTGTATTGTGAATTTGTGCTTCTATCCATATCTTCTTGAACCGGTGGCGGTGCGTATGTTGAATCATCGGGATCTTGGTATGTTGGCATTGATGACATAGACGTTGCTCTTTGCTCTTCAGTTTCCATCATAACTGCATCCATTGTTAGTCTTCTCTGATTATGTTGATCGTGCATGAACTCTTTGAGGCGTTCGGGAACACAGCTGCATGCACATGGAGCTGCCTTCAAATCGCATTTACATGTTCCAATGTTTGTTTCCAGAGATTTTACATACTCTGTAAATTGTTGGGTTTTGTTTCTTCCCTTGATTTGCTCTTGATACTTGTCAAGCAATTTATTCAATTTATTAAATACACTTTTTTCCAGCATTATTTCCATACTAAGTTTTTCCCAAATTCCATTCAACTTATCTTGTACTTGAATAGTGAATGATTTATGGGAAAACTTTTTTGTTCTGTTTTAGCACGTTCGCTTAAGTAAAAATAATATCTCAAGATATCCAGATGGGTTGGTAAATTAAGATCAGTCAAATCAGTAGACACACCAAAAGCAGTAACATCGTGCTTGGGTATATGACTCATTGGGTTTTCGATAGTTGTAGATGTTGTTTCATCTTGCGGTGTAGAGGATGGTGGATTCATTGTAAACTTTTTGATTTGGAATGGTCAACTTCACTTATTATGTTTTTTTTTAAAATATTTTTTTATCTGAAATTAGCACTTCACACTTTGAGTTCTTCACAACGACTTAATGCATTCACAAAAACTGTTGCGTTATATATGGTCTATGAGACGAGGTAATAAGAATGAAATGGTAATTTCAATTCTACCTGCTGTGTCTTGTGGTGGCTTAAAAACGCACACAAGCAATTTTAGGAACTGCAATTGTGTCACAGTGATACCTTAATTTTTTAAAAGGGTTGCGGTGCATTCCAGTGATACCTTAATTGTTAAAATGGTTGCATAAAACGCGCATTTCTTAAGAAGGTGCCATAAAATACTCACAAAAAGGGTTGTAAAAACAACCTTCATTTCTTAAGTAGGTGCTATAAAAAAACTACACAAGTAAGTTTACGACATGCAGCTGTGTCTTGTGGTGCCTTCAAAAACGCACACAAGCAATTTTCCGATTTGCAATTGTGTCACAGTGATACCTTCATTTTTTAAAAGGGTTGAATAAATTTCTAAAGAGAAAAAAAACTCAAAAAAGAAAAAAAAACACAGGTGCGTCGTTGGACACACGAGAGAAGCGTAGCTTTTTAGCAGTTACATATATTTGATAGCTTAATATTCTTTTTCTTTTTAATAAATTAACTTTTAAATTCAAAAATTTAAAATAACATGAAATTTATTACATATATACAGAAACATATTTACTGCTTATTTTTTATTGTTGAATGTCAAATTTCCACGCTAATTACATATACGGGCATATAATGCCAGCGACTCTCCATTTTAACTCTCCACATATGGTTGTGAACTTGGCTGCACTGAACAAATTTTTTCCTTTAACAGCTTACTGCGTAGCAAAAAAAATTTGTCGAAAATTTTTCAGATTTCACTCCAAGCAAATCACAGAACGAGGATTAAAAAACTTCGCTTCAAAAATATATATTAAAGCATTAAAGCATATTAAAGCGTTTGTTAATTCCATATTTATTGATATCATCTATTTTTTGACGCTTAAAGCATAGAGTGTAATTTATTATCTAGAGATTGCATCAACTCTGCTAACAGTGTTAACAGAGTTATTTCCCTTAAAAACATGAAGAAAAAAAAACTCTGTTAACCTACACATGCCAGAGATTTAGCAGAGTTGATGCAATCTCTACATAATAATTTATACTCTATGCCAACAACACAACAAACGCATTCATAATACAAGCACACCGATGCTGGAGACGCCTTGTGGCAAATAAAAGCAAATTTTTGTAGCATAGCAAATACACAATCCTCTACCTATTGATAGATGGTGACGATCTACTGCAGCATAGCTTCTGTTATAAATAAGATTAAATTAACAACCTTTTCCCACAGGTCTTTGTGGCCTAGTGGGTAGTGTGCAGGGTTATCGTTAAAAAAGGCATGGGTTCGATCCCCACGGGAAGTAAAACATATTTTTAGTATTTAATATTAAAGTATTAAATTTTCTTGTTGCAATAAGCGCTAGCAACAAAGAAATCATCAAAATTCCAAGAAAAAATCTGTCGAAAATTTTTCAGATTTCACTCTAAGCAAATCACAGAACGAGGAGTAAAAAGCTTCGCTTCAAAAACATAGGCATTTCGCTGATTTTTTCATGTAAAGTGCCAAAACTGGCGATTTTTGAAATGTTTGTATGGGGAACCCCAGGGGGTTCCAGGGGGTGTGCCACTGGCATGGGTGGGTCGGGCCTCAAAAGTTAGTGGGGGTCGGTCATACATTTGAACTCGATTGGAGCACTCTAAATGGGTCAAAGTGGGATTTTTGAAAATTTTCCCCTACCCAAAAGTTCGACCCAAATTGGGGGACATCAGAATTCGTTTTAGAGGTATGGTTCCTTCGACAAAGTTTCTAATTTTGATCCCTAGAATACGATTTTCGCAGAGCAATGGGCGATTTTTTTGCCTCCCCACAAATCGACCCGGCCTACTATATTTAATGAATTCGTATTTAATGACCTTAAACATATAAAATCCCATATTCTTGTTGATATAACAAATATTTTAAAAATATGTTTGAATTTCCTTTAAAAATTAAAATACTTTTTATTTATATTATTTTCAACATAATTCTACATAATTCTACAAAAAAATACCAACATTATTTCAATATTTTTTAAATTTATTAACTTTTACTGTAATGCACCATGGTGTAAGAAAACCAGGTGAAAGCGTTTTTTTCACCTCTCTCACAAAAATTGTACCCGCATCTGTCGAAAACGGCACAAATAAATGGCTGCGCTCAGCAGGTACAATCATGATTCAATCATTGGCTGCATTCAGAGGAAAATTTGCTACGTAGATGTTGAACAACTTTCGGTCTGAATGGTATGTTGCATAAAGTGCTCGCACAACACGTTCCCTGAGCGGTCGCCATCTTAGGTAGCGAAAATATTTTATGCTACTTCAGTTGACCGGCTTACGCTTACATTATTTTGACAGATAAATATACCAAATATTAAAGTTATTAATTACTAAATTATTAAATTGCTTAGTAGTGCTTTTAATTAAAACTATTTGTTTGAAACGTGTGCACACAGAACATAAAAAAAATAAATTTGAGACAAAAAGCATTTATTGTCAAACTGTTTGCCGTTTGACGTTTCGAAAAAAAAATAGTTCAGCAGAAAGTATCACTTTATGCATGGCAGAATTACGAGTTAAGGTAGGGCCGGTTGGCTCAGTGTCCTCACGCGTCAACGAATAATGGATAATGAAAAGGTTGGTAAGTTGTCAAAACGACGAATTTACAAGGAATTGCAAATTAAGAAAAATTTTTATGTTTCCAAGTTGCAAGTAGTGCGGTCGCGTGTTAATTTTGTGATAGTTTGAGTGAAAATATTATTAAAACAGTGTAATAACAACTCTAAAATGTGAAAGAAGTCTTAAATTGGCAAAAAAAACCTGTCAAAATTGTAACCTAAAATCGACTGCGAAACATGAACATAAAGAAACGTGAGATGACCAGCTGATTTTGAGATCTAGCCCGCTTTATTCAGCTTTCTACTTCATTCCTCTCCGAGTCGGCCCTACCTTATAATTCTGCCATGACTTTATGCTACTTCGCTACCTGAGCGCTCTTTCGGATAGAATGCAGCCATTATAAGGTTATCCAGATATTTGACATACCCTTATTTTATGTAAACAGAAGACACAGATATTATCGTAGACGTAGAGTTTTTTGTTTGCTATATTTTTTGATAAATTTATTTCAATCTTAGGTTTAATAAATGGAAATAAATATTTCGGAAAACTATGAATTTTTTATTTTTCCCAAGGAAAGAGCTTATATTTAAATTAATTTGAAAATTTAAAATTTTAACGAAAAAAATATATTTTTAATATGTAATAAGTATAAAATTAGTTCAATAAATAATTCGAGTTTACTATGATATTTAAAGAATCAATAGAGTTTTCATAGCACAATGACCATGCGCATTCTCTGTATATGTAAACCTGCGTCGTAGTAATACACATTTTTGTAGCTACCCTATAGGAACAAACTAGCTTGTTTTTAAAAACAACTAATTAAAAAACTAATTTAAAATAAACCAGTATATGAACTACTTTTAATTATATTAAGGCGGCAACTACTCTGATGTTGACATGTTTTAATTGCAAATATTTATTAGATTACAAGTTTATATATATTTAACCATGTTATTTCATCAAATATTATTAACTTTAGGCCATCAGTAATAGTTTTCAATTAGTTATTTAAAAGCAATTCAAAAAATAATTTAAATGTAACTAATTTAACAAGTAGTTGAAAATATATGCAGACGAAAGTCAATTGACTTATTTAGCGGACATCACCATACAAAATAAGTTAGTTCGTTCTATGGAAAAAAGTCAGAATTTCAACTAGTTGTGGTTGACAAAAAACTACTTTATCAACTTCTTTTAAATTAGTTGATTTTCCTACAGGGTACATTTTGGCTCTACAGGACTTATCTATAATACATCTGTATTGTTTATTGTATTTATCTCGCTGAAGATAAACAAAAACAATAACAAACGAATTAAAGCAGCTGATATGCATATATAACATAAATGTAAATTTACATTATTTACATTCGTATTAATAACAACAACAATACAAGCCGTTACTGAGAAATATTCGTAAAACAATTCATTCCAAGAAACAACACGATGTTGCGTTCGCGATTTCGGCACGAACAAAAGCAACAACCATAAGAACGTCAGCAGCAACTGAAGCATCAATGCATGATTTTTCTTATTATATAGATATAAGATATAACTGCTTTTTGACATATATTTTATCTTTGTAAGATGAATATTAAAGGCTGTAAGTGTATTCCAAAGTGTCCTCCAAAAACGTTAGAATGTGCTTGAAAAAATTTGTGGAAAAGACCCACAAAAATGACAAACGTGCTGTAAGACGTAATTCTACGTCAAAAATATTTTTACGTTCTTGAAAAAATTACAATGGTTATATCACGAAACACTTAGAAGACATATTAACACAACCATTAACTATTAAATATAGTTTTATATATAATATAAAAAAAAAGTTCTGCGTTGACTGAACTCGTTTGTCAAAAGAGGAAAAAAGTACAAATTTTTGATTTTTTCCAAACACAAATGTAAAAATCACTATTTTTATACTTTTGGTTAAAGAAACTATTTTAAACTATTTTGAAAATATTATTCCAATAAATTTTACATATAAACTGACTATATAATTTTTACTTATTTTTACTCAAATATAAAAAAAAAACATACACTTACTCAAATAATTGTCCGTACACAAGGCATCTGAAAACTCATTCAAGTATATTTAAAAAGTTGTTTGATTATTTGGTTTGAAATAAATTATTTTTGAATGCTTAATATTTTTTCTTTTTAAATAAAAAATTTCAAAAGTATTGTTTCTTTTATTGTAATTGTTAAAATTGTATAAGGAATCATACAATAATATTTAAACTCAATTAATTGTCCGTACACAACGAGAGCGCTTTCAATTTGTTGTTGTTATAACGGTACCTTAAATCAGTTAGTTTTATTTCTTAAGCTAATGCATTGTTCTTTAATTTTCACTCAGTTTGATTATTTTCGTCGGTGCGTTCACTATTAAAAAAACAAAATGAGTACTAATCATAAAAAGATTCCGGTTGATATAAAAAAATTAATTGTTTCATTACATAACGAGGGAAAACTTTGGCAGAAATATCAAACATTATTTCCCGACCACGTTCTTCAATCCAATACGTGATTCAAAACTTTAATAAAACTGGAATGTTCGAGATAATCCCAGGTAGAGGCCGCAAAAAACTGTTGGACAAGCGGTTGGAGAGAAAGATCGAACGGATGGTTAAGGATAACCCCAAACTAAGTGCTGTAAAAATTGCCGATAGTATTGCCAAATATGACAACATAACCGTAAATCCACAAACCATACGAAATTTTTTACATTCAATACAATATAAGGCATGTGTTCCTCGGAAGAAACCCTTCATCTCAAAGAAAAATGTTAAGCTTAGTTTGGAATATGCAAAGAAATATGTTGAAAAGTCCGATGCCTTCTGGAAATCAGTCATATTTACAGACGAAAGTAAGTACAACATTTTTGGGTCGGATGGCCGAAGATTTGTCTGGCGAAAAGCAAATACTGCTCTGCAGATCAAAAATTTGAAAGCTACTGTAAAGCATGGAGGCGGAAGCGTCATGGTTTGGGGCGCGATGTCAGCTGGCGGCGTGGGAAATCTGGTTTTTGTGGAAACGACTATGGACAAAACATGTTATTTGAACATTTTAAAACAAAATTTGAAGTCGAGCGCAACGAACTTGGGTCTAGGTAACGATTTTCGGTTTGTGCAGGATAATGACCCTAAGCACGCATCCAAGATAGTGAGGGAATGGTTGCTTTATAATGTAAAGGAAGTGCTTCCCCACCCTCCCCAGAGCCCAGATCTAAGCCCTATAGAGCATCTATGGGGTATTCTAGAACAAAAAATACGGCAACGCACCATAAGTAACAAACAAATGTTAAAAGATGTAATAATAGATGAATGGAGGAAAATTGGCTCCGATATCACAAGCAAATTGGCCTTATCTATGAAACAACGTTTACTAGAGGTAATTTCGGCGAAGGGATATCACACTCGGTATTAGACTTCAATAAAAACCGTATTAAATAAGTTTTATGTTAAGTTTTTATGATGTACGGAGAATTCTTTGATTTTGAATTTTGAAGTTTGGTTACATTTAATTAATTTACAATAAAATAAATTCGAGCAAACCCAATTTTTAGTTTTATTTATGAAGATAGAATGTAAAGCATTTAAAAGAATGTTATTTCGTTTAATCCGATGAAATATTTTCGCAAATACAGTCAAAATTCGTGCGAGATTTCTTGTGAACGGAGAATTTTTTGAGATAGTGTATATGTAATAAAAATATTCATACAAACTCTGTATGAAATGTGTACAACATTCAGAAGTTTTATTTTTCCAATATTATTTTACGTCTAAAATGTGACCATAACATTTTTAAAGCTCATAATATTTTGGTTCAACACACGCAAGTATTTCAAAAAGTAGTAGTCAAATGTATCTTTATTGGTTTGTACTATGAAAAAGTATTATATTCCGGCAAAATTGCTCTTTTGCTCTCCTCTTCAAATGAGAGTATACTTTCTTGTGAGTAGACGTCAAATATCTGGACAACCTTATAATAATTGAATCATGCGGCAATGTTGTTGTCGTCGTTATTGTGTTTAAGCTATTATTCTTGTAAGTTGACGTCAAATATCTGAACAACCTAATAATAATTGAATAATCGGTACAACATGTTGTGTCTCTGATCAGGTATCAGTTTACGTTCCTTTTTTATTTCTGTGAACCCAATTGTTTTGAAAGTGATCAAATAGGGGAAAAATTGTGTTTTCTCGTTATATTTTGCGTTTTTATTTCATTTCTTATAAAAGCACACTTACTCGTATTCTAAAAAAGCCAAATTTTTAACAGGAAATACTCAATACGTTGAGCAAATGTATCAAAAATATAAAGTGCGGCGAAAGACAGATGTTTTGGACAAATTAGTTTATTTGCCCGTTGGTAATTACAACAAGCACTTGAAACTTGTTATAATTCGTTGGGTTTTTTGGTTATCACAACAAGCACTTGAACTTGTTGCAATTAGTTTTGTGATCAAAACAAGCACTTGGAACTTGGTCTGAATCGTGGTTGTTACTAGTAAAATAGTAAAACACCTTGTTGAGTTGTAAGAATTATACTGTTGTTTATTGATAAATTGCTAGTTTATACAACTACAAATATGCTAGTGTTAGCAGTATTGATTACAAATAAAATAAACGCTATGACACAGTTAAACATATTGCAAAATTACAAAATTACGAATTTAAGCAAAATTATGAACTATGGTAATTAAACAAAAAGGTTGTTGCTATTTGTTTGTGTATTCAATGAAAAAAAAGACTTTGTACATTTAAATTAAAGTGGACTGTATTTTTATTGTGTTTTATTTAATCAAACAATTTTTGCCAAACTCGATTTTTCTGTATATCAAAGTGAAGTTAGGTATTTTTGTTCAAAAAATTAAGAGGTACAATAATGTATTGCAGTGTTGCTTGTAAGCTTTTTAAATTTAAGAAGGGATACAAAAAATGTAATAAATGAAAAATATTAAATAAAATGAATCATCTGCGAACATCTCGGCCTCCCTTGAAAACATCCGTTTTCAAATTTCTAAAGGGTGATTTTTTTGAGGTTATGATTTTCATGCATTAGTATTTGACAGATCACGTGGGATTTCAGACATGGTGTCAAAGAGAAAGATGCTCAGTATGCTTTGACATTTCATCATGAATAGACTTACTAACGAGCAACGCTTGCAAATCATTGAATTTTATTACCAAAATCAGTGTTCGGTTCGAAATGTGTTTCGCGCTTTACGTCCGATTTATGGTCTACATAATCGACCAAGTGAGCAAACAATTAATGCGATTGTGACCAAGTTTCGCACTCAGTTTACTTTATTGGACATTAAACCAACCACACGAATGCGTACAGTGCGTACAGAAGAGAATATTGCGTCTGTTTCTGAGAGTGTTGCTGAAGACCGTGAAATGTCGATTCGTAGCCGTTCGCAGCAATTGGGTTTGTGTTATTCGACCACATGGAAGGTTTTACGCAAAGATCTTGGTGTAAAACCGTATAAAATACAGCTCGTGCAAGAACTGAAGCCGAACGATCTGCCACAACGTCGAATTTTCAGTGAATGGGCCCTAGAAAAGTTGGCAGAAAACCCGCTTTTTTATCGACAAATTTTGTTCAGCGATGAGGCTCATTTCTGGTTGAATGGCTACGTAAATAAGCAAAATTGCCGCATTTGGAGTGAAGAGCAACCAGAAGCCGTTCAAGAACTGGCCATGCATCCCGAAAAATGCACTGTTTGGTGTGGTTTGTACGCTGGTGGAATCATTGGACCGTATTTTTTCAAAGATGCTGTTGGACGCAACGTTACGGTGAATGGCGATCGCTATCGTTCGATGCTAACAAACTTTTTGTTGCCAAAAATGGAAGAACTGAACTTGGTTGACATGTGGTTTCAACAAGATGGCGCTACATGCCACACAGCTCGCGATTCTATGGCCATTTTGAGGGAAAACTTCGGAGAACAATTAATCTCAAGAAATGGACCGGTAAGTTGGCCACCAAGATCATGCGATTTGACGCCTTTAGACTATTTTTTGTGGGGCTACGTCAAGTCTAAAGTCTACAGAAATAAGCCAGCAACTATTCCAGCTTTGGAAGACAACATTTCCGAAGAAATTCGGGCTATTCCGGCCGAAATGCTCGAAAAAGTTGCCCAAAATTGGACTTTCCGAATGGACCACCTAAGACGCAGCCGCGGTCAACATTTAAATGAAATTATCTTCAAAAAGTAAATGTCATGGACCAATCTAACGTTTCAAATAAAGAACCGATGAGATTTTGCAAATTTTATGCGTTTTTTTTAAAAAAAAAGATATCAAGCTCTTAAAAAATCACCCTTTAGAAAGAGCGGGCAGAGTTTAGTTATCGGACGCTTGTATATTCCTTTGCTTGTGGAGACGGAAACAACACGCACGAGCTCATCAGCTCCAGGGTGGGTAGCCGTGACCTTTCCAATGGACCATTGTGACGGAGGAAGATTATCATCCTTGAGTATAACTACGTCATCGATTTGAAGATTCTTGAGTTTTTGCGCCCATTTTGGACGCTGCTGAAGCTGTATCAAATACTCTGCTGACCATTTCTGCCAAAACTGTTGCACGAGTCGTTGAAGATATTGCCAACGGTTTACATGACTTTCTTTCATGTTGAGCCATTTTTCATCAGGTATACCTGACAATGGTCGTAAGATGAGGAAATGTGCCGGCGTTAATGGATCAGTGTCGCCTTCAAATTTGCTGCACAACGGTCGTGAATTGAGGCAACTCTCAATTTGGCACAATGTTGTGTAAAGCTCCTCATATGTTACAGATGCATTGACGAGCACGCGCTTTAGGTGATATTTAGTCGACTTGACTCCAGCCTCCCACATGCCGCCGAAATGTGGCCCTGATGGAGGTGAAAAGTGCCATTGAATCTGCCGTTCAGATAATTCCTTGGTGATTTTCTCTTGAACTGATGACGTACTCCACTTTTCGTACAGTTCTCTGAGTTGTTGATTTGCACCAACAAAATTGGTACAATTATCTGAATATATATGAATCGGTTTGCCTCGTCTGGCAATGAAGCGTCGTAATGTTGCGATAAAAGCAGCTGATGAAAGTTCGGTAACCAACTCGAGGTGTATTGCCTTCGTTACCAGGCAAACGAATAAGGCAATCCAGCATTTGTATAATCTTGAACCGCGACCCTTCCATGATCTGACCTGAATCGGTCCGGCGAAGTCCACCCCAGTATTCAGAAATGCTGTTCCAGGTTCCAATCGATGATGCGGAAGATTTCCCATTTGCTGCTGATATGGAACGCCACGAAATTTCATACAAACTGTACATTTGTAGATGCACCTCTTAATGACATAAGTGGCGCATAGAATCCAATATTTCAAACCAATCAAGTAAAGAAGTTGCCGATTTCCAGCATGAAGATTTCGAATGTGATATTCATGAACAATTAGTGTCGTTAAGTGATGATCTTTATCCAAAATAAGTGGATGTTTTTGATCGTAACTGATGTTTGCATTAGCGATTCTGCCGCCAACACGAAGAAGACCCTTAGCGTCAACGAAAGCTGATAATGATGATAATTTATGTTTAGCTGGTAATGGTTTGCCAGCTGAAATGTTACGAATGTCGTGTTCATATGATGATCGTTGTGCTGCCATAACTAAAACATCGTGGGATTCGCAAAGTTCCTTGGTTGTTAAAAATCCAATTGATTTTGTTTGCATAGATTTGTTGGCTTTGCAGTTGTGAAAAAACCTTAACAAGTAAGCCGTAATTCTTAGTAACTTATTGTAGCTGGAATACCTATTGATAAATTCATTCTCTGAAGACATTGTTACGTGCAATGTGACTCCTTTACGTTCTTCCTTGTCGATGTCCTTTGGAATTGATGATTGTTGAAATTCTGTTATTGTTTGCTGTTGGATCACGTCTGGTCCGCGCCACCAAAGTTGGTTGTTGACAAGCTCCGTTGGTAAAATGCCTCTAGTAGCTAGATCCGCTGGATTTTTCTGCGACCTTATGTGTTGCCACTGTTGTGCAGGTATAACGTTGATTATTTGAGATGTTCTGTTAGCGATAAATGACTTCCATCGACGAGGATGATCGGAAATCCAAGCTAGGACCACTGTTGAATCCGTCCATCCATATAGCTTGACATCTGTGATTTCCAAAGCATTTTGAACCTTTGTCATTAATTTCGTTATTAAGTGAGCCGCGCATAGTTCTAGCCGTGGCAGTGAAATTTGCTTGACTGGTGTCACACGCGTTTTGGCTGCTACCAAATGTGAAAAAATGTGTCCAGCTTTGTTTTGAACTCTAAGATAAATCGCTGCCGCATATGCAAGCTCGGATGAATCGGCAAAACCATGAAGTTCCACATGCTTTTCGTTAGTGTAACGAAGCCATCTAGGAACTTGAAGATCCTTGATGCCGTTGATGTTCTCACGAAATTCAGACCAATGTTTGAAAAGATTGTCTGGCAACTGCTGATCCCAATCGATACCATTTAGCCATAGCCTCTGCATGAAGATTTTCATCGATATGACCACTGGAGACATCCATCCTAACGGATCAAATATTCTGGAAATATCTGAGAGAACAGCACGTTTGGTCACTGAGTCAGGCAATGCAGAAAACGAGACGCTGTATTTGAAACAATCGTTTGCTGTATCCCACTGTAATCCAAGCGTTTTAACAGTCTGTGTGTCATCGATAATTGTTTCTGCTGATGTTTCATGATCCTCTGCCGGTATCGTTTTCAACAATTGTGACGAATTTGACGACCACTTTCTGAGGTGGAACCCAGCTCCAGAAAGTATATTGCAGAGCTCCTCTCGCAATTGAATCGCAGATTGAAGGTCAACTGCGCAAGACATGAAGTCATCTACGTAGAAATTCTGCATTATAGCATGTGCAGCTGCTGGATACAAATCCTTGTTGTCCTCCGCGATCTGATGGAGCGTCCTTGTAGCCAGAAATGGCGCTGATGCTGTGCCATAGGTTACGGTCTTTAAATTATATTGCTGTGGTTGTTCATGCTTGGACTCTCTCCACAGGATGCGCTGCAGCGCACGATCATCGGCGTGAACAATCACTTGCCTGTACATTTTCTCTATGTCACCTGTAAATCCGATTTCGTACTTTCGAAATTTAATCAAAATGTCAAAAATGTCGTTCTGTATAGTTGGTCCAACCAACAGTTGATCATTTAATGAGAGGCCATTGCACGAGGCGTCGAACACAACTCGTAGCTTCGTTGTTGTGCTGCTCGGTTTCAGCACTGCATGGTGCGGCAAAAAGAAAGTTCTGTTTGGTGGAGAATCTACTGCGATCTCCATATGATTCAGCTCTATGAATCCGCGCATGAATGTTGTGTACTCCTGACGTAGCCAGGTGTCATTGTCAAAGCGTCTCTCCATTGCATGGAGTCTTTTTAAAGCTGTCATTTTGGAGTCACCTAATTGTATTTCACCTGCCTTGAGTGGTAGTTTAACAACATACCGTCCATTGTTATCGCGTTGCACATGTTGTCGATAATGTTGTTCAGCTTTTTCTTCTTCAGAAGTAAAAAAGCGAGATTGAGTTTGTAACTCTTCGGTTTCCCAAAACCGCTGCAGTTGCTTATCCAGGTCTATAGAAACGTGTGCTGTGATTATTTGTTGTTGTGGCGTGGCTGCTGTCCTGCCCATGATAACCCAACCAAAGATTGTATGCAATGCACTAGGTGATCCGCTGGGATGCACTATATGACCCTCAAGCATGCAATCGGAAAAAATGTCGATGCCCAGTATCATGTCGATACGACCAGGCTTGTTGTATGCGGGATCTGCCAATTCAAGACTTTTGAAAAATTTTAATTTATTGCTTTCGATACTTTGCCCAGGAATATTTTGAGTAAGCGCTGATAAACAGAAGGCTTCTGTTGTGAGAACCTTGCCAGCATGCGATGCTTCGATGTAAATTGCAACCTTGCCTCTTGTATAGCTTCCGGTACCTGAGCCGACTCCAAAGAGAACCGTCTTGTCGTGAGAGCGCGTGAGTTGAAGTCTTTGTACACACGCCTCCGTGATGAGTGTGCTTTGAGAGCCTGAGTCCAAAAGAGCTCGAACGGGCTGTAGAATGTTGGATCCATCTCGAACCAAGATTACTGCCGTCGGCAGCAATGTAAGTGTGTGTTGAGCCTGTTGTGTCACGTTGATGCAGTTCGTAACATTGCTTACTGCTGACTGCAGTTGCTTAGCTGGTTGCTGATACATGTTGGTTTGTTGCTGAGAACCCATTTTTGTTGCTGATGAATGAAGAAGCGTGTTATGCTTTGCGTTGCATAACTTGCACGATGATCGCTTACATTCCGATGCCTGATGATTAGGTTGAAGACAATTGAAACAAATGTTGCTCCTTTTCAATGCCTTGTATTTGCACTCAAGTGCCATTGACTTGAATTGCTCGCAGTTATATAAGTAATGCTCCTTTGAACATACTGGGCATGATTGCACCACAGCTGCGAACGTACGTGATTGATTGCGTTGTTGATTTGAATATTCACTGGTTGTGCGAATGGAACTCTTCTGTGTATGTTCCAATTCGAAAACTCGCCTTTCGAGAAAATCTAAAAATTGTTGAAATGTTGGTGACTCATCAGCTTTCCTCTCTCTGTACCATAAGCTGAGAGTATCGTTGTCGAATTTCTTTTCCAAATGGAAAAGCAAAATAGTGTTCCACTGTTCAACAGGCTCGTTGAGAACCTTAAGTGCATTGTAGCTTTCATTTGTGTTGTTGTAGACCCGCTTGATCTCTGCAGCGCTTGACGATTTCATCGCTGCTTGGTTGAACAAAAGTTTCAAGTAGGCCCGCTTGACCTTATCGGATTTGTCGAATTTGCTCTTCAACAAATTCCATGCAATTTCGTAGTTGGCATTTGTAGGTTTCAGATGCTTGATGAGCGAAAGCGCGTCCTTCTTCAACCTTGTTTGAAGATACTCCAGTTTTTCGACATCAGAAATATTCACCCTATTGTGAACCACGGATTCGAAAAGATCACGAAACCTTATATGTGTTATTAGTCTGTGCTTGATCCATCGAATTCTGGAACTGATATTTGAGGAAGCCGCATATCATAATGCGATTGTTGCTGTCGTTGTTGAGTTTCATCGGTCTGACCAGTTGGAGTTGAGTTTGTACCGAACCGACTCGAGTTCGACATCTGCTCCAGCAGTGTGGTTACAGTGCTTTGTTGTTCGACGAGTGCTTGCACTGCTGTTGACATATCGCTATTCACTGCTGTTTGCGGTCCAACAATCGTTTTATTTGCCTCTTCATCCCTTACACGACCTGCGTAGATTGCTTTAATTGAAAAATATTTATCTTCAATGTCTATGCGGTATGCTTCTTCAGCAGCCGCAGCTTCATTTGTGTTTGTTGCAGCATCTATTTCAGCTTGAACATTTTCATATTGTTGAAAAATCTCTTCCGCTTTCTCTACCCGAACCTTCAGCTCCACTAAATCTGCATCTGCATTTGCTGCAAATGTATGAATACGTGTTAATGTACCTTTTATACTTTTCCTTATATTTTGCAGTTTATCCATGTTGCTGCTACTGTTTGCCGACTTATTTTCAAATTTTAATTGATTTAATTAAGAAAAAACTTAAAAAATATGAATATCTTTATTGTGTACGAATTGTTGATTGTTTACAAAAAAATGACGTCTGTCAATTTGACGTTTTGTTCGAGCGAGTTGGCTGCAGTTTAAGTAGCCGCTAGATGGCAGTGTCTTGTGTCCCTACTAGATCTGAATTGTGGGTTGTGTCTCCACTAATTCTTGCGTTTTGTGTAAAATGCCACCGCTAGGAGTTGCCACGAATGTTTGTGCAACTGAGCACCCTTAGATGGTTCTTTGTTGGAGAAAGTTGATGTGACCTTGATGGTGCTCCACCGAACACAACATTTCCAACCGCCTGGAATCTTCCGCGATTGCTACATAAATGTTACCTTTGCCTAGTTCTACTGGAAACTCTATTCGATGTTCACGCACTCACGCCGTTTGCAATGGGGCTGCACAAATCGTTCCAGAGTGTGAAATAGTTAGATTGGCCAAATTGACTTACATCCGACGATGAAGGACCAAAAAATGTTTGTGTATTCAATGAAAAAAAAGACTTTGTACATTTAAATTAAAGTGGACTGTATTTTTATTGTGTTTTATTTAATCAAACAATTTTTGCCAAACTCGATTTTTCTGTATATCAAAGTGAAGTTAGGTATTTTTGTTCAAAAAATTAAGAGGTACAATAAAGTATTTCAGTGTTGCTTGTAAGCTTTTTAAATTTAAGAAGGGATACAAAAAATATAATAAATGAAAAATATTAAATAAAATGAATCATCTGCGAACACTATTGTTAGCAGAAGCACTTATACATATTTGCTAATAAGCAGTTTTACATTTCTTGTAATAAATATTTTTAACGTTTAGTAACCTACTTATGTTTTTACGCTTATCTTAACCCTTTGGTTGGCATTCATGTTAACCCGTGTGTTAGCAACAGACATTTTCACATGTTGTGATAAGACACTGATATTTTTTCGTTCAGCAGACCCACACTAACCGGTTGCACAAAAGTTGTACCTGCTGAACGCAGCAAATAAAATTTGGCACTAATCAACAGTTGCCAAAAAGTATATTAGTGAAGAGAATGCATGAGGGTGGCGAAGTTACGATAGTGAATCACTGCTGGTGTATAGTTTAGGTTCGAAGCAGCGAGAATTGAAGGTACTACGGTGAATGGCAGCGGCCAGCTTCGGCGACATTTCTAAAACTACAAATTCCATGCATGCAAGCCAAAATCCGCTAAAAACAGGTTTTGAGAGAATAAAAATATCTCTTTGATACAATTATTGTTTGCATGTGTTTTGTTTGCTATTATTATTTGCATATGTGTAGGTATGTATGTTTTGTTTTTAGCTGAGCGCTGCGTTTTGTTTAGGTTTTAGATATTAAGAATTTATTGAAATTTATTCGATCTTAACTTCGTTCAAACATTTCTCTTTTGATTTTGAAGAAAATTTTTTTTTTTTGGAAATGACTTATTTCTTAAAAAATTTTCTTCCGAAATTAAAGAAATATTTTTGGCTATAAATTTTTCACTGCTAAAAAATGATTTTGAAGAAAAATGTTTGCTCCATAAATTTGAAGCTGCTAAGGAAATTATATTTTTTTTTCAAAAGTTTTCTTCCGATTTTGAAGAAATATTTTTGCTCCATAAATTTTTAGCTGCTAAAGAAATGATATTTTTTTTGATAAAGTCTTCTTCCGGTTTTGAAGAAATATTTTTAGTTTATAAATTTTTAGCTGCTAAAGAAATGTTTCTTGCTAAAAAATTTTAACTTTGAATTTGTAGAAAAATGTTTGCTTTATAAATTTTAGCTGCTAAAGAAATGATATATTTTTTTCAAAAGTTTTCTTCTGAAATTGATGAAATATTTTTGTTTATAAATTTTTCGCTGCTAAAAATTACAGTTTTTTTCTTGTTAAAAAATGTTTCCTCTGATTTTGAAGAAACGTTTTTGCTCCATAAATATTTAGCTGCTTAACAAATGATATTTTTTTTAAAAAGGTTTTCATCCGAAATTGAAGAAATATTTTTGGTTTATAAAATTTCAGCTGCTAATGGAATGAAATGATGATTTTTTTAAAAAAATGTTCCTCCTATTTTGAAGAACATTTTTTATTTATAGTTTTTTAGCTACTTATGAAATTCTTAATGCAAATTTGTTCATCAACACTAATGAAATTAGTGTTCGGACACTAATTTCTCCTTTAACCATCTACAGTTTTTTCGGATCAAAACTGTGATAAGATGGTCAAGAACACAACGCCTGTGTTCAAAACAGGTTCCATTTTTGTCAAACCACCCTGGAGTTGCAAAATTTGAATGCTCTATACAGGACTTCATTATTCGCGATTTTAAATTCGGTTCGTGGCAAGTTTTTTCGAAAACGCACTTGTATATTAAAAAATGTTGTTTACAAATATCGAAGAACTCATCGGATGGTTTTTTTAAAAAAAGTTTTTTGTCACTATAATTTTTTGTGTTTTGTGTATTGTGAATGCGTTTGTCGTGCTGTTGGCATAGAGTATAAATTATTATCTAGAGATTGTATCAACTCTGCTAAATCTCTGGCATGTGTTAACAGAGGTTAACAGAGTTTTTTTTCTTCATGTTTTTAAGTGAAATAACTCTGTTAACACATGCCAGAGATTTAGTAGAGTTGATGCAATCTCTAGATAATAATTTACACTCTATGGCAAGTGCGTTGACAAGTGCGTTTTTAAGTGTCAAAAAAATAGATATCAATACATTTAGAATTAACAAACGCATGCATGAGTCAGTGCAGCCAAGTTCACAACCATGTGTGGAGAGTTAAAATGGAGAGTCGCTGGCATTATATGCCCGTATATGTAATTGGCGTGGAAATTTGACATTCAACAATAAAAAAATAAGCAGTAAAAATGTTTTCTGCACATATGTAACTTATTTGTTATTTTAAATTTTTGAATTTAAAAGTTAATTTATTAAAAAGAAAAAAATTATTAAGCTATCAAATCTATGTAACTGCGAAAAAGCTTCGTTTCTCTCGTGTGTCCAACGACGCACCTGTGTTTTTTTTTCAAAAAGTCTTCTTTCGGTTTTGTAGAAAAATGTTTGCTTTATAAATTTTTAGCTGCTAAAGAAATGATATATTTTTTCAAGTTTTCTTCTGAAATTGAAGAAATATTTTTGTTTCTAAATTTTTCGCTGCTAAAAGTTACAGGTTTTTTCTTGTTAAAAAATGTTTCCTCTGATTTTGAAGAAAGATTTGTGCTCCATAAATATTTGCTGCTTAGCAAATGATATTTTTTTAAAAAAGGTTTTTATACGAAATTGAAGAAATATTTTTGGTTTATAAAATTTCAGCTGCTAATGGAATGAAATGATGATTTTTTTAAAAAAATTTTCCTCCGATTTTGAAGAAAATTTTTTATGAGAAATGTTTTCACCTATTATATGTTATTTTCCTTTAATCCTCGCTGCTTTAATTGACGGTTGATGAACAAATTTGCATTAAGAATTTCATAAGTAGCTAAAAAATTATAAATAAAAAATTTTCTTCAAAATCGGAGGAAAAATTTTTTAAAAAAATCATCATTTCATTCCATTGGCAGCTGAAATTTTATAAACCAAAAATATTTCTTCAATTTCGGATGAAAACCTTTTTAAATAAAATATCATTTGTTAAACAGCTAAATATTTATGGAGCAAAAATCTTTCTTCAAAATCAGAGGAAACATTTTTAACAAGAAAAACCTGTAATTTTTAGCAGCGAAAAATTTATAAACAAAAATATTTCTTCAATTTCAGAAGAAAACTTTGGAAAAAATATATCATTTCTTTAGCAGCTAAAAATTTATGGAGCAAAAATTTTTCTTCAAAATCATTTGTTAGCAGTGAAAAACTGATAGCCAAAAATATTTCTTCAATTTCGGAAGAAAACTTTAAAAAAAAATAAATCATTTCTTTAGCAGCTAAAAATTTATGAAGCAAACATTTTTCTACAAAATCAGAGGAAAAATTTTTTAACAAGAAAATATGTAGCATTTCTTTAGCAGCTTAAAAATTTATAAACTAAAAATATTTCTTCAAAACCGGAAGAAGACTTTTTCAAAAAAAATATCATTTCTTTTAGCAGCCAAAAATATTTCTTCGAAATCGTAACAAAACTTTTGAAAAAAAAAAAAATAAAATTTCCTTAGCAGCTTAAAATTTATGGAGCAAGCCTTTTTCTTCAAAATCATATTTTTTAGCAGTGAAAAATTTATAGCCAAAAATATTTCTTCAATTTCGGAAGAAAAATTTTGAAAAAATAAGTCATTTCCAATAGAAAAAATTTTTCTTCAAACTCAAAAGAAAAATGTTTGAACGAAGTTAAGATCGAATAAATTTCAATAAATTCTTAATATCTAAAACCTAAACAAAACGCAGCGCTCAGCTAAAAACAAAACACACATACCTACACATATGCAAATAATAATAGCAAACAAAACACATGTAAATAATAATTGTATCAAAGAGCTATTTTTATTCTCTCAAAACCTGTTTTGAGCGGATTTTGGCTTGCATGCATGGAATTTGTAGTTTTAGAAATGTCGCCGAAGCTGACCGCTGCCATTCACCGTAGTACCTTCAATTCTCGCTGCTTCGAACCAAAAGAATACACCAGCAGCGATTCACTATCGTAACTTCGCCACCCTCATGCATTCTCTTCATTATATATACTTTTTGGCAACTGTTGATTAGTGCCAAATTTTATTGGCTGCGTTCAGCAGGTACAACTTTTGTGCAATCGGTTAGTGTGTGTCTGCTGAACGAAAAAATATCAGTGTCTAATCACAACATGTAAAAATGCCTGTCTTTCGCCGCACTTTATATTTTTGATACATTTGCTCAACGTATTGAGTATTTCCAGTTAAAAATTTAATAATAACTAATAAGTGTGCTTTTATAACAAATGAAATAAATAACACAAAATATAACGAGAAAACACAATTCTTCCCTTATTTGATCACTTTTAAAACAGTTCACAGAAATAAAAATGGAACGTAAACTGATGCCTGATTATGTCTTCTAAATGTTTCGTGATAGAACCATTGTCATTTTTTCAAGAACATAAAAATATTTTTGACGTAAAATTACGTCTTACATTTTTGGGAGTCTTTTCCACAAATTTTTTCAAGCACATCCTTACGTTTTTGGAGGTCACTTTGGAATATACTTACAGCCTTTAATATTCATCTTACAAAGATAAAATATGTGTCAAAAATCAGTTTTATCTTATATCTATATAATAAGAAAAAAATCATGCATTGATGCTTCAGTTGCTGCAGACGTTCTTATGGTTGTTGCTTTTGTTCGTGCTGAAATCACGAACGCAACATCGTGTTGTTTCTTGGAATGAATTATTTTACGAATATTTCTCAGTAACGGCTTGTATTGTTGTTGTTATTAATACGTATGTACAATTTACATTTATGTTATATATGCATATCAGCTGATTTCATTTTATCGTTTGTTATTGTTTTTGTTTATCTTCAGCGAGATAAATACAATAAACAATATAGATGTATTATAGAGATGTGCTGTAGAGCCAGTATGTACTCTATAGGAACAAACTAACTTGTTTTTAAAAACAACTAATTAAAAAACTAATTTAAAATAAACCAGTATATGAACTACTTTGAATTATATTAAGGCTGCAACTAC
Organism: Coremacera marginata; assembly: GCA_914767935.1. Classification (NCBI taxonomy): domain Eukaryota; kingdom Metazoa; phylum Arthropoda; class Insecta; order Diptera; family Sciomyzidae; genus Coremacera; species Coremacera marginata. The sequence goes on along the minus strand of OU612046.1, from coordinate 75,044,784 downwards.
TCTAATTTTGACATGTTTTAATTGCAAATTTTTATTAGATTACAAGTTTATATATATTTAACCATGTCATTTCATCAAATATTATTAACTTTAGACCATCAGTAATAGTTTTCAATTGGATATTTTAAAATAATTAAAAAAAGTATTTAAATATAACTAATTTAACACGTAGTTGAAAATATATGCAAACGAAGGTCAATTGACTTATTTAGCGGACATCACCATACAAAATTCGTTCGTTCTATGGAAAAAAGTCAGAATTTCAACTAGTTGTGGTTGACAATAAACTATTTTATCAACTACTTTTAAATTAGTTGATTTTCCTACAGGGTAGCTACAAAAATTTGTATTACTACTACGCAGGTTTACATATACAGAGAATGCGCATGGTCATTGTGCTATGAAAACTCTATTGATTCTTTAAATATCATAGTAAAATCGAATTATGTATTGAACTAATTTTATACTTATTACATATTAAAAATAAATTTTGTTTGTTAAAATTTTAAATTTTCAAATTAATTTAAGATATATATAAGCTCTTTACTTGGGAAAAATAAAAAATTCATATTTTTCCGAAATATTTATTTCCATTTACTAAGTCTAAGATTGAAATAAATTTATCAAAAAATATGGGTAAAAAAATTCTACGTCTACGATAATATCTAACTGTGTCTTTTGTTTACATAAAATAGGGGTACGTCAAATATCTGGATAACCTTATAATGGCTGCATTCTATCCGAAAGAGCGCTCAGGTAGCGAAGTAGCATAAAGTCATGGCAGAATTATAAGGTAGGGCCGACTCGGAGAGGAATGAAGTAGAAAGCAGAATAAAGCGGGCTAGATGTTAAAATCAGCTGTTCATCTCACGTTTCTTTATGTTCATGTTTCGCAGTCGATTTTAGGTTTAAATTTTTACAGGTTTTTTTTTGCCAAGTTAATACATCTTTCACATTTTAAAGTTGTTATAACACTGTTTTAATAATATTTTCACTCAAACTATCACAAATTTAACACACGCGTCCGCACTACTTGCAATTTGGAAAAATAAAAATTTTTCTTAATTTGGAATTCCTTGTAAATTCGTCGTTTTGACAACTTACCAACTTTTTCATTATCCACTATTCGTTGACGCGTGAGGACACTGAGCCAACCGGCCCTACCTTATAATTCTGCCATGCATACAGTGATACTTTCTGCTGAACTCTTTTTTTTCGAAACGTCAAACGGCAAACAGCTGTTCGACAATAAATGCTTCTTGTCTCAAATTTATTTTTTTTATGTTCTGTGTGCACACGTTTCAAACAAATAGTTTTAATTAAAAGCACTACTAAGCAATTTAATAATTTAGTAATTAATAAATTTAATATTTGGCATATTTATCTGTCAAAATAAAGTAAGCGTAAGCCGCTCAACTGAAGTAGCATAAAATATTTTCGCTACCTAAGATGGCGACCGCTCAGGGAACGTGTTGTGCGAGCACTTTATGCAACATACCATTCAGCCCGAAAGTTGTTCAACAGCTACGTAGCAAATTTTCCGCTGAATGTAGCCAATGATTGAAACATGATTGTACCTGCTGAACGCAGCCATTTATTTCTGCTGTTTTTGACAGATGCGGGTACAATTTTTGTGAGAGAGGTGAAAAAAACGCTTTCACCTGGTTTTCTTACACCATGGCCACCCTCATGCATTCTCTTCACTATATATACTTTTTGCAGTTGCTCTCTCCCTGTCAGAATTTTTTGACAGACCCGGGGCAATTTAAAGTGTGAAAAATTCGCTTCCACCTGGTTGTCTTACACCATGGTATGCACCATAAACGACAGTATATCGAATAAGCTGTGAGCCACTATTTGTATAATGAGACATTCTTGCCTTTTGTGATGAGACCCAGTAGATAAATCGTAAATAAAGTGCATCAAATTTCCATTCTTGTTTTTCTGTGTAGGCGCCCTTCTAGCTGTTTCGTGCTGACTTGAAGAACAGGCCAAGATTTAAAATTATCAACGTGTAACTCAACAGTCAGTTGTCAACGTGTCGTAGCTGAGTTAGCTAGTGCATCGTAAACTGCGAAATACTACCAGTAAATGCCTAGATATGGCCAATAGTACAATAAAAAGTTTATAAACAGTAATTAAATATTAATTGAAGATATTTCAAAATTTGCAATAACAACATTTAATACAACTTGGATTCTATATGAGCAAGAAAAAGAAACAAATGATTAGGCACTTTCGACTTTAAAGATAGAGCTATGCCAATAATTTAGCTAGCATTACATTGAGATATTGATGTTCAGACGATAAACATCATTTATCAGTGTGCTGTTGTCCGGTTAAAATCTGTTCCGGGTAATGAATAAAGCGAGAAATTCGTCAACCGTAATATCAAATAAGTCAACAGCAACGCACGCGTTCTTGAGCGTAATATTCGAGAGTAATGTCTACGTTAAAGTTGATCTTGGCAATTGGCTTGATTGTGCTGAAAATACTACGTACCGCTGAATCGCAATTTCAAGATCAGGGCGATTTAGATATTGTTTTTAAGCCTTTACCTCAGAATTTACCGACATGGGCAGCTATATTCGATGCAGGCTCAATATCGAACGTTATCAATATGACCATGACTCAGAGTCGAATAGTTAATTTGACAATCAGTTACATTGATCCAACCTGGCGAGATGATTTTTCATTTCATGTTGTTGCAGACGATCCAGCATTGGTGGCAATCGATAAAGTCATTACATCTAAGGACATTACGAAGAATGCACAGAGTTGGACTGGCAATTTCGCAATCGAAGCCATTCTACTGGGTCACACTTCTTTATATGTGGAGTTGCGTAGACCAAATGTGGTGCCTGAACGTTCCCAACAGACACTGGATGTGATTGTATTACGAAATGTGGGTATCTTGGATATTGTCTTCAAAGCGTGTGTCGGCTTCTTTGTAATGGTGCTTTATATCAATTTCGGTGCAGTGTTAGATTTGAACGAACTGAAGCGTATATTGCTACGTCCCGTTGGTCCGTCTATTGGCCTAGTGGGTCAGTTCCTGTTTATGCCAGTGCTGAGCTTTCTGATTGGATACCATTTATTTCGTGACATGTTTGAGTTGCGTTTGGGACTATTCTTTACGGGCTCCACACCAGGAGGTGGTGGTTCGAATATTTTTACAGTTATTCTTGGCGGAAATTTGAACTTGTCCATTACAATGACAGCGCTTAGCAATTTAGCCGCATTTGGCATGATGCCGTTATGGATATTTACACTGGGTGCTTTGATCTTTCATGATGGTAATTTTACGATACCCTATGAAACGATTGCTATTATGTCGTTTTCCTTGGTGCTGCCACTTAGCATTGGAATAGCTTTACAAAAGTATGCTCCAAATTTGGCCAAAAGAATGTCAAAGCTTTTGAAGCCTATTGCGTTGGTGCTGATTATATTCATAACTGTATTTGCCTTTACAGTTAATTCTTACATGTTTAAATTGTTCTCCTGGAAGGTAAGCTCAAATTTTGTTTTTTTACTAATTGTAACATTTATTTAAAAAGTTAATGGTTTTAGTTATAAAGAAAGAAAAAAAAAAGTAAAATTATATTGCTCTGATTTTTAGTGAGAATTCATTTTTATTCAATTGAATTGCCAGAATAAATTAAATATTTATTTTTTCACTTCAACTTGCGGTTAGAGTTATTATTTTGTTCAAAATTAATAATAATTGTTGTTTTATTAATAATGGTTTTTCATTCATGATAGCATGAGTTTGCAATAAATGTTCGTTGATAGTTGATCGGCTGAGGTGACAAAAAATTTACTCCACCCTTGAAAGATATTATTTGCAACAGTAACACAAAATTTACATTACAAAATGAGTTCAAGGTGTTTTGAAGCGTCCCGTAAATATATAAACATAATTTTGTTTACAGCACTTTGTTGAACATAACTTAATATGTATTAAAATACAAAACTTTCTAAGTTTTCTAAAGATATACACATAAATTGCCTATGATCAAGAATACAAAAGTTGAGTAACATGAAGTTAATTGGAGGAGACAAGGGAGGCATATAAAAATCTTAAACTGCCACATGGACTATGCCCTAGAATTTACACTTAATTCACTTTTTTTAATTTTTAGCTTCTGTTTTTTTTTTTATAAATATTTTAGGTTAGAATTAATTTAAATTTAACAAAATTCATAGACTTTTTGGTTATTCAAAATATTGTAATCTCTAGTTTAAAGAGCGATTTTTGCCGTTGTGGTAATGAATTACCCCAGTGTGGCAGCTATGTTGCTCGAGCGAGGTGTGGCAGCCAAGGGTTAAAGTGGTCACAAAGAAACGTAGTTACAACTTTAAGCTGTTTAAAGATATAAGAATAATTAGTTATATCTTTAATTATTAATTAATTAATTAATAATTAATTATTTATTAATTAATTAGTTAATTAATTATTAAATTATTTAACTAATATTTTCAATTTATTACTGGTAGGATTATTTTAAATTGTAAGAACAATAAATATTTTAAAAATGTAATTTCGTCAAAACGGGTTAGGTATTTTGCCTTTTTATAGCAATGAAAAAACAGTTTTTTTTAAATAATTAATCTTTAAGTCGATACAAAAGTCAACGAAAACCAATATTCTTGAGGAGTTTAAAAACTGCGTAAGAGTTATATTAAATTTGTCATTCCGCTTGTAACGCCAAGAAGGAGGCGTGGCAGGTGTAGAAAAATATATATATTTTTGATCAGCATCACCTCCTGAGTCGATTTCCGTGTGTCCGTTTGTCTGTCCTTCTGTCGACACGATTACAGCCGTAATTTTAAGGCTATCGCGATGAAATTAAAAATTTAAGTTTATTTTTAAAAAAGGAAGATCAAGTTCGAAAATGGGCTAAATCAGATGAAAACCTCACCTACCTCCCATACAGAGTGACTTTATTTTAACTGTAAAATGCCTTTAAAATCCACAAAAAGTAAAGAAATGCCTTGAAATTTGGCACGTAAGCTTTGATGTTTAATTTAAATCCTGGCTATGAAATTTGGAAAAATCAGATAGAAACCACGCCTACCTCCCATACAAAGTGTCTTTATTTTAAATGTAAAATCCCTTAAAAATCCACAAAAATTAAAGAAATGTCTTGAAATTTTGCACATTAGCTTTGATATATAATATGAACCACCTCTATGATATTTAGCAAAATCGGATCAAAACCACGCCTACTTCCCATACAAAGTGATGTCATCAAAATAGGACAACTTTCGTTAATATATCAAACTGAATGTCATCGTGTATGTCGTGGCTAAAGACTTCGAATATACTTCAATATGGCCGCGGGGGGTATTTTAGCTTCGGTACCCTGCCGAAGATCCATCCTTACTAGTTTTGTGTATTATCAAAATATTGAAACATTTAATAAAAAAAAAATGGATAGTAAATATATTTTTAGTTTTTTTTTTATTGTATTTTAAATTTTCCCCTTTTGACTAGAATACTGCCTTACAGTCATATTCTGTGGTGCGTTAATGTAACTCAGTTCAGAAATTCTCTACTGGTCGTGACTTCATGCTCAATCATTCTGCTAAACTCAATGAGTGAAACATTAAGAATAACCTGGAAAATAATTTCTTAGAACAGTTTAATCCTCAAAACCCAACCCTTATGGTCCAAATTGACCCCATAAATAAAAAACCTGTTTTTTCGTATAAAAGCTTTCTTTAAACAAAAACTAGTAAGCTTTTTGATGGAAAAATATTCCCCTTATATACTGGCGCAAAATGAAATTACAAATCAACCCAAATTAACCAACTTTCTGTATCCACAAAATGACCCCAAAGGTATTAAAACAGAATTTTTCATATATATATACACATGGTAGAATAATCTAGGTAATGGATCTAGGAATAATCTTTTGTGGATTTTACGTTCACGGAAGCGGCGATTCGGCCCCAGGTAGACAAAATTTTGAAAAATTATTTATTGTAAATTTACAGCCAGAATAGGTCCGTTAAGCTATCAGATGGAATGGAAAATCAAAATTCTATTTATATGTATTCCTTAAATTGCTTAGATAAGGTCGAAGGAAAATATAATTTTTAATCTGAATTATTTCATTGAACTTTAGGAAAAAATCTAATGAAACCTATTGTTAAATAATGAAGATATATGCTTTGTATTGTATTTATTATACTAATTAAGGGTTTGTATATTTTGATAACTTCAAATTTCATGTCAAGATTTAGAATTTTTTAGAAGATAGTATGATTTGTGTCCTTTGAAATTTGGTAATAATAAGTCAACCGCCAAGTTGATCGAAAAAACAATGGTTAAAAATGCATCCATTTTAATCTATATATTAACAAATGTTCCATTAGTTTATTTTTAGCATTGCTTCGGTAAAGTATTTCGCAATTTTTTAATTTTGTATATTTTTTTATATTCCGGTATATTTGGTGAATATTCTGATCAACCATTATATATTTACTGTGCTTTTTGTGCTTACACTGCGCATGATATGCAATATCTTTAAGTGGACATTATCATTATCAATTATTAATAGTATTTTTTTACTTAACAGTTGTTTTTCCAAAGTATAGTATTTTTTACTAATAGTCTTTTTTTCAAACTTTTATCAGATAATTATCGCCAGCAGCGCACTGCCTTGGATTGGTTACATAATTGGCTGGATTTTAGCTACAGTTTTAGGACAGTCTCCCAAAGATGCGCTGACGATTGCCATTGAGACTGGTATACAGAATACTGGAATTGCGATATTCATGTTGAACTTTACACTACCTCAGCCGCAGGCAGACATGACCAGCGCAGTGCCCGTTGCGAGCTCCATGATGACTCCTTTGCCGCTTTTGGCGATTTACATAATTCGCAAGTTTTTCTGTCGCACTAGCATTGAACAAGTAGAGGATGCACCATCCAAGGATTTAAAAGAAATTGAAGTCGAAGTTATAATGGCGAAAGATCCAACAGATGTTGCCACCACCGACACCAACACCACCCTTTCGACTGCCAAATAGTTGCAAGTTTTATAATGGTATTTTTATTATACAGTATTAGACATAATCTATGAACATACTTAAGTAATATTAATTTATTTTAATAGATAATATTTACGAAGAAATTGCTGTATATTTATTTGGTTTTTTTTATGTATTAGCTACCAAAGATGGGGTAGTTCGTTACCACATACTTTGTTTTTTTTTTAATAAATATAAATAAATATAAATATAAATAAATAAATAAATAAAGGGTACCTTTATAAAAAAAATTTTTTTGGGGCAAACATTTCTTTTTTTTAATATTTTTTAGTTAGTTTTAGTTAAGTTTTTAATTATGTTTACAAAATCTGTAAACATTTTTTTTTTTAAATTTGAACCAGAAATATTTTTATAGGCGTATCTGGCGCGCGCCGTCGAGCACCTGGTTTCATGAATTTGAATAGAATTTTAATCTCTCGCTGCGTTCCTCATTTTTTTTATTTATACCAGTTTCTATTCTATATATTATATATTACATGTTATATATAATATATAATATACAAAAGTTTTAATTATGTTTAAAAAATCTGTAAGCATTTTTTTTTAAAACTAGCTTATACCCGGCGGGCTTCGCTGCGCTCAGCGCTTATCTCCTAAAAGAGGGTGTAGCTTTAGTGAAACCATACTTTTATAGTAAGTTCGTACCGAGTTTTATTGATGTGTGACTTATTTCGAAAACTATACCGAATATTTGGGGTGCTGAAAAAGTACCACGCCCCTCGTCCAACGCCCATAAAATGTACCAGTGGAACGGCATGTGTAAATTGAGGTAGAATACTGAATTCCGAGGCTGTGCGACCTACAAAAAAAAACTAAAACTGTTCGATATCGAAAATTTTAGGTGTATTTAAGGTGCCTTTTACGATCGGCACCAGAATTCATAGGAACCCTCTCAAGGCTTTGGTATAAAAATTGGCTTAGCGGTTTCGGAGTCTTTACGTGATATACACATATACCCACATACGTATATACATTAAGTCGCCTCACGCTCCTTAGAAAAAAAAGTTGCTTAGTCCGGTTCTTCAAAATAATCCATGGCTTATGTTACGATGATCCCCAAAAAATGTTGACTAAAAATATTGCCTGGTATGGTAGTTAAAAAAAAACAAACGGTCAGAAATAAGAGTAATAAAAAGTTATTTTGCATCAAAAAATCTTAATTTTTTTCCGTTGCATCAAAGAGAGTGCGGATTTTAATGGATTGTTTTAACTTTTTTCATATTATTTTCACTAAAATTGAAATTAATTTTTTCCCATACTACTTTTAGTCAAATAAATTGTAAAATGTAAAAAATGTGTACATTTTTTTGTAATTTCCTTTATTTTAATTCTTCACTTTACACTATATTTTATCATCACTAGATAATTTATTTGACCAAAAGTAACATGGCAAGGAAAAAAAAATTTTAATTTGAATTTTAGTGAAAATAATATAACAAAAAGTTAAAAAATGAATGAAAATCCGCATTACCTCTGATCCGACTGAAAAAATTAAAAACTGATTGGTGCAGATAACTATTAAGTCTGACCGTTTGTTATTAGGCACATAAGAAGATCGGTCAATGTCCTTTCAAGGGCTGAAATGGCCTTTCGTTTTTGTTTTTTTTTTTTATTTCAAACTATCCCAGCACACGGATGGCTATCGCTACTGTCAAAATACTGTCAAACACCTTTTTTTTGTGAGGAGCCTTAGTATACAAACATACATTTTTTACTGATAGATAGATGAGAAGAAAAAGAAGGCATGGCAACATGTATATATATAGTGACCGCCACTTGGTCCCATTGCACCTACATATCAAGTTTCACTATCAAAACATGTACAGCTCAGAAATTAAAATGATTTCTGAAAAGTCGGCGTAGGTAAAGTGCGACACGCCCATTTTTTTAAGGATTCTGACAGTAACCATATGAACTAATCTACCATATTGTATTCTTTTACTGAAAATTTTGATTTATATACTTTTTACGGATTTGTGGGTGTGACAAAATTTATATAAAAAGTGACCGCCACTTTTACGTTCACATCTCAGGAATTAAAATTATTTCTAACCGATAGCCTTGGCAGCTAGTGCTTACTTAGTTATAATTTTTAAATTGTAATTAACTATAATACATAAATAAATAAATAAATTAAATAAAATTATTGCTGAAGAGTGGGCACAGATATAGTGCTAACATGCACATTTTTTGCAAAGCTGTCGAGAGTAAGCGTATGAACTTAATTACCAAATTTTAGTATTTAACGAAGAGAATCCTCTGATTTATAGAAGTTCTATTGATTTGTGGGTAAAAAAAGTGGTGGCCGTGGCGTAGTGGGTAGAATTTGTGGTCCATATGGGAGAGAACCCTGGTTCGAATTCCACCTGACACAGAAAGTTTTTTCAATTGAATTAATTGAACCTATCTGCTGACAATGGCAAACCTCAGAGAATAAAAACTGCCATGAAAAGCTTCTTGAGAACATAAGCCGTTCGGAGTCGGCATAAAACTTGTAGGTCCAGTTCTCGATCATTTGTGTTCAAGCATTCCACAACACATTAATCATAAGAAGCTTGGTCAAAGTCCTTTCAAGGGCTGAAATTGGCCATTTCGCGTTGTTTTTTTTTATTTGCGGGTGTACAAGTTGGCGTGGCAAATTTTATATATATATATATATACTGACCGCCACTTAGAGCACCTGCATATCAAGTGTTACTATCAAAACGCGTACAACGCAGGAAAAAGCATGATTTCGAAAAAGTGAGAGTAGATATGGTGCGCCCACGTCCATTTTTTAACAGTTGCCGACAGTTACCTTATGTACAAAATTACCAATTCTTAGTTTTCAACGGTAAAAGCCGTCTAATTTAAAGCATTTTTACTGATTTGTGGGCGTTACTATACATATATGTATAGTGACTGTCACTTGGCTCAATAGCACCTGCATACTAAGATTCCCTAACAAAATCGTGTACAACTCAGGAATAAGCATGATTTTGAGAAAGTGGGCGTAGATATAGTGCGGCCATGCCCATTTTTTGTGCATTGGCCAACAGCAATCAAATAAACTAAATTAACAAAACCTAGTCTTCTACAGCAAAATCCATCTGATATAAAGCATTTTTAATGATTTGTGGGCGTTGAAAGTGGGCGTGACAACATTTATATATACATAGTGACTGCCACTTGGATCCATAGTACCTGCACATTAAGATTCACTATCAAAACGTGTACAGCTCAGGAATAAGCATGATTTCGATAAAGTGGGCGTAGATATAGTGCGGCCATGCCCATTTTTTGTACACTTGGCTGACAGTAATCATTTAAACTAAATTACCAAATCTTAGTCTTCTAGGGCAAAAGCCGTCTGATATAAAGCGTTTTTACTGATTTGTGGGCGGTGAAAGTGGGCGTGACAATATTTATATTTACATATGAATGACACTTGGACGTATAGCACCTGAATACCAAGATTCACTATGAAAACGTATACAACTCAGGAATAAGCATGATTTCGATAAAGTGGGCGTAGATATAGTGCGGACATGCCCATTTTTTGTACATTGGCCGAGTGTAATTATATAAACTAAATCATTAAATCTTAGTCTTCTACGGCAAAAGCTGTCTGATATAAAGCATTTTTACTGATTTGTGGGCGGTAAAAGTGGGCGTGACAACGTTAATATTTACATAATGACTGCCATTTGTATCCATTACACCTTCGTACCAAGATTCCCTATCAAAACTTGAACATCTCAGGAATTAAAATGATTGCTGAAAAGTGGGCGTAGATATAGTGTGACCACGCCCATTTGTACAGTCATCGAAAGTAACTATCTGAACAAAACTACCAAATATTAGTTTTATATGATTAAAACCGTCTGATATATAGCATTTTTTTTTGGTTTGTGGGCGATAGAGCCAATTTGGGTTGTATGTGAGGTACCACGCCCCCTTGTCCAATCCACACCAAACTTCACAGGAACACTTCCAGAATGTTGCTTCAGTATTCCTAAAAATTTCATAAAATTTGGTTCGGTGGTTTTGGAGTCTATACGTGATATACACACATACCCACATACATACATTCATTTTTATATATATAGACTAGCTTATCCCCGGCGCGCTTCGCTGTGCTCAGCGCTTATCCCCTAAAAGAACGCGTAGCTTTACTGAAGCCATGCTTTTATAGTAAGTTCTTACCGAGTTTCATTGATGTGTGACTTATTTCGAAAGCTATAACGAAAATTTTGGGTGCGGAAAAAGTACCACGCCCCTCGTCCAACACCCATTAAATGTTACCTGTGGAACGGCATGTGTAAATTGAGGTCGAATACTGAATTCCGAGGCTGTGCCACCTATAATTCCAAAACTGTTCGAAATCGAAAATTTAAGGTGTATTTAAGGTGCCTTTTACGATCGGCACCAGACTTCACAGGAACCCTCTCAACGCTTTGGTATAAAAATTGGCTTAGCGGTTTTGAAGTCTTTACGTGATATACACATATACCCACATACGTATATACATTAAGTCGCCTCACGCTCTTTAGGAAAAAAAATTGTTCAGTCTCGTTCTTCAAAATAATCCATGGTTTATGTTATGATGATCCCCAAAATATTTCGACTAAAAATATTGGCTGGTATGGTAGTTAGAAAAAAACAAACGGCCAGAAATAAGAGTAATGAAAAAAATTTTGCATCAAAAAATCTTAAATTATTTCCGTTGGACCAAAGATAATGCGGATTTTTATAGATTGTTTTAACTTTTTGCATATTATTTTCACTACTTTTAGTCAAATAAATTGTACAATGTAAAAAATGTGTAAATTTTTTGTAATTTAATTCAATTTAGTTATTCACTTTACACTATATTTTATCAATAGATAATTTATTTGACTAAACGTAACATGGTAAGACAAAAAAAAAATTTTTAATTTGAATTTTAGTGAAAATAATAAAAAAAAGTTAAAAACTTAATGAAAATCTGCAGTATCTCTAGTCCGACTGTAAAAATTTAAAATTTATTGGTGCAGATTGGAAGAACCACCGTTGTGTTTTTTAACTACCGCACCAGTAAATATTTTTATAAAAAACTCGATTTTTAGAGCATATTTCAAACCATTCCGTGGCATACTGGTTGAGGTGCGTGGCTTGAATGCCATAGAACCCAGGTTCGAAATCCACCTGACACACAAAGTTTTTTCAATTGAATTAATTTTTCTGTTCGGCCGTCATCTCTATGCAGACAATGGCAAACCAAAGAGAGTAAAAACTGGTATGGAAAGCTTCTTGAGAATATAAGCCGTTCGGAGTCGGCATTAAACTTGTAGATCCAGTTCTCGATCATATGTGTTCAAACATTTCACAACACGCACGCGTAAGAAGCTCGGTCAAATTCTTTTCAAGGGCTGAAATGGCCATTTCGTTTTTTTTTTTTTTTTTATTTCAAACCCTTCGAACACACGGATGGCTATCGCTACAGTCGAAATATTTGGGGAATCATCAGAACATAAAGCATTATTTTGAGGAACCGACCCGAACACCTTTTTTTTGTGAGTAGCCTTAGTATACATACCTACGTTTTTTACAGATAGATAGATGAGCAGAAAACGTAGGCATGGCAACATTTATCTATAAAGTGACCGCCACTTGGTCCCATTGCACCTACATACCAAGCTTGACTATCAAAACGTTCACATCTCAGGAATTAAAATTATTTCTAACCGATAGCCCTGGCAGCTAGTTCTTACTTAGTTATAATTTTTAATTGTAATTAACTATAGTACATTAATAAATAAGTAAATAAATAAATTAAATAAAATTATTTCTGAAGAAAGGGCACAGATATAGTGCTACCATGCACATGCTTTGCAAAGTTGTCGAGAGTAAGCGTATGAACTTAATTACCAAATTTTAGTATTTAACGATGAGAATCGTCTGATTTATAGAAGTTCTATTAATTTCTGGGTAAAAAAAAACAAGTGGCAGCCGTGGCGTAGTGGGTAGAGTGTGTGGCCCATACGCGAGAGAACCCTGGTTCGAATCCCACCTGACACGGAAAGTTTTTCACTTGAATTAATTTTTCTGTTCGGCCGTCACCTCTCTGCAGATAATGGCAAACCTCAGAGAATAAAAACTGTCATGAAAAGCTTCTTGAAAACATAAGCCGTTCGGAGTCTGCATAAAACATGTAGGTCCAGTTCTCGATCACTTGTGTTCAAACATTCCACAACACGCACAACACAATTGATCATAAGAAGCTCGGTCAAAGTGCTTTCAAGGGCTGAAATTGGCCATTTCGTTTTGTTTTTTTTTTGTGGGTGGTACAAGTGGGCGTGGCAAATTTTATATATATTTATATTGACTGCCACATAGAGCACCTGAATATCAAGTGTTACTATCAAAACGTGTACAACTCAGGAATAAGCATGATTTCGAAAAAGTGGGCGTAGATATGTTGCGACCAGTCTCATTTTTTAACAGTTGCCGACAGTGACCATATGAACTAAAATACCAAATCTTAGTCTTCTACGGCAAAAGCCGTCTGATATAAAGCATTTGTTACTGATTTGTTGGCGGAAAAAGTGGGCGTGACAACATTTATATTTACATAGTGACTGCCACTTGGACCTATAGAACCTGCATAAAGGTTCACTATGAAAACGTGTACAACTCAGGAATAAGCATGATTTTGATAAAGTGGGCGTATTTATAGTGCGGCCATGCCCATTTTTTGTACATTGGCCGAGAGTAATCATATAAACTAAATTATCAAATCTTAATCTTCTACGGCAAAAGCCGGCTGATATAAAGCATTTTTACTGGTTTGTGGGCGGTAAAAGTGGGCGTGACAACGTTCATATTTACATAGTGACTGCCACTTGTATCCCTAGCACCTGCGTACCAAGATTCACTATCAAAATTTGAACATCTCAGGAATTAAAATGATTTCTGAAAAGTGGGCGTAAATATGGTATGACCACGCCCATTTTTGGTACAGTTACCGAAAGTAACAATCTGAACAAAATTACCGAATTTTAGTTTTATACGATTAAAACCGTTTCCAACCAGAGCGAATAACAGAACAGGTATCAATATACATTCCAACCAACCTGAGCAACGCCGGTCCAAAACCATTAACAATAAGTGAATACAAAAAGAGGACAAAAATTCCAAACAAAATCAAATACCAACACAACCACCAGTCTCAACAGTAAAAAGACCACGATCGGGAAAAATAGTTTATTTAGAATAATAAGGATAACAACAGACGAAAAACAAAGAAAAGAATTATTAAAAAAAGTAAAAACAGAACAATTAATTTATAAAAATAAAAAAAAACAACATGTAAATTTTTCTTAATAATAATTTTATACAAAAAAAATCAAAAAAAAAAAATTTAGTAAATAATATGTAAATTTTTATCAATTATCATTTTCTCAATAAAAATATATAATGATAAATGTTTCAAAAAATTCACAAAATGCACATTAAAGATAATAAAGATATTATATGATACAAATACCTAATATAACTTATTTATATAAAGAATTAGCAATGTTTAATAACGAAAATAAAGAAAGAATAATTATAAATGAGAATATAGACAATAACATTGGATCGATTGTTACGACCAACCACATACAACAAATAGGTTGGACGGTGTTAATAACTTTAGCAGTAATAGCATTATTAGCTTATATTATCTATAGAATCAATAAATATTGTAAACAGTCAATAATTAAATTCTAAATTCAAATTCAATAAAAAAAAAAAAATCAAATCAAAGTCATGAAGAAAGCAACACTATGCAAATATCAAGGCTGTTACGGTATTTTGTTTAATAAACATTGCACAGCATGTACTCACAAAATAATTGACATTGGAAAAATAATATATTTTTCATACGAAAATAACAATTGGCATCAAAAATGTTTTAGATACAACATATGTAAAGTTAAATTAAGTAAATTTGATTTCAATGAATATAATTCACAATTATTTTGTAGAAATTGTAGTAAATCGTAAACCAATATAAACAAAAATGTAATTATTAATGGAAGAACTTTTAGAAATCTTTAACGAAGTTCTAAAAATAAAACAAAATATAAAAAAATCTTCCAATAGAAAATATAAATCAGAAACAATCGACTTAAAGCTACAATATCTAGATCGATATAAATTACATTTCAATAAAACTTCCGAATCTTTAAACAAACTAGAGGCATATGAATTGAATGGTCAATTCCAAAAATTACTAAACGAAACGAAGAATCTTTTGTTAAATCACAAAATAGATAACGAAAACAAATTAACAATGAAGGAACTGAATATAGAACTCATTTTGAAAACCATCCCGATTTTCAACGGAAACTACAAGGAATTAAACGCATTCTTAACTTTAGTAGAACTGTTAGACAGCACTTACACTACGCCAGAAAATAAGAATAAATTAATAAACATTGTAATCAATGTAAAACTAAACAATAATGTAAAAACAACACTAGGACATACAGCAAATATAGACACATTCGATAAACTTAAACTCGCTCTCACAAATTCATTTAAAAGCAACTTAACGACTACACAAATACATACACAACTATCTACACTGACCCAACGAAACGGTACAGTATCAAATTTTAAAGACAAACTATTAAATCTTACTTCTGAATTAAACAACTTACAAATAAATGAACTACCTACCGATAGTAACAATCAACAAAAACATTTAACCGTTAATCGAGCTTTGTATCATATATGATACATTTCGTTTTTTATGTTATCATAACATTTTTACCAAAAAAGTTTGGTACCTAATTTTTTGTGATTTTTTTATTTTTCTATTAATATTAATATTATTAATATTTTACAAAAAAATTATAAGTAGGTAATGAGAAATTAAAAAACTTCATAATTCGAGCTATGTATCATATTTGATACATTTGGTAGTTTCCTCATGCAGTATTGTATTAATAACACTTAAAAATGTAATAACTTGATATGATAGCATGAAATTAGTAAATTAAAATTAAAATTTGATAAAACTTGTAAAAAAATGTTGCTATTCATCATTTTCTCTTATGTATCAAATATGTTACATAGCTAGGATTATTAAGTTTTTTTTAAGGCCCGTCTACGGTTAGAGCTCGATAAATGGTTAAAAATGCAATAATATGAAATACAATTTTTATATATATTCATTTAAATTTACTTGAAATGGATCAATAAAAATAAATGTATTAAAAATTTAAAGAAAAAAATGTTGCCACACATAATTTTCTACTATTAATGGTAGTATGTATCAAATATGATACTTAATCATGAAAATGAATGAATCCTATGCATTAACAATTTTTAAAAATGGTCTAAATGACGATCTAAGGAATACAATCTTTGCAGCTCAACCTAAAACAATAATAGAAGCAACAAATCTAGCGTTAGAACTAGAAAAAAATATAAAAACAAATAAGCAATTGTTGTATTTTAGAACAAAGACTTTATTCAACCCGAACACTAGACGACAAAACTATAATAACACAACCAATTATCATAACTCCTACAGTAGACAACAACATAACAGAAACTATAATACACGACTACAAAACAACAGAAACAATAATACATTTATGCAACGACCGCATAACAACAACGCATACAGACATAACCAAAATAATAACAATCAAAATTTTAATAACAATCGAAACAATTTTAGAAATAATAACCAAAGAAATAATAGCCAAAATACGCAAAGAGGCAATTTTGATAACAACACCAACAGAAATTTTAACAATAAAAATTATAATAACAGAATGTACGTTTTTACTAATGAAGACCAGGGAAACGACGATCGCTCGGAGATCGACAGAGAAGATCATCCGGGAAAGCGCAATTAAAAATATACAAAATATCGGATAATACAACAAACTATATAAAAGTAACATGCAGCAATACAAATAAAAATTTGAAATTTTTAATCGATACAGGTGCAGATATTTCAATCTGCAAAATTGAAAATATAAATAATGATATAGACTTGATGACAAGAGAAAAATGTAAATTAACAGGTATAACAGAGGAAGAAACTTTCACTTTAGGCTCAATAAAGTTGGGACTCAATTTACAAAACCTTAATATACAACATATTTTTCAAGCCGTAGACAATGACTTCCCCATTCACACTGACGGTATTTTAGGTAGAGACTTTTTATCAAAATATTTGTGTAAAATTGACTATGAAACACATACACTCACTATAATACTAAACGACAACGAAATAGTAACACCTTTATACTTAAATAAAAACGCATTTAATATAATCAGAATACCACCAAGAACAGAAATTATTGCACCAATAAATTTAACCTCAGATCAGGATAGCGTTATTTTGAATGAAGAAATTCAAACAGGAGTATTTATAGCAAATTCTATAGTTCCATCAACAGGAATATGTCACGTAAAAATATTAAATACAACAGAAACAGAAATAATAATTAATAAGCTAACACCGAAATGTAAACCTTTATCGGAATACTCATATTTAAAACAAGACACACGTAAAAATGAAACTAGATTCAAAAAACTTGTAAAAGAATTAGACATAGACACAAAACATCCACTAATAAATATCTTTAAAGAGTATCAACATATATTTCATATAACAAATGAACAGTTAACAGTAAACAATTTTTATACACAAAAATTAGCCACAACAGATAATACACCCACATATATAAAAAATTATAGATTACCACATGTTCATAACAAAGAGATTGTGGGGGATATATAAAGTTATTCAAAAATGTGGCATTAAAAGAACAAGTCCTTTTTATGGCTTTAATAATTTATTTACATTTTATTTACACTTTAGGAAAACTCAACTGGCTGCGCGGCGGGTTCACGACCAACTAACTTTTTAGGGTAGCATGGACCAGAGTCCATGCCACCAAAGCGCATTGAAAATATATTGCAGCGCGCAATATAACGAAGCCGCGGCGCACATAGTGACGAACAACATTAAGTATGTACTCACTTCCATGGTGTGTGTTGGCTATTTTACCGCGCGGCCTTTTATTGGCCAGTCCCACTGTCAGCGCTAACAGTAAGACGCGAGCACGAGGAAACGGGGGTGAGTCGTGCCCTAATTAACCAGTCATCGTACTGGTGCCGCGCTGGCCTGGGCGTTGGTTAGCTACTCCAACACACAGGCCTAAGCGCATTTGCATAGTGTATAACAAGCGTCTGTTGTTGTACAACTCTTGTGTACAACAACAACATGTAAGCTTGTCGTTATTGATCGCCTTACTGTGACTCACATAAGTGTATGTCGACAGTCGCTTTGACGCGATCACTATGCCTGACAATATGTCAGCAAGACTCACCGACGATCCGCAAAGAATGCTAGAACATTTGATTCCCACACATTATTTGTATACACAAGTATGCAAATGACTAGCTGCCAGCTAACACCAAGCAACAAGTTTCAAGTGGCTAGGAATGTGCTTGGCTCATCACTGTATGATGAGGCAAGCTGCGCTAACCCTTATCGCGTTCTGACGTGAAGGTCTAATAACGACAAAGTGTCGTCGACGTTTTTTAAAACCGAAACGCGAAATAATATATGCCGTAGCCGTGAACCCACGCGTACACAAGAGGGTGACGGTACAGAAGGTGCCGCCACAATACTCCCCCCCTAGTGTTTCGGTTAATAACAAACTAGGAATTTATCAATTTACATAACAAATAATTAATTAATTTGTGATAATACATATTTTTGAATTTTTTCTATAAATATGTCTTAGCGGGGGCTCTCACTCTCCTACCGCTCCTCGTAACGACCGGCGATTGTTGCCTTGCTGGCTCTAACCTCGGGTGACACTTGTATTGCGAGCGACCATAGGTCGATCCCACGATGTCCACCGGTGGACCGGAAAATGTCACGGTCTTTTTTTTCGTCTGAACTTTTGTACCGGGCTTACTAGATCCCGCGGTGTCCAACGGTGGGCCGGTAAAAGTTGACTCGGCCAGTTTTGGAGAATTTTTAACTAAATTCTGTCCCGCGGTGCCCAACGGTGGGCTGGTAAAAGTTGACACAGCCTTATTGTTACCACCGCTGGATATAGTACCCCTGCTGTCTGTGCGTGCCGTCAGATTAGCTGGCTCGCCGCCACTCGTCGCTAAAAAAGCTGCTTTCAGTCTATCCACTGACAGCTTGGCTGGTTTTCCCTTTATCGTGATGGTGAAGTACTTGTCGTTTCGTTCCACGACTTCGTATGGTCCATCGTAACTGGGTTGTAACGGAAGCTGCACTCGATCGCACCTTACAAAAACGTGAGTGCACGTCTTCAACTCCGGTTGCACGAAAACTTTTGGTTGATCATGATGAACTACGGTTGTTGGACTTAACCTCTGCATTGCTTCTCGCAGCGCTGCCACATAATCAGCCTCCCCTAACTTCTTTGGAGATGGGGCCAGAAATTCGCCGGGTAATTTTACCGTTGTGCCGAATACCATTTCAGCTGGAGTTGCTGCCAGGTCTTCTTTGAAAACCGAACGCAGGCCGAGTAGTACTATCGGCAAGGCGTCGCTCCATCGTTCATCGTTGTAACACTTAATTGCTGTTTTCAGTGTACGGTGCCATCTTTCTATCATTCCGTTGGCTTGTGGATGATAGGGCGTTGTACGAAAGTGCTTGATGCCCAGCATATTGTTTAACTGACGAAACAAGTCCGATTCGAATTGACGACCCAAATCCGTCGTTATTCTGACTGGAATACCGAAGCGAGCTATCCATCCCGACACTAAGTTTCGTGCCACTGTCTCAGCAGTTATATCTGAAATTGGAATGGCTTCGGGCCAGCGGGTAAATCTATCAATAACAGTGAGGCAATATCTATTGTCCCGAGATACCGGTAAAGGGCCCACCAGGTCAATATTAATATGTTCAAACCTTTCGCTAGGGTTAACATACGTCTCGAGCGCCGTTTTGTTGTGCCTGCTTACTTTATTTTTTTGACAGGGAACGCATACTCTGACAAAGTCACGGACATCCTTCTTCATGTTGGGCCACACGCATCTACGCTGTACCAGCTGGGTCGTCGCTTTGACGCCGGGATGCGCAATTCCGTGCAGTTTAGTCAGCATAGCAGCGCGAAATTTTAACGGAATAAGCGGTCTGATTACACCTAAGGAAGTATCACAATGAATTATTTCGTCTGTGTTAGATAACCTGCACTGTTCTATCTTCAAAGATGTAGACTGGCTTGGCGAATTAATCAGACGCTGTATCTCTTCATCTGTTTCTTGCTCTTTCGCGAGACAAGTGAAGTCAACCCCTGCTATTACCTGTTCTATTCGAGATAGCGTATCGGCGATCACGTTATCCTTGCCGGACACGTGGCGAATGTCTGTTGAAAACTGACTAATGTAGTCCAGATGTCGTGCCTGTCTTGGTGAGGCTTTGTCTGCATTTTGTTTAAATGCGAAAATTAGGGGCTTGTGGTCGGAAAAAATCACGAATTGGCGTCCTTCCACCATGTACTTGAAATGTTTCACCGCCAAAAAAATTGCTAACAGTTCTCTGTCATACGTGCTGTACTTTTTCTGCGCGTTGTTCAATTTTTTTGAGAAGAACCCTAATGGCTGCCGCTCACCACTGACGTTTTGATGCAGAACCGCTCCAATAGCGAAATCTGAAGCATCGACGCTTAAAGACAGCTGCGCCTCTGGCGCGGGGTGATGCAGTAAAGTCGCATTGGCAAGATCGTCCTTGCATTTCTCGAAGGCTGTAGTTGTTGTTATTGACCAGACTAACGGCATTTTGTCGTTCTTCTTGTTGCCTACTATCATAGCTTGCAAAATGGCTTGAGTTGCAGATGCGTTAGGGATAAAGCGACGATAAAAATTTATCATTCCTAAGAAACACTTTAGTTCCCGGGCCGTTTTTGGTTTGGCGAACTCTCTGATAGCGCTTACTTTGCCTTCATCCGGTTGAATGCCATCTTTGTTTACCGTGTGCCCCAAAAATTTTACCTCAGCTTTACCGAAGTCGCACTTGGCTGCATTTATAGCTAACCCATTTTCGCGAAGAAGCTGCAGAATTCTGCGTAGGTGTTCCCTGTGCTGCTTCTCGTCTGGGGAAGCCACACAAATATCATCTATGTAGACAAAAGCGTGATCGGTTTCGGACGCCAACACATTATTTATGTGCCTCTGAAACGTTTGAGCTGCGTTTCTAAGTCCGAAGGTCA
This sequence comes from Coremacera marginata, assembly GCA_914767935.1. Taxonomy (NCBI): domain Eukaryota; kingdom Metazoa; phylum Arthropoda; class Insecta; order Diptera; family Sciomyzidae; genus Coremacera; species Coremacera marginata. The sequence continues at coordinate 75,023,494 of OU612046.1, read as the reverse complement.
TAGACTTGAATTGAAATAAACCGAAAGGCGTGGTTATTGCCGTTTTGGGGACGTCGTCTGGTTCGATTCGTATTTGGTGGTAAGCACGCTGCAGGTCGATTGTCGAAAAGACTCTTTTACCATGTAGAATGTTGGTAAAATCTTGAATATGCGGTATAGGGTACCTGTCCGGTACGGTTCTGTCATTCAGAGCCCTATAGTCACCGCACGGTCTCCAAGAACCATCCTTCTTTCTCACCATATGGAGCGGACTTGACCAATTACTGTCCGACGGTTCGCAGATATCATTGTCTAGCAGGTATTTAAACTCTTTTCGTGCGGCTGCTAGCTTATCAGGTGCTAGTCTGCGCGGTCTGGCGTGCACCGGTGGCCCGTTAGTGACTATATGGTGTGTTACTTTATTACTTTTCAAGGGCTGACCCTGTCGCAAGGTGGTAACGTCAGAGAATTCCGTCAGCAAGTCCGCGTAGGGAAGTGTAATATTATTTGCTTGAATATTAAAATGACTTACCCTAGCTGCTGGATGGTCTGCTTGCTCGGCTGCAGTCTTGACAATAAGTCTCTGGTTTCTCATGTCGACCAGAATGCCGTGATGACTCAGAAAATCGGCTCCAATTAGCGGCGTTCTGACACGTGCAATTACGAAGTCCCACTCGAATTTCCGTTTCAGACCAAGGTCCAGGCAGATCTTTCTCTTGCCGAACGTTTCAATGTGGGAACCATTTGCGGCGAACAGTTGTTCTGTGTGAGGGGCGTTGAACCGCTCGTTTCCCCGTGGTGGCACGACCGACACGTCGGCTCCCGTGTCTATGAGGAACCGTCTTCTTGACGAAGTGTCGGTAATGTACAGGCGACCGATCTTAAGGTAGCCAGCCTCGTCGCCCGTAGCTGTTGGCTGCCTGCCTAGTTTTTTGGCTGCTGGTGCCACGAGCAGGGCGGCCGGCACCTTATCGCCCTACTGCCAAACTGCCTGTGGTAGTAGCACTTACCAATTTTCTTCCAGTTACCATCTCGAGGTTTGCTGACCGCGCTCTGCTGAGTCGACTGCCATCGTGTCTGGCTGCGGAACTGCCTAGACTGCTCTCTGACGCGCGATGGACTGACGTGACGCCTTTGACTCGGCTTGTCCGAATGGAAAAACACCAGTTCGTCGTCCTCATCGTCTCGCTCTTCTGCTGGGAGCGGAGCGTTGGCATGGTTGCAGCGGCGGGATCCCTGTCGGCCCCGACGCGGATGTTCCTTGGTATACAAGGCGTCCTCGAGCCGATTGATCCGCCTCTCTAAAATTTCAGATCTCGAACGGTCGGCGTCGCTAGTGGCTGCTTCGATGCTGGCTACGTTACGGGAGCCAGCCAAGGTCTCCATAATCTTATCGGCCAGGGCGGCGCGCTGTGGAAGGTCCACCGTCACTGTTTGCAGCATGCCCTGTACCATCGACGGAAGCCGTGCAGTCCACAAGCTCTCCAACATCTTGTCCGGTAGATTTGCTCCACCAAGCTCGCGCATTTCGCTCAATAGCTGCGAGGGCCGTAAATCTCCGAGCTCCTTCTCTGACAGGAGCTGTCGCAACTTCTCTTGCTCAGACGCACTGAAGAGCTCGAGCAGCGTATCCTTCAGCGTGGCGTACCTGTCCGTGGTTGGTGGCTTTCGCACGATGTCGCTTACCTGCCGCAGCACCGCTTTTTCCAGCGCGCCGACCACCGTGTAAAAACGCGCATGGTCACCGGAGACCTTCAGCTTCGCGAACTGCGCCTCCAATTGCAGGAACCACAGATCTGGCGAATCGTGCCAGAACTGCGGTGTTTTTACCGCCGCGACACCACTTATTTCCGCGGACGTGGCCTTGACGTCGGCCTTGACCGGGGCAGCTGCGCCACCCTCCACCACTTCCTCGTCGGAGATGGTGTGGTCGTGCACTTCCACATTTTTCACTGGTGTGCTCATTTTCTTGTTTTTTATTTTTGTTTTTTTGTTAAGAAATATAAGCTCTGTTCCTTTTTTTAAATTTGAGCACACTATTCACTTCTCACTCGCGTATCGCGACGTCGGGGTCACCAATTGTGGGGGATATATAAAGTTATTCAAAAATGTGGCATTAAAAGAACAAGTCCTTTTTATGGCTTTAATAATTTATTTACATTTTATTTACACTTTAGGAAAACTCAACTGGCTGCGCGGCGGGTTCACGACCAACTAACTTTTTAGGGTAGCATGGACCAGAGTCCATGCCACCAAAGCGCATTGAAAATATATTGCAGCGCGCAATATAACGAAGCCGCGGCGCACATAGTGACGAACAACATTAAGTATGTACTCACTTCCATGGTGTGTGTTGGCTATTTTACCGCGCGGCCTTTTATTGGCCAGTCCCACTGTCAGCGCTAACAGTAAGACGCGAGCACGAGGAAACGGGGGTGAGTCGTGCCCTAATTAACCAGTCATCGTACTGGTGCCGCGCTGGCCTGGGCGTTGGTTAGCTACTCCAACACACAGGCCTAAGCGCATTTGCATAGTGTATAACAAGCGTCTGTTGTTGTACAACTCTTGTGTACAACAACAACATGTAAGCTTGTCGTTATTGATCGCCTTACTGTGACTCACATAAGTGTATGTCGACAGTCGCTTTGACGCGATCACTATGCCTGACAATATGTCAGCAAGACTCACCGACGATCCGCAAAGAATGCTAGAACATTTGATTCCCACACATTATTTGTATACACAAGTATGCAAATGACTAGCTGCCAGCTAACACCAAGCAACAAGTTTCAAGTGGCTAGGAATGTGCTTGGCTCATCACTGTATGATGAGGCAAGCTGCGCTAACCCTTATCGCGTTCTGACGTGAAGGTCTAATAACGACAAAGTGTCGTCGACGTTTTTTAAAACCGAAACGCGAAATAATATATGCCGTAGCCGTGAACCCACGCGTACACAAGAGGGTGACGGTACAGAAGGTGCCGCCACAAGATACATGAACAAGTTCAAGACCTATTGAACAACGATATAATTGAACCATCAATAAGCCCATACAATTCACCTCTTCTACTTGTACCAAAGAAAAATAGTGACGATATCAAAAAATGGCGCTTGGTTGTTGACTTTAGGAAATTAAACAATAAAATAGTTAGTGATAAATTTCCTTTAATAAGATTAGAAGATGTCTTAGACAAACTAGGCAGAGCAAAATACTTTTCCACACTCGATATGACGAGATCTTTTCACCAAATTCCTTTGGAAAAAACTTCTAGACCTTTAACAGCTTTTTCTACCAATGACAGTCATTACCAATTTAAAAGATTACCTTTTGGACTTAAAATTTCATCAAACAGTTTTCAACGTATGTTAACATTAGCACTAACAGGTTTAAGCTCAGAAGCATTTTTATATGTAGATGACATAATAGCCTTTGGATGTAGCTTACAACATCATAACAATAATTTAATTAAAATTTTTGATAGATTATCTAAATACAATCTCAATCGCAAATTTTTACGTCCTGAAGTAGTTTATTTGGGACACCTTATTACACAAAATGGCATTAAGACTGATCCAGCAAAATATGAAACAATAAAAAATTATCCAACCCCTTTAAATGCTGACGATGTGCGTAGATTCGTCGCCTTTTGTAATTATTATAGACGATTCATAAAAGATTTTGCAACAATTGCACAATGCTTAAATGCTTTACTTAAAAAGAACCAAACTTTCAATTGGACAACACAATGTCAAACAGCGCTTGAGACACTTAAACAAAAATTAATAGAACCACCTATATTACAATATCCAGATTTTTCGAAAACATTAATTTTAACCACTGACGCATCAAACTACGCCTTAGGAGCCGTATTATCACAAGATGAAATTGGACAAGACTTACCTATATCTTATGCAAGCAAGAGTTTACAAAAACATGACATAAATAAACCAATTATAGAAAAAGAACTTTTAGCAATACACTGGGGGATTAATTTCTTCAAACCATATTTGTACGGACAAAAATTCATAGTAGTTACAGATCACAGACCTTTAGTTTCACTTTTTTCTCATAAGAACCCATCATCAAAAATGACAAGAATCAGATTAGACTTATCTGATTACGATTTTACGATAATATTCAAGCAAGGCAAAATAAATACAAATGCCGATGCACTATCCCGAATAAAGATAGATTCGGATATACTAAGAACAATGATACCAAAAGATGAAACAAGCAAAGCCATGGTAATAACACGGGGAAATATTAAAAACCAAGAAAAAATTGCAAAGGAAAAATGCACATCTCAAAAGAAGACTCGCGAACTCTTTATTTGGGATTGCACGTCCATAACTGATGTCAAAAATATAAAAAGATTGAAATTTGAATTAAGCGATATGAATATAAATAATAATGATACTAGTATCCAAGTAATAAATAATATTGTGCACATGCGATGTAGCAATAAATCGACGAATCCAGATTCGACATCGATGAAGCTATCATCAAAAATAATTAAAGATAACAAAAATATGCATGCAAGATCTAATGATGATTCAGCGACTCTAGAGCCGATTCTGAAGAAATTAGTATCTAAAATGAATAAATTGAATATAAAAGAACTAGCGCTAGATGAAAAAGATATTATATTTGAAATGATACAAAAAGAAGAATTTAAGAGAATATATAACATGCTGCAGCAGAAAATAAATAAAAATAATAAAGAATCGCTAAAAATAATGATATTTCAAACCACAAAAAGAATTACAAACAAAACCATGCAACACAAGATAATACAAGAATACCATGACACGCCACAAGGAGGACATTTCGGTATTAGAAAAACAATCATTAAACTAAAACAACGCTATGTATGGAAACATATGCGCCAAATGGTAAAACATTATATAAACAAATGTATACATTGCAGTCGTAATAAACAGACTAGACACATTAAAGAAAAATGGCAATAACTGACACTCCGAACACAAGTTTTGAAACAATATCAATTGACACTGTCGGACCATTAAAAATCTCAAACGAATTTAGATACATATTGACTATGCAATGTGAACTGACAAAATTTGTTATTGCACACCCAATTGAAACAAAGGATGCAAAAACAATAGCCCAAACACTAGTAGAACAATTGATCTTAAAGTACGGATTTTTCAAATATTTAAAATCTGACAGAGGAACTGAATTTACGAACGAACTGTTAAAAAATGTTTGCGACTTATTAAAAATAGAACAAATTTTCTCAGCACCTTATCATCATGAGTCTATAGGAGCACTCGAAAGAAACCACAGGGTACTTAACGAGTATCTTCTAACCTTTGCTGATGATTATGAATGGGATAAATGGGTTCCATATTACACATTCGCGTATAATACAACACCACATGTTGATACATCGTACTCACCATACGAACTCATTTTTGGTAAATTACCAAACATTTCGAATGATTTAACAAAAGATAACGAACCAATTTACAACCTAGAAAATTATGCTAACGAATTAAAAGTTAGACTTAAAAATTCCATTAATAAAGCAAGAGAATTAATAAAAACTGTAAAAGAAAAACGAAAAATTGATTATGATAAAAGTGTAAATACCTCGGATTTTCAAGAAGGAGATTTTGTACTAGTAAGGCTTGAAACTAAGAAAAAATCACAAAGTCCTTATCACGGACCATATAAAATAGTACATAGAGAAGGTGTTAGCTCTATAATAGAAATAAATGATAAGCATAAGAAATTTCACAATAATATGTTAAAGAAGGTAATTTAATGTAAGTATACTAGTTAAGACAATTATACTAATTAAATATATAATGTTATCAAATTAAAATACTACCCAATAAAATAATTTAACTATTTTAATCACTAAATTAAAATAATTAAGTACTAAATTAAAGAAGTCAAACTAATAATAGGTCAAATATTGCATTATATAAATTACTACATATATCATTAAACTTACTAAGAAATAAATTGTATAAATTGAAATTTATTTTTATGACATAATGATATCCTCTTCCAAAACTCCGACATCTTAAAAATTTATCTTTGCAAGTAAATTTTCGCTTAAGGGTGAAGGTGTAGTGTACTAACATATTACGTAAGTACAATCGACCAACATATGCCAACAATAAAATCTAAAAATCATAAACAAAATTATTTAGACAAATTCATACACTCCAAAAATGTTAACGTAAACAAAACGTTTAACTCGAATTCTTTTCAATGCGCTTAGCACCCTTTACGCTTGGGCCGCTAGCATGCCACAAGCATAATCGCGACAGCGGGTGTTGTGTTACAAATGCATTTGCATGAAAAACACAACAACAACAACAAGCTAAAGACTTGAACTAGTGCCGATGACATGTTGAAGTCAAGGCTATTAATTTGGTAAACACAATTAACAATGATTATGAATTTGAGGGGAAATATGAGGATTTTTATTAAAGTAAAAATGATTGGTCGATAATAGAATATCAATTTTTAATTTGAAAATATTGGAAATTAAGGAGGAGTCTTGGAAATAGTGGGTAAGCTAGATTAAGAAAAATAATGTTATTTTTAATATAAATACCAGAAGTATAACAAATAAAGACCAGATTCTATCTGAATGTGAAACTTGGCTCTTTAGCTAAAAATTATTCTTTTAGTTTCTCAAAAATAAGCGTGGCTTTCTAGCCATATTGTCTTGAGCGTTGGTGCGCTCTAAAAACACCAAACACTTTATCACGACAGGCTTTCCTCGTGATAAGTGATATAAACTAAATAAACTAAAAAACATCGTACACAGTATGAAATGTGAGCCAAAGTGCGAATAACAAAGCATGCGAGACACAAAATTAGACAACCCAGCTTATGAGGGAAAGTACCGAAACTGAAGTAATGACAATGCAAAGTGTGAGTCAGAGTGCAAATAAAAAAGCATGCCAGAGACACTTGACAACCACGCAGTAATGATGACACTGCAAAGTGTCAGTCATAGTGCGAATAAAAAAACATGCGAGCGTAAAAAAAATTTCTCCGGACTGTAGAGGCAAAAATTTTAAATTGTGCGAAATGTAAAAGCGTCCGAATTATTGGAGTGTCGGGATTAGCGCATGTCCGGACTACCGAAGTTGCACTGTATATAGATAGTGACTGCCACTTGTATCCATTGCACCTGCATACCAAGATTCACTATCAAAAATTGAACATCTCAGGAATTAAAACGGTTGCTGAAAAGTGGGCGTAGATATAGTGTGACCACGCCCATTTTTTGTATAGTCACCGGAAGTAACCATCTGAACAAAATTAGCAAATTTTAGTTTTATATGTTTAAAACCGTCTGATATATAGAATTTTTTTGGTTTGTGGGCGATAGAGCCAATTTGGGTTGTATGGGAGGTACCACGCCCCCTTGTCCAACCAACACCAAACTTCACAGGAACACTATCAGAATGTTGCTTCAGTATCCCTAAAAATTTCATAAAGTTTGGTTCGGTGGTTTTGGAGTCTATACGTGATATACACACATATCCACATACCAACAATTAACAATTTAACAATTTAACAATTATAACTAAGTAAGCACTAGCTGCCAGGGCTATCGGTTAGAAATAATTTTAATTCCTGAGATGTGAATGTTTTGATAGTCAAACTTGGTATGTAGGTGCTATGGGTCCAAGTGGCGGTCACTTTTTATATACATTTTGTCACGCCCACAAATCCGTAAAAAGTATATTAATCAAAATTTACAGTAAAAGAATAAAATTTGGTAGGTAAGTTCATATGGTTACTGCCAGAACCCTTAAAAAAATGGGCGTGCCGCACTTTATCTACGCCGACTTTTCAGAAATCATTGTAATTTCTGAGCAGTACATGTTTTGATAGTGAAACTTGATATATAGGTGCAATGGGACCAAGTGGCGGTCACTATATATATTAATGTTGCCATGCCTACTTTTTCTGCTCATCTATCTATCAGTAAAAAATCTATGTTTGTATACTAATGCTCCTCACAAAAAAAAAAAAAATGTGTTTGGGTCGGTTGCTCAAAATAAAGATTTATGTTATGATTCCCCAAATATTTCGATAGTGGCGATAGCCATCCGTGAGCTGGAATATTTTGAAATAAAAAAAAAAACAAAAACGAAATGGCTATTTTAGTCCTTGAAAGGACATTGACCTTAATAACAAACGGTCAGACTTAATAGTTATCTGCACCAATCAGTTTTTAATTTTTTCAGTCGGATCAGAGGTAATGCATAATTTCATTAATTTTTGAAGCGAAGCTTTTTACTCCTCGTTCTGTGATTTGCTTGGAGTGAAATCTGAAAAATTTTCAAGAGATTATTTCTTGGGAATTTGATGGTTGCTTTGTTGCTAGTGCTTATTGCAACAAGAAAATTTTAATACTTTATTATTAAATACTAATATATTTTTTGTCCTGCCCGTGGGGATCGAACCCACGTCCTCTTGAACGAGAGTCCAATGCACAATCCACTAGGCCACGAAGACTTTTTAGAAACAGTTGTTAATTCAATCTTTATTATAACAGAAGCTATGCTGCAGTAGATCGTCACCATCTATTAATAGATAGAGGATTGTGTATTTGCTATGCTACAACTATCAAAAATTTGCTTTTATTTGCCACAAGGTGTCTCCAGCATCGGTTTGTTTGTATTGTGAATGCGTTTGTGGTGCTGTTGGCATAGAGTGTAAATTATGATCTGATGCAATCTCTAGATAACAATTTACACTCTATTCTGTTGGTACGAAGATAATTAGCAATGCCAACAAGTGCGTTGACAAGTGCGTTTTTAAGTGTCAAAAAAATAAATGATATCAATAAATATGGAATTAACAAACACATGCATGAGTCAGTGCAGCCAAGTTCACAACCATGTGTGGAGAGTTAAAATGGAGAGTCGCTGGCACTATATGCCCGTATATGTAATTGGCGTGGAAATTAGACATTCCACAATAAAAAAATAAGCAGTACATATGTTTTCTGTAATTAATTTTATGTTATTTTAAATTTTTGCATTTAAAAGTAAATTTATTTAAAAGAAAAAATTGTTAATCTATTAAATCTATATAACTGCGAAAAAACTTCGCTTCTCTCGTGTGTCCAACGACGCACCAGTGTTTTTTAACTTTTTTTTATATTATTTTTAAATTCAAATTAAAATTTTTTTTGTCTTGCCATGCTACTTTTGGTCAAATAAATTATCTATTGATGATAAAATATAGTGTAAAGTGAAGAATTAAATTGAACGAAATTACAAAAAAATTTACACATTTTTTACATTTTACAATTTATTTGACTAAAAGTAGTATGGGAAAAAATTCATCTAAGTGAAAATAATATGAAAAGTTAAAACAATCCATAAAAATCCGCATTATCTTTGGTCCAACGGAAAAAATTTAAGATTTTTTGATGCAAAAGAACTTTGTCATTACTCTTATTTCTGACCGTTTGTTTTTTTCAACTACCATACCAGGCAAAATTTTTAGTCGAAATTTTTTGGGGATCATCGTAACATAAGCCATGGATTATTTTGAAGAACCGGACTAAGCAACTTTTTTTTCTAAGGAGCGTGAGGCGACTTAAATACATTAACGTATATACGTATGTGGGTATATGTGTATATCACGTAAGCCAATTTTTATACCAAAGCCTTGAGAGGCCTTCCTATGAAGTCCGGTGCCGATCGTAAGAGGCACCTTAAATACACCTAAAATTTTCGATATCGAACAGTTTTGGTTTCTTTTTTTGTAGGTCGCTCAGCCTCGGAATTCAGTATTCGACCTCAATTTACACATGCCGTTCCACTGGTAACATTTTATGGGCGTTGGACGAGGGGCGTGGTACTTTTTCAGCACTCCAAATATTCGGTATAGTTTTCGAAATAAGTCACACATCAATAAAACTCGGTACGAACTTACTATAAAAGTATGGCTTCACTAAAGCTACACCCTTTTTTAAGGGATAAGCGCTAAGCGCAGCGAAGCGCGCCGGGTATAAGCTAGTATATTTATATAAGACTATTTTTTAATGGATCGAAATAACTTTATTCTGTAATGTATTGCCCATTTTGAGCAATGACCTTTTGTCATCTTTCAGGCAGCATCATAATTCCACGTTCATAAAACTTCTGGTTTTCATCAGCAAAAATCTGAACCAGGCACGATTTGACATCATCATTATTATTGAAATTTTTACCATTCAAGGAGTTTTGCAAAGATCGAAATAAAAAGTAATCAGAGATGGTGCAAGGTAAGGACTATATGGTGGAGTGGAAAAACAACCCAACCAAGCTCCAATAATTTTTGCCGAGTGACCAAAGATGTGTGTGGCCATGCATTGTCATGGTGGAATACACACCTTTTCGTTTTGTCAATTCGGGCCGCTTTTCTTCAACTGCATTGTTCAATTTTGTTATTCAATGTATACATCTGAATTGATCGTTCGGTTGGGTGGTAAAAGTTCAAAGTAGACAATTCCTTTGTTATCCCACCAAGCTGATAACATAACTTTCTTTTGATGAATATCAGCTTTTGATGTTGTTTGAGCTGGTTCACCTGGCTTGCTCCAGGATCTTATCCGATTGACATTGTTGTAAACAGGTTCTCAAGTTCGTCGGTTTCTCTGTTTTTTTTTTAAATTTTTTTTTTTAAATGTATGTACATCGATAACTCCTAAGCCATATGCCTGATTGACATAATATAATATTAATAATATTATATTAATAATAATATTAGAAAAACACTGCAATTCAGTGTAGGGGTAGGCACTTTTCTTACAAATTATGGTCAAGAAAGTGGGCGTTATTTGGCAAATGGGCGTGGCAATATTAGAAAAAGAGTGTATCTCGAATAATATTGATACTGCAATTAAAACTGCAATTGGGTACTGCAATTTGGTATAAGGGTAGGCATTATTAGAACAAATTACGGTCAATAAAGTGGGCGGATTTCGACTACTGGGCGTGGAAATATTAGAAAAACAGTTTATCTCATAATAATATTGACACTAGGGCACTGAAATTTATTTAAGTACAGAGGTAGGCAGAATTATTAAAAATTACGGTCAATAAAGTAGGCGTTATTCGACAAATAGGCGTGGCAATACTAGATAAACACTATCTCAGTTAATATTGACGCTTGGGTACCGAAATGAAGTAAAGGAGTAGGCACAATTATTACAAATAACGCTCAAAAAAGTGGGCGCTTATTTAACAAAGGGGCGTGAAAATATTAGAAAATGGGTATAATTATTTGAAAACACGTGATATCTAATTTAAATTTAAGAGACAGGTATTTGAAATAACCAACAAACTTTCAGAATTTAATAGAACAAATTTTTTCAGAACAATTGTATTTATGTTGTTTATACACTTTTTTCGAAAATTTATTATATTCTCTAAAAAGGAAGAAATAAAAACTTTTAAAAAAATCATTCGGCTACTAAATCACTACAAAGTAACAAATAATTTTAAAATTACTTTTCCTTTTAATTTCTTAGTCATATTTGATAATTTATCTAAACATATTATTACATTGGAAAACTTATTATTTGAATTTTTTTCTAATGTGTTTTACTATCATAAAAATATTAATTTTTTTATGAATACAAATCTTTGAAGTTGGTGCTTCTGATTAAAAGTCTGATTATATTAGCGCCGACCTTAAAAGCTTTTGTATTCATAAAGAAATAAATATTTTTATGATAGTAAAACAAATTAGAAAAAAATTCAAGTAATAAGTTTTCCAATGTAATAATATGCTTAATAAATTGTCAAATATGACTAAGAAATTAAAAGGAAAAGTAATTTTAAAATTATTTATTACTTTGTAGTGATTTTGTAGTGGAATGTTTTTTTTAAAAAGTTTTTATTTCTTCCTTTTTCACTTCAAAAACTTCACAACCGATCAAAAAACTTTTTTTACTGATTGACAGTTGAAGTACCAACTATCAAATAAGAAAATGTGTTTGACATTTCGATTACGTCAGCAAACCTAAAAATTCAACTAAAGCCATCTATAAGTGAAAGCCGCAATTACTTAGTTGCCAACCCAATAGTTATCTTTATATATAAAATTCTTTTTGCTGAACCGATTTTGATGAAATTTGGTGTGTGTGTGTGCAGCTGGGTCTGTAGATGGTTTAGGTCTTAAGTTGGACCCAGTAGGTGGCGCTGTTGTTGCTGTGGCAGTGTTGAAAGGGGCATTTGAGAGTATAACTCACAAACGAATTGAGAAATTGCATTGACTTCTTCACTACACCATTACTTTTTATGTAAACAAAATTACAAAAATACAAAATGAATAAAAAAAAAAGAAAAAACAACTTAAATTTTCACGATAGTCGGGCTTGATTTTTCGATCGTATAAAACTTTTTTGAATTTATATGAAAGAATATTAAAGAAGTCATTTTTGGTTTTGAATATTTTCCACAACAAATATTTTTACCAAACTTTTTGGCGAAATAAAGAAATTCGCTAAGGTTTTTTTTTGGAAAATTATAAAACTTAGAAGGAAAACGAAAATAAAAAAGATTGAAGCAAGATTGGACGGGCAATTAATCAAAATTTCAAACAAAAAAAAATTTAATGTAATCCTTTGTAACATGACCGAGTTGTTATTCACTTTCAAAGCCAGAATTTTCATTTTTGATTGATTTTTTTTCTATTTCACCAAAAACTAAAATTAGTACTTAAAAATTTTTGTGTTTCAGGTACGAAAGTTTTTGTGGTGTCAATTTCTTGGATAAGAACGTGCATGTTCTTATAGAAAACGAAATTTCTCTAATAAAAGACATTTAAACCAGGAATGTTACTTACCACATAGGTATGCAATTACCAAATTTCAATAACTTAACTTTGAAAATTCTTGCAGGGCAGATTATTTACCTTAAACATTTAAGGTGTTTGATGAATCTGAGGACCTTAGTATGTTTGGCGATGACAAAGAAAGTCCAAAATTTTGGAATAAATGGTTAAATATAAATACGTGGTGGCCGAGGCACAAAGTGTAAGTGGGTGACTTTGGCGCCTATGGTCCCTGGTTTAAGCCACCTCTGCCGTCAATGTCACTTTTCAGGAGATACGCGCGAAGCGCAGCGGAGCGCAGCGGAGCGCAGCGGAGCGCGTCTGGGTATTTTCTAGCACAATATATATTTATAATAAAAAGCCCGCAATCATATGCGCACACAACAGGCCAACCGTTTGAGCACTGAACTGGCTAAACGATAAAAATCATCAAAACAGCTGCTGAGCTACAAATGGAATATGAGGCTCTGGAGGAACTCATTTTTTGAGAAAATATGATTTTTTTACTTTATATACACTTTTTTAAAAACCGCATTTTTTAACTTTCAAAACTTAATTTTTCGATAAATATTTGATGGATTTTATTTTTTTTTTTTAATTTTCTTTAAATTTATTTTTTAAAATTCCTTCCAAGATAACTCAAAATCTATTGCTCCGATTGACATGAAAATTTATATGCATATTTATTAAGCAATTTCTGGTGGAGTGACTTTTTTAAAAATGAGCCTGAAAATAAATTTACAGCTCGTTATGTACTCAAATTTACACCCATTTTTTAAACAATCAACTTAAAAGACGCGTTATTTTTTAAAAACAAAAATTTTTAAAAAACTCGAAGCCACTCCCTCGGCGTAAGTGTTTACTTTACAAATATACAGTTGCGTGCACATAGTGAAGAACAATTTCATCGTATCCATATTTGATCTGAATTGCAATTAAATTTGAACTAAACTTCACTTTTTCTCTTACCGTTACCGTTACTCTAACACAAATTCTCAGAAAATTTTTTGCTAACATATTGCTAATTTGAAGCTTGCACATAATTAAGAACGATCAGTATATTCAGTTGATAAGAGCATTTCAGTTGATTTAAATGTAATGCACAGCTCTTAAAATATTGCGAACCTTCAATTGATTTTAATAAGAGTTAAAATAAAAAATATGGGAAGAAATAAATCATGTGACCCTAAGACTCGCGAGTTAATTTTAAAACTTTTTGATCAAAAAAGTCGTATAGTAAATTGCTAATAATATAATGTGTTCAAAAACAATGGTTTTTAATGCTATCGGCATTTACGAAAATACTCAACACCAAAAAATGTGCCCGAAAACGTAAACCACGTAAAACGACTAAAAAGGAAGATAAAATGATTGTATAAAAAATTTCCACATAAATCAGCTAAACAGATTTTGGTGGCTGTTTTTGGTGAAAATGCGTCTGAACCTTCCGTGGATACTGTTAAACGTCGTTTAAAGAAGCTTGTCTATTTGGACGTGTTTGCAGGAAGACCCCTTTAGTGTCCAAGCAGAATCGTAAAAATTGGATTTTGCTAAAAAATATGGCCAATGGACTGTTCAGAATTTGAAAAAAAGTATTATTTACTGATGTAACAAAGATTAATTGAGTATGGTCAGATGACAGATCATACGTTAGACGCCCGGTACGAACTGAGTCTAACCCAAAGTACACACTCCCAACACTTAAGCACGGCGGAGGTAACATAATGGTATGGGGCGGTATGTCATGGCACGGCGTTGGTCAACTAGCAAAAATTGAGGGTCGTATGGACAAGTTCCAATACACAGATATCTTGCAGAACAATTTGATACCATATGAAGATGAAAACTTACCCGTGTTGTGGATACTACAACAAGATAATGACGCGAAACATACCGCTAGTCATACGAAGAAGTAGTTTACAGACAATATGGTAACAGTTTTGGATTAGCTATTCTGCAGCCCGGATCTCAATCTGATTGAGAACCTCTGGCAAGTGGTGAAGGAGAGAGTTGGTGCTCTAAAAATATCAAATTTCACACAACTTTATGTTGAAGTAGAAAAGGCCTGGACAACCATTCCTAAGAGAGTATGTGAAGATCTTGTGGGCTCAATGCCTCGGCGATGTGCAGCGGTTCTTAAAAGTAATGGGTATCCAACTAAGTATTAACTAAATAAAATATTTTATAACAAAAAATTAAGTTTTTGTGTGCCGTTCTTAAATATGTGCACGTTTAATTACTTTCCGATATCGTAAAAAGATGCCCTGATTTTCTAACAGGTAGACTACTGACGAAGATTTTATAAAACATAGAATAAGGAATCCTTCAACATTTAAATGGGTAAGGATTTTCTTGAATTTTATAGTTGTAGCATTTAGACTATGCCGACGATATTTGCTTTATCGCAAGCACCAACAGCGGACTCGCAAAAATGGGCCAATCACTACAAGAAAACGCAGAGCCAGCCGGCCTTAAAATAAACTGCAACAAAACAAAAACAATGCACACTGGCCGAGATACGCAAAGCAACATTATCTTGAGACAGACGCGCATAGAGGAGGTCGAGCAGTTCAACTATCTGGGAAGCCTGGTTTCCATTAACGGTGGAGCAGATTTGGATATTGCCAATAGAATCAGCAAAGCACGTTGCGCTTTTGGTATGCTATCATCAGTATGGAAATCTAACAAGATATCACGCCGCACTAAACTGAGATTGTTCGAGTCAAACGTCAAATCTGTGCTTTTGTATGCATGCGAAACTTGGAAAGTTACTGCGGCTATCACGAAAAAGTTGCAAGCTTACGTAAACCGCTGTCTGCGTCAAATATTGAGAATCCGTTGGCCGATGACCATTTCAATTGAAGATCTCTGACTAAATACAGGACAAAAACCGATAAATATTGAAATAAGACAGCGGAAATGGCGTTGGATCGGGCATACACTTAGAAAGCCAAATGACAACTTGGCTAAGCAGTCGTTCAAGTGGAACCCGCAAGGCTCGCGGAGAATTGGTAGGCCATTCCGTACATGAAAGGCGTCAACGACGGCAGAAGCTGCCAAAATGAATAAAACGTGGCCACAGCTGAAGTTTCTTGCAGCAGATAGAAGGAAGTGGAAAGAATTTGTCGTCGCCCTATGCCCCACAAGGGGTTAAAGGAAAAGATAGATAGATTATAAAACTAGTAAGGATGGAGCTTCGGCAGGGTACCGAAGCTAAATCGGTTGTAATCGTGTCGACAGACGGACACACGGAAATCGACTCAGGAGATGATGCTGATCAAACATAAGGTATGTTTCATAAATATAACGCCACTGCGAAATTTGAAATATTTTTGTAACGGCCAGTTTAAACAATAGATAATGTTTTGCGAATTTGGTCATCTATGCACAACAACAATAGTGAGCAAAAGTTAACTCTTTTCCAATAACGGTACATTGTTTATTGCTTAGTATCACCTTTGATGCTGTTTCATATTTATAACGCCATTTCAAAATTTTTAATAAAAACGATTTTTATTGAATTTATAAAAAAAAATATATTAAATTACTGTTCCATTGGCTCCAATAATATTGTAAATGCGATTTGGCATACTTGCAATTCATTTTTTTAATGTGCTTGAATCAATTTTACTCCATTCTTTGAAAATTACTGATTTCCATTCTTTCACGTTGCCAAATTGTCTGTTATTTTTATACACCTGGCGTAAAAGTACTCCCCATAAATTCTCGATGGGATTACAATCCGAAGAGTACGCCGGCTACTCCAATTAATCAATGTTATTGGCCTGAAACCATCTCGATTTACGTAGATTGTCGCATTATATTGCTAGAAAACTAGTTGTGTCTGTCCGTTTTTTTCCAAAAGTGAAGTCAAACTGCTCTCTAGCACACGAGCGTAGTCAGCGCTCTTCATGCTTGAACTTTCAATTTCAGAAAAACCACTCCACACCATCACTTTCTCTCCACCAAAACTCCTTTTTGAAAACGGAAGTGGTTCGCGGCGTATGCCGTATTAATAATGTCAAAATCCATCCTGGCCATCAAGATTCCATTTTTTCTCATCGAAAATGACATGTCAAAATTAAACTTCAACGTGGGACACTTTTTTAAAACATTGAAAAGCTGATTGGTAGTCAATTTGTTCCTATGTTCATTCTTGACAATTCCAAGCTCGTTCTCTTATGTTTGCTAGCAAGAGCAGAAACACACTTGATAAGTTCACTACGTATATGTTTACACTGATGTAGCACTCTCCATACCGGTGATCGGGAAACTTTTTCAGCAACAAAACTCCGCAACTGTTTTAAACTGTGTGTAGTGTTGCTCGCAGCTCAGATTATTTTCCGCTGATCGCGGTAAGACGATTTTTTTTCTGCCCGAACATTTTGTCTTGCCGTATTTTTGAGGTTTGTTAAAAAAATGTTGAATCACTCTATGGCTGCGATTAATTCTACGCCCGATTTCCTGAATTTCATAGCCTTCTTCTTTAAGAATTTTTATTTTTCCCATTTTTTCGCAAATATGTTGGGTTGCACGAGCAATGCCGGTCTAAATTTTTTTCTATTGTTAAGGTCTTGAAAACTAACTACACAATTTTATTAATCTCTACACTTAAAACGCAGCAGAAGGATTAATTGCAAGTGGCGTTATATATATGAAACGGCATTAAAAGTAATATTTAGCAATAAACAATGTACCGTTATTAGAATAGACTTTGGTCTTGCTCACTATTGTTGTTGTGCATAGATGACCAAATTCGCAAAACATTCTCTTTTGTTTAAGCTGGACGTTACAAGAATATTTAAAATTTCGAAGTGGCGTTATATATATGAAACGCACCTTATATATATTTTTCTATACCTGCCACGCCTCCTTCTTGGCGTTACAAACGGAATGACAAAGTTAATATGCCCCTTACGCAGTACGCGTTGGAGTATAAAAATTAAATATATAAAGGAACAAAACAATCTTCTTAATTATGTGCACGATACTATGCATTTTTTCAGATAATTACATATAGATATTTTTATTTGGGAAGCAAAATTTTCAAATTCATCTCGCATTGCTTCATGAAAACGTCACGCACACGCAAATGACTCACAAAACAAAACGAAAAATTGTTTCTATGTACTTTAATAAATGTTTAAATAAATAAAAAACACTTCATATCAATATCTCTGCCCATTTTTTTGTAGTATTTTTTCAAAAAACCCCTTTAGAAACGCTTATGGAACTTTACGAGTTTACATAAACAGATCGCCTTTGAGAATTAATTAGAAAAGTTCGATTTAGGATTATAACTACAGAAAAATAAGTTATTAAAATAAAGGTGAATATAGTAGCGACTGAGTTAAGCTGGGCTTGAAATAACCCAGTAAACCAAAGTGGACGACTTTGTCGTAAGGAAATCGTTACAATTTCGTTACAGCAAATTTTGGAACAGTTTCAATTTTTATACGATTTTATATAGAACTTCGATATGTGCCTGTTTGTACGATATATTGAATTGCGAAGACAGTGAAATTTAAATTCTTTCGAACTGTTTGAACAAAATTGTTACTTTTTCGCAACATTTTCGTTATGATTCATTACGAAATCGCAGAGCTGTAAAGGAATGCATTTAATTTGATTTTATTTACAAAAAATTGGAATCAGTGAATATCGAAATAAGAATATTATTCAATGAATCGTGCCACTGGGAGATGCCCATATGTGCTCAAAATTTTGGTAGGAAATATACCTTTTCATTTTTACTCTTGCGTTGCGTTGCATCTTCTCGAAGTTGCATAGAACACTAATAGCTAACGAAATTTTTTTTTCCCAATAAAAATTTCAGTACAAAAAAAATTACGAATTAATACTTTATTTGAGAATTCTGTGTAAATAACCTTAAACTACTTAACTCAAAAACATCAATTTGAGAAATCGGAAAACAAGATTAATTTGTTCCTTCAGTTAACAGCTAGAGCAAGTTATCTTTATAAATTGAAGCATAACACGGTGCACCCGAAATGATTTAAATAAAATTGTCTTGTCACCTCAGACTTTGTATTTGTAGTGATTTTTTAAAAGTTTAGAATATATTTTCAGTTTTTAAAATCAAAGCACTTACCGATTGTTCACAAAATAGGTTTGAATGGAAATAGGGTGATTTTGGGAGGTACCATATATATGAGAGAGAATAAAAAATTATATTTTGAATGTACATATTTGTTTTTACAATAAAAATAACTAAATTAGTAGTTTTTTTGAGAAAAAAAGGTCATCATTTTTACCTTTTTTGAAATAAGGTTTTAAATATATAAGGCTGTTCGGAAAGTAATTTCGTTTTTTTTTTATAAAAACTAAAGACGATTTTCTTATAGTGAATTAATGTTTTATTCAATCAAATATTGTCCAGTCTGTTGCGGGATTCCCAAACGCCTTAACGACGATTAAGGCGGCAACTACTCTGATTTTGACATAATTTAATTGCAAATTTTTATTAGATTACAAGTTTATATATATTTAACCATGTTATTTCATCAAATATTATTAACTTTAGACCATCAGTAATAGTTTTCAATTGGTTATTTTAAAGTAATTTAAAAAATAAGTTAAATATAACTAATTTAACAAGTAGTTGAAAATATATGCAGACGAAAGTCAATTGACTTATTTAGCGGACATCACCATACAAAATATGTTAGTTCGTTCTATGGAAAAAAGTCAGAATTTCAACTAGTTGTGGTTGACAAAAAACTACTTTTTAATTAGTTGATTTTCCTACAGGATTATTCGAAACAATGACGAAACAAATAGAACAAACAGCTTAGTGGATCACAACGAAAATCCCGCAATACTACTGATGAGTCAGGACAAGTTAAACTTTGTATTGATCGTGACAACTCCCTATCGCCGCTCGTGAGAAAATAGGTGGTTGTCAAGGCTACCTGGTAATTATTGTATAATGAGTTGGAGTAGCGGCCAACGAAACAGCTGTCGAGTCTGCTGTGCTGATTACTACTCCATACAGGGTGTTGTTGTTGGTTGTTTGTTTCAGAAAGCAACATAGACCTAGAGCTCGAAAAATGTATTTCTTAATAATTTCAAAATTATTATCGTTATAAAACACATAACGTTAAACTTATAAAAAAAATCGTAATTAATTTACAAAAAAAAAATTATCTTTACTGAATATTATTTTTACCTTCCAAAAAATATTTATTTAAAACCACTGTATAAATAATCGGACACGCGATTTGATTTTAAAATCATGCTAAGTAACCTCGACCAATAAAAATTTTGAGGTGCTAAGACAATTTAAATTATTTAAATTAATATAGTAATTAAAATAAATAAATGCCTAGATTTGTGAATTTATCAGCCGTATAAAATTAGTCAGAATACAATATTTTTTATAAATTTAACAAGCTTTCAGAAAAGCCACACGTCGTCTTTATTAAGGGCATAGTGAATACAAAGTAAATTATTTTATTTGTTCGGGCGTTTCAGATTTTTACATTTTTATTATATTGCGTAATTAAGAAACAAATTTAATATGTTGTTATTTCCTTGCCTCAATAATTTCATTAATATCTTTAGCTAATACCTGTAATTTTTAACAAAACAAAAACTTTTACGAAACACTTACGTGATTTGATCATCATGGTAAATGAATTGATGCATAAATTGCTTAAATAAATTTAAATGTTTCTTCAAGATAATATCTTTTAATTTTTCACCTGTGGTTGACCATTTTTGGGATTTTCCCATATATAATAACTATCATGAACATTTTGAGTCCCTAAAAACTGCTTATTTCAAGCATAAACATAACCCAGCAATGAAAAAAAAAAAAACAAAATCAAATCACCTAACTCACTTCTTCATATTTTCCAAAACGAAATTTACTTAAATATTTGTTAAAAGCTAAACTAAGCAATAATTGACACAAGAAAAGTATAATAGATGAAATTTGAATAATCCGATATTTTTATTTAATGGATCCATATAGTCCAAAAATGTTATCAAATAGCGTGCAGCAAACTTTTTCAAATTGTTGAAAAGTGTTATTTTTTCCTGACTGAGATTTTACAAAATGATATGCACATTTTAAGTGAATACTATTTCATTCGCCTGAGTACAACCTTTGCGAACGGTTTAAATAAAGGGTGGTTAAATTTTAAGGGCCGATGTTGAATGTGAACCACACCTAAACGTCAAGTTTCTTTTTTGCATTTAATTTGACATTTCTCAATTTCAGACTAACTCAATTTGAACCATGGAAAGATACACAATCGTACAACGCGTTAAAATTATTCAGGCTTATCATGAAAATGGGCGTTCAAATCAAAATGCATATCGTGCACTTCGTGATTTTTTCGGTCAATTTAATTGTCCAAATGCGTGTACAATCGGAAAAATCGTGCAAAAATTTGAGCAAGCCGGGTCTGTAGGAGATGTGTAAACACCAGTGCATGCTCGTACAGCTCGTACTGCAGAAAATATTCCTGCTGTTTGCGAGTGTGGCTGAAGAGCCGTCAGGCAGTTACTGTGAATGGTGTTCGCCCGGTGTTTATGGCCCGAATTGGAAGATATGGATGTGGACGATATGTGGTTTCAACAGGACGGTGACACTTGCCACACAGCTCACGTGGTGGCGATGTCTATTGGCCGCCAAGATCATGTGATTTGACACCGTTGGACTTCTTTCTTTGGGGTTATTTGAAAGAAAAGGTGTACGTCGATAAGCCAGCAACAATTCAAGAGCTAAAGGCATAGAACCTCACTTATGCCTCAGCGTCATCGAAAATTTGGACCATCGGATGGAGGTGTGCCGCCATACATAATTGAACCGTACCAATATTATCATAATAAAAAAAATTACAATAATTTTCTAAATAATTTGCGTTTTATTCAAAATCAACATCGGCCCTTAAAATTTAACCACCCTTTATAAAAGTGTATACAGAGGGTTTGTAAAGGAATCAGCCTGTTTTTCTTTCATCTCAATTAAATTTATAAATGTATATTATACTAGCATAGCTTTTAAAACGAGATTTAATAAAACCTTATTACCTGAATTGGTTTTACGTCGGTTGCTTGCAAAGCTGATGCCAACCAGTCGTTGACGCCATTGGGAACAGAATCCCAGGCAGTGTGTGGAGAATAAAGAGCAATAGACTCAGCAAGGCACATAGAAACGATACGCTCCTTCCAATTACTGCATAATTTAACATTACAAATATTTATGTGTCAAGGGTTGGAGAAATATTACCTCTGTCTTATACGCTTCAATGAGGCGAAGATAGGCGGATGGTAGGAAATAATCATATCTATACGCTTGTCCACAGCTTCTTGCATGACATTCTCTGTGAGGTCATTTGTAAGAATTATTTTCTTAACCGCCCTGCAGCAAGTATTGTTTAAAATAATTTAAGTAGGAAAATTTGTTACTTATTCTCACCGTTTTTCGTAAGGTTCTATGAGAAGACCAACGTTGTCCCAATTTTCAGCAGTGTTAATTGGTGCAAACTTTTCCAGTTCTGAGACTACACTTTGTAGCGTTCTTCCACTCGACATTGTTCTTATCTTGCAAAAAGAATTAAAGATTACACGTTCCACACGACAAATACTCCTTAACATTAAAATAAAAAATAATTGTGAAAATCTGTGGATTAATTCAAGCAAAACCAAATTCAGCAAGAACTCGCGGGTGTGAAGTTAACAACTCTTTGCCAACAACTTTTCCTGTTGTCAAAAAACGAGGAACGATTGGAATTGGGACAACTGACAGCTCTCGGGTTGTCAAATCGCAATTTGTCAAAAAAAACCAATAACCCTTTGGACCATGGCAGAATTATGATTGTGTCTTGGTTTGTAGATGGTCTCATGGAATGGTTCTTTTAAAAATGGCTCAAATGGCTTCAGATTTTGGAAAATAAATCGATGAGCAGGTAATAAACACTTTGACTAAGATAAACACGAATCTTTTAACATTTAATTTTAGGTCGCAAGCTTTTCATTGATATAGTGCTGCGCATCTTGGCCGGGGCTAACTTGATTGCCCAGTATGCAGTTAGCGTGCCTCTCCATGAACTCTAATGGCATGAGCTACACGATGAAACCGCGATTTGGTTGTTTCGCAATCGCCTCAACATTCCACCATCTCCTCGTACCTACAAGCCAGCCTACCATCATGCTTTAGCTTACCAGACCCCTATCAAGGCAATGTATCATGTACATGAGCTGATTCGCTCTAGTTATAATTCAGCGTTGAGGCCGACGTCTTCCCTACTCGCTTGAGGCATTCCATTCTAATGTTCCAATAGGACCAAATTGCGATTTGCACAATAGGATCAAATTGCACACCTTCTCCGATAGACGCACCACAATAGTGGGTTGTCGTGCCCTCTGTGGAATTCCAGATATTGATTTCCGATTGCTGAAATTTTTCGTTGAAGACGATGCTAAATTAGAGGAAGTGCATGTGGCGTATAGTAAGAGTGAGATTTTGAGTGAGCAATTGAGGTAAAAAGTTTGAATTAAGTACAAACACTTTTTAGTCTTTTTATCTCCCTTTAGGCTTGAACACCAATTGTAGAGAAACATCAACCGACACACAAGCCAGTCAAGTACTTATTTTATACATGCAAATCCTCCCATTGAAATACGCCATATTCCCGATATGTGACGATAAAAAAAGGAATATTCTTAAATCTCAGCTATTGAGTAGATTTTAAACATGCGCATTTGTCTTTAATACATATATTATACTTAAGGGAGAGGTGATTAATTGATGTTTAATTAATTTTCGTATACTTTTATCACATATTTTTAAGGGCCTACTAAAGTTTTTTTAAGCGAAAAACCCCTGTATTTAAGGTTTTATTTTTAAGCTACGGCTTTTTTTAGATAACTTGCTTTTACATTATAATTATATATATTTTAAGGAAAAGTTTTTTGAATTTTTGGATAACAAATATTAAACCATATAGCAGTAATTCAAAGATTAGTAAGGTACCTTAAATATGCGGTGGACACGATTTTTTAGAGCTTGTTTATCTAAAAAAAAAAAAACAAATAATTAAGGTTCTACTAAAGCTTTTTAGCCTTTGATCGAAAATTTTAGAAAAATTATGATTTTACCAAAATGGCAGCTAGGCCGATAATTTTTATTTAATTAACTCAAAACTTTCTGAGAATATTTTTAAGATATTATACATTCAAAACATGTAAGAAAAAACTTTAGTAGGCCCTTAAGTAAAACATACCTATCAAAGACAAATGTTCATGTCCAAAATCGCAGGTCAATAGCTTTTTAGGATTTATAAAAATGTTATTTGAACTTGGATATATAAATTAAAAAATAATTTATATCAATTTTAAAATGAATGATTTTGCAGTTAGAAGTAAATAACCTGTGCTGACTTAATCTTGAGTCTTATTAAAAAAATTAGTGTTGATTTAAATTTTTCAAGATTTTGCAAGATTTTAATATTTTTTATTTTATACTTAAATATCAACGAAACTTAAAAATGTTAAAATGTTATACTATGACAATGTTATATTAAAACAGTATAAGAATTATAATAATAAATGTATATATAAAAGAACATGTTAAATACATTGTTTCGATTTTTAAATATTACTATTCTTCAATAACTTCTGTTCAATAACCACTTTATGTAAAATACTGCCCTAGCCAAAGATGAGGCTAAATCATGTGAAGTATACGAGTTGTTTAGGAAGTTTTTTCAATTGAATTAATTTTTCAACAACAACTGTTGTTCATCAACAACAACTGTTGTTCATCAACAACTGTTGTTCATCAACAACTGTTGTTCATCAACAACTGTTGTTCATCAACAACTGTTGTTCATCAACAACTGTTGTTCATCAACAACTGTTGTTCATCAACAACTGTTGTTCATCAACAACTGTTGTTCATCAACAACTGTTGTTCATCAACAACTGATGTTCATCAACAACTGTTGTTCATCAACAACTGTTGTTCATCAACAACTTTTTCCAGAACAGTTGTTGATAAAAATAAAATTTGCAAATCTTATAGACGGTTCCGTTGATTTTTAAACAGTTCCAATATTTGGAATCAGGAGTTTAAAAGACTTCCGAAGAAATTGTTAAATTTCTTAGAGCCGAATAGATATCAGTAGTATCTTCAAAAGCGATTTGGGATTTATAAAGATTTAAATTTATTGAACATACATATAATCCTATATTCTTGAGTCTTATTTGAAAATATATTTATAGAAAAGATTTAATTTATACAAGATTCGATTTTTTTTTTTATATTGTTATATCAGAGAAACCTAAAAATCGTAAAAATTATGCAACAAAATTTCTATATAAAAACATATTGAATTTAAAGTGGAAAAACAAAACAGCTACAGGAATTAAAACAAAAATTAAAACATAAAATGTGTAAATACATAACTTTCATACTTTTTATAATTTACCAATTATTGCAATTTCTTTCAAAATAAGCTGTTCGATAACACTTTAATGAAAATAGTGGCCTAGTCAGAGATGAGATTTAATCTTGTAATAAAAAAGTAAAAAAGAAAATGACTAAAATACCTTTGCCATGGTAAATAATTTTTTTATAGTTGCCCATTGTTTTGTGTACACAATCCTCAAAAATCGTCCAAAATCTTCGTTCTAATAAGATGAAGACTAATATGGAAATGTTGGCAAGATTACACATTTAAAATAATACAGATTTATATTTCTAAACTACTCTAAGTGGTCCTGATTAAAATCAAGTTGCTAATGCATTAACAAATTTTCAACAACTCAGAAAAAGAATTCCATTCTGACCCAGCGAAGATTAGGTATGATTCTAAAAAAGTAAATAGTAATGAAGTTATAATTTTGAATTTTAAAATATATAAATACCTTTTTGGAGATGCAAGATTTGACATAGAGTTTTAAAAAGTAAATAGGATTAGGCCTAATGTAAGCAAATGAACAAAGTTAAAATCTTAATATAAATGCTATAAAAATGCGTATATCTGACTAATTGATTCTGTTATAAATTAAGTTGTTCTTGCAACAACACATATTCAACAACTCCAAAAAAATGTCCTCTTTGGTCTTTAACGATTTTGTAGAGTTCTGGGAAAAGTAAAGAAGTAGTATAAGTTAATTTGATGTCAGCATAAAACTATTAAAAATTCCTTTTTGGTGGTGTCTGATTTTTTTTAATTTTCCATGATGTAGTGTCCAAAATCCATAAAACTATTAAAAACAACTTTTTGTTGGTGTATGATTTTTTAATTTCCTATGATGTAGTGTCCAAAATCCGCTTTTCCCTAGGATAAAGTCTGGCATTAAAAAACGGTGATGGTTATAAACTCGAAATAAGTGCTATCTAAAAGATGTATACCTACCTGATTGATGCTGGTATAGATTAAGTCGCTCCTGAAACTACAAGGGGCCAACAACCGCAGTAATGAAATTGGCCATTTTGGTCCAGGAAGGATTACATAGGATTCTGGAAAAAGTAAAGAAGAAATATTGTTAAATTTGATGTCATCATGAGACTGCAATAAATACCTTTTTGATGGTATATGACTGTTTTTAGTTTTCCATGAAGAAGTGTCCAAAATCCTTAAAAACCGTCCAAAATCCGCTTTTCCCAAGGATGAAGACTGGCATAAAAAAATGACGATGGTTACAAACTCGAAATAAGTGCTATCAAAAAGATGTATACTTACCTGATTGATGCTGATATAAATAAAGTCGCTCCTGCAACTACAAGGGCCCAACAACCTCAGAAATGTAATTGGCCATTTTGGTCCAGGAAGGATTACATAGGATTCTGGAAAAAGTAAAGAAGAAATATTGTTAAATTTGATGTCATCATGAGACTGCAATAAATACCTTTTTGATGGTATATGACTGTTTTTAGTTTTCCATGAAGAAGTGTCCAAAATCCTCAAAAATCGTCCAAAATCTAGTTTTTCCAAGGATGAAGCCTGGTAAAAAAAAATGGCGAAGGTTAGAAATTTTAAATAAATGCTATCAAGAAGGTGCATACTTACCTGATTGATGCTTGCATAAATGACGATGCTCCTGCAACTACTAGTGCCCAACAACTCCAAAAATGAAATTGGCCAATTTTGTCCTAAAAGGATTAGGTGGTGTTCTGGAAAAAGTAAGAAACAAAATTTAACGAATTTGATTTAAAATGGAAGCTATTATACATACCTTGTTGATGTTCTATAATTTTTTGTAGTTGGTCATATGGTTCTGTCCAGAATCCTTAAAAATAGCTCTTAATCTGCTTTTCCCAAGGATGACACCTGGCATAGAAAAATTATAATAGTTATGAATCCAAAATCAGTGCCATCAAAAAGATATATATTTACGTGATTGGTGCTAGTGGAAACTTAGTTGCTCCTGCGACAAAAAGTGCCCAACAACTCCTAAAATGAAAGTGTCCATATTTGCTCCGAAAGGATTTGCCAGGTCTCTAGAAGAAGTTGAAGAGTTACAATAATAAGTTTGGTATCAAATAAAAGGTATTTTGAATTCCAACTTGATGGTTGGTAAATGATCCATCTATTCCAAGGCTTTCTGTCCAGCAGGCGAAAGAAGCATCCGTCAAATTGCTACCTCAGAGAATAAGGCCTATTAGGAGAAAATGGAAAAAGTTATTAAAATGCCATTATAATTATCAAAAAGATACATATTTTCCCGACTTATCCATATATAAATCATTGACCTGCATTGAGGCGTTATGTCCAACAACTCCAAAAAGCTTCTGGTCCATGAAAATGAATGCTGCATTTTTTTGAGCCTGTGAGCGTAGGAAATGATTTGATTTATTTTTGTATTATAACTATGTAAAATTTTCTTCTCACCTGTTTTGCGAACTGTTTCCATTAGTTGTCCTAAGAGCTCCACCATCGCTTTTTGTCCATCTCCTAAAAGTCGCAAAACAGTTGTCCAAAATAGTTGTTGAAAAATCGCATTTGACGTTTGAAGAACTGTCAAAACCTAATAGAACGCGTGAGAATGGAATTGGTTGTCAAAATTGGTTGTTAACTTCACGGACATAATCGCATTTGACGTTTAAAGAACTGTCAAAACCTCATAGAACGCGTGAGAATGGAATTGGTTGTTAAAATTGGTTGTTAACTTCACGGACATCAAGAACTCAAAATCAGCCGGCTTGTCATTGTCGCTTGTGCTTGTCATATTTATTTGACATTTTAATGTACTGTATTCAATATAACAGTTAGCATGTTAGAGGTAGTACTGCCAGCACAAAGTATTAGTGTTAGTTGTGCTCATGATACAATAATAAGGTAGGGTCATGGTGGAAGAAAACCAGGTGAAAGCGTTTTTATCACCTCTCTCACAAAAATTGTACCCGCATCTGTCAAAAACAGCTGATGATAAATTCTAGCAAAACCAACGAGCAAAACAAAGTTTGTGAAATTTGTGTTTCTTGTGATTTTTTAATATATTTAGCATAAAAGTGCATAAACTATGGAAAATAATAAAGTTATCAGACGCTGTGCGTTATGCAAAAACAAATATGATAAAAAAACTTATAAATTTTTTAAGACTCCGTTGTGTAATTTAAAGCGGCAACGTTGGGTTGATGCTTGTGGAGTTAATATTAAAAAAAGTGATATAATATGCCAAGGCCACTTTACAAAGCAAGACTTTGTGAATAGCCCAGGATCATCAGGAATTGTCCGACTGCAACCTGGTGCAGTTCCAAGGCTCCATGCACCTACGCCAGAGGCAGTTAATATGGGAGCAGTTCATATAGAACCGCAAGTTTATATAGAACCGCAAGTTCATATGGAACCACCAATTGATATGGAAATAGAGCCCACCCAAATAAACCGCAGCACCCAAACAATGTAAGTTAATGTGCAATTAAACATGTAAATATTTCAGTTTCATTTATATATCTATGTATGTGTTTAGTGACAATTTTTTAGAACACAGCTTTCGAGTAGAAATAATGCTTCTGAAAGATAAAGTAGCCAGGCTTGAAGAAGAAAACGCCAGCCTTCGTAAGCAATTAGAAACACATTTACTCTTCCATTAGCAAAGTTTTTACTCAAGGCCAAATAAAAAAATTAGAACAGCCAGCAAAAAAAGTTCACTGGGATTGGGAAGATATTTCCGATGCAATATGTTTGCATGCAGCTTCTGCTAGGGCTTACCGGCACCTATATGATAAAGGCTTTCCCTTGCCTCATTTTGCGACTTTGACTGTATGGGCAAGGAAAATAAATATCGAAGAAGGGGTACTCAGTTTTGCCATAGATTGCCTTAAGTCTCGAAATAACCTTCCGGACGACGAAAAACTTTGTGTTTTGTCATTCGATGAAATGAAGGTACAAGAGGCATATGAGTATGACTTAATCGCCGATAGCATTAGAAAGCCAAAAAAATATGTCCAAGTTGCGATTGTGCGTGGTTTAAAAGCTTCGTGGAAGTTGCCCGTCTTCTACGATTTTGATTGTAAAATGACGGGGAACATCGTGAATAACATCATCATATCACTTCACGAAGCTGGCTTCACATTAGTTGCTATGGTATCCGATATGGGGCCATCAAACCAATTACTATGGAAAGAGCTTCAAGTCTCTAACCGTGAGTCAAGATTGTTTAGTTAATATATAAATACACAAAATTTTTGAATTTTTACATTGAATGTTTTATAGAAAAGCAATGGTTCGAACATCCCATCGATAATAATGCAAAAGTTTTCGTGTTCGCAGATGTACCACATCTGCTTAAATTAATACGGAACCATTTTCTTGATACCGGTCTGCTTGTAAACAACAAAATATTAGCTCCAAAAACAATTGAACAACTGGCAAATCATGCTTCGAAGTCCGATGTGTCCATTGTGTACAAGCTTAGCAATGATCACTTGACAGTGAAGAATACAGGTATCTAAAGTCTTTTATCAAAAATTTTGAAATAACTAATATAAATTCAATTAAATATATTCATTATTTTAAACTCACAGGTCGCCAAAAAGTTAAGCTCGCTGCTCAGCTTTTTAGCCATACCATTGCTGCTGGTATACGACGGTGCTATATTCTTGGCAAAGAAATGTATCTCCCATTAGAAACGGCTGCTTTCATACAGTTAGTCAACGATTGGTTTGATGTTCACAATTCAAAGATGGCAACATTTAATTACCCGGGGGAAAAACCTTATGGCAGAGAGCTTTCATACCAAAATGATGTTTTAGACCGAATGGATAGGGTCATGGCGCAGCAGATACGTCCTAAAAAAAAAAATGCCTTGCTCCATTTCAGAGAGGTATTTTGGTATCAAATAATGCTCTTCGCATGTTGCACCAATACCTCAAGGAAAAGTATCGTTTGGAATATGTGCTGGTTAACCGCCTTAACCAAGACATACTGGAGCATTTTTTCAGCACAATGCGAAGTAAAGGTGGCTTTTATGACCATCCAACACCTATGAACTTTAAATACAGGCTGAGAAAATACATTTTAGGCAAGTTTTTAGGTTTCAAAATGTGATTCAATTATTAATATTTTTTTTTCTTCAGTTTATTACCTTTTTTTTCTTATTATTTGTCAAACTGCGCTATAGGTACTGGATTATCTTATAATTATTATCTATAGTAATTAATTTACTATTACTAAGTTATTTACTAGTAATTTACTAAGTAATAAGTAGAAATGGTGGCCGTGGTATACTGGTTCAGGCGGATTGTATGGGATAGAACCTAGGTTCAAATCCCATTTGGTTTTTTTTAATAAGTAAAAATAACCTTTTTAGTAATCACTATTTTTAAAGATATTTTTAAAAAAATAACTATCTCTAACTACATCTTGCTGTATGTCAAAACGAATACGTATAACGAGCGAACAAACGAGCGACAATATAATTTGGTATGAAAAAATGTTGTGCTTACCGAATCTCTCACGATCGAAAGTGTTCGTTTCTTTGTACAGCATGATGCAGTAAGATGCAACTTTCATATAAGTTTATAAACTTTTTCTTGTATTAACAAGTAATAGCTATGGACTTGTAATTAATAAAAAATTTAATATTGATTAACTACCTCAAAAAAGAACCTTTTTAGTAATTACTATTTTTTACAATTTCTTTCATTGGAATCTGAAAAATAAAATAACTATCCCTAAGATTAAACTTTCATTAAAGTTTAAAAAATTAAATTTAAGTGAAATTTACCTATTTATATCTGTAGCATTTATTAGTAATAACTACTTAGAAGTAATAATTTAATTTAGTATTGTTTAACTACATTAAACAACACCTTTTTTAGTAATAACTATTTTTAAGAAATTTAAAAAGAACGAAAATAAATTGTAATAAAAATAGCACTAAGGCAAAACTTTCAGTAATGTTTACAAAATTAAGCTAAGTAATAAAAGTTAAGAAACTATTTATTAAAAAGTACCAATAACAGATCTATTCTGAGTGTTACCGGTAATAGTAATATTGTCTCTTGTAGTAATCGGTATTCTGTACTCTCGGTAACGCTTTCAAACGTCGTAAGCTCGTTTAAGAACAAATAAAACTGTTTTCTTGCATCTGGCTGTTTTACTTGTTACCACCTAAGGAGATGGTGACAATATTCACTGGTAATGCTTGCTTGAAGAATACCAAAAGGGTGTAAATGTTACCAAAAGGTGAGTTTTTCGGTAATAAGATTAACGTTACCGCGACAGAATCGATATGTAAGTTAATAAAAAATTAAATTATTTTTCGAATGATATGTAAAAAAATCTTACAATAAAAATTATTTGTAACAATAATTGCCTCTAAGAATATTTTATAAAAAAATTAAAAGTAATGATCTTTTGGTGGGTGAATAGAATTATATTTTTATTTTTTTATCATTTATATTTTTTACTTACAAAAACTATATATATATATATATATATATATATATATATATAAATTTCTTATGTTCAAAAACTTTTTTAAGTATAATTTTTTTTACTATTTTAAAGATTAATTACTTATGAAAAACAAATTCAAATATAAAGTAAACAAAGTTTTTTTATTCTGAGTAAATAAACCACAAACTCATTCAGATCTAATTTATTATAAAAAATAAAGTATTTAGAAGACTTTAAAAGACGTTATTTAAATCTAACAATTCCTTGGATTCAAGGGCCTTACTCTGTATTGCGATGCGCCAATCAATGCAATAAGAAAATGAAATGCGATGCATACACAAATCCATACAATCAAATCAATTTTGCGAATGTTTTTGTCGCATCGCCATAGTGAGTAGGGCCCAGTTTGGAAAATATTAAGTTAAAAAAATACTGAAATATTTAATATTTGTCATCAATTTGTAATATTATTAACAGCACGAAACACCGAAGTTGTACACAATAGAGGCAGCGTCGAAGTAGACACCACAAATTGGCTAGGTTCATTTAATGCTCCTAGCACTTTTAACGCCGCTAGCACTTCTAACGCTGCAAACATTTCAAATTCATCACAATATTGTAATACCTTTAATGAATCTCTTTCGCACGATTTAATTGAAACAATTGATTCAATTATGCCTGAAGAGATTGATCAACAAAGCAGCGACTGTGACCAATTTCCACCTATAATAGTTTCGCAAGACTTTGATGAGCTTCATGGTGATGGACTCGAGTATGTAGCAGGCTATATTATTCGAAAACTGAACCTAGAAGAGTTTCAAGATAACACCAATACCTCATGGACTTGGGTTGACGAAGTCTCTAAGTGCAATTTAAAAAAACCTTCACGTCAATTCCTCGAATACATCAAGCAACTAGAACATGTGTTTTATCGTATTAATGGTGACAAAATCTCAGAAATGAGCAACCTTGGTTAACCAAAGCACAAACATACTTTTATCAAGCGAAATAAAATTGTTATTTTTTAAATGCCGCATATACTTCCGCGTGAAGAGTCTAAACCAAAGGCTCAAAATTCAAAAACAAAAGCAAAGAATAATGGGTAACACCAAATTAGTTAAAGTCTTGCTGTAAATCAAACAAAGTGTTTGTGAGTAAAATTCAAAATGTTAGAAAAATATTTTCCTACATTTTTGTTTATTCTCTTGTTTATTCTATTTATTCTTTTAGTTTTTTTATTGTTCTCTTTGTACACTTAAGTTATGGATTAGGCCTACTGGGGATACCATGTAAAAAAAAACGCACCTTGCATTCTACCTCTAAGGTGGTGTGGAAAAGAATGCATTGTTTTTTTATTGTGTTTAGTTATTATTGGATTAATAGCTGCATTTTTTGTTGTTTGCATATGGGCATTTCCAGAAAAAAGTCCACCGTGACACGAAAGTAAAAGTTATTAAAAACTTATTATTTTATGATATTATCTTAGAAAAATATTTTAATTTTATTAATTTAAGCAATTTGTACATAAATTAATTAACAATTATGATCAAATCGTCTGCATTGTTTTACAAATGTAGTTTTTCTCTTTCGTAAATGTTTAGTAAATGTTTCTGTTTTAGTAAAAAGTTAAGGTATTGACTAAAGATATTAATGAAATGATTGAGGCAAGGAGAGAACAATATAACAATTTCTTTCTTGACTACTCAATTAACTGATTACTTAATTACCCAATTAAATCACAATGGAAATTTAAGTAACGTCACGCCAGAGCATAGTTTTGCTTATATCTTTAAATCCTTGGAGTTGATTGTAATAATCCTTTTACATTATATGGTGCTACTTAATTACTACGCAAATATAAAAAAATCTTTTTAAAAGTTTGACTTTTTCACTTTTTTTTTTTAATATTTTTTCGTACAAAATGTATGTAAGACCAGTTTGGAAAAGCCCATATGCAGACGCAAGAAACTTTTATTGTAAAGAAGATTTAATTGATTTTCTTGTCAATCAGCTAAATTATAAATTTCATGAACGTTTTTATTTTAATTACTTATAAAAACTTTGAAATGGTATCTTAAAATAAATATTTTAGCTCTGTTCTGTTTAAAAAGCAGCTAAATTTTTATGAATTTTTTTAAAATTAACTTTTTTTGTTATACATTTTTGAAACCTTATCATAACAATATAAATAAAATTATCTGTTAAGATATTAAACGTTATTTTATGAAGATAAAGATTTTCAAATTATGACATGAACTTCTTTTAATTTAAGTTAAATCTATATATATAAAAATGAATGTATGTATGTGGGTATGTGGGTATGTGGGTATGTGGATATGTGTGTAAATCACGTATAGACTCCAAAACCACCGAACCAAACTTTATGCAATTTTTAGGGATACTGAAGCAACATTCGGGAAATGTTCCTGTGAAGTTTGGTGTTGATTGGACAAGGGGGCGTGGTACCTCCCATACAACCCAAATTGGCTCTATCGCCCACAAACCAAAAAAAATGCTTTATATCAAACGGTTTTAATCATATAAAACTAAAATTTAGTAATTTCGTTCAGATGGTTACTTCCGGTGACTGTGCAAAAAATGGGCGTGGTCACACTATATCTACGCCCACTTTTAAGAAATCATTGTAATTCCTGAGATGTTCAAGTTTTGATAGTGAATCTTGGTATGCAGGTGCTATGGATCCAAATGGAAGTCAGTATGTAAATGTAAATGTTGTCACGCCCACTTTTACCGCCCACAAATCAGTAAAAATGCTTTATATCAGACGTCTTTTGCCGTAGAAGACTAAGATTTGGTAATTTAGTTCGTATGGTCACTGTCCGCCAATGTACAAAAAATGGGCATGGCCGCACTATATCTACGCCCACTTAATCGAAATCTTGCTTATTCCTGAGCTGTACACGTTTTGATAGTCAATCTTGGAATGCAGGTGCTATGGGTCCAAGTGGCAGTCACTATGTAAATATAAACGTTGTCACGCCCACTTTTACCGCCCACAAATCAGTAAAAATGCTTTATATCAGACGGCTTTTGCCGTAGAAGACTAAGATTTGGTAATTCAGTTCGTATGGTTACTGTCGGCCAATCCACAAAAAATTGGCATGGCCGCACTATATCTACGCCCACTTGATCGAAATCATGCTTATTCCTGAGTAGTGCACGTTTTGATAGTGAATCTTGGAATGCAGGTGCTATGGGTCCAAGTGGCAGTTACTATGTATATATAAACGTTGTCACGCCCACTTTTACCGCCCACAAATCAGTAAAAATACTTTATATCAGACGGCCTTTGCGGTAGAAGACTAAGATTTGGTAATTTAGTTCGTATGGTTACTGTCGGCCAATGCACAAAAAGTGGGCATGGCCGCACTATATCAACGCCCACTTTATCGAAATCTTGCTTATTCCTGAGTTGTACACGTTTTGATAGTCAATCTTGGTATGCAGGTGCTATGGGGCCAAGTGGCAGTCACTATGTAAATATAAACGTTGTCACGCCCACTTTTACTGCCCACAAATCAGTAAAAATGCTTTATATCAGACGGCTTTTGCCGTAGAAGACTAAGATTTGGTAATTTAGTTTTAATCATTACTTGATAGTGAATCTAAGTGTGCAGGTACTATGGATCCCAGTGGCAGTCACTATTTATATATAAATGTTGTCACGTCCACTTTCAACGCCCACAAATCAGTAAAAAAGTAGAAGACTAGGATTTGGTAATTTAGTTTATTTGATTACTGTCGGCCAATGCACAAAAAATGGGCATGGCCGCACTATATCTACACCCACTTTCTCGAAATCATGCTTATTCCTGAGTTGTACACGGTTTGATTGGAAATCTTAGTACGCAGGTGCTATGGATCCAAGTGACAGTCACTATGTATATACAAATGTTGTTACGTCCACTTTAACCGCCCACAAATCAGTAAAAATGCTTTGTAGAAGACTAAGAATTGGTAATTTTGTACATAAGGTCACTATCGGCAACTGTTAAAAATGGGCGTGGTCGCACCATATCTACGCCCACTTTTTCGAAATCATGCTTATTCCTGCGTTGTACGCGTTTTGATAGTAACACTTCATACGCAGGTGCTCTAAGTGGCGGTCAATATATATATATAAAATTTGCCACGCCAACTTGTACCACCCGCAAATAAAAAAAAGTAACGCGAAATGGCCAATTTCAGCCCTTGAAAGGACTTTGGCCGAGCTTCTTATGATGAATTGAAATGATCGAGAACTGGACCTACAAGTTTTATGCCGATTCCGAACGGCTTATGTTCTCAAGAAGCTTTTCATGGCAGTTTTTACTCTCTGAGGTTTGCCATTGTCAGCAGAGAGGTGACGGCCGAACTGAAAAATTAATTCAATTGAAAAAACTTTCTGTGTCAGGTGGAATTCGAACCAGGGTTCTATCCCATATGGACCACACACTCTACCCACTACGCCACGGCCGCCACTTTTTTTACCCACAAATCAATAGAACTTCTATAAATCAGACAATTCTCATCGTTAAATACTAAAATTTGGTAATTAAGTTCATACGCTTACCAAAAATGTGCATGGTAGCACTATATCTGTGCCCACTCTTCAGCAATCATTTTATTTAATTTATTTATTTATGTATGTTTTATAGTTAATTACAATTTAACAATTATAACTAAGTAAGCACTAGCTGCCAGGGCTATCGGTTAGAAATAATTTAAATTCCTGAGATGTGAACGTTTTGATAGTCAATGATTTGATAGGTATGCAGATGCTATAAGTCCAAGTGGCGGTCACTTTTTATATAAATTTTGTCACGCCCACAAATCCGTGAAAGTATATAAATCCAAATTTACAGTAAAAGTCGCACTTTATCTACGCCGACTTTTCAGAAATCATTGTAATTTCTGAGCTGTACATGTTTTGATAGTGAAACTTGATATGTAGGTGCAATAAGACCAAGTGGCGGTCATTATACATATAAATGTTGCCATGCCTAAATGTTTGTTTGTATACGTATACTAGAGCTCCTCACAAAAAAAAAGGTGTTTTTGGGTCGGTTGCTCAAAATAACGCTTTTTGTTATGATGATCCCCCAAATATTTCGACAGAAGCTGGAATAGTTTGAAAAAAAAAAAACAAAATCGAAATGGCCATTTCAAACCTTGAAAGGACATTGACCGGTCTTCTTATGTTCTTAATAACAAACGGTCAGACTTAATAGTTATTTTGTCTTGCCATGTTACTTTTGGTCAAATAAATTATCTATTCATGATAAAATATAGTGTAAAGTGAAGAATTAAATTGAATGAAATTACAAAAAAATGTACACATTTTTTAACATTTTACAATTTATTTGACTAAAAGTAGTATGGAAAAAAATTAATTTGAATTTTAGTGAAAATAATATGAAAAAAGTTAAACCAATCCATAAAAATCCGCATTATCTTTGGTCCAACGGAAAAAATTTAAGATTTTTGATGCAAAAGGACTTTTTCATTACTCTTATTTCTGACCGTTTGTTTTTTTTTAACTACCATACCAGGCAATATTTTTAGTCGAAATTTTTTGGGGCTCATCGTAACATAAGCCATGGATTATTTTGAAGACCCGGACTAAGCAACTTTTTTTTCTAAGGAGCGTGAGGCGACTTAATGTATATACGTATGTGGGTATATGTGTATATCACTTAAGGACTCCGAAACCGCTAAGCCAATTTTTATACCAAAGCCTTGAGAGGGTTCCTATGAAGTCTGGTGCCGACCGCAAAAGGCTCCTTAAATACACCAAAAATTTTCGATATCGAACAGTTTTGGTTTTTTTTTGTAGGTCGCACAGTCTCGGAATTCAGTATTCGACCTCAATTTACACATGCCGTTCCACTGGTAACATTTTATGGGCGTTGGTCGAGGGGCGTGGTACTTTTCGGCACCCCAAATAGTCGGTATAGTTTTCGAAATAAGTCACACATCAATAAAACTCGGTACGAACTTACTATAAAAGTATGGCTTCACTAAAGCTACACCCTCTTTTAGGGGATAAGCGCTGAGCGCAGCGAAGCGCGCCGGGTATAAGCTAGTATTTTATAAACTTATACAATTCTTTAAACATAATTACGTGCAACCGAACGCTATGCAATAAATTTTTGTAAAAATTATTCTTTTTATATACAGCATTTTTTATACAGCAAAATTGCTTTAAGTTGAAATGTGTTTCTATTTGTGCGACTACTCTAAAATTTCCTCACCTCTCAAAGCCATTGCTACTGGCAGCGTATGAAGTTGGAATATATTACCGACATAGTTTTTTGCCAAAATTGTGTTTTTTTTATTTCGTACTGAGTTTTTTAACGCATCTGGTATTTCTTTTCAGCTGAACTATTCACATCACTTGATTCCTGCGAATGCATCTTTTGATTGTCGATGGCAACTGTGGCGTTATTGTCCTGCTCGGTTGCCATTATTAAATGGGAAATATAAAAAATTGCAGTTCCCATTTATGCGGCAGTTTTTCAGTCCTAGGCACGCTCAATCCGACGAGATCTAAATATAAATAAAATAAATACATGCGTACTTAAATGATGTAAGTGTATCACTCTAAATATACCAAGTGTACTTATCTTATTGCTTCATCAGAATTTCATTGAAGTGTCATGTTGCCACTTATGCAGTTACCAACTTTGTTAAGATGCAAAAGCATGTAGTTGCATAATTTCTTCCATTTGGAAAATATCATCAATTTGCTCGCATGCTTTTGTTTGAGCTTCTTAGGTCTTTTCTGGCTATAATGAATCTAAAAAGAATTTAATACAAGTGAATGGAATGGTTGATAATGTAAATAAGATACCTTAATATATTTCCATATTTCATAAGTTTTTAAGTTTTATTATGGTGTAATCCACAGTCAACGTCTTCCACTTTTTTGTCAGTTTTTTTCTGGCTAAGAGGAATTGCTTCGGCACACGTACTTAAGTGGAACAACTTGTTGCTTCTAGAACAAAAGCTTCAATAAAATTAATTCCATTATATTCTGTTAGTTGAGGAACATTTTATTATCTGGAATGGCATTGACACCTTGACGCTATTTATAATAGCGTCTTTGAACACTGTAAATCCACTACTCGATGATATTTGCTATGTTCTTAAAAAAGATAGTTCCTCATGATGCTGTCGATGATTGGAACACTTTCCAGCGCAGGTGTTCGACATTTGTATGTAATATACACTGCAACGGCGCCACATTAAATGAGCATCTCGGTGATTGGCCAGATAGTTCCCTTGGTACATTTTTGTAATAAGTGCTCCATAACACCATAACACGTCGCTGTGGTTGAATCAAATAACACTTAATTATCACATTATCACACATTGAACTTGTTACCACTTCACAATTTGGTTAAGAAAATATTTATAATATTTCGTGTATTAAGCAAAGATAATAATGATTTGACACTTATCAACAACTGCTCTCTCCTTGTCAGAATTTTTTGACAGACCGGGGGCGATTTCAAGTGTGGTGAAAAAAACGCTTTCACCTGGTTTTCTTACACCATGGGTAGGGTAAGGAGATTCACCACACCGACCTGGAATGTCAAAATTGTAAAATACGGTGTTGCCGTATCTTAAAAAATATCCACGAAAAATTCATGATTGTTCTTTGTGTTTTGATGAATTACTTAGCTGTGCCGACATGTTATAACTCCGTAAGGGTGATGTTATGCTGGCGGTCAAATGATCCCTGGTCACGTCACTTTTTGCGCTCTTTTTTCGTTTGATGAGCTCTGTGCCCAAAGTATGTTATGCTGACGTTCATATGATCCCCAAACATTAGTATACTCTTTGCTACTTTTACTACTTTATCCGAAAAAAAGTATCATCGTTGAACATGGTTGAGTGTTGCTAAAGGGTGATTTTTTAAGAGCTTGATAACTTTTTTTTTAAAAAAAACGCATAAAATTTGCAAAATCTCATCGGTTCTTTATTTGAAACGTTAGATTGGTCCATGACATTTACTTTTTGAAGATAATTTCATTTAAATGTTGACCGCGGCTGCGTCTTAGGTGGTCCATTCGGAAAGTCCAATTTTGGGCAACTTTTTCGAGCATTTCGGCCGGAATAGCCCGAATTTCTTCGGAAATGTTGTCTTCCAAAGCTGGAATAGTTGCTGGCTTATTTCTGTAGACTTTAGACTTGACGTAGCCCCACAAAAAATAGTCTAAAGGCGTCAAATCGCATGATCTTGGTGGCCAACTTACCGGTCCATTTCTTGAGATTAATTGTTCTCCGAAGTTTTCCCTCAAAATGGCCATAGAATCGCGAGCTGTGTGGCATGTTGCGCCATCTTGTTGAAACCACATGTCAACCAAGTTCAGTTCTTCCATTTTTGGCAACAAAAAGTTGGCCATTTTGAGGGAAAACTTCGGAGAACAATTAATCTCAAGAAATGGACCGGTAAGTTGGCCACCAAGATCATGCGATTTGACGCCTTTAGACTATTTTTTGTGGGGCTACGTCAAGTCTAAAGTCTACAGAAATAAGCCAGCAACTATTCCAGCTTTGGAAGACAACATTTCCGAAGAAATTCGGACTATTCCGGCCGAAGTGCTCGAAAAAGTTGCCCAAAATTGGACTTTCCGAATGGACCACCTAAGACGCAGCCGCGGTCAACATTTAAATGAAATTATCTTCAAAAAGTAAATGTCATGGACCAATCTAACGTTTCAAATAAAGAACCGATGAGATTTTGCAAATTTTATGCGTTTTTTTTAAAAAAAAAGTTATCAAGCTCTTAAAAAATCACCCTTTATTAAGCAGGATTCATTACTGAAATTGTACTATTTTAATACGAAAACACAAATGTTGTAAATAGTTCCACAACGCAAAACTGTTTTGATCCCGTGATTTCATATTTTTATCGAATCATTTGGTGACCGTGGTGGGCAAAATTTATTCTCTATCTCTCTCTTGTTCTCAATTCTTCAATTTACATTGAAGCAACAACAATGCGTGCCCATGACGAGCCTATGACCGCCAGAATAACATAGCCCTAAGGTTCGATGTTCGACAATTTGTCTAAAATTAGACAGGTGATAATTTTAAAAAAAAAAATAAAATATCGCCTTGTTTTCTTTTTCAGACAATTTAACATTTTTTTGTTTGGTACTTGATACTTTAATATTGATATTTCGCTTCGACATTCGCTTCAAAAGTAAGTAATAGTCTGTATAATAACATGTAGCCACTAGAAAACGGGGAAGTACATTATTTTTTAATTATGAGAAGTTTTGAAGTTTTACTTTTTGGTGTTTTCCATTCGGAATTAGGTCATTCGCTATAAATTCGTTCTCTGCTACAGTAGTGCACTTAAGTTTTTATGATTTGTGAATATATTAAGTAAATATACATTTTCAGTTAATTTAAAAATTTTAAATAAAGTCAAAAAGAAGTTCTTCCATCTGACATATAACGTGAAACATATAAAACTTTAGTTTTTGTAAAGTTGCAACAGACTAAATAAAAAGATTAAAATATGAAATAAAAGCAATATGGCAATTTTCAAAAACAAATTTTTGATTTATGTTCAACAATTTCTCTGTCACACTGCAATAAAAAATTATGTACTGTACTCATAGCGGACATTAGAATATTTATTTTACGTAAAGAACTAAGAACACAAAAACCTAAACAGAAACCAAACGACAATAATAATTTACTGAAAACAAAACTTTAAAATCACAAAACAGCGATTTATTTCACTGTACAAACATTTGTCCTATTTTATCACATTTATCCTACAAATAATTTCCTATCTTATTATTTGTCCCACATTTCTCAATAATATAGAAAAGTGGCAACGCTAATATACATTCTGACATTCGAGGTTGGTGTGGTGAATCTCTTTACCCTACGTTATTATTGTATCATGGTTGTGCTCAATTTACCGGAGTAAATATTTTTAAATTGGATTGAATACAAAATAAACATAGCCGAAATATTTATTTATGTATTTAAAAAATAAAAACAAAACCTTACATTTTTATTTGTATTTATACTAAATAGTTGCAAATATATGTACGAACATATTTGTTTTTGAATATTAAATAAATATGTGTTAAGAAACTATTACAGCCAGTGATGTTTCTCGACGCGTCGACTTTAACTGTCGACATTTTGGTGTCGAAAATGTAGACCATGATACAATAATTTACAAGGTAGCTTTGACCATGATACAATGATAAGGTAGGGCTGCTGCGTTGAGTGCTCTCACGCGTCAACGAAGAGTGGATAATGAGAAGCAACATATGTATATGTCAAAACGACGAATTTCGTAGAAATTGCAAATGAAGAAAATATTTTATGTTTCCAAGTTGCAAACAGTGCGGTCGGGGGTATTAAACTTGTGCTAATTTGAGTGAAAATATTATAAAAAAAGTGTAATAAAAACTATAAAATGTGAAAGAAGTCTTAAAATTGCAAAAAAACCTGTAACAGTTTTAACCTAAAAACAACTGCGAAACGTGAGCATAAAGAAATTCCAGATGAACAGCAGATTTTGACATCAATGTAGCTTTATTCTGCTTTCTACTCCATTCCTCTCCGTGACGACCTTACCTTATAATTCTGCCATGGCGTTGACATGAACAAGGTATATTTAACAAGGTAGTGTCGTCTCGGAGCGGTGGGTACCGCACCTGTCAAACACATAGAATATTATAATTTGCAAATTGTGTTATTTGTTTTGGTTTTATTCGTAAAAACCTGATTTTGACAGGTGTGGTACCCAGCACAAGAGAGCATTTTAACTACTAACACTACCTTGTCTTATTCTACCATGGACATGAAGTTATCCAGATATTTGACATACCCTTATTTTATGTAAACAAAAATATTTTTAATCTTAAAAAAATGACAGCCAGTGTGGTCGTCCCAAAAAAAAGTATGTTTCAGTGCTCTGCTGTGTTTTTTTAAGTACTTTTTCCATATGCATGTGGTTATGCTAAAGAAATTAAATGTGCAATATTTTAGTAAAATTTATTGACATACAAATAGTTTGTGGAAATTTGTTTCAATTTTAATGCCGTCATTTACTTTCTGTCTTAGTATGCGATATTTTTAATTTCGAACTAGTGTTAAATAGTTTAATATAAAAAATGCCTTCAATATGTAGGATATTGAAGACGTTGTATGTGTTCGGCAGTGAGCAAGTGCCGTTGGATTTCCGTATTAAGAAATAAAACATCGTTATTCTAACATGACCAATTTTAGAATATAAAGGAAATTCATGTTCAAATTAAAACTTAATTTTTATTGATTTAAAAATTTCACACTTAACCCTACTTTTGTCAGTGTTGAATTTTAATTTAACGTTCTTATTTTTAATTTTATATTGTTTTTTTCGGTGTTATTCTCTGCGTTGTGTGAACAAAACTAGCTATCTTTTGTCAAAAGAGGAAAGAAGTATGTTTGATTTTCCCTAATATAAATGTAGAAATAACTATAACCATCCTTTTGGTTAAACAAACGATTTCAAAACTCTGTATCACAGATTTAAAAACATAGTTTCTATAAATTTTACCCTAAACTGACTTAGGTCAGTTAAGCTTAACTATTTGAGCTCAAAGCTCAAAAGCATAATAAAAACATTCATACAATGTTTATGGCCTTCCAAAGTTTGATCGGATCAGTCACTAAAGTAATCAAATACTTGGATGCAATATTTTTAACTATCTGGATGCTAGAAATTTCATATTTTTACATAATTTGATATACACAAAATCTCCTGTTTACTTTTATGAAAAGCTACAGTTTTGTAGATCTAGTAGACATTTTAACCTTAAGATTCCTGTTTACAATTATTTGAACTCTAACAGATTATTTTTTGTGAACGCTATCAGAATGTGGAATTCAATGCC
Source organism: Coremacera marginata (assembly GCA_914767935.1). Lineage (NCBI taxonomy): Eukaryota > Metazoa > Arthropoda > Insecta > Diptera > Sciomyzidae > Coremacera > Coremacera marginata. The sequence goes on along the minus strand of OU612046.1, from coordinate 74,979,882 downwards.
AGCAAGAATTAAAATTATTTGTAATAAACACATCTTTAAGCATGAAATTTTTCAATACTTTTCTTAAAACTATCTCTGTCTTTGTGTTTTTGATATTATGTTAGTTTAACTTTATTTTAAGTCTCAATTTTTAATTGCGTTTGATTTATTTTTTTATTTTATTAAATTAATTATATTCAACTTTTTTTAACTTTTGTTTATATTTTTCTTGTTGTTTATTAGCTGTTGAATATATAAATCATTACTTTATGCATTTAAAAGACCATGTCTTACATGTAAACACTACTTTAAATAAAATAAATAAATGAATTTTTATATAAAATAAATGAATAAAAACTTTGCAGAATGTTTTGCATACACGAACCAAATTGTTTCAATATTTTTACATCAAAAATGTAACCATTACACTTTTACAAGCTCATAATATAAGTCTTGTTCAAAACAAACAGGTAGTAGAAAACGTAGTAGTCAAATGTATCTTTAGTGTTTTGTATTACGAAAAATTATGATATTCATGCAACTGCGGGATTTTTATGTCATTAAAAAATTACTCTTTTGCTCTCCTCTTCAAATAAGGGTATACATTCCTATTTTTGTGAGAAGACGTCAAATATCTGGATAACCTCGTGGTATAATGATTTTCAAGGTAGGAGTGACAGTTCTGTTGGCGATTTGGAGTTGTCAAAAACACATTGAATAGAGAAAACGAAGAAGCACAAAGCAGATGACAATTTAAACTTTGTATTGATTTGACAACTTCCGATCGCCGCTGGTGAGAAAAAAGGTAGCCGTCAAGGTTTCCTTGTAAATTATTGTACCATGGATAACCTTATAATAATTGAATCATGACCTTGACAACTACCTTTTTTCTCACGAGCGGCGATCGGGAGTTGTCAAATCAATACAAAGTTTAACTAGTCATCTGTTTTGCTGCTTCTTCGCTTTCTCTTTTCGATGTGTTTTTGACAACTCCAAATCGCCAACAGAACTGTCACTCCTACCATGATACAATGATAAGGTAGGCCCATGATACTAAGTGCTCTCACGCGTCAACGAAGAGTGGATAATGAAAAGCAACATTAATGTCAAAACGACGAATTTCGTAGAAATTGCAAATGAAGAAAATATTTTATGTTTCCAAGTTGCAAACAGTGCGGTCGCGGGTATTAAATTTGTGCTAATTTGAGTGAAAATATTATATAAAAAGTGTAATAAAAACTATAAAATGTGAAAGAAGTCTTAAAATTGCAAAAAAAACCTGTAACAGTTTTAACCTAAAAACAACCGCGAAACGTGAGCATAAAGAAATTCGCGATGAACAGCTGATTTTGACATCAATGTAGCTTTATTCTGCTTTCTACTCCATTTCTCTCCGTGATGACCTTACCTTATAATTCTGCCATGACTCCTACCTTGTAAATCATTATACCATGATCTAGACAATAGGTGTGTTCCCGTACACATTTTCGAGTAAAAGTCGAGTAAAGTTCAATGTGAGAGAGTAAAATGATATTTGAGAATAGTGTCAAAATTACGGAAACGACGTCTAGCTAGTTTCAAGCACGAAAACGGCTTATTGCCTATCAAATGTAAACAGCGCCAATTTATACTTTTTACAAACTCAAACGACGCCAATGTTAAAAATTAAAATTAAGCATTGGCAATTGTTTTTGTTATTTATTTGTTAAAAATTAAAATTAAGCATTGGCAATTGTTAATCGCAATTCCACGCAGATTAATTTATTTTTTATCCTGGTATTTTTGCCGCTTAAAAACTTTTATTTTAATGCAATTTAACAATGCAAAAATTAAAAAATGCTTTCTATAACAGCCGGCTGCCATTTTGCTCAGTCAATAAAACACTTGGCAGCTAAGGTTCTGGGTTGCATAAAAACGTTAAATTATCTACACATGAATGTATTGTCGACACGACGTTACTACTAATTGTCTACACGATATTGTCGAAAATCACGCAGTCACGTCGCCCATCACTGATTACAGCACATTTTAAACGTATTTAAAGCATATACAGTCAAAGGCTAAATTTTAAATACAGCCTTCAGATTTATAATTTAAAGAAAAGTAAGCATTTCACAAAAATTGTGAGTATGCAATTCTGAAACTGTATTTTGATTTTAGTGTTTGACTGTACATATATAATATATATATATTTTTTTTTTTAAATTATTTGAAAGACAAAACAAATTTATGGTATCGATTCTTTGGTAAGAGCTCTTTTGGAAGCATAATTATATAGAGCATTGATTTCTAGTTTATTTCTGTGATTTTTTTTAACAAGACATAATTACGAAAACTGCCGGTCTGCAGCAGCAGAGCTGTGAGGTAATTATAATAAGTTTATTACTAAATCTATAACAATTGGGTAATTAACAGTTCATGCTAATTAAGGTTTAATCTGCTAATTCTGAAATGTGCGATTTTACCCGTTCATTGTTTGTTTTTGTTTTGCATGTAAACACAAGTTAAGCCGGTGTGTTAAATATTGCCACTTTTGAACATGCCCTAAAGCATGCTTTTGTAGAGTGTTAATGTTTTATTTCGTGAACAGCTGTTTTACGTGATTCAAAAAGAGTTGGCTAGTTAGTAATTTTGATAAAATTTTCAATAAAACTGAATATTCAATTGAATTGTTTAACTTTTAATAGAATCCAAAACTACAAACTAATACTTTTCATTTAGGTGGTGCTAACAGTTGTCAAAAATTAGTACATTAAAATATAAGTATATTAAAACATTACCATAAGCTGTGAATCGCCCAAATGGTTTCATGGTCGCAACTGAATAAATGAAGGATATGTTAGATTAAGGGCCTACTAAAGTTTTCAAAGCAAAAACAACCCTGTATTAAAAGTTTTATTTAAGTTTTAAATACGGTTTATTTTAGATACATTTTGTTTTTACATCATAATTATATATGTTTTGAATTTTTGGATAACACATATTAAATCATATAGCAGGAATTTGTAGTTTAGTAAGGTACTTTAAATATAAACGGACACGATTTTTCAGAGCTCGTTCATAAAAAAAAGCAAATGATTAAAATTCTGCTAAAGTTTTTTGAGGTTTTGATCGAAAATTTTAGAAAAATTATGATTTTTACCAAAGTGGCAGCTAAGAAACTGATTTTTGGCTGAAAAAGGCTTATTTTAGGTTATAAAAAAAGTATTTCTTTAAAATAAAAATCAAAAGTACCAATCATATTTGTTTAACAAGTTAAATAAATTTGGTAGTGATCCTTGGCATAGTTTTCAAGCAATGCTGTCCACCGGTTTCAAACCACCTTTTCGAGGAGAACGCTAGTAGTAGTTTATTTAGGTGTACATGCATTTTTTTTCAAATTGAATTTGAATATAAAAATTTCGGCGCAAAAAAAAAGAGGTTTGATGCCTGGTGTGTTTTTGGGTACTTTTTTTTTTATTTCGGTGGCACCAAATGTGTCTTAACTTAAAAACATACACTTGAGTGTATGAGTACATTGAGGTAAGTACATTGTCTTCTCTTCGAGCGATTGTGCTTATAACTAGAACAATTTGTATTTAATTGACTCAAAACATTCGGAGAATATATTTAAGAATATATATACATTCAAAAAAATTTTGGTTTTGGTCGCCGAAAAGCTTTCGTAGGCCCTTAAGGAAGAAAGGCATATTTCTAAGTCCGATAAAATAGTCTTAGGAGAATTCTTGTACATTCGGCTGTGTTCAAAATTGCAACTAATTTAGTAACAATGCACAAAAAGAGCTGAGCATACTGATCTCGCTACAAATGTAAAATAAAGTCGGCTTAGAGAGGTTAGTGCAGCCAGCTCTTTTTGTGCAGTCATTGCGTTGTGCTTCACGATTGACATTATTGGTATGTCGTGTTCATATGAAGGGAAACTTCAACATCGCTTAAAAATTTTAAGTCATTTAGGTTAGGACAAAAAATTAATTTTCGTCAATATAAAAATAAAAAATATCCGAATAAAAAAAAGGCCAAATGAAAAATAAAATCGCCAAATAGCCAAAAACTGACCGCGGGAAACAAAATAGCCAATTTTGGCTATAAAAAGCCAATACGGTAACACTAGTTGTGCTCTCGCTGGTAATAAACTTTGTAATCTTTTCCATGAGAGTTTTGAGTAGTTTTTGTAAAATAATTCAAAAGTCATGGTACAATGTTATGGTACAATGAAAAGATGGCAGAATCGTGGCCAGGGCACGGACTTTACAACTATTGTGGTAGATCTACCACATTTTTTGAAAATTTTAATATCTACCACTTTTACTATAGAAGGCTTAAAATCTACCACTATTTCCCCGCATCGTAAAACTTTTTGATGAATTTGTTCTTAAAAAACACATCAATAGAGAGCTTAATTACGAATATCATTAGATTTTGACATATGCTTGTTATTGTAAATGGCATTGATTTTTTTTCTTTATATGTATATTTATAAAGTTTTGGCATAAATCTAGTTTTACAAAATATTTTTATTAGTTTTAAAGTACGTACTTTTACCTTTTTCAAAATTTGGTGAATTTTGTCTCATAAACCGTAAGTTAGCGGCATTTTTTAATGGACCCTCAATTTCTTCAGTCCGGTAGAAGTTACCCGTAAACTCACAACTTGCTAGAAAATCATACCTCCACTTCCGGCGACTTATGAGTTTACCGGGACGGTAACTTTTACCGGACTGTGAAGAAATTGGGCCTTAAGAGGGTAAAACATATTTAAAATAAAACTAGGCTCCTGCTCCTAAACTATATTTGTACCATATAGTTTTGTTTTATTGATCGATGCGGCCAGCGGCGGTATTAGGCCAGTTTCTCTCCATAAGAAAAACATGTAAAAAATTTTGACAGATGCTGCATGGCTGCAGCCGTCGTCAATGTGCTTTGGCTATCAGTCTCCGCGTAGTGTTGTTTTTGCTTTTTTTTGACAGCTATGGTTGTGGGCTCTGAGCCATTGGAGTCATGGTGTAAGAAAACCAGGTGATAGTGAATTTTTCACCACTATAAGTTTCCTCAAACCATTAAGTAAGCAAACAAGCATGATACAATAATAAGGTAGGGTAAGGAGATTCACCACACCGACCTGGAATGTCATAATTATAAAATACTGTGCTGCCGTATCTTATAAAATATCCACGAAAAATCCGTGATTGTTCTTTGCATTTTTGATGAATGTCAAAAAGCTGTGGTGACATGTTATAACATCGTTAACTTCGATCTTCGGAAATTCGTCAAAAATTGGAATGTGTAACTCACTCGGCGCGATAATTTTGATAAAATATAGCTTTGTTTCCTTTTTTCAGACAATTTTTTTATTGTATACTTTATACTTTATATATACTTTAATATTGATATTTCGCTTCGACGTTCGCTTCGAAATTGAAGTTCTTAAATGTAGCCACTGGCAATCGGGAATGAATATTATTTTATTATTAGAAAAGTTTTGAAGTTTGTTTGGGATTTTTCCATTCGCCATTTGCCCATAGTCTGATTATGCCATTAGTCTGATACGGCAGTGCACTTCAGTTCTTGTAATTTGTGAATATATTAAGTAAATATATATTTATAGTTAATTTAAAAATTTTTAGTAATGTCAAAAAGAAGTTCTGCCATCTTTCATACAACGTCATCTTCTTCATCATCTTTCATACAACCAGCAGATTAAATAAAAAGATTAAAAAGATGACATAAAAGCAATGTATCGATTTTCAAACTCTAATTTTTGATTTATGTTCAACAGTTGCTCCGTCAAACAGCAATAAAAAAAATTATGTATTACATTTATAGTGGACATTAGAATAAAAATTTTAAATAAGAAATAAAGAATACAAAAACTAAAGTACAGCTAATATGCAATAATTTTCTGAAAACAAAGCTTTCAAATCTCAATACAGCGATTTATTTCATTGTAAATATGTTTGTCCGAATTTATCTTACTTATCCTATAAATAATTTCCTTTCTTATTATTTGTCCCACATTTATCAATAATACAGAAAAGTGGCAATGCTAAAACAGATTTTGACATTCGAGGTCGGTGTGGTGAATCTCCTTACCCTATCTTTTTATTGTATCATGCAAACAAAGTGATAGCGCATTTTTCACCTCACCCACAAAAATGCTCACTACATCTGTCAAAAACAGTTGAAACAAATGGCTGCTCTCAGCATGTACAGCCTTAATTCAATCATGAAAAAAAACACTTAAAAGACATATTATCACAATCCTTAACCAAAAAATATTTGTTTTTTTCATTTTTTATAAAATACAAAAAAAAAGGGTCCGCGTTGTCTATGAAATCAAGCTATCTTTTGTCAAAAGAGGAAAAAAAGTAAAAATTTTTGATTTTCCCAAAAATAAATTTAAAAATACATTCATACTTTTGGTTAAATAAACTGTCTTAATGCTCTGAATCACAGATTTTAAAACGTATTCACAATAAATTTTACCTTTTAGCTGACTATATCATTTATTACTTATTTTAATTTGAGGTATACTATCCCAGCAAATACAAGCCAAAGATTTGACAACTTTTGTTCTTCTGAATTTTTGTGATTCTCAAATCATTTTTAAATCAAGAGAATAAACCTATTTCTTAATTTGAGAATAAAGTCCACTTTTTGTTGAGAATGCTATCATTCTCAAGGTTTGACATTTGAGAAATACATTTGACATCAAATCAATCTCAAATCATTATCAAACCTCAACAACAAAAAAAGCAGCTTTTCCAATTTTTTTTTTTGATACAAGTTGTTACTATTTTTTTTTTTTAATTAATACAGGTAATTGCACATAAAAAATATTTTATAAAAATTGTTTTTTTTTTTAAGCAATTTTGTGGCTTTTATATAGAGGGCGCTGAAAATTACATTAAAAAAACACATTCAAACGGTTCGATGGATATGGCCTTTCCCATGAAGAAGAATAGACCATTAATTCTGCAGCCCCCCTACGCACGACCACCGGGGTCTTATTTTTTAAATTATGTTGAAAGTTGGAACAAAAAGTTAGAAAAAGGGATCGATTTTCTCACGCTTTTTTGTCTAAAAAAAGGTAGTTACTTGAACTTAGGGAGATGCTTAGAGGACAAGATTATAAGATTCATTGAAATTGAACCAATACATTTCAAGTTATCTATCAAAGCGTTTAAAAAAACTAGTTTCTAGGAAATCGCGTTTAATGATTTTTTTTTTTCATGTTTCAAATATATTTCAAAATTATCGGTTGATAACACTTACTATAATTTAATCTGCGATGCTAGGTATCGATTTAAAAACATGTATGTATGTTATATTCTAGAAACTATGTATGCAAAAATAAACAAAAATAAAATTTTTTATTAAAAAATTTGCACGTATATTATAGGGGAAAGTGGGGAATCGTGGGCCATGGGAATTGTGGGCCATGGGAATTGTGGGCCATGGGGAATCGTGGGACACTACCATATTTCGGCAGTATGGCAAGATAGATAGTTCAATACAACTGTCAACATATTTTCACATTGGTAGTTGACCAGTGTGCTCGTACATTAGAAGGTTATGAAATTTTTTTTTCTGCTTTCTTGATTTGCATCAGTCTTGAAAGTATCGCTACGAAACAACACAGGTAAATATGCTAATTATTATCGTTGGAACTTGGTCTTTTAACATACAAAAGGAATTCGCATGATATTTTAACAAGCATACACACCGCCATGTTGCAAGCCATAGATTGTGGGGATTAATGAGCCAGGTACACATTTACTGAGTTTCTATGACGAGTTAACTCGGGGTTAGGGTTTTTGTCGAGTTGACAAAATAATGTTCCTAACTCAAAAGTGTTTCCGTGCATAACATCGAGTCGAGTTGAACTCGTCAATGACCGCATTCAGCGGAGTCAACTGCTGTGAACAATTATGATAGCGAAACCTTAGTGAGCGATGTTTTTCTCTGAATGTGTTGTCACTCTAACCCTCAGAAAAGTTGTCAAAGTTTCGAGTTTTTAGAGTTTAGAGTCAAAGCTTAACCCTTAACTGGTACACTTGGGCTAAAAAAAGAAAAGAATATATTTCTCTCATTATGTCATTTTTTAACGCTCAGTACATTTCAAGCCCTCAAGTGTGCGCACGCTTTTGCATTGATCAGTTATGTAGTTATTTAAGGTTTTCTTTGAAAAAAAAAACAACTTGTAAATACATTTTTTTAGCTGTACCAATTAAGGGTTAAAGCACTCAACAGTTGTGTTCATTTACATCGAATTTTTTCACTCGATTAAATGGCGTCCGCTACCTGATCAGTTTAAGTGAGCGCTTGCATTATTGTATTATTTAGCGAATTTTTACACAATTGTTGCCAGCTGTTGACTCCGTTGAATGCGGCCAATTTCTTTTTGACAATTGTGTCTTCCACTCGCAATTTTTTCTTATTATTAATGAATGCACTTCACTTTGACATATAGAACCCAGTTAAATCTTACAAGTTTCGTGGAGCTTATGTAGTTTTAACGAAACTCAACTCGCGTTTCCATGGCGAGTTAACCCCGAGTAAGCACCGAGTAAACTCGCTATAAAAACTCAGTAATTGTTATGGTGTGTTCATGATTTTTTTTATGCAAAATTGAGGCTGTGAATATGTAAATATTTTTATAAAATTTACGTGAATTGTTAATTTTCAGCTACCATGCCATGTTATTATGCAAAACAAGATAGAATTATTGATTTTTCTCACGTGCCCAAATTGAGTATTTGATTGATCGTGTATAACCCTTCTTTAATTTTTTAATGTATATTTGGGCCTATTCGGTGAAATCTGTTATTCTGTTACGGATTTTCTGTTATCAATCATAAAAGATACCTGCCATAAAAGATCTGTTAAAATTGGTATTCAGCATTTAGAACTTTTATGGTATCCTGTTATCAATCTTCGAAAACAAAAATCTATTACAATTGCGTTAACTTCTGTTATGAAACAGCTGATTGCTGTCAATAAATTCTTAAAGTGCACATAAAAAAAAAACATAAATCACAATGCAGAGCGAAAAAAGTAAGTTAATCATTTAAATAAGAAATTGCATTTTATCAATTAACATTTTTTATGGGAAAACGCGAAAAGAAGGTATCATTGGAGCAAAAAGAGGTTTATTGCTCATACTTGGAAAAGAACCCAGTGGTGGCGAGGAGAAAACACTGCGACGCATCAGTGCAAGGGCTGTGGCAAGAGTTGGCTGGCAGCCTTAACTCAACAGGTGGTGCGCAGCATTCATGCGACAAGTGGAAGACGGTAAGGCCTTTGTTTATATTGTACATATTTGCTACAATTCAATTTAATACAATTTAATTTCAGGTGATCGAACGGTTTGCTATTTAGGCGTAACTCCAGCAAAGTGGGTTCTTCTATTTAAAACTTGTCTTTAAAATACATACACATATTTATTAATTATATCTTACATTTGCCCCCTTTTTTGAGCCATTCTTATTGAAATTCTAAAAAAAACATCCATTTTTCACACTAAAATGTTCACTTTCTAAAAATTTGTTATGACAAAAGATAGAAAAATGTATCTGTTATTCTGTTGTCATTCATAACAGATTTCATAGCAAATTTTGTCATGCCGAATACCAATTTAAGATTTTGTAAAGGATTTTTTGACAGTTCAAAAAATCTGCTATGATTCATAACAGATTTCATAAAAGATTGTTGTGCAGAATACGAATTTTGGTCTCGTAACAGATTTTTTGACAGCTAAAAAATTTGTATGGAAAATCATAACGGAATAACAGAATTTTTTCACTACAGATTGTGCCGAATTACTTGATTTGTCATTTCCAGTTATTTAATTAAGTTTGGTTTTAGCATTTTTCGAAATCTCGAAAACATTTATTTTTTGCAAACAGCCAAAACTTGAAAAAAACAATAAAAAAACTGCAATGGTAAAATTTAAGTTTTTCCACGTAGTATGCCATACTTACGGTGACCTTCTGTCCTTTTTTCTCTTTTTTTAAAATTGTCTTCTTTTGTCCTTTTTTTTTTATTTTTAATTACTTTAAACTTTAAGTTTGTATGTAAATGTAAAATCAGTATTTGTTTGTTAACCTGGCAGCACACCTAAATAAACGAACAGAAGCAGAATTCAGCAACACTGCAAAAAGGTATTGTGAATGATTCTTGACAGCTGTTTCCTTTGTACAGCTTTAGTAGCTGAAAATTTATGAAGCAAACATTTTTCTTCAAAATCAAAAGAAAAATGTTTGAACGAAGTATCTATCTATCTTCTTATTTATTTATATATATAAAAATGAATGTATGTATGTGGGTATGTGGGTATGTGTGTATATCACGTATAGACTCCAAAACCACCGAACCAAATTTTATGAAATTTTTAGGAATACTGAAGCAACATTCTGGAAGTGTTTCTGTGAAGGTTGGTGTTGATTGGACAAGGGGGCGAGGTACCTCCCATACAAACCAAATTGGCTCTATAGCCCACAAACCAAAAAAAAAATGCTATATATCAGACGGTTTTAATTATATAAAACTAAGATTTTGCAATTTTGTTCAGATAGTTACTTTCGGTGACTGTACAAAAAATGGTCGTGGTCACACTATATCTACGCCCATTTTTCAGCAATCATTTTAATTCCTGAGATGTTCAAATTTTGATAGTGAATCTTGGTACAAAGGTGCTATGAATACAAGTGGCAGTCACTATGTAAATATAAACGTTGTCACGCCCACTTTTACCGCCCACAAATCAGTAAAAATGCTTTATATCAGACAGATTTTGTCGTAGAAGACAAAGATTTGATAATTTAGTTTATATGATTACTCTCGGCCAATGTACAAAAAATGGGCATGGCCGCACTATATCTACGCCCACTTTATCGAATCATGCTTATTCCTGAGTTGTACACGTTTGCATAGTGAATCTTGGTATTCAGGTGATATAGGTCCAAGTGTCAGTCATATGTTAATATAAATATTGTCACGCCCACTTTTACCGCCCACAAATCAGTAAAAATGCTTTATATCAGACGGCTTTTGCCCTAGAAGACTAAGATTTGGTAATTTAGTTTAAATGATTACTGTCAGCCAAGTGTACAAAAAATGGGCACGGCCGCACTATATACACGCCCACTTTATCGAAATCATGCTTATTTCTGAGCTGTACACGTTTTGACAGTGAATATTAGTGTGCAGGTACTATGGATCCAAGTGGCAGTCACTATGTATATATAAATAATGTCACGCCTACTTTCAACGCCCACAAATCAGTAAAAATGCTTTATATCAGATGGATTTTGCTGTAGAAGACTAGGATTTGTTAATTTAGTTTATTTGATTACTGTCTGCCAATGCACAAAAAATGGGCATGGCCGCACTATCTCTACGCCTACTTTCTCGAAATCATGCTTTTACCTGAGTTGTACACGATTTTGTTAGGGAATCTTAGTATGCAGGTGCTATGGATCCAAGTGACAGTCACTATACATATATGTATATACAAATGTTGTCCCGTCCACTTTTAACGCCCACAAATCAGTAAAAATGTTTTATATTAGACGGCTTTTACCGTAGAAGACTAAGAATTGGTAATTTTGTACATAAGGTAACTGTCGGCAACTGTTAAAAAATGGGCGTGGTCGCACCATATCTACGCCCACTTTTTCGAAATCATGCTGATTCCTGCGTTGTACGCGTTTTGATAGTAGCACTTCATATGCAGGTGCTCTAAGTGGCGGTCAGTATATATATATATATAAAATTTGCCACGCCAACTTGTACCACCCGCAAATAAAAAAAAACAACGAGAAATGGCCAATTTCAGCCCTTGAAAGGACTTTGACCGAGCTTCTTATGATGAATTGTGTTGTGCGTGTTGTGGAATGTTTGAACACAAATGATCGATAACTGAACCTACAAGTTTTATGCCGACTCCGAACGGCTTATGTTCTCAAGAAGCTTTTCATGGCAGTTTTTACTCTCTGAGGTTTGCCATTGTCAGCAGAGAGGTGACGGCCGAACTGAAAAATTAATTCAATTGAAAAAACTTTCTGTGTCAGGTGGAAATCGAACCAGGTTTTTATCCCATATGGACCACACACTCTACCCACTACGCCACGGCCGCCACTTTTTTTACCCACAAATCAATAGAACTTCTATAAATCAGACAATTCTCATCGTTAAATACTAAAATTTGGTAATTAAGTTCATACGCTTACTCTCGACAGCTTTGCAAAAAATGTGCATGGTAGCACTATATCTGTGCCCACTCTTCAGAAATAATTTTATTTAATTTATTTATTTACTTATTTATTAATGTTCTATAGTTAATTACAATTCAAAAATTATAACTAAGTCAGCACTAGCTGCCAGGGCTATCGGTTAGAAATAATTTAAATTCCTGAGATGTGAACGTTTGGATAGTCAAACTTGGTATGCAGGTGCTATAAGTCCAAGTGGCGGTCACTTTTTATATAAATTTTGTCACGCCCACAAATCCGTAAAAGTATAAAAATCAAAATTTACAGTAAAAGTCGCACTTTATCTACGCCGGCTTTTCAGAAATCATTGTAATTTCTGAGCTGTACATGTTGTGATAGTGAAACTTGATATGTAGGTGCGATAAGACCAAGTGGCGGTCACTATACATATAAATGTTGCCATGCCTAAATGTATCTTTGTATACTAGGGCTCCTCACAAAAAAAAGGTGCTTGGGTCGGTTGCTCAAAATAACGCTTTTTGTTATGTTGATCCCCCAAATATTTCGACAGTAGCTGGAATAGTTTGAATTAAAAAAAAAAAACAAAAACGGAATGGCCATTTCAGCCCTTGAAAGGACATTGACCGATCTTCTTATGTTCTTAATAACAAACGGTCAGACTTATTAGTTATCTGCACTATCAGTTTTTTATTTTTTCAGTCGGATCAAAGGTAATGCGGATTTTCATTAATTTTTTAACTTTTTTTTATATTATTTTCACTAAAATTCAAATGAAAAATTTTTTTGTCTTGCCATGTTACTTTTGGTCAAATAAATTATCTATTCATGATAAAATATAGTGTAAAGTGAAGAATTAAATTGAATGAAATTACAAAAAAATGTACACATTTTTTACATTTTACAATTTATTTGACTAAAAGTAGTATGGGAAAAAATTCATTTGAATTTTAGTGAAAATAATATGAAAAAAGTTGAAACAATCCATAAAAATCCGCATTATCTTTGGCCCAACGGAAAAAATTTAAAAGTTTTTGATACAAAAGAACTTTTTCATTACTCTTATTTCTGACCGTTTGTTTTTTTTTTTTAACTACCATACCAGGCAATATTTTTAGTCGAAATTTTTTGGGGATCATCGTAACATAAGCCTTGGATTATTTTGAAGAACCGGACTAAGCAACTTTTTTTTCTAAGGAGCGTGAGGCGACTTAATGTATATACGTATGTGGGTATATGTGTATATCACGTAAGGACTCCGAAACCGCTAAGCCAATTTTTATACCAAAGCCTTGAGAGGGTTCCTATGAAGTCTGGTGCCGACCGTAAAAGGCTCCTTAAATACACCTAAAATTTTCGATATCGACCAGTTTTGGTTTTTTTTTGTAGGTCGCACAGCCTCGGAATTCAGTATTCGACCTCAATTTACACATTCCGTTCCACTGGTAACATTTTATGGGCGTTGGTCGAGGGGCGTGGTACTTTTTCAGGACCCCAAATATTCGGTATAGTTTTCGAAATAAGTCACACATCAATAAAACTCGGTACGAACTTACTATAAAAGTATGGCTTCACTAAAGCTACACCCTCTTTTAGGGGTTAAGCGCTGAGCAGCGAAGCGCGCCGGGTATAAGCTAGTCATTTAAAAAGTTATAAATGAAAAGAGTAATAATTAGCTAAAATTAAAGCTAAGTGTGGAAAGATTAATTTATCTTAGAAGTGGAATGAAAATGTGTAGCGAATCCTTTAAGCTTCATTGCAGGGTCCTGTGCAGTGTAGAAAAAAAGATATTAAATTTGAAAGAAAAATAAAGAAAAAATAGAATATACAGGACCTTGCACACGGTTAGCAGGAAACGGCTAAAATGCCGGGGCCCCTTCAAAAAGATAAAGAACCCTGGACGAGCAAAGCAAAAAGTATAACAGTTTTTAGTATAAAACATTTGTTTTTCTTCTCTTGTTGCTGGGGGTCAATCATAACAATAGTACGTTCTTTAATCAAGTGATTGTGTTTGAATTGTTTGTACGCCCTATGGGGGGTGCACGATGCCGTTACCATGGGAAGACGGTTATCCAATCATTCATTTCCAACACGCTTATTCCATTTCGGAGATCACATCAGATAAGGGACGTGCTGGTGAAGCTAATCGTGCCAATAGTAGGTTGTCGGCAATTATTAACGCCAACGACTAAACGGGATAAGCACGATCCTTCCAGGACTTTCTAAAAATAAAGCTAAACCAACATTTTTATATTTTTCTTTTCTTCCACAAAGTATAGCGACAAATACTCTTCCACAAAACAAGCGTAAAATAAAAAAAAAAAAAATAAAATAAAAACAAAACTCGCAAAAACGAGAGACAAAATTTAATAAAAGTGCAAAAAGCCTCTAACAATACAGCCAAAAATTGTATATTGTAAAATAATTTTTGTGATAAAAAAAAAGAAAAAAAAGAGGAATGAAATTTTAAGTTAGAGATCAAAATTGTGAATTTAAAAAATAAGTTACAATAACAAAAGAAAATTAAAGTGCGAAAAGGTTTTAAATAAGCAAAATTTAAATTTAGCTATAAGAGAAAGAGAAACCAATTGTAAAGGAAAAAACCACAGAGAAAGTTTTACACAAATATCGCAAAGGTAAGTGCTTGAATCTATTGCCAACAATTGTATTTTTTGCCACACGACTATGGAAGATTTAACGACCTCCATGACGAACCTGACTGGTGCGGTTAACCAAATTTTAGAACAAATTAGGACGCTTGACGGACGCCTTGGTAGAATTGAGCAAAGTCGGCCAGCTGACGCAGCCAATGACTTGCTAACATTAGCCAAAATTAGAAAAATCGAAGAACGTATTCACCGAGTAGAGCAAACTGGGGAACGGCAACCGAAAGCTCAGGAATTTGAACCATTTCAGGGTCCTAGAACTGAACAGGGCCTAAAGGACATTTGTAAGCTCCCCGACAGCGTCAAGGAGCTCCAAGTGTTTGACGGAAACCCTGTCCAATATATTTCATGGGTCCACAATGTGGAAACAATTCTAAAAGATTTCGAAATTGTTCGAAGTAAGCCTATATACAGGGCAATCCTTCAACACATACGACAGAAGGTACGTGGTGGTGCGGATACGGCACTTGTATCCTACAACGATTTTGGCGATGATTGGGTGGAAATGAAAAGGGTCCTCTCTCTGCATTATGCAGATAAGAGAGATATAAGAACACTAGGGCATCAGCTCAACGAACTGTCACAGGGTGGCTCTAAGTTGGATGAGTTCTACGCAATGGTGAACCACCAGTTTTCGCTTATTATCAACAAAATAAAAGCAGAAACCTACTCGACGGAGACAATGACCGCTCTGGTGGAAACCCATAGAAATCGTGCTCTTGATGTGTTTGTGCGTGGTTTGAACGGCGACATTTCCAGGATGTTAATAATACAAAGGCCAAAGACTTTGCCTGAGGCTTAATCAGCCTGCCTTGAAATGCAGAATTTAAATTTTAGAAATAATGTTTTGCATACAAAGACACCAAATACAATCACTGCCCCTAACAATCAGAATTTAAGAGTCGATACCAGGCCATCATTGCCGCCCAGAAAACCATATTATGCTCCGAGTCGGGGTTATCCAAGCAATGATTACCAGCAGGTTGCCCAATTTCAACATCAAAGACCAACTGCGCCCAAACCTCACCAATTTAAGTAGTAGTAACCAATTTAAAAGAAAAACTGGAACAGCAACCTACCAGCCGAATAAGCAACAACGGCTCTATAATACCGAGGTTACCGATGGCCAACACCCAGAGGAGGTTGAGGTTGCAAATGAATATATTGATGAGCAGCTGAATTTTATGACGGAAGCCTGTCCAGCGTACCATACTTAGAGTATGTTACGAGGGACGGAACACGTTGTTGACACTGGTGCCAACAAGAACTTTATAAATCCTGCCGTATGTAAGAATACTGTTTCTCTGTCAAAACCATTCAGTGTTCAATCGGCCGGGGGTTGCATAAAAATTTATAAAAAAATATGTGGGAAATTTTTTGGAAAAATGGGTAATAATACGCTTTTAACATTTTATGTTCTGCCGGGCTTAGTTGCATTTGCTGCCATTATCGGTTTTGCATTGGGCAATCGAAATTACAATGCAAAACTTAAAAGATGGAAAGATGAAAATCGAGGAGCACAACTACGAGTTGATTTACAAACCTGGTAAATCCAACCTAGTAGCTGATGCTCTCTCAAGGCTAAAAACTGAACTCAATCATTTGACAGGCTCAAGCGATTCCGTTACAAATACAGCAAGCGAAGGTGGAGGTCTTGATTCCAACGCAGGTTCAGAAGGAGACAATTCAGCTACAGAAACGCCAAGCGAAGAAAACCGGTCATCTGGAGCCACAATGCACAGTGCAGAAATCGATAGTTCAGACCTCATTCCCCATGTCGAAGCTCCTCTTAATGTCTTTAGGAATTAGATAATAGTTAGACAAGAGAATGATTTACATTCCTGGGAGGAACCTCACCCTGGCTATAAACGCCATTACATCAATATGGAAATCAATAGAGAAAATCTGAATTCCAATCTCAGAAAATTCGATCGAAAAAAACCAGGAGAATTTTGCCAAGGTGACCGAATTTATATTGCTGACAAGCAAATAAAGGGAAAACAAAAAGCAAAACAAAAATACATATATATATATACAGTTGCCGATAGAAAATTACCAATTCTTAGTCTTCTACGGTAAAAGCCGTCTAATATAAAGCATTTTTACTGATTTGTGGGCGGTTAAAGTGGACGTAACAACATTTGTATATGTGACTGTCACTTGGATTCATAGCACCTGCATACTAAGATTTCCTTTCAAACCGTGTACAACTCAGGAATAAGCATGATTTCGAGAAAGTGGGTGTAGATATAGTGCGGCCATGCCCATTGTTTGTGCATTGGCCGACAGTAATCAAATAAACTAAATTACCAAATCCTAGTCTTCTACTTTTTTACATTTATATATACATAGTGACTGCCACTGGGATCCATAGTACCTGCACACTTAGATTCATTATCAAAACGTGTACAGCTCAGGAATAAGCATGATTTCGATAAAGGGGGCGTAGATATAGGGCGGACATATCCATTTCTTGTACACTTAGCTGACAGTAATGATTAAAACTAAATTACCAAATCTTAGTCTTCTACGGTAAAAACCGTCTGATATAAAGCATTTTTAATGATTTGTGGGCGGTAAAAGTGGGCGTGACAACGTTTATATTTACATAGTGACTGCCACTTGTATCCATTGCACCTGCATACCAAGATTCACTATCAAAACTCGAACATTTCAGGAATTAAAACGATTGCTGAAAAGTGGGCGTAGATTTAGTAAGACTACGCCCATTTTTTGTACAGTCACCGGAAGTAACCATCTGAACAAAATTACCAAATTTTAGTTTTATATGATTAAAACCGTTTGATATAAAGCATTTTTTTTGGTTTGTGGGCGATAGAGCCAATTTGGGTTGTATGGGAGGTACCACGCCCCCTTCTCCAATCAACACCAAACTTCACAGGAACACTTCCCGAATGTTGCTTCAGTATCCCTAAAAATTTCATAAAGTTTGGTTCGGTGGTTTTGGAGTCTATACGTGATATACACACATATCCACATACCCACATACATACATAGAAGAAGATAGAAGATACTTCGTTCAAACATTTCTCTTTTGACTTTTTCATGACTTATGTTTTTTCAAAAATTTTCTTCCGAAATTGAAGAAATATTTTTGGCTTATGAAATTTTTGCTGGTTAAAAAAATGATTTTGAAGAAAAAGGTTTGCTCCATAAATTTTTAGCTGCTAATGCCCGTATGATACTTAATTGTTTTTGTCCAATTTAAAATCTGAAAACAATTGGCGCGTGGGCAGGACAGACATATTTTGTTAGAAAAGGATAAACGTTGTTACTTTTTTATATCTGGTGTTTTTAAGAGCAGTTGCATCAAATAAATTTATATTAGCTACTCACATCACTTCCAATTCAGCATATATTTATATTAAATATTTTTGTTTACTCTAAAAATGTCAAATTAATTATTAACAGCACAGTAAATATTTGATCGAAACTTAACGAAGAACGAATTGAAACAAACGGCAAAAAAAAATGCAAAGAAAATACAGTCCGTCCTACAAATTTTTCTCCAATTCGTACCATATGCGTACTCACTCACACCAATTGAATCCATGCATTCGTGCTATTTGAACTGCTCTAGTTATAATTTTCAATGATCAATTTAATTAAGTATCATACAGGCTTAAGGAAATTTTCGCTGCTAAAAATTATAGATTTTTTTCTTTTTAAAAAACTTTTACTCTGACTTTGAAGAAAGATTTTTGCTGCATAAATATTTACCTGCTTAACAAATGATATTTTTTTTCAAAAGTTTTCATCCGAAATTGAAGAAATTTTTTGGTTTATAAAATTTCAGCTGCTAATGGAATGAAATGATGATTTTTTTAAAAAAATTTTTTCTCCGATTTTGAAGAAAATTTTTTATTTATAATTTTTTAGTTACTTATGAAATTCTTAATGCAAATTTGTTCATTAACCGTCAATTAAAGCAGCGAGGAGTAAAGGAAAACAACATATAACAGGTGAAAACATTTCTTAATTTTTTAACAACATATCACAGCAGTTTTAGATTTTTGAAACATTTTCATAACAATTTCATTAATTATTTTAATTAAATTTGTAATAACTACAATTGTACCATTCAAATATAACTTTATTTCAGTTACATTTAGTTGAAGGTTTTTTTATAATATTTTGAATGATCATTGCCCTAGAAAATTCACAAAAAATTGAAGCATAAGTATGTATAACATTTAATACATTTATAATATTAATATATAGATAATAATAATAATGATATGAACCTATTTGTATATTTAAATATAGACATGTATGTACATATATACACATATCCATATAACTCGGTAGAATATAACTTTTGGTAACTTCAGTGGTTTAATTTTCACCTTAAAATCAATGAATGAAAATTTTTAGTTAATGATCTCTTCTAAGAGTCTAAAGTAAAATTTGTTATTGTTAGAAGATAAAACCAAGATTCCGTTGAAAAATAGTTTTCTGTTTTTAAATCGCAACTAGGCAACAACTCCGAACCGTTCGTGAGAGAAGTTCAGTACCTCTCTGCACGAATATTGTCAATGAAGTTCCTGACACATAATTTATATTCTCAATAAAAATTGTGATGACGATAATGACCTAATGTTGGAATGGAACTTTAAACCTTCCAATGAAGATTCCTTTCTGATTTATGAAACTGCCCACCTGAATGTTATGAGGAAACCGTAGAAGAGAATTAGAGGAATTTTCTCAGCATATTACTCCCTTAAGCCCTTTGGAAACTACAGTAGGTCGATATTTTATTGGGTACAGCTTGAAGGCGAAATTTGCTAACAAAATAAAATGCGAAAGTTGCCAACAAAATCTTCTGAAGTTGGAAAAGTTTTCTTTCGACTCAGAATCTTTTCTTAACACAAAAAATTATAGTGACAAATAACTTTTTTTAAAAAATCCATCCGATGAGTTCTTTGGTATTTGTAAACAACATTTTTTAATATACAAGTGAATTTTCGAAAAAACTTGCCACGAACCGAATTTAAAATCGCGAATAATGAAGTCCTGTATAGAGCATTCAAATTTTTTAGCCAAAATTTATAAGCCAAAAATATTTCTTCAATTTCGGAAGAAAACTTTTTTTAAAAAAAATAAATCATTCCTTTAGCAGCCAAAAATTTATGAAGCAAACATTTTTCTACAAAATCAGAGGAAAAATTTTTTAACAAGAAAAAATGTAGTATTCTTTAGCAGCTAAAAATTTATAAACTAAAAATATTTCTTCAAAACCAGAAGAAGACTTTTTCAAAAAAAAAAAAATATCATGTCTTTAGCAGCTTAAAATTTATGGAGCAAACCTTTTTCTTTAAAATCATTTTTTTAGCAGTGAAAAGTTTATAGCCAAAAATATTTCTTCAATTTCGGAAGAAAACTTTTGAAAAAAATAAGTTATTTCCAAAAGAAAAAATTTTTCTTCAAAGTCTTGAACGAAGTATTTAATATAAATTTCAATAAATTCTTAAAATATCTAAAATCTAAACAAAACGCAGCGCCCAGCTAGAAACAACCCTATAGGAACAAACTAACTTGTTTTTAAAATCAACTAATTAAAAAACTAATTTAAAATAAATTAGTATATAAACTACTTTGAATTATATTAAGGCGGCATCCATTTCAATTCTAAATAGTTTAGATTGCATTATATATGAAGTAATTGAAATACTACTTAAAAACAAGTGGTTGATAAACTACTTTGAATTACATGACATGTTTTAATTGCAAATTTTTATTAGATTACAAGTTTATACATATTTAACCATGTTATTTCATTAACTATTATTAACTTTAGGCCATCAGTAATAGTTTTCAATTGGTTATTTTAAAGTAATTAAAAAAATAATTTAAATATAACTAATTTAACAAGTAGTTGAAAATATATGCAGACGAAAGTCAATTGACTTATTTAGCGGACATCGCCATACAAAATAAGTTAGTTTGTTCTATGGAAAAAAGTCAGAATTTCAACTAGTTGTGGTTGACAAAAAACTACTTTATCAACTACTTTTAAATTAGTTGATTTTCCTGCAGGGAAAACACACATACCTACACATATGCAAATAATAACCCTGTAGGAAAATCAACTAATTTAAAAGTAGTTGATAAAGTAGTTTTTTGTCAACCACAACTAGTTGAAATTCTGACTTTTTTCCATAGAACGAACTAACTTATTTTGTATGGTGATGTCCGCTAAATAAGCCAATTGACTGTCGTCTGCATATATTTTCAACTACTTGTTAAATTAGTTACATTTAAATTATTTTTTTAATTGCTTTAAAATAACCAATTGAAAACTATTACTGATGGCCAAAAGTTAATAATATTTGATGAAATAACATTGTTAAATATTTATAAGCTTGTAATCTAATAAAAATTTTCAATTAAAACATGCCAACATCAGAGTAGTTGCCGCCTTAATATAATTCAAAGTAGTTTATCAATCACTGGTTTTTAAGTAGTATTTCAATTACTTCATATATTGAAGTGGATGCCGCCTTAATATAATTCAAAGTAGTTCATATACTGGTTTATTTTAAACTAGTTTTTTAATTAGTTGTTTTTAAAAACAAGTTAGTTTGTTCCTAAAGGGAATAGCAAACAAAATACATGCAAATAATAATTGTATCAAAGACATATTTTTATTCTCGCAAAACCTGTTTTGAACGGATTTTGGCTTGCATGCATGGAATTTGTAGTTTTGGAAATGTCGCCGAAGCTGGCCGCTGCCATTCACCGTAGTACCTTCAATTCTCGCTGCTTCGAACCTAAACTATACACAAGCAGTGATTCACTATCGAAACTTCGTCACCTTCATGCATTCTCTGCACTATATATACTTTTTGACACAGGCCAGTATACTGGCCCTGTAGTTCGAAAAACTCATCATATTCACACTGTTACAAACAGATGGCAAGACTGATAATCTAATACAAACAGCTGATTGACACGAACGAGTTTATATCAAACGTAAAATAACTAAAAACCACGAGGCGAGCTTGCGCAAGTATATTTTATATATCTTAACTTTCTTTTGTAATTGCACTTCAAACACTAAGATTTTTAAAGATTGCAAAACAAACAATCAAAATTGAATAAATGCTATTATAAAACTTGGAATCGAATTGCTTTAATTGAAATTAATAAGTTACATTTCTTTTAAAAATCTTTTTATACTGTTTGTTGACCATCAATTCTTTATAAATCTGCACTGCAATGTCTCAAGCCGGCTGCATGGTAGAGACAAGCAACAATGGCAGCAGCAAAGATCTCGCAGCCGCAAGCTCCGCGAATATGGAAAGTTGTAATTCAAGCGACGGCGACGAAGCGCTGCCGCCGCAAATAAGCAGAGAGCGCAAGTCATCAACAGAGCAAGCGGAAGATGAGCCAGTTATCTCAAAGCGCAGACAGCTTAAGTTGCAGCAATTGGCTTTTGCGTCAAAAATATGAAATTTTGCTTGAACCGCAGTCTGAGGATGACGGTTTAGGCATAGCAGCCGCTATATCACAAGCTCGTGAAAAGCAACTGGTCAACTCTAGAGGAGTTAACGATCGAAGATTCGATCAACCACCTGTAAGGCCCCATTGTCAAACCAGCAAATCACAGACTGCAGCCGCAAATTGTGAGCACATGGAAATTTTGCAGGCTCCAAGATTCACGGTGCGCAATAATCATAGCACGCATTTATGCGCAAGCCCACAAACAAGCGCAACTCTCGTTAGTGATTTGACAACATCGCAGCTAGCGGCAAGGCAATCTGTCCCAAAGGATTTAATGGAGACCCTATAGTGGCCCATGTTTGTTAGCGCCTTTGAACATAGCACCCATATTGCTGGTTACACAAATGAAGAAAATATGATTCGGCTGCAAAAATGCCTTCACGGTAAAGCAAGAGAAACCGTGCGTAACTGTCTTCTTCTACCCTGCATGGTTCCAGATGTAATCAGAACTTTAAAAATGTATTTTGGGCGACCAGAACATATTGTAAATACTCTTATAGAAAGTGCGCGTCACTTTTCAGTGCCAAAAAATAAATTAGAAGTACTCATTGAATATGCTTTTTTTAAACGCAATGTGTGCGCAACCATTCGTGCTTGTAACCTAACAAATTAAATGAACAGCCCTACGCTCATGACGGAACCTTTAGATAAATTAAGTCTAGATACTAAATTGTCTTGGGCATTGCACTCAAGAGGTATTGAAAATCCAAATCTTCAAGATCTCTCGGACTGACTTTATGATATGGCTGAAGCGGCTTGCCAAGTTACAACACCTGTACTCACTATGACGCAAGATAAGAAGCCAGCACGTAAAGAAGCACGTTTTAACGCACACTCAGCAGCAGGCAGCAGACAATTTTTCTACAGCTGGGTTTGAGTGTCCAGCGTGCAATGGAGCTCACAAGCTAATTAATTGCGTAAAATTCGCTGCTCTTGCAATATGCGCAAAGTGGGATGTGGTAAAGAAAAAAGAACTTTGCCGCCAGTGTCTCGGCAATCACCAGCGTCGCTGTTGGTTCAACAAACCGTGTGGCTTGAATGTACCACGTCCAATAGTAGCTAGTTCGCTCAACAATCATCGTAGTTCATCGACTATCTCCAAATTGTTTTTCCGGATTCTGTCAGTACTTCTACATGGTAAAAACAAAACAATATCAACATATGCCTTTATGGACGACGGTTCCAGCTTAACGCTTATTGATGAGAAGTTAGCAAATGATCATGGAGAAATTGGTATTCAGGAGCCACTGTGCACACGGTGGACTGGTGACGTCACTCGATACGATGAAAATTCGCGTATGCTCAATTTGAAGATTTCATCGACAGAATCAAAAAATAAACAGTACCCTCTACGAGAAGTTCACACCGTCAGAGATCTTAACTTTGGCCGCAGAAACAATGCTAGCAGATGAGGTTAAAAGTGTGTATTCCTATCTAAGAGGCATCCCTCTCCACTCTTTTGCAGGTGTCATTCCAAAATTAATAATCGGAGCTAACAACCCAAATTTGTCTATATCGCTAACAGTACGAGAGGGTGCTTGGTATGAACCCGTTGCAATAAAGACTAGACTAGGGTGGACACTTTTTGGTGGCAGCTCACAAGTACAAATCGGTAGTCTCAATTTACATAAATGCAAGTGTAATAGCGACAGTGAGATCCACACATTAATTAAAAATTACATTTCTGAAGACATAATGGGTGCTGACTCTCAAAAATCTGTTGTGTTCTCTAAAGTGGAGCAGCGTGCCATCGACATTTTGGAAAAAACGTGCCAGTTTCAGAAAGATCACTTCGTCGCTGGTTTGTTGTGGAAGAACGAAGATCAGAACCTCCCAGAGAGTCTGCCAACAGCAGTTTCACGCATGCAGTGTCTAACGAGAAAGATGGTAAAAGATCCTGAGCTGGGTACTATTTTAAAACAACAAATTGATAATCTTATCGACAAAGGCTATGCAACAAGGCCACTGCGCGAAGCTGTAGAACAAAAAGGAGGTAAGATTTGGAACTTACCTATATTTTCTGTACGCAATCCACATAAACCAAATAAAGTACGGCTAGTGAATGATTTTTTGCTTAAAGGCCCAGATATACTTGTGCCTTTTCTTCGCGTACTGTTTAACTTTCGAATGAAACCAATTGCTATCTGTGGAGACATTGCAGAAATGTTTCACCGTATAAGGGTGCGCGAAGAGGATTCAGAAGCTCAGCGATTTATATGGTGGAATGATTAAGAGAACGACATCTCAGTTTTTAAGCTAAATGTTTTATCGTTTGGGACTTCTTGTTCACCGTGCATTGCGCACTTTGTACGCGACAGAAATGCAGCAATACACGCGAAGAATATTCGAGATATTCATTCACGAGGAGGATTTCATATGCGAAACTGGCTTTCAAATTCGCCTGAAGTTATAGACGCTTAATGAAAAGAATAGCGTAGAAAATAAGACATTTTTCCGAAACGACAGTGCAACTCAGTATGAAAAGGTATTGGGTATGTACTGGGATCCAGAGGCTGATGTCTTCAGGTACATTTTAAAGTTTGTCCACCTGAAAAGAGATATTTTAAATCAAGAAATCGTTCCAACAAAGCGTGAAGTCTTGCGTGTACTAATGTCGGTCTTTGACCCGATAGGATTTCTGTCTTGCGTTATGACATATCTCAAAATGCTTTTACAAGATATTTGGCGCTGTGCAATGGAATGGGATGAAGAAATCAAAGCGGACTTATATGCAAAGTGGCGCTACTGGTTTCATATCTTCCCTTGATAACTAGTGTTACTATACCGCGGTGTTATTCACCAAAAATGGAGCTTAAGGGATGCACTGTACAGTTGCACACGTTTGTAGACGCCAGTGAAAATGCATGTGCAGCTGTGTCATATTTTCGTATTGACCACAATGGCGAAGCTGAAGTTCGAATAGTTGCCGCAAAAACAAAAGTATCTCCCCTACGTCCACTCTCAATACCCCGCATTGAACTGCAAGCGGCAGTAATTGGAGGTGGTTTAGCGCAGACTATACAATACGAGCATTAAATTGAATTTAGGAAAAACATCTTGTGGACTGATTCCAAAACTGTCCTTAACTGGATCCGCAATGACTCTCGTCAATTTCAACAAAACGTTATGTTTCGTGTAGCAGAAATCCACGCCTTAACTAATGTATCTGAGTGGAGATGGATACCAACAAAACTCAATGTCGCCGATATAGCGACTTAGAACACGCCAAGTGTAACAATCCATGACCAATGGATCAATGGTCCGAGATTTTTGTGCTAAACCGAAAGTGAGTGGCCTGTAAGTAATGATTTAGAAGAAATAGATTCTAGCGAAATGCGCCCAAGATTTTTATACATACGGAATCAAGTCACAGTCCAGGTAAACTTAGCATATTTTTCAAGCTGGTTCAGGTTGTATTGAGCGGTAGCTAATTGGATGTTATTTATTGAAAAGCTGTATGGCCAAATCAAAATCCAAAATTAAATCAAAAACCAAAACTTAACCATAACTATTTCTTCACAGCATCTAAGAAAAGCAAAATTATTTCTATACAAAGCTGCTCGGATGGCGTGTCTCAGCGACGAATGGACAGCGATTAAATCTGGAAGACAGCTGCCGAAAGAAAGCGTTCTCTACAAACTCAATATTTATCTGTACGAAAATGATGTTGTTTTTAAAAAATCGGGCAGAGTACTTGCCCTTAGCCGATAAATATGCCAGAAATTATATTGTTCTACCAAGTGATCATCAGGTTACCCGTTTAGTCATCGATCATTACCATAAGGCTTATCACCATATGAATCATGAAACTGTCATTAACGAGGTGAAACAAATATTTTTCATTCCGAGGCTACGATTTTGTCAAACATGCAAAATAAGTAATGCTAAGCCACAACCTCCACTTATGGCACCACTGCCGCGAGAAATTTTTTCTGCGTTCATGCGACCATTTTCTCATGTCGGTATAGATGACTTTGGTCCTATGATAGTTATCGAAAAAAGCAAGACTAAAAAGAGATGGGGGATGTTGCTGACATGTCTTTCAATTCGAGCCGTGCACATTGAGATTGCACACAGTCTTAGCACCGACTCTTGTCTCATGTGCTTAAGACATTTTGTGGCAAGGCGCGGAGTTCCTATAACAATCTGCAGTGACAACGGGACGAATTTTCGGGTTGCTGAAAGACTTTTGAGAGAAGAACTTAATAATCAAAATATTGCTGAGATGCAGAGACAACTAGCATATGAAGGCATCAACTGGAAACTCAACCCGCCAGCAGCACCACATATGGGAGGGGCGTGGGAGCGCTTGATAAGCTTAATAATCAAAATATTGCTGAGATGCAGAGACAACTAGCATATGAAGGCATCAACTGGAAATTCAACCCGCCAGCAGCACCACATATGGGAGGGGCGTGGGAGCGCTTGATAAGGTCTGTTAAAACGGTTTTGTACAAACTTTTTCCATCTCAAAAATTCACTAAGTGACAGTCTAAGGTCAGCGCTACTGGAAGTTGAGCTCATCGTTAACTCGCGTCCTCTCACATATGTCTCACTCGAAAACGAAGATCAAGAAGCAATAACACCTAACCACTTTTTACTTGGAAGCTCAAATGGAGTCAAACCGTTTTGTCAGCTAGAAAATATAGACTATAAAATGAATCTTCGTCAAAGTGAAGCGTTTTCTAATATGTTTTGGCGTCGTTGGCTGAAAGAAATGTTGCCTACGTTCACGAGACGATCAAAGTGGTTCCAAAAAGTGAAGCCTATAGCTGTAGGAGATATTGTTCTCGTCGTTGACGAAAGCCAATCAAGGAATACCTGGCTGAAAGGCAAGGTCATCGAAACGGTAACAGCTAATGCCGCGTTTCCATGTGATCTTCTATTATCTTCTAGTATCACATTTTTTGTAAGAAAGAAATAGCATGTGAGCCCTACTTTATGGCATTGATGAATGTGAGTGTAAAACAGGTATACCTTTTTCATTTTTATAGCGTGTGATATCCCCTGTGATGATAGGAGATCGAAAAAGTTCAACTTCTTAAACTTTTGCTATAAAAGTTGATCACATGCTATAAATAAGACATTCATTTTTATAGTTGTAGTTTTTGTGCCGACAAGCTGTCAATTTTATTTGCGCCAATATTAATTGTCTTGAAATAGTACAGAATTACGAATACAAATTGGAAAAGAGAGAAAATCAAATCAGGTCAAGGGGTATGATTTAAAATAAATAAACATTCTTGGTTTTTTTAACCATCGCAATGTAGAGTTAGCCAGAGAGTTCCTAAGCGCATTTATGGAAGCATCAATGATTTTTTTCTTTAATTTGGTGCTTGGTAGATTCACCAAAACTTTTTTAAAAGTTTTTTTTTATATTTTTTTTCGTGTGTATTTCACTGATGCTGCTGCAGTTGTGGCACACGAATTGGATTACCTGTAACACCTGATGCTGTCTGCACAATAATAATTATATAAAACAATTTAGGGTACGTAGACAATAAGTTATTTCAATAAGCACGTCTTACAATCAGTAAACTTGCAGAAATTGATTTGTTTACATATTTTGCAAATGTCAAATTTTTATAGGGAAAACTACATATATGCATCTCGCTCTTTATAGCATGTGTTTTGTGATATGGGATAAGATAAGATACTGAAAGATCACATGGAAACGCGGCATAATGATGGACAAGTTCGGCGTGCTACGGTTCAAACAGCTGATGGGGTTCTGGTGCGTCTGGCCGTTAAGTTAGCAGTGTTGGCTGTTGGAGGTATCTAAGCAAGCTTCTTGAAACAATCGCTTACCGGGGGAGATTTGTTACAAACAGATGGCAACACTGATAATCTAATACAAACAGCTGATTGACACGAACGAGCTTATATCAAACGTAAAATAACTAAAAACCACGAGGCGAGCTGGCGCAAGTATATTTTATATATCTTAACTTCTTTTGTAATTGCACTTCAAACGCTAAGATTTTTAAAGCATTGCAAAACAAACAATCAAAATTGAATAAATGCTATTAAAACTTGGAATCGAATTGCTTTAATTGAAATTAATAAGTTACACACACTTTTTTACAAATACACTCACACTGGATTCACTTTCACGGCACTGTCATCGCTACTACCCAGTTGGCTGTTTCTTAAAGGATTCATTGAAGATTCATGCAGGAAAATTCAGCATCGTCGAAGAAACTTGCGGAGTCGCCCATACAAATCATGCACGAAAATTTGATACAAGTGTCCAAATTTTCGCCGACGAAACTTTGAGAGAAAAATGTAGGAAATTTCGTCAACGAAAGCAGCTGGAAATATGTAATAAATTTCGCCAAGGAAACAACACGGAAATTGAAAAGAAACTTCGTTAACGAAATAAAATCTGAAAGATGCAAGAAATTTCTGCAACGAAGAGATGAGGAAAATTTCGTACACGAGAGCAAGATGAATTTTCTTGGGAACTTTCATATTGCAATGCGAAATAGAATGATGATAGAAATATAGTTGATATTCATATAATTCTTTAATTTAATTAATATTTATGTTTCTTAAAATAACATTAAACATAATGCATACGCCTTTAAAAATATATATTAAAGAATATTAAAAAAATAAAAATTATATAATTTTTTTGAGAAAATGACCTGCATTTTATATAAAATCTAATTGATAAAATTGAGTTAAGTTCATTAAACAAAAACAATCTCCTCTTTGTATTATTAAGTGGGATTTTTTCTGATCCTGCTTTTGATATCGGTTTTGTAATTTTCCAAAAGTAGCTATTAAGTAATTTAAAAATTGGGCATGTGTTCCTTCATCTCTTTGTGTTGTTTCTATTTATACAAAATAATAAAATACAAGTTATATCTCTTTATAATTGCCGCAAAATCAAGTTTACCAAATAATACCGAAATAAAAAGCGGATAGTCTCTGAAAGAGTTTTTGCCTTTTGATCCATCGTAGTTAAAATTCTTCACCAAATTCTTTCCAAGGATTCTGATTTAAAACTAGCACTTGCCATTTTTTATTATAAATACTCACGCTTTTATATATTATAATACTTTCGCACAACTTTTGTCAAATCAACAAATGAATATTTGTTTCACAATGAATTAGCATTGCCAGCTTCGCACTTTTGCCATCAAATTCGCCAATAAGCATTGCCACCTATGCGACCATGTACCGGTAAGAGAAAATTGTAAGAAAATTGGTTAGTTAATTCGTCACACTAAAATGTGTGAAAATTCTTCTCGGATTCACAGACGATTATTTGTTAAAGAATTACTGGCCTACGGGGTAGCAACGAAATTTTAGAGCTAGTGGATTTTGACAGCAGCGGCTAGTGTATGCCAAACAGGGGATATCAGTGTTGTTTTTAATTACTTTTGGTGGATTTATTTCGGGTTTTCCGTGATTTCGTACAGGAAGCAACACTGATAACTTGTTTACATTTACAAAACATAATGAAACACATGTGAAAAGTTCCAAATAAAAGTGAATAAAAGTGAAAAATATTCAATTTTATGTACAACTAGCTTATACCCGGCTCGCTTCGCTGCGCTCAGCGCTTATCCCCTAAGAGAGGGTGTAGCTTTAGTGAAGCCATACTTTTATAGTCAGTTCGTACCGAGTTTTATTGATGTGTGACTTATTTCGAAAAAGTACCACGCCCCTCGACCAACGCCCATAAAATGTTACCAGTGGAACGGAATGTGTAAATTGAGGTCGAATACTGAATTCCGAGGCTGTGCGACCTACAAAAAAAAACCAAAACTGGTCGATATCGAAAATTTTAGGTGTATTTAAGGAGCCTTTTACGGTCGGCACCAGACTTCATAGGAACCCTCTCAAGGCTTTGGTATAAAAATTGGCTTAGCGGTTTCGGAGTCCTTACGTGATATACACATATACCCACATACGTATATACATTAAGTCGCCTCACGCCCCTTAGAAAAAAAAGTTGCTTAGTCCGGTTCTTCAAAATAATCCAAGGCTTATGTTACGATGATCCCCAAAAAATTTCGACTAAAAATATTGCCTGGTATGGTAGTTAAAAAAAAAAACAAACGGTCAGAAATAAGAGTAATGAAAAAGTTCTTTTGTATCAAAAACTTTTAAATTTTTTCCGTTGGACCAAAGATAATGCGGATTTTTATGGATTGTTTCAACTTTTTTCATATTATTTTCACTAAAATTCAAATAAATTTTTTTCCATACTACTTTTAGTCAAATAAATTGTAAAATGTTAGAAATGTGTACATTTTTTTGTAATTTCATTCAATTTAATTCTTCACTTTACACTATATTTTATCAAGAATAGATAATTTATTTGACCAAAAGTAACATGGCAAGACAAAAAAATTTTTCATTTGAATTTTAGTGAAAATAATATAAAAAAAAGTAAAAAAATGAATGAAAATCCGCATTACCTTTGATCCGACTGAAAAAATAAAAAACTGATGGTGCAGATAACTACAAAGTTATAAGTTATATTAACAAATGACCGTTTGTTATTAAGAACATAAGAAGATCGGTCAATGTCCTTTCAAGGGCTGAAATGGCCATTCCGTTTTTGTTTTTTTTTTTTATTTCAAACTATTCCAGCTACTGTCGAAATATTTGGGGGATCATCATAACAAAAAGCGTTATTTTGAGCAACCGACCCAAACACCTGTTTTTTGTGAGGAGCCCTAGTATACAAACATACATTTAGGCATGGCAACATTTATATGTGTAGTGACCGCCACTTGGTCTTATCGCACCTACATATCAAGTTTCACTATCACAACATGTACAGCTCAGAAATTACAATGACTTCTGGAAAGCCGGCGTAGATAAAGTGCGACTTTTACTGTAAATTTTGATTTGTATACTTTTACGGATTTGTGGGCGTGACAAAATTTATATAAAAAGTGACCGCCACTTGGACTTATAGCACCTGCATACCAAGTTTGACTATCAAAACGTTCACATCTCAGGAATTTAAATTATTTCTAACCGATAGTCCTGGCAGCTAGTGCTGACTTAGTTATAATTTTTGAATTGTAATTAACTATAGAACATTAATAAATAAGTAAATAAATAAATTAAATAAAATTATTTCTGAAGAGTGGGCACAGATATAGTGCTACCATGTACATTTTTTGCAAAGCTGTCGAGAGTAAGCGTATGAACTTAATTACCAAATATTAGTATTTAACGATGATAATTGTCTGATTTATAGAAGTTCTATTGATTTGTGGGTAAAAAAAGTGGTGGCCGTGGCGTAGTGGGTAGAATGTGTGGTCCATATGGGAGAGAACCCTGGTTCGAATTCCACCTGACACAGAAAGTTTTTTCAATTGAATTAATTTTTCTGTTCGGCCGTCACCTATCTGCTGACAATGGCAAACCTCAGAGAATAAAAACTGCCATGAAAAGCTTCTTGAGAACATAAGCCGTTCGGAGTCGGCATAAATTTTGTAGGTCCAGTTCTCGATCATTTGTGTTCAAACATTCCACAACACATTAATCATAAGAAGCTCGGTCAAAGTCCTTTCAAGGGCTGAAATTGGCCATTTCGCGTTGTTTTTTTCTTATTTGCGGGTGGTACAAGTTGGCGTGGCAAATTTTATATATATATATTGACCGCCACTTAGAGCACCTGCGTATGAAGTGTGACTATCAAAACGCGAACAACGCAGGAATAAGCATGATTTCGAAAAAGTCGGCGTAGATATGGTGCAACCACGCCCATTTTTTAACAGTTGCCGATAGTGACCTTATGTACAAAATTACCAATTCTTAGCCGTCTAATATAAAGCATTTTTACTGATTTGTGGGCGGTTCAAGTGGACGTGACAACATTTGTATATACATAGTGACTGTCACTTGGATCCATAGCACCTGCATACTAAAATTTCCTATCAAACCGTGTACAACTCAGTAATAAGCATGATTTCGAGAAAGTGGGCGTAGATATAGTGCGGCCATGCCCATTTTTTGTGCATTGGCCGACAGTAATCAAATAAACTAAATTACCAAATCCTAGTCTTCTACTTTTTACTGATTTGTGGGCGTTGAAAGTGGACGTGACAACATTTATACATATATACACAGTGACTGCCACTGGGATCCATAGTACCTGCACACTTAGATTCACTATCAAAACGTGTACAGCTCAGGAATAAGCATGATTTCGATAAAAAGGGCGTAGATATAGGGCGGCCATGCCCATTTCTTGTACACTTGGCTGACAGTAATGATTTAAACTAAATTACCAAATCTTAGTCTTCTACGGCAAAAGCCGTCTGATATAAAGCATTTTTAATGATTTGTGGGCGTTGAAAGTGGGCGTGACAGCATTAATATTTACATAGTGACTGCGTCTTGGACCTTTAGCACCTGCATACCAAGATTCACTATGAAAACGTGTACAACTCAGGAATAAGCATGATTTCGACAAAGTGGGCGTAGATATAGTGCGACCATGCCCATTTTTTGTACAATGGCCGAGAGTAATCAAATAAACTAAATGATCAAATCTTAGTCTTCTACGGCAAAATCTGTCTGATATAAAGCATTTTTACTGATTTGTGGGCGGTAAAAGTGGGCGTGACAACGTTTATATTTACATAGTGACTGCCGCTTGTATCCATAGCACCTGCGTTCCAAGATCCACTATCAAAACTTGAACATCTCAGGAATTAAAATAATTTCTGAAAAGTGGGTGTAGATATAGTGTGACCACGCCCATTTTTTGTACAGTTACCGAAAGTAACTATCTGAACAAAATTACCAAATCTTTGTTTTATATGATTAAATCCGTCTGATATATAGCATTTTTGTTTGGTTTGTGGGCGATAGAGCCATTTTGGGTTGTATGGGAGGTACCACGCCCCCTTGCCCAATCAAAACCAAACTTCACAGGAACACTTCCAGAATGTTGCTTCAGTATACCTAAAAATTTCATAAAGTTTGGTTCAGTGGTTTTGTAGTCTATACGTGATATACACACATATCCACATACCCACATACATACATTCATTTTTATATATATAGATATACAAGATATATACAAAAAAATATACAATGGAAAGAAAATTAACTCAAAAACAAATCTTTAAATTAAATTGATTCAATAGCAGCGAGAACCTTCCCATACGATAAAATCTTTTTAATCAACTTTCACTATCATGTGTAGCACCTCTTGCATGGAAGCATGAAAGTTCGAAATTCTTCGAATCATTCGAACAGTACACATATTCTTTCTCACTTTCACTGTAACTGGCCTGTGTAACCGGCCTGTAACCGACAGTTGCTTAACCAGCACTTGGTAAAAGCAAAATTGTTTTGTTAGCTATCGTATGGTTAGCTATCTCCTGGTTAAGAGCTGCACTAGCCGGACATTGAGAAAGCGGCCCTAAAGAATTTTAGCTGATTTTTGTTGAATTCACTGTAAAAAGTAAGCCCTTAGTAATAAAGAAATTCTAAGTCGATTCTTTCTAAAACTCGACTTTAGCTTTCAATCGGTAGTAATAATAACAAAAAAGTCACTTCTAAGTTAGAAAACATCTAGTTGTGGCTCGCCTGATTCTAAGTCAATTTTAAATTGACATTTGAAACAATTGTAGTGAATATGGACGATGAAGTATTTCGGGATCTAGAAATAATAAATGATGCCAGAAGCACAAGTGCTAAGAAAAACTACAAAATCCGTTTAAATGCTTTATTCTACAATGACGTAGAATTTAAAAAAAAACTACAGGTAGATATACTATATTATATAAATAAGCAATTAAATAAATAAGCAATAAAGTAAACAAACAATAGCATAAGCAGACAAAAGAAGAAACTTAAGTTTCTTAAGTTAAAGTAATAAGAAAACTTAAGTTAAAGTAATTACTTTTATAGAGCCTTGCATTTTGATTTGTGTTTAAAAAATAAGCAAATAGTAAAATCAGCTGTTAAGCAAATCGAACAAAGGGTACGTTCAGGCATAAAATTTAAGATCAGTTCACAGTAGAAGCACTGAAGTCGACTTTTGTTAGATTTGTTTTATTACTACGAAATCTTAAACGTAGCTTAGAATCACCTAACTAAGTTTGAGTTTAGAAGTGAGTTTTTACGTTTCTATTACTAAGGGCCATTGTTATTCACAAAAGTATATCTTTCAGGCGTATGAAAACGATAATACGATAGTTTGATTTTTACGATACGCTTGCAAGCTTCTATCGTGTATCGTATAAAAATTCATAATAGGGCTGTTAGTTTCTATTTCAATAACAAAATTCACATGCAAAAATATTTGCGTTAACAAGTATACATAATATACATAATGTATATATACAATATATATTGTAATTGTAATAATTACAATGTATATACAAGTATACATAATTGTTGTTGTTGTTTAAGTGACCAGTGATCTGCAACGGATAGGTTTATTGTGACTCTTAGAAAAAAAATACAAAAACCTACTCAACCCTAAGTGCACGCACCCCGATTCATATTCACTTCTACGAAGCTGCAACGCGGCGGCTCAAATAAATATGAGTATCAGTGCTCTCGAACGTGCTACTAAAGTAGTACATGTACTACTTTTTAGTCGCCCATATTACCGTACTACCCATACTTCATTTGTACTACTATTTTAAAATTCTAAAAAAAACAGTTGTTCAAAAATGTCACTCTCTCGCACGCTTGCAAACTTTTTTCATTGAACGTACCTATCAGTCATTCTTTTCACTAATAGCTTTAGTTAGCTTTGAAGTTTTTGTATTTGCTTGGTAACAGGCATGCTACACAGGCCAGTATACTGGCCCTGTAGTTCGAAAAACTCAACAAATTCACACTTTTTTACAAATACACTCACACTGGATTCACTTTCACGGCACTTTCATCGCTACTAGCAACGAAATTTTAGAGCCAGTGGATTTTGACAGCAGCAGCTAGTGTATGTCAAAAAAGGGGATATCAGTGTTGTTTCTAATTACTTTTGGTGGATTTATTTCGGGTTTTCCTTCGATTTTGTACTTTATTTCGGGTTTTCCTCGATTTCGTACAGGAAGCAACACTGATAATTTGTTTACATTTACAAAGCAAATGAAACAAATGTGAAAAGTTGCAAATAAAAGTGATTAAAAGTGAAAAATATACTATTTTATATACAATAAATATACAACAAAATAAACAATGGAAAAAAATTAACTCAAAAACAAATCATTAAATTAAATTGATTCAATAGCAGGGAGAACCTTCGCATACGATAATTTTTTTTTAATGAACTTTCACTAGCATGTGTAGCACCTCTTGCATGAAAGCATGAAAGTTCGAAATTCTTCGAAACATTCGAACAGTACACATATTCCAGTAACCGGCCTGTAACAGTTGCGCATTTTCGGAAACTGCGACGGTTGACTTTCTGCAATAAGCTTTGAAAAATTTGTCGATTGTTCGATGATGACGTTTTGAGAGCCCTTCAAGTCATTGATACAAGAAATTTAGCTTCAAGTCTTGTTTCACATATGACATTATTTCCGAATTCTATCGAAGAGTCAAAAATAGAAATTCTTGGTGAGGAGTGGAGAAGAATTTTTTTTTTATATATGAAAAATATTGCGAACCATTTGGAATTGGAAGAATTTTGGACCAATCTCTTTAGGCTTAAAAATGTCTTGGGTAATATAATGTTTCCTAAACTAAGTTGCTTTGTTGGGTGCATTCCTTCTGTTCCTCACAGCAGTGCTGCTGCAGAAAGAAAGTTTTCTGATTTAAATCTTATTAAAGATAAAAAGCGCAATTCGCTTCTGACGGCAACAGTAAATTCAATTTTAATATCAAAAAAATTAATGGATGGTTATAATACCGAAAAATCGGTGCCAACACCAACATTGATTTTAAAATATAACAAATTAAATTTCAAAATTGATTCATAATACTTATATTTCCTACGCTTTTTTCTATTTACTATAAATAATTGATTGATGTATAAAGATTATTTATTTTTAAAGATTCTTCTATCTCGAGCATAAAATCAATGGTTAACTTAAAATCTTATCGGATTTTTGAAATTTGGCAAACATTCGAACTTCGCCAATAGATTTTGGCCTCATTTTTAACTGAAAAAAGCGTTGCCAAATTTCCGAACTCGAATATTTATATCCAATTTTAATCAAATCTACAAAGAAAAAAATTTTGGCAAATTTGTTACAGATCAATTGATTTTACGCTCCATGCAGTACAATAGCCCCTTAAATGAATTTCTATTAACATCAAAAATTATTTAAAAAATCTTTTCTAAGGTTGCGAACATTGTGAACGCTGGTTCAGAAAGGCAGGCAGATATGGGCGTCCGCAGAATTTTGTCTAGGGGTAGGGGGTTAAAGACTTACGTGGAAAGTTCACGTATTTGGTAAATATTTAGCGAATACTTACTTACTTACTTAGATGGCCGTAACAACCCGTGTCCGGGTTTCGGCCGACCTCATCAGCTCTCGCCAGGTGCCTCTGCTTTGTGCGCGCCTTCTCCAATCGGATACACCAAGTGCGGTTAGGGCTTCCTCAGCCTGGTCCATCCATCGGAGGAATGGTCTTCCTCGTCGTCGTTGACCAGCGACCCTCGCTTGGAGCATCTTTTTCGCTGGAGCTTCATCGTCCATACGATAGACATGACCCAGCCAGCGTAGTCGCTGCACAGTTATACGCCGAACTATATCAATGTCTTCGTAGAGCTCATACAGCTCGTGGTTCATTCGGATGCGATAGTCATCGCCGACGCGAACAGGACCGAAGATTTTGCGAAGAACTTTTCTCTCGAACGACTCCAGAGCAGCTGCGTTAGTTTGCGAAACTACCCATGCCTCAGCGCCATAAAGCAGCACAGGTAGATAGAACGAGCGTTTTGTAGAGTGTTAGTTTTGTCGATCGAGAGAGGGCTCTGGAACTTATTTGCTTACTGAGCCGTAATAGCACCTATAAGCAATTATTGTTCTACGCTTTATCGCCAGGCTGATTTCGTTGTTTTATTAATGGCGGTGCCAACGTATACGAACTCCTTGACTACTTCAAAGTTATAGCTGCCGGATGAAACGTGGGAGTCTAAACGCCGCGCTCCCTTGTTTGAAGACATTATATACTTTGTTTCACCCTCATTTATCGTTAAACCCACTTTAACTGATTCCTTTTCGATAGCAGTGAGAGCAGCGGTAGCATCTCTCTTGGTTCTGCCGACAATATCAATATCATCAGCGTACGCAAGGAGCTGGACACCTTTATAGAAAATGGTACCATTACGATGCACACCGGCCTTTCGTACGATCCACTCCATGATGATGTTGAAAAGATCGCAAGACAGTGGATCGCCTTGCCTGGAACCTCTTTCGGTATTGAAGGTTTCGAAAAGGTCATTTCCTACCTTGACGGAGCTGCGTATGTTGCTCAACGTCATTCTGCAAAGTCTAATCAACTTTGCAGGTATACCGAACTCAGACGTTGTTGCGTATAGGCAATCCCTTCTCGAGCTATCGAACGCAGCTTTAATATCGACAAAGAGATGGTGTGTGTCAATTTGATTTTCATGGGTTTTCTCCAGATAAGGTCCAATCAGTGTTTTTGTAATCGGCTTTAATCTGTCACACAGTACGCTTGAGAGAACCAGATTGTTGGGTCTTTAAGTTTATTAGAGGACCCCTGCCAAATTAAGTGTTAATTCCTCTGTGTCCAAGACGTTGGATGTATTGTTCATGAATGAACATATAGTATTAAAAAATGCACATCCAAAAAGGATGTGCAACTGAAATACTCTTCACAGACCTGTATTATACAAGTGACACCTAGAAAAGCAACCACGTACTAGATGTCACATTCACAAACTTAAAAGCATTACCCTGTGCCCTATTATGTAAAAGCAGTATGCAATAAGAATTCCATACTGCCCTTACTAGTACCAGTTTGGCTACCGGTAGATGGCGTACCTTCATTACCATCTACTGGTCAAGACTAGACCGATCCAATCTCTTGCATACTAAGCAGGTATGCCAGCCCGGTCGTACTACTGCGCCACCCCGCCGGTCAATCTAGACCTGTGCAAGCGATGTGCACAAACCACAGCCAGCACGAGACTCCCCCATGGGGCCAACCCATGATAGTCACCTGGGCAACTCGGTTCCGTCGAAATGGGGGTCTACAACATCCCAGCAAAGAGACAAAAAATTCATATATCCATATATATAGAATTTTTGTTTTTGACTGTGCTCATAGCACTGTTTCGCATTTGACTGGCACCTCAATCCAAGGCATGGTAAGATTACCATACCCTGAAAGAGGTTCCTACGATTTTTTGACCAGCTGACTCGCAAGAAGGTCCACACAAGGTCTTGTTTAGAGACCTTGCCATTTATGCCTGTGTCCTAAGACACCAATTTATCCTTTTATTGGCCATATATACCATGTCTCCTTGCCGTGGATAGATAAGGTCACCTTATTCGACGGGTTTGACTATCCCCGTTCTAACAAGTTATATGGACCATTGCTATTCCATCGCAGGCTTTTTTCTCAATGATTTACATAGTGACCTGCTACCAAGATGGGCGCCACCCCGAGCTCTTGGTTGGCTCTAACTTTTTTCGAAATGGGACGTATCCCATTACCAACCCTCCTCCTTAACCTGGCGTAGTTAGTATAGGGCACAGTACGCTGAGGTTCCAATCGTCGGGCATGCTTTCCGCTAGCCATATTTTGCTGATGAGCTGATGCGGGTTTAAGCAATTCTGCTGACAGGCCGTCAGCACCCGCGGCTTTATTGTTTTTGAGTCGTTGGATAGTAACTCGAACCTCTTCATGGCTAGGTGATACTTCCACTCCGTTATTTAGCGAATGCTCCTTGAAAAAGATGACCATTCACATTCTGGCTTCTGAGATGCTTGGTGAAAATTTAGTGAACATCGTCGCAATTTACACCGTTCCACTGTGTAACCCAGCGAACACATGAGACAATTTGTCATAGCAATTTCAATACATTAAAACTTTTTTCACCGACACTCTCATACTTTTTCAATTGCCAGCGCAATTGCTTGGAACAATCAGGCTGCAAGTTAGCTGGCAACAATTTTGACATAGAGTGGCAAAGATTTGATGTTTGTTTGAGAAAGTGGCAAAACAACAAAAAATAAGCAGAAATTAATGACATTTTTTTGTTATTTTCTTTTTTTCATAAGATTTTTTAATTTCAGTTTTCAAACAATCAAAATAATTTTTTTATTTTCAAACAAATATCGTTTTTTGCCATGCAATTCTTATGCCACCTACGTCACTATCGGCATTTGGCTTGGTGACGGCAATAATTTGACAACTAATACAAATTTGAAAAAAATATTCAGAAGTTAGTGTATATCTGAAACACTCTTCTTTATGCAGGGTGTTCATAAAATTGGCTATACTTAAAAAAAAACACTCTTAAATATTTAATCATAATATTTTTAAATGTTCAACTTTGAAACACAAAATTATTGTAAAATCGTGAGGTATTGTCATTTTGTAGGACGTCGTAGAGTTTATCTTCTTCTTCTATTATCTATACTAGCTTATACCCGGCGCGCTTCGCTGCGCTCAGCGCTTATCCCCTAAAAGAGGGTGTAGCTTTAGTGAAGCCATACTTTTATAGTAAGTTCGTACCGAGTTTTATTGATGTGTGACTTATTTCGAAAACTATACCGAATATTTGGGGTGCTGAAAAAGTACCACGCCCCTCGACCAACGCCCATAAAATGTTACCAGTGGAACGGCATGTGTAAATTGAGGTCGAATACTGAATTCCGAGACTGCAAAAAAAAAAACCAAAACTGGTCGATATCGAAAATTTTAGGTGTATTTAAGGAGCCTTTTACGGTCGGCACCAGACTTCATAGGAACCCTCTAAAGGCTTTGGTATAAAAATTGGCTTAGCGGTTTCGGAGTCCTTAAGTGATATACACATATACCCACATACGTATATACATTAAGTCGCCTCACGCTCCTTAGAAAAAAAGTTGCTTAGTCCGGTTCTTCAAAATAATCCATGGCTTATGTTACGATGATCCCCAAAAAATTTCGACTAAAAATATTGCCTGGTATACCATACCAAAAAAAAACAAACGGTCAGAAATAAGAGTAATGAAAAAGTTCTTTTGCATCAAAAATCTTCAATTTTTTCCGTTGGACCAAAGATAATGCGGATTTTTATGGATTGTTTTAACTTTTTTCATATTATTTTCACTACAATTCAACTTAATTTTTTCCATACTACTTTTAGTCAAATAAATTGTAAAATGTAAAAAATGTGTACATTTTTTGTAATTTCATTCAATTTAATTCTTCACTTTACACTATATTTTATCATGAATAGATAATTTATTTGACCAAAAGTAACATGGCAATACAAAATAACTATTAAGTCTGACCGTTTGTTATTAAGAACATAAGAAGATCGGTCAATGTCCTTTCAAGGGCTGAAATGGACATTTCGTTTTTGTTTTTTTTTTTTATTTCAAACTATTCCAGCTACTGTCGAAATATTTGGGGGATCATCATAACAAAAAGCGTTGTTTTGAGCAACCGACCCAAACACCTTTTATTTTGTGAGGAGCCCTAGTATACAAACAAACATGTAGGCATGGCAACATTTATATGCCTAACCGCCACTTGGTCTTATTGCACCTACATATCAAGTTTGACTATCAAAACATGTACAGCTCAGAAATTACAATGATTTCTAAAAAGTCGGCGTAGATAAAGTGCGACTTTTACTGTAAATTTTGATTTATATACTTTCACGGATTTGTGGGCGTGACAAAATTTATATAAAAAATGACCGCCAATTGGACTTATAGCATCTGCATACCAAGTTTGACTATCAAAACGTTCACATCATCATGCAACAGAACGGACTGACAGACAGAAAGAAATAAATAAAGAGAGTTAGTCTTGAGAGGATGCTCAAACATAAAACACGTTTAAAATGGATTTATATGGCGACCGTGACAGGACATGCGGTTTAAAGTCAAACTGTACAATGTACAGTGCACATCTTTAAAACATGGAAAAACTAATAGTTCAAGTGAAAAATAAACAAAATTTAAGAAATTAAAGCAACAAAAAAGTGAACAATTAATGAACTTGAACTAGTGGAAAGTGAATTAAAGGAGAAACAGTAGAAAAAAAAAAACAACACATAAAAGTTCGGAATAAATTGCACTTAATCAAAAAAGTAACGAAAAAAAAAAAAAATTCTTTAAAATATTAAAAAACCTATTGAAAACGTTTATATTTTTGCCTCGTGGCCAGCGAAGTTGCTTATTGCATAACGGCGTGCCTTGGTACCAGGGATGATATTGGCTAAGTAGTAAAAGGGCCAAAATTCATACAAAAATAGGGCCTTTTTGACATGAATGGGGCCTTTAGTGGTAAAAAATTAATGATTAACACTTTTACTTTTTAAGAAAATTTAAAAAAAAAATTTAAGGTTTTTTATTTAGATATTTAACCATAATGACAAAAAAAAATAGCACACGTTTTAATAATTTCAACAATGTTATTCACATTTTGATTAAAAATGTTTTTGCAATGTTAAAAATTAATATTCAAATTAACAGTTTCAGGATTTCAAAAAATTCTTACCTCTCCTGTGTTTTCTTTCGCTTTCGCTGTTTAAGCCAAGGCAGGGAAAATTTTGGATTATCACAAAAATAGCAAAAATTTTTGAATCAATGATGTATGGTGAAATACACATGATAGCGGAAGAAAATCCGCTCCTACCAATGAATTTAACAAAGAATAAATCCATAACTATTCAACAATTTTGGAATATAAAGCCTTCTAACAACAAAGTTAAGTTAAGGGAGGTTTTAGGCAAAAGCATTTAAAATTAAGGCAAATTTTAGAAGATGATTTCTAAAAAGTGTATTATATATACAAAAAATTCCATTTGCATGTTAATTTAACATTATTAGTCTAAGTAAAAAAAAATGTTTTTGTTTGTTTACATATATTTTTTATATATAAAGATGGCGCTAAAGTTGGTGTCCTTAAAAAAAAGGTGAAAATCGACCCAT
Source organism: Coremacera marginata (assembly GCA_914767935.1). Taxonomy (NCBI): domain Eukaryota; kingdom Metazoa; phylum Arthropoda; class Insecta; order Diptera; family Sciomyzidae; genus Coremacera; species Coremacera marginata. The sequence goes on along the minus strand of OU612046.1, from coordinate 74,937,415 downwards.
ATCCTAGTGCGACTACAGATTGTCTGACAAAAAAATTGCTTTCGAAAATATACCCCTGAATGCAGATCTTTTACCAAAATGGAGTGAAAATATGGGAAATTAAGAATATTATGAATAGTATAGAATAGAAAAAAAAGTCGGAAAATTTACATAATACATTTACATTTACATTGACCATACTGTTGAGTAAAAACTAGACAAATTTTCCAAAAACGCTCATTTTGGTGAAGGATGTGTAGAATAACATTACAAATAGATCAAGAAAAAATAAAATTAAAATAGGTCGATTAATTTGCTTGCATTGGTGTGGTCCGTTTTGAAAAAGTATGTTTCGAGAAAAACGCATTAAAAGCTTATATTATATATATATAGTATATTTATAAAGAAACATTCTATGCACACATTCACTTTTACATACACACAGACAGCGAATATAACGCGTTTTAACAGCTTCTTCCGTTTGATCGATTGATACTCGATCGATTGCTTGCCTAACCCCTCCCTTAAATCACATCGAATAAATTGACAAACAGTTTTCAGTCGCAGTTTCCGCAGTCCAAATTTTTTTGAAAAAGCTCATAGTTTTTAAGTTAGAACATTCTGAAAATTGAAAAACTTTCAGTTGAAATTTGGGCCATATTGATTTTTTTCCAGACCATACATGTCACGAAAAAGGATGTGTTAAGATACAGGATTAAGGATTGGTTAAGATACATAACACTAATAAATACAAAATACAAGAAAATTAGTTTTTTAAAATTTCCCTCAGTCTTAATAGATTTATACAAGTGTATATTTCTATATCCAACCAAAAACGTACCTGCATAGGCTTATGTGCTTATGAGCTTATGAGGCTTATGAGCCTCCGGAAAAAAGACATCATTTTAAAAACTATTTTTTTAAGCTCTATTTTATTTTATTTTATTTTATTTTAATTTATTTTATTTTATTTTAGCTTTATTTTATTTGAAAATTAATATTTTTCAAAAAGCAACGATTAAACGCACAATAACTCTTAAATAAACCGAAACATTTTTTTTTTTAGATCCCGTCTCCAGATATTTTGCTCACCGCAAATTTTAAGGTCTTTCGCGGTCTTGCTCTATTCTACCTTATCGACGAATATTTTTGGACCAAAATTTCAGGGATAAATCTTCAATAGTTATGATTTAATAATGTAAGAAAATGTTGGTCTAAAATAAAATAAAATCTTAAAAAACAAATTATTTAAAAAGGAGTTTTTTTTCTTCGAAAAACTTCCGGAGGCAAAGTTTTTTAATACTTTGAATAAAACAAAATTGAGGAAAATTGAGGGTTTTTGTTTTCCAAAGATATAATTCCAAAATGAGTATATGATATTAAAAAATTCAAAAGAACTTATTTTATGGCATTTTATTTTATTTTTTAATGGCATTCTATTTAAATAATATTTATTTAATACAATTCTTAAAAGGGCCAAAAATGAATCGAAAGGGCTTCGGGGCCTATTAAATCAAAATAGGGCCCAAAAAAGCCCTAAAAGCCCCCAAATATCATGCCTGCTTGGTACCGTAACCGTTGCTAACGGTTCAAATCGTTGCTAACCGCAAACAGCACCATTGCGTAAATTGCTTAGTGTGCCATGATTTCTTTTAAGTTTTCTGTCGTCGGCTGCTTATAGTTGCCTCTTTTTGTCTGCCTCTTTTGATGCGCAAGCTGAGAGCGTCTTGCTCTGCCACGCACGAATAGTAAAATTAAAAACGAACATAGAGAGAAACCAACAAATTACAGACACGAGAAAAAAAAAATGTCAAGTGAAACAAAATGTTGTGCTACGAAAATTATGTTGTGGCATAATTCTACAACTTAAAGAGAAAAAAAAAAAAAAAAAAACGTCAAAATAACACAGTGATAATAACAATGAAAGCTGGAAAAGACTAAAACAAAAATGTTAAGCAACAACAAGTGCAACTCAAAGCGAAACAAAAATAATCATAACAGAAATACAAAAATAAAATTTTTTTCTTAAACAACGAAAAGGGTGTGGATGTTACTTAACAAACAAAACCAATATAAAACACAATAACAGCACCAAAAATAATTAAGACTTCAATAGAAAAATAAAATAAGTAACAAAAATCTGTTATTAAAATATTAAACAGTAACCTAAATATACAATAAATAATAAAGTGACATTACAAAAACAATACCGGCAAATACACAAATGAAATGAACACATATGCAACGAAAAACAGAAGTGCACAAACAACAACAAACATAGGAAAACCTGGAAAGAAAAATAAGTAAACACTGAAAATAAAAAGTGACTTAACCTAAAAAGAAAATATTATATCAACGAAAATATTTAAACCTGAAAATAAATACAATTATAATTCTAATAATTCTGGAAAGAAAATATTAAAAAAACAACGTAATCATGCTACAAACACAAGTACTTAAGCAGCTAGGAAACGAAACAGGTGTTTGCGACAACAACAATAACAATATTTCCTTATGAAGAGAGAAGAGCGTTGGCAGTGACAACAGATATTCCTGACACAAAAAAAAAATACTATATACTATAATATAATATTGTATACTTTATTTATTTTTGTTCTTAAAATTATACTTTTTTTTTAAATGACTAGTGTTGTTGAGCGTCAATTACTTGTTTAAGTTTAGCAATTAAGCAAGTGTAAGCAAAGATATCAGAGGTGTAATTCAAAATTATATTAAATATAAAACAATACACTTTGTATTTTAGAGGTAGTTTCAAATTAAAAGGATAAAACAAATAATTTGGAAATTTATATTCGGTCTTTTTATTTTGGAAAGATATGAAAAAAAAACACATATTGATAAATGAATAACTTTAATGTTGAAGAATTTAATGATTTGAAGAAAAATTTTATTACAGTGACTAAAAGGGTTCTACAGAGCCGTCCAATTACTACAAACGAAACAAAAATTAAAGAATACATTAAGTTGCTTATTTTGAATTATAATATTATTATTAAATATTCATCGCTTCATATCGACGAATCACAAGCAAACCAGAAACGTTACATATATGAAAATTTCGAAAAATGTAGGAAGCTTTTGATCAAGTGTTTTGGTAAATTGCACAGCAAGGTTCAAGTACCAAATGTTTTTGATTTTGTTTTAGTTGAAGTAGATATTTTAAATGAGGATGAAACAGATGACGAGTTTAGTGACTCTAAATCAGAATTGTTAACAGTTTCTTTTACACGTAGAGTTTCATTATCAAATTTAATTGAAGAACCGTTTGACGCGGCGACTTGTTCATCTGATATAGTTTCTAACTTTAATTTAGATTGGAAGTTCAATTTCAAAATGGCGACAATGGAAGAAAAAAAATCTTTTATAAGCATGTGCGCTTCTATTATCAGGGAAAATTACAGCGGAAATCCACTGGCGCTAGAATCGTTTCTTGACAAGGCCAATTTGATTGAGGAGTTAGCTAGTGAAAATTTGACAGCCACTTTTATATCTTTCATAAAATCAAAGCTTGAGGGAAAGGCTCGCGAAGCCTTGCCAACAAACATAAATTCCGTTATTGAAATAAAAACAGCATTGCGAAGTAGAATAAGACCTGAGAATTCTAAGGTAATAACTGGTAAACTTTCAGCTTTGAAGGCAAAAAATGACGATTATTCGGAATTTGCGAAAAATATAGAGGAGTTAGCAGATGCACTCGAACGATCTTTAATTATAGAGGGCATCACTCAGGCAAAAGCGCACGAAATGACAATCGAACAAACGGTGAGCACATGTAGACTTAATACAAGGTCAGATTTGGTGAAGTCAATACTTGCTTCGACTTCGTTTACGGATGCCAAGGACGTAGTAGCAAAATTAATAATACGTATAGAACAGACAACTGAGTCTAAGGAAAAACAAGTTCTAGTACTCGGCACACGCAAACATAATGCCAACAATAATTTTTCAAATAATTTCAATAATTATAGAACGAATAGAAATTTAGAGAGTTTTCGTGGTTATCGAGATAACAATCAGTTTCGTAACAACAATAATAACAGTGCTCGTAGCGATGTACGGTTTGGTGGGAATCGGTCCGGTAATCGATACAATAATCGATATGACAATCGATACAATAATCGTTATGACAATCGATACAATAATCGATATGATAACCGATTCGGTAGTGGTAGTAACGACAACGTTGCTAGACAAAATAGAAGTGCAAACATCCGTACTTTAAACGAGGAGGCCCCTCAGCAGCGGCAGTTGAGGGAAGAACAAGACAATTAAAGAAAAATATTATCGAGAAATCAATTTTTTCGTTAAATTTAACTTACGCAGATTTTATTGTAATAAACTGTGCCGACAACAATAAAATTTGTACATTTCTGGTTGACACTCAAGCCGATATCTCTTTAGTTAAATTTTCTTGTCTAAACAATTACTTAAAAATAAATACGGAAGACGTTATAAACATAACCGGTATTACGCGTAATTTCGTTTCAACGTTGGGTACCATTACTTCTAACGTAACTATATCAAATTATCTTATTCCTCATATTTTCCATGTAGTCAGTGACGATTTCAACATACCAACAGATGGCATATTAGGAAAAGATTTTTTGAAAGCAAATAAGTGCAACATTAGCTATGAAACCAATACAATTTCCTTTTATATAAACAATCATAAACTTGAACTTCCAATTTTACATGGTACAAGTGATGATTCGTGTATAATTCCACCCAGGTCTGAAGTTTTTCGATTGTTCAATTTAGGTCAATCCACACAACCGCTTTTTGTTGACTCACAAGAAGTATGTTGTGGCGTTTTTACAGCAAGATGTATTGTTGACTCAACAAATCCTATTCTACGCGTCGTTAACACGACAAACGAAGTAAAATGTATCAAAACTGACAATATTAAAACTGAAAGTTTAGATAATTATTATATATATGAAGTTAATAAAGTAGCTAAGGATCCTAATCGCATTAATGAATTTTGACATTTTTGCGTTAGATACTGACAAAATGACAATAAATTATTTTTACGAACAAAATCTAAGATTAACAGATACTTCGCCAGTCTATATTAAAAACTATCGTTTGCCTTATTCTCAAAGATCCGAAATAAATAACCAGGTAGAAAATTTATTACAAAACAATTTAATAGAACCAAGCTATTCAAACTACAATAGTCCTTTAATTTTGGTGCCCAAAAAGAGCTCTACTGGTCAAAAATCATATCGTATGTGTGTAGATTTCAGGGCAGTAAATAAAAAATTAGTTGCGCACAAATTCCCTTTGGCTCGAGTAGACGATATATTGGATAATCTGGGTCGAGCAAAACACTTTTCGACTCTTGATCTTTTTTCCGGATTCCATCAAATCCCACTTCACGCTGACTCGCGAGACATAACGTCATTTAGCACAGATCGTGGTGCTTTTCGCTGGAAAGTTTTACCGTTTGGACTCAACGTTGCACCGAACTCTTTTTCAAGAATGATGTCCATTGCGTTTTCAGGTTTGTCTCCAAATCAAGCTTTCCTCTACGTTGACGACATTATTGTCATCGGATGTAGTGAAGACCATCACCTGAAAAATTTATCTAAAGTCTTTGATATTTGTAGAACATTTAATTTAAAACTTAATCCTAAGAAATGCAATTTTCTACGTCCAGAAGTATCATTTTTGGGGCATAAGTGCACCCCCAATGGTCTTTTACCGGATAATTCGAAAATAATCGCAGTTAAAAGTTATGAAAAACCAACCGATAAAGACGCGGTAAGACGTTTTGTCGCTTTTGCAAACTATTATCGCAGGTTTATTCCTAATTTTGCTACTCTGGCAGCACCTTTGAATCGTTTAAGTCGAAAAAATATTCAGTTTGCTTGGGATGAGAATTGTCAACAAGCCTTTGAGGCGCTGAAGGCTACTTTGGTATCTCCTAGATTATTGCAATACCCAAATTTTGAGAAAAAATTTTTCATTACAGTTGATGCGTCAAAAATTGGGTGTGGTGCAATTCTAAGTCAGGATTTCAGCGGTAGTGATTTACCAATTTGTTTTGCTTCAAAATCTTTTAACAATGCGGAACAGAAAAAACCCGTAATAGAGCTTGAACTTTTGGCTATCTATTTTGCCATAAAACAATTTCGACCATATGTGTATGGTACTGAGTTTACTGTTAGGTCAGATCATAGACCACTGGTATATTTATTTAATATGAAGGATCCATCATCAAAACTTTCCAGAATCAGACTGGAACTTGCAGAATATAATTTTACTATAGAATATATAAAAGGAAAATCTAATGTTGTTGCTGACGCCTTGTCGCGTATTTCAATCAATGAATTGAAAGAATCAAGTAGCATATTCGCTATGACAACCCGCGCGATGCATAGGCGATCAAACGAAAAAATTCCGGACAATGTTCTAAAACGAACAAACATGAGTAAAGATTTACTAATTTATGACAAATTTTCGAATGAATTTAGTTTGCGTAATTATAAAATCAGGTCTGTTATAATAACCGAAGGAAAAGATCAAAAGAAACAGTTAAAAATAACTATATATAATAAATTTAAAAAAGTATTCGATGTAAGTTTTGTGATCATTAACGAATCATTGAATTTAGATGATATGCTTTCGAGGCTACAGTTTGAAGCCGGTAATCACAAAATGCAATCCATTGAATGGCCTAAAGATGACATTTTATTTACGTACTGTACAGTACAAGAACTTAAAGACCATGGTATTAAAGTTTTAAAAACCTTAGAGATAATTTTGACAAACCCTATAGAAACTATATTTAATAATGCAAGAAAGCAAAGCGTAATTGAAATTTATCATAACGATCCATTAACAGGAGGTCACTGTGGAATGAAGAAATTATATGCGAAAATTAGAACCAAATTCTATTGGCGAAATATGACCCGAGATATATCTTCCTTCGTCAAAAATTGCAAAAAATGTACTCTTAATAAAGTAAAGTTAGGAAATAAAGAACAGCTAGTTTTTACTCCAACTCCAGTCAAACCTTTCGATGTTGTTGTTATTGACACTGTAGGCCCGTTACCAGAATCAAACTTAGGTAACAATTATGCACTCACATTGATTTGCGATTTATCGAAATACTTAGTTGCAATAGCATTGCCAGACAAAAGTTCTAAGACAGTTGCTAGAGCATTTTTCGAAAATTTTATTTTAGTTTATGGAATAATGAAGTCTATAAAAACTGATTTAGGAACTGAGTTCAAAAATGAAACTTTAATTGAGCTCGCGAAACTTTTAAATATTGAGCAAAGCTTTTCGACACCGTATCATCACGAAACGGTTGCAACAGTGGAACGTAACCATCGAGTATTTAACGAGTACCTTCGTGCTTATGCAGCTGAAGAAATGTCCGACTGGGATACATACTTAAAATATTTTACTTTTTTTCACAACACTACTACAAATACAGTTTTTGACAACAAATTTACACCGTTTGAGCTAGTTTTTGGTAAAAACGTTATATTACCACACGAAGTACAAAATGACACAATTGATCCTCTATATAATACGGAAAGTTACTACAAGGAGGTAAAATTTCGTTTGCAGAAAACTCACGCATTGGCTAGAAAGTTGGTTAATAAACACAAATTACGGAACAAAAACATATATGACAAACACGCAAAACCACTTAATTTGTCTGAAAATGATAAAGTTCTTGTTAAGAAAGAACCGTATGAAAAATTTAAAAACATATTCGAAGGTCCATTCATTATCAAAAATATAGACGGAGTTAATGTAACCATTTATGATAAGAAAAACAAAAAAGAAAAAACTATACATAAGAATAGGCTCAGAAAAGCATAAAAATTTAATTTAAAAAAAAAATAAAGCAACTTAATTTTTCACAAAAATTACTTATTTACTTCTCAATATTTATTTAAATTCAAAAAAAAAATAAATAAAATTTTAAGAATTATAAATTTTATTCAAATCTTTAAATCTGTATATTTTTTTCTATTAAAAATACATTTTTTTTCTCTTCTACAGTTGAAGTAGCATTTAATTAAAATTCATATGTACACCCGTATATTTTCGAATTTAAGAAAAATTTTGAAAATTAATATCAGTTTTTGCTCGCTACTTTATAAGTTCATTATGTCAATCATTATTTAATTTTATCAATCAATATTATCAGTTACATGAGATGTTTAACTTAGTAGATTAAGTATTACTTAATGTATATAATAGAGCTTTATGTAAAATATAACTAAAATAAACCAAATTTTAAGTAAAAATAACGGAAAAAAACTGATCTAAACGAACGAATTTTAGTAAATTAGGGTGTGAGTTGGTGACTACATAACCACATCAATTTTTAGATCATAATTCGTTCATTTACATTAGTTTAATTCTATCAAAGAGAAGACGGAGTGTTAGCAAGATTGATCACCTTGATTACCTTTTTCTTTTCTTTGGAAGGAAGGTGTAACATCATTAAACTAAACCAATACTTTCCGTCAACTACTACTTTAACAACACTACATTTATACATTTATTACTATAAGCTAACAACACTACATTTATACAAATATATGATTATAAGCTAACAACACTGGTTTGTAGACATGCAACAGAACGGACAGACAGACAGAAAGAAATAAATAAAGAGAGTTAGTCTTGAGAGGATGCTCAAACATAAAACACGTTTAAAATGGATTTATGGATTTATAATTGTTAAATTGTAATTAACTATAATACATAAATAAATAAATAAATTAAATAAAATTATTGCTGAAGAGTGGGCACAGATATAGTGCTACCATGCACATTTTCTGCAAAGCTGTCGAGAGTAAGCGTATGAACTTAATTATCAAATTTTAGTATTTAACGATGAGAATTGTCTGATTTATAGAAGTTCTATTGATTTGCTGGTAAAAAAAGTGAAGGCCGTGGCGTAGTGGGTAGAGTGTGTGGTCCATATGGGATAGAACCCTGGTTCGAATTCCACCTTACACAGAAAGTTTTTTCAATTGAATTAATTTTTCAGTTCGGCCGTCACCTCTCTGCTGACAATGGCAAACCTCAGAGAGTAAAAACTGCCATGAAAAGCTTCTTGAGAACATAAGCCGTTCGGAATCGGCAAAAAACTTGTAGGTCCAGTTCTCGATCATTTCAATTCATCATAAGAAGCTCGGTCAAAGTCCTTTCAAGGGCTGAAATTGGCCATTTCGCGTTACTTTTTTTTATTTGCGGGTGGTACAAGTTGGCGTGGCATATTTTATATATATATATATTGACCGCCACTTAGAGCACCTGCGTATGAAGTGTTACTATCAAAACGCGTACAACGCAAGAATAAGCATGATTTCGAAAAAGTGGGCGTAGATATGATGCAACCACGCCCATTTTTTAACAGTTGCCGATAGAGACCTTATGTACAAAATTACCAATTCTTAGTCTTCTACGGTAAAAGCCGTCTAATATAAAGCGTTTTTACTGATTTGTGGGCAGTAAAAGTGGGCGTGACAACGTTTATATTTACATAGTGACTGCCACTTGGACCCATAGCACCTGCATACCAAGACTGACTATCAAAACGTGTACAACTCAGGAATAAGCAAGATTTCGATAAAGTGGGCGTAGATATAGTGCGGCCATGCCCATTTTTTGTACATTGGCCGACAGTAACCATACGAACTAAATTGCCAAACCTTAGTCTTCTTCGGCAAAAGCCGTCTGATATAAAGCATTTTTACTAATTTGTAGGCGGTAAAAGTGGGCATGACACCATTAATATTTACATAGTGACTGCCTCTTGGACCTTTAGTACCTGCATACCAAGATTCACTATGAAAACTTGTACATCTCAGGAATAAGCATGATTTCGATAAATTGGGCGTAGATATAGTGCGACCATGCCCATTTTTTGTACATTGGCCGAGAGTAATCATATAAACCAAATTAACAAATCTTAGTCTTCTACGGCAAAAGCCGTCTGATATAAAGTATTTTTACTGATTTAAGGGCGGTAAAAGTGGGCGTGACAACGTTTATATTTACATAGTGACTGCCACTTGGAGCCATAGCACCTACATACCAAGATTGACTATCAAAACGTGTACAACTCATGAATAAGCAAGATTTCGATAAAGTGGGCGTAGATATATTGCGGCCATGCCCATTTCTTGTACACTTGGCTGACAGTAATGATTTAAACTAAATTACCAAATCTTAGACTTCTACGGCAAAAGCCGTCTGATATAAAGCATTTTTACCGATTTGTGGGCGGTAAAAGTGGGCGTGACAACGTTTATATTTACATAGTGACTGCCACTTGTATCCATAGCACCTGCATACCAAGAATCACTATCAAAACTTGAACATCTCAGGAATTAAAATGATTGCTGAAAAGTGGGCGTAGATATAGTGTGACCACGCCCATTTTTTGTACAATCACCGAAAGTAACTATCTGAACAAAATTACCAAATCTTAGTTTTATATGATTAAAACCGTCTGATATATAGCATTTTTTTTGGTTTGTGGGCGATAGAGCCAATTTGGGTTGTACGGGAGGTACCACGCCCCCTTGTCCAATCAACACCAAACTTCACAGGAACACTTCCAGAATGTTGATTCAGTATCTTTAAAAATTTCATAAAATTTGGTTCGGTGGTTTTTGAGTCTATACGTGATAAAATATAGTGATATATATTATATTCATGATAAAATATAGTGTAAAGTGAAGAATTAAATTGAATGAAATTACAAAAAAATGTACACATTTTTTACATTTTACAATGTATTTGACTAAAAGTAGTATGGGAAAAAAATTCATTTGAATTTTAGTGAAAATAATATGGAAAAAGTGAAAACAATCCATAAAAATCCGCATTATCTTTGGTCCAACGGAAAAAATTGAAAATTTTTTGATGCAAAAGAAATTTTTCATTACTCTTATTTCTGACCGTTTGTTTTTTTTTTTAACTACCATACCAGGCAATATTCGTAACATAAGCCTTGGATTATTTTGAAGAACCGGACTAAGCAACTTTTTTTTCTAAGGAGCGTGAGGCGACTTAATGTATATACGTATGTGGGTATATGTGTATATCACGTAAGGACTCCGAAACCGCTAAGCCAATTTTTATACCAAAGCCTTGAGAGGGCTCCTATGAAGTCTGGTGCCGACCGTAAAAGGCTCCTTAAATACACCTAAAATTTTCGATATCGACCAGTTTTGGTTTTTTTTTTGTAGGTCGCACAGCCTCGGAATTCAGTATTTGACCTCAATTTACACATTCCGTTCCACTGGTAACATTTTATGGGCGTTGGTCGAGGGGCGTGGTACTTTTTCAGGACCCCAAATATTCGGTATAGTTTTCGAAATAAGTCACACATCAATAAAACTCGGTACGAACTTACTATAAAAGTATGGCTTCACTAAAGCTACACCCTCTTTTAGGGGTTAAGCGCTTAGCGCAGCGAAGCGCGCCGGGTATAAGCTAGTACGAAATACATGTATAAATTAAAATACATTAAAATACATAAAATACATTAAAATAAATACATTTTAATGTAAGTATGTTTTTTCTACGGGACTCAAACTTGGTAAAAAATTTCATATAATTGCGTACATATGTGGTTAAGTAAATAGCATTCTAACAAAATGTAACCTAATTTTTTATATTTTTTTGCTTAAATTCCAATAAATAATTTTAATATAAATTTGGGGTATTGAGCTACTTATACGAGTAATATTGAATATTAATCTATATACCTTCGCATGATCAACACGTTTAACACTGAAATTGCTTACTTGAGGCTCAGAAATAATTTTAGAATACACAAAAAGGAGTTATTCGATGCTGTATTTTAGAGAAATAAAATTAATTTTTTGGGCTCAAGATGGGCTCAAAGGAAAAATTCATCCCATTTTTCTTGTATCAGTTCAGAAATATTTTTTAAAAACATTGTAATTTTTTGCTATGTATGTTAATGCTTTTTTATAATTTTTGGTCAAAGCAAATATCACTATTTTAGAGTTTTTGGTTTAGTAAGTGTTTTACAGACCTGTTCTTGAAAATCTACAATTGAAGCACCAAGAGCAACAACCGGATAACTCCACTTTTATCCACCGGATAACAACGACAGGAGTTGTCTTATTCTTGCTCCGTTTTGAAATAAAAGAGAATTTCAAAACTGCTTTTGAATATTTTAGAGTCATGATAGTTGAATTTTCATTACACCAACTTACGCGGAATTTTTTTCTTTTAATATCTGCATCAAAAAACATTTTTTGAAAAAAGTGGAGTTATCCGGTTGTTGCTCTTGGTGCTTCAATTGTAAACCAGTTTTTTCTCATATTTCTATATATTTGTTGTAAGTTTTTGATTTCACACAAAATTTAAAGCTCAAAAAACAAAATTTGTCAATGAAATTGCCAATATATGAAAGGCAGCAGACAATTTTTATTATCATTATCATTATCATTATCATTATCATTATCATTATCATTATCATTATCATTATCATTATCATTTATTTTTAACCGACTTCAAAAAGGAGAAGGTTCTCCAGTTCGTCGGTTTCTGTTTTTTTTTTTTTTTTTTTTTTTTTTTTAAATGTATGTACATCGATAACTCGTAAGCCATATGCCTGATTGCCATAATTTTTGGGGAACAGATAGATATCTTAAGCATGGAGGTGCCCGTACAAAAGTGGGCGGTATTCGAGAACTGGGCGTGGCAATAATAGATCTCGCAATACTAGATACTACTGTATCTCGAATAATATTAACACTAGAGTACTGCAATTTAGTGTAGGGGTAGGCACAATTATTATAAATTACGGGCAAGAAAATGGGCGTAATTCGACAATTGGGCGTGGCAATATTAGAAAAACAGTGTATCTTGAATAATTTTGAGGCTAGAGTACTGCAATTTAGTATAGAGGTAGGCATTACTATTATAAATTATCGTCAATAAAGTGGGCGTTATTTGACAAATGGGCGGGGCAGTATTATAAAACCACTGTATCTCGAATAATATGAACACTAGGGTACTGAAATTTAGTGTAGGGGTAGACACACTTAATACAAATTACGGTCAAGAAAATGGGCGTTATTTGATAAATGGGCGTGGCAATATTAGAAAAAGAGTATATCTCGAATAATATTGATACTATAGTACTGCCATTTGGTATAGGGGTAGGCATAATTAGTACAAATTACGCTCGATAAAGTGGGCAGTATTCGACTACTGGGCGTGGCAATATTAGACAAACAGTGTATCTCGAATAATATTGACACAAGGGCACTAAAATTTATTGTAGTACAGGGGTAGGCAGAATTATTAAAATTTAGGGTCAATAAAGTTAGCGTTATTTGACAAATGGGCGTGGCAATACTAGATCTTGCAATACTAGATACTACTGTATCTCGAATAATATGGACACTAGGGCACTGAAATTTAGTGTAGGAGTAGGCACAATTATTACAAATTACCATCACTAAAATGGGCGTTATTCGACAAATGGGGGTGGCAATATTAGAAAAAGAGTATATCTCGAATAATATTGATACCATGGTACTGCAATTTGGTATAGGGTAGGCATCATTAGTATAAATTACGGTCAAGAAAGTGGGCGGAATTCGACTACTGGTAGTGGAAATATTAGAAAAACAGTGTATCTCGAATAATATTGACACTAGGGCACTGAAATTTATTGAAGTACAGGGGTTGGCAGAATTATTAAAAATTACGGTCAATAAAGTAGGCGTTATTCCATTAATGGGCGGGGAAATACTAGATAAACACTATTTCAGTAAATATTGACGCTGGGGTACTGAAATAAAGTACAGGGGTAGGCACAATTATTGGGAATAACGCTCAAGAAAGTGGGCGCTTATTTAAAAAAAGGGCGTGGCAATATAAGAAAAACACTATATCTCGAATTATATTGACAACAGGATATTAAAGTTCGTTACAAGAATGGGTATAATAATTTCAAAACACTTGACATCTAATTTAAATTTAAGAGACAGATATTTGAAATAACCAACAAACTTTCAGAATTTAATAGAACAAATTTTTTTCAGAACAATTGCATTTATGTTGTTTATACACTTTTTTCGAAAATTTATCATATTCTCTAAAAAGGAAGAAATAAAAACTTTAAAAAAAAAACAACCGACTACAAAATCACTACAAAGTAAAAAATAATTTTAAAAATACTTTTCCTTTTAATTTCTTGGTCATATTTGATAATTTATTTAAACATATTATTATATATGAAATCTTATTATTTAATTTTTTTCTTATTTGTTTTATTATCATAAATATATTAATTTCTTGATGAATACAAATGCTTTGAAGTTGGCGCTTCTGATAAAAAGTCTGAATATATTAGCGCCGACCTTAAAAGCTTTTGTATTCATCAAGAAATTAATATATTTATGATAATAAAACAAATAAGAAAAAAATTAAGATAATAAAATTTCATATATAATAATATGTTTAAATAAATTATCAAATATTACCAAGAAATTGAAAGGAAAAGTATTTTTATTAAAATTATTTTTTACTTTGTAGTGATTTTGTAGTCGGTTCTTTTTTTTTTTAAAAAATTTTTATTGTGCACAAAATTTAGGTCTTTTTAAGATATAAATCAAAAAGTATGTATCCAAAAATCTTTACTAAACCGAAAAACATTTTTTTTTCAGATGGACCAGTCTTTTATGGTCTTTTGCGGCATTGCTCTTTTCTTCCTTATCGACAAATATTTTTAGACCAAAATTTCAGGGATTAGTCTTCAATAGTTATCCTTTAATAATGTAAAAAAGTGTTGGTCTAATATGAAACACAGCTTCAAAAAAAAAAAATTTTTAAAACTGTCTTTTTTTTCTTCGAAAAACTCCCGGAGGCCCTTAAAAGAATTTCAGCACTTGTTGGTCTTAAGTAAACCAATGATATTTAATTAAATTTTTTTTAAATAAACTGTATTTTAGCATCAATTTTATTTTTAAACTAATAAACTATTCTGTTTCTTGAATTAATGAAATGATTAAGAAGGTGTAAAATCACAATGCAATTTCAAAATTGCACGGGTACAATATTTAAATTAATTATATCACACCTAAGTGGTATTGGTCTTGTGTGCAATGCATTATATACGTATATATGATTTTAAATTCTCAATACGTTGAGTATAGGCAGTTCCTCGATGATGCAAATTTTAAAATTAGGATATTATATTATTGATAAAAAAGGTTGAAAAGGGTTGAAAATTTAAAGAAAAAGAAATTAAAAAGTACTACAAAAATGTATGTGTTAAACCCAAGTCAACTTATAAAAATTGTTTAACTAATGATTTCATTCCGATTATTCTTTTTTTATAATCTTTAAGCAAATTCTTTAAGCTTTAGAGTAGTTTTCCTATGAATGACCCTAAAGTTGAATCTGTTATTTGATTGTTATATTATTATATTTATAATAATAGAATAACATTAATGATTTTCACAGAGTATTTCGTATAATTTTCCTCATACTTCCATTTTAAAATACGGTTTATAAGTTAAGTTAATATGCATTATTTCCATACATTTTTATAATTGAAGACATGAATGAATGAAGGTGATATGTTGCAATTATTTAGTTTCGAGAAAATCGAGTTCAAAGTTTCACATCTGTACTGAAATTTATATTTAACCCTAGAGTATTAACCTACGTAAAATTTACTCACTCCTTACCAGTAAACTAACGTATAGTGAACGGAAGGTTGGTATTCTAGGGTTAAGGGGTTACATGACATTGGCAGTTTTTTGAAATTGTAAATATTCTTAAGATTCGAAGAAAAAAACTTTCATGGAAAAATTCCTACGGGTTCAAAAGTTAAAGCCGGATTAGTGAGAGCGCATTTTTAATTTTTGCGCTACCTACGTACGGCAGCTGGTATATACTTGTTTTACTTGCTACCTGACTTTTGGTGGTTGTTATTTCGTGCCTACTTAAAGGGTGAAGCCCGAATTGCTAAACGATTGCAAAAAACTATAAGAAACAGCACAACACAAGATAACGAAGGCATACAGTACGAAGCAGGCATGGCAGATTGAAGGTAGCCTTTTTTTCTTTGTTCACAAACTTTGAACGCGTTTATCTCGAAACCATGTTTTACGTACTGGTTGCGGCACTAGTGGATTAATTTTTTGACGCAATTTCTTTTTTTTTTATTTTTTTAAACTTGATTCGCTATCGTATGTCACGAGCTGTTTTTTTTAAATTTTTTTTCGATTTTTTATGAATTTTTAAAGTCAATATTTTTTTCGAAAAAACACACTTTCAAATTTGGAACCAAAATTTAAAAAAAATTTAAAAAAAAAGCTCGTGTCATACGATAACCACTTTTGTTAAGATTTAAAAAAGTCATTTTTTTTCCAGATCGGACAATTTTTGCAAACGAGGCCCCGTTTTTTTCTCTGCCGCCAGCTTGGATCTCTATAAAACCATGTTGGAGTGGAAAATATATTTTTTTTGATTTTTTTCTTGTAAGTTGTTCAATTCTCTACAATAAAAAAACAAAAATTTTGGAAAAATGTTTGCATTTGACTGAGTTATGAATTTTTAAAAAAAGGTCTGTTTTCTGTGCCGCGAATGTCATGTCCCGCCTTAATCAAACTTTGTCAAGTAGTTTATTTCTAAAAAAGCTACAAACATGGTTGTTTTAAGTTTTAAAATAGTTTTTATGCACATAAGGCCTTCATCAATGCATAGAACACATAAAATCCGAAAATGCGACCATCACCTGCATTCATTCACGTCTTCAATTATGTTATATCTACCCTTTAGGAACAAACTAACTTGTTTTTAAAAACAACTAATTAAAAAACTAGTTTAAAATAAACCAGTATATGAACTACTTTGAATTATATTAAGGCGGCATCCACTTCAATATATGAAGTAATTGAAATACTACTTAAAAACCAGTGATTGATAAACTACTTTGAATTATATTAAGGCGGCAACTACTCTGATGATGGCATGTTTTAATTGAAAATTTTTATTACATTACAAGCTCATATATATTCAACCATGTTATTTCATCAAATATTATTAACTTTTGGCCATCAGTAATAGTTTTCAATTGGTTATTTTAAAGCAATTAAAAAAATAATTCAAATGTAACTAATTTAACAAGTAGTTGATAATATATGCAGACGACAGTCAATTGACTTATTTAGTGGACATCACCATACAAAATAAGTTAGTTCGTTCTATGAAAAAAAGTCAGAATTTCAACTAGTTGTGGTTGACAAAAAACTACTTTATCAACTACTTTTAAATTAGTTGATTTTCCTACAGGGTATTTATATAAAAATGAATGTATGTATGTGGGTATGTGGGTATGTGTGTATATCACGTATAGACTCCAAAACCACCGAACCAAATTTTATGAAATTTTTAGGAGTACTGAAGCAACATTCTGGAAGTGTTCCTGTGAAGTTTGGTGTTGATTGGACAAGGGGGCGTGGTACCTCCCATACAACCCAAATTGGCTCTATCGCCCACAAACCAAACAAAAATGCTATATATCAGACGGATTTAATCATATAAAACAAAGATTTGGTAATTTTGTTCAGATAGTTACTTTCGGTGACTGTACACAAAATGGGCGTGGTCACACTATATCTACGCCCACTTTTCAGAAATCATTTTAATTCCTGAGATGTTCAAGTTTTGATAGCGGATCTTGGTACGCCGGTGCTATGGATACAAGCGGCAGTCACTATGTAAATATAAACGTTGTCACGCCCATTTTTACCACCCACAAATCAGTAAAAATGCTTTATATCAGACGGCTTTTGCCGTAGAAGTCTAAGATTTGGTAATTTAGTTTAAATCATTACTGTCAGCCAAGTGTACAAGAAATGGGCATGGCCACCCTATATCTACACTCACTTTATCGAAATCATGCTTATTCCTGAGCTGTACACGTTTTGATAGGAAATCTTAGTATGCAGGTGCTATGGATCCAATTGACAGTCACTATGTATATACAAATGTTGTCACGTCCACTTTAACCGCCCACAAATCAGTAAAAATGTTTTATATTAGACGGCTTTTACCGTAGAAGACTAAGAATTGGTAATTTTGTACATAAGGTCACTATCGGCAACTGTTAAAAAATGGGCGTGGTTGCATAATATCTACGCCCACTTTTTCGAAATCATGCTTATTCCTGCGTTGTACGTGTTTTGATAGTCACACTTCATACGCAGGTGCTTTAAGTGGCGGTCAATATATATATATAAAATTTGCCACGCCAACTTGTACCACCCGCAAATAAAAAAAAAACAACGCGAAATGGCCAATTTCAGCCCTTGAAAGGACTTTGACCGAGCTTCTTATGATTAATGTGTTGTGGAATGTTTGAACACAAATGATCGAGAACTGGACCTACAAGTTTTATGCCGACTCCGAACGGCTTATGTTCTCAAGAAGCTTTTCATGGCAGTTTTTACTCTCTGAGGTTTGCCATTGTCAGCAGAGAGGTGACGGCCGAACTGAAAAATTAATTCTATTGAAAAAACTTTCTGTGTCAGGTGGAATTCGAACCAGGGCACTACGCCACGGCCGCCACTTTTTTACCCACAAATCAATAGAACTTCTATAAATCAGACAATTCTCATCGTTAAATACTAAATTTTGGTAATTAAGTTCATACGCTTACTCTCGACAGCTTTGCAAAAAATGTGCAAAAATTATAACTAAGTCAGCACTAGCTGCCAGGGCTATCGGTTAGAAATAATTTAAATTCCTGAGATGTGAACGTTTTGATAGTCAAACTTGGTATGCAGGTGCTATAAGTCCAAGTGGCGGTCACTTTTTATATAAATTTTGTCACGCCCACAAATCCGTAAAAGTATGCAAATCAAAATTTACAGTAAAAGTCGCACTTTATCTACGCCGGCTTTTCAGAAATCATTGTAATTTCTGAGCTGTACATGTTGTGATAGTGAAACTTGATAAGTAGGTGCGATAAGACCAAGTGGCGGTCACTATACATATAAATGATGCCATGATGAAATGTACACATTTTTTACATTTTACAATTTATTTGACTAAAAGTAGTATGGGAAAAAAATTCATTTGAATTTTAGTGAAAATAATATGAAAAAAGTTAAAACAATCCATAAAAATCCGCATTATCTTTGGTCCAACGGAAAAACTTGAAAATTTTTTGATGCAAAAGAACTTTTTCATTACTCTTATTTCTGACCGTCTGTTTTTTTTTTTAACTACCATACCAGGCAATATTTTTAGTCGACATTTTTTGGGGATCATCGTAACATAAGCCTTGGATTATTTTGAAGAACCGGACTAAGCAACTTTTTTTTCTAAGGGGCGTGAGGCGACTTAATGTATATACGTATGTGGGTATATGTGTATATCACGTAAGGACTCCGAAACCGCTAAGCCAATTTTTATACCAAAGCCTTGAGAGGGTTCCTATGAAGTCTGGTGCCGACCGTAAAAGGCTCCTTAAATACACCTAAAATTTTCGATATCGACCAGTTTTGGTTTTTTTTTGTAGGTCGCACAGCCTCGGAATTCAGTATTCGACCTCAATTTACACATTCCGTTCCACTGGTGACATTTTATGGGCGTTGGTCGAGGGGCGTGGTACTTTTCAGGACCCCAAATATTCGGTATAGTTTTCGAAATAAGTCACACATCAATAAAACTCGGTACGAACTTATTATAAAAGTATGGCTTCACTAAAGCTACACCCTCTTTTAGGGGTTAAGCGCTGAGCGCAGCGAAGAGCGCCTGGTATAAGCTAGTGTAAAATAAAACAAAATAATTTTATTTTTTTTACTGAATTCATTCCAAATTCTAAATTCTAGTTCTTTATGATTATGTAACATATATAATATACTAATATAAATTTTTTGGCTGAGCTCTAGGGCAACTGAACCACCCTGTGAACGCCCATGCAGGCAGATCATATCAGAAAACACATTAGAGCAAAAGAGAAGCATGACTTGGTTTCTTTCTTGCTCCAATGTGAAATCTGCCTGCCTTGCCTGTCTGAACCGGCGTTTACTATGATCGCAACCTAAGACACTAAATTGTTCTAGTGCCTACTTTACCATCTGGCAGAAAGCTCACCTAGAATTTTTAGATAAATTTACTTTTCTTGAATATGATTAAAGAAATGTTTTTGTTTATGATTCCTAGATATTTGCAGCATTAATCATTCCGCTTGACCCGTTTTGACTATTTTTGTAAATTAAAACAATAGGAACAATGACATTCAGCCCCATGACGAATAATTTTCACGATGAATCAGAAAAGGGAGCTTCCATCTTTCAGGTAAAGCTCCAGTGCTTTTTGGAAATTTTTTAATGCAAATTTCTTCATGAACCGCCAATATTCATGAGTGTAGAAACAAAAATATGATGTCTTTATCCGCTATCTTTAAAACGGAAACGCTTTTTTCCAATACCGCGCAATAAAATATTACTTAAAGGGCTGATTATATTATGCAATGTTAAACCACGAACACTAAATACTTTTTAGTTCTGAACCACCCTCGCATCTGCGTATAAATGCTTTCTTGATGAAAATATACATTTTTGCTTTATTCGTACTACTGAAATTTTTAGTCTATACTACCTGTACTACCAAAATTCTTTCTTATTTTATTCCTACTTATTTTTGCTAGGTTTTGTAATATGGATACATCCAATATGCATGTAATATGATCCCAAGGATTGGTCTCTATGGTCATCCAAAGGTTAGCTTCTAAAACCTTTTTTCTACAATGTTGTTTACACTGCTGTGTACGAATGGTGTTGAATATGTATTTAAGAATAGAATTAACTCAAATTTGGTTTTATAGAAAACAGGTACTTGACGTGCTTTTTAAATACAATTTTTTCCAATTGCATTTTGCTGGTAAGATACGGGTTCCTTAAGTTGCGCCTTTTTTCAAGTTTTTTGTAAAATTTTCTGATTCCTTCTAATTCCTCGAAATACTTTGCTTTGCGCTCTTTGGCATTTGTCATAAAACCCGTTGTTCGTATACGAAACAACTTGAGATTTTTTACAATTACAAATACAATCACAGTTAATAAATACACAAAAAATTTCGTAAATGGAAAATTACCTTCGATAAAAAAACTGATAATATACTGCTTCTCCTGTTAAAAATTAGGGGGGTCAAACGTCATTTTTGAGATATGGTTTGTACATAATTTTTGCTTATAATTTAGCAAAAACAAATTATTCCGCTCTAATACACATACAGCAGTTTTTGATTATCTTAGGGCTCCATCAAATGTTTCGCTTTCTAAAAGGGTTCTGTCGCTAAAAAAGTTTGAGAACCGTTTATCTACACTAATCTATGTTGAAACATCAAAGGGTGTTGAAGTACAAGTCTCTTAAGAAATCGTAAGAAACTCCAAAGCCGCTCATTCCATTTGGATGCAAATTGGTAAATAGGGATTTTCGATTACGGAAAGTGTTTTGGCGCTATCTCTTTTGCACTATCTCGAAAGCCAGAAAGCGTTGTTGTACAAATACTGCAAAAAACTCTAACATTCACATTAGTTTCAATACTTTATCTTAGTAAATATTTGCACGATAGTATTAATATTTGGCAAAGGGGTGAGTAGGCTATTTTTTAAGAACACTGCAAAAGGTAGGTGCGGGCCCAAATTATATCAGGCTTAACATGCCTGAAAAAAACCTAGTAGTAGTAAACCGCCTTCTCGTTCTGTGATTTGCTTGACTGAAATGGGCAGCAACACAAATTTTACTTTTTTCAACACCGTTTTTTTCTTAGAAATTATTTTCTTGCCGCTTGACGTGTATTATAACAACATTAAAATAAATTAAATTAAATTAAATATCAAATACAAAAATTTACCTTCGCATGCCGTTGAGATTCGAACCCACAACCAATCGATACCACTGTGTTTGAAGTCACTACACTACGCATTGAGCCAAACTCCTTCGTTACGCGGAATGATTTATTCAATATTATTTACAACTTAAGGTATGCTGCAACATAACACAATAATCTATTAAAAGATTTTTGTTGTATGGCTATCAACAGAATACTGCGACATACTGCATCTGTTAATACAGCATCTGTTAACATAGTTGCAGTTATGTCAGCAAGTGGTAGCAAGGCTGTTGGATCAGTGGGTAGAGCGATGGACTGGCACCAAATTCTAACCTATGACTTTTTTTCTCGGTGTAGTTCGAGTATGCATTAAGCATTTTAAACATCGTGTGCTTAAAATTAAAATCGCAAACAATTCAGCCCGTGAAATTAATATGTAAGTGATTGAAAAGGTTTATTTGATAATATTAATCTGATGAAAACTGAAGAATGAGTCCAAAAATTAAAAATTTTGTTACCGAAGAAAAAATTAAAAAATTGTTGAAATTGTATCGATTGATGATTGTTGTATCACTTTCCACATATTTTTCACGCCCTGAATGCTACACACCCCCGAGTCAACAGCTAGGGGGTGTAGATTATCACCGAGTATTCCAGCTAGAGATAATATAAAAAACAATATTTTTTGTTTTGTTATTTTAAAACAAAATTAACTTTATTTTGTATTGTTTTCTTTGCTTTTCTTACATAATGTATACTTTAATAATAATTATGAAACTATTTATTTTTATATCATTTAATTTAAGCACAAATATTTTGTTCAAAATTTTGATACACCCCACTCTAAAATCCTTTGGTTATTGCTGTATTATATGTTTACATATATGTATTGTTCATGAGTAAATACTTAATTAAGTTTATTTGTATTATTACATTTATACGTTTACTTGAGTAATAAATAATTCCTTAAGTTAGTATTTAATCTTAAGGTACATTAAGATGCCAAAGTTATATAGTTTGTATTATAATTTATAAATATTGGTTTTAAAAATAAAGTTTAAGCCACGGAATGGTTCAAAGGCCTCAAAAATGTACAAGATTTTGGTGAGAAAAGCTTTCACAAATCAACAAAATTTTCTTTATCAGTTCAAAAAAACATTCAAAGGCATTTAAGTTCTGCTAATTTATTAAAGTCTCTTTGTCTTAAAAGCTATAACTAGTTCAAGTTGTGGTTAAATTATTATTAAATTGTTTTAATTTGGTTAAGTTATGATGAAATCTATCACTAATTTTGATTCTATAGATTTGCGTATAATGCCAGAGGTTGCACCGTTAATTTTTTTATTAATATAATCATAAGAGTAATTACTTAATATATGTTAAGCACAAATTTTTGATCAGACTTAGTCTAGTACTTTGACACTTAAAGCTAAATAGTGTAAATCTATTACATATGTCATGCTTTGGTGTGGTTTAAATTTTCTTTTAGTTAATCTAGGAGGTTAATAACTTTAATTGACGCATCATTGCATTAGGCATTGATTGGATCAACAAAACCTGATGTAAATTGTGTTGATCCTTATCCTAATGCAAGGAGGCGTGAATAGCTTCTTTTGTCTGGCCTATAAACTAGCAGTGCAGTTAAGTAATTGCTACCTAGTAGGGCGAGTCACTTTCGCAAATTTCTTATTTACAGCATCTATGAGCTAACGTTTAACTAAAGACTAACTAACGACTATTTAAGTTAGGGCAACTAACTCTTAAAATTTGAAGCTGACCATTTTTTATACATGCTGCCGACAAGCTTCTTACATTTCGTTATAATTGACTAGAGAGAGAGAGAGAGAGAGAGAGAGAGAGAGCGAGAGGAAGATAGAAAGTGAGTTTCCTACTTTTCTACGCCCAAAAACTTAGCTGCTTCATCTGCTGACGATAAAAGCTTGTTCAAAATTCCCTGATCACTGATGCCTAGTAAATTGCCAATGAGATCTGTCTGTGTGTTGTGCTCCTCAGCAATATTCTCTTTATGCTCTCCCAGTGACATACGATTCGAGCGCCATTCATTCGCTTTGCTCAGCAACTCCTGGATTTTGTGAGAACGCATGGCCAGCGTGCTAGCCATTAACATGGCGTTTGTTGGCGTAGTTGTTGGCATCTGTTCATCATCTGACAAGTCGGATCCGCTGTTTGCAGCATTTGAGAGCTCACCGGAAGTGATGCCACTGTGGTGGCGCCCGTTGTGCTTCTTCATGTGGCGCAGCATGCTGTGCTTGAGCGTGAACTTGCGAAAGCAGATATCGCATTGAAATGGACGTTCACCCGAATGAGTTCGCATGTGCCGACGAAGATCTTCGGTGGACCAGAAGCGACGCACACAAAAGGCGCAGATAACTTTGCGGTTGCTGTAGTCAGGATACTTGCCACTACGTCCATTGCTGTCATCTCCGGGACGCCGGCACTCTTCGTCCTCGGTAGAGTGTACTTGGTTGTGTTCTGGATCGGTGTCGATGGCGCCCTTGGAGAGTAGCAGTGAAAACTCTTGAGCGTGTTGAGCCTTAATGTGATCTAGACATTGGAACCGCTCACTAAAGGAGCTATCACAAAGGTGGCACTTAAAGGGGAGTTCTGAAAAGGCGGCTACTGTGGTGGCGTTGCTTATCTCTGTTTTTGAGCTATTGACCGGTGTGGGTTGAGCTTGAACAATGGCATAGTTACATTGAGCATTAGCTAATTGTTTTAACAGATGTTGCTGTTCGTTTTCCAGTTGCTGGCGTTGTTCATTTTCTTTGCGCTGTTTTTCAGCATTTGCGATTGCTTCGAGCTTACGTTTGCGTTCTTCCTCTTCACGTTTGCGTTGCTGTTGCTCGATTTCTTCAACGGATTTAGGAACTGGTATTGGCTCATTTACGTCTTCTGTGGGCACGTAAACGGAAACGGCGGACTCAACATTGCCGTGCTTGCGTAGTAGATGACGATCACAGTTACTCTTGGTAGTAAAGAGCAGCGGGCAGTGAGAGCATTTGAATGGCTTCTGGCCTGTGTGTGTAAGAATGTGACGTCGCAGTGAGCTGGACCAAGGAAACATGCGTTGGCAATAGGGGCAGGAAACCCGATTCGGTGCAAGACTGTAGGCGGATTTCTTTTTGGGCTCGGCAGAAGATGAGATATCTTCGGTGCCAGAATTGTTGCTCTCCGATGCACTTCCGGAGGCAACTAGACCCTCTTCGTCACTTTGCTCCATATGGTTGACAACGTCGCTGGGACGAAAGTAGTTATTGAAGGACATAGAGTTTGTAGTAGCATTGTCGACTAGTTTTGAGACGGGTACCAGATCTTGGGATTCGTCTTTAAAGGGCGAACTTGCAACTTCCTTGAGAAATTTACCGACTGATTCGGCCTGAGCAATCATAGTTTTCATGGTTGTTGCAGGTTGCGGAGCCACAGGTTGTGAGGGAGTGTTATTAGGAGTTTTTGGGGTTGTCTGCTGAATGATGGTGCTTCCACTTGCTTTAATTGCCTGCTCGAGTATGGTTTCGGCTACCTTCTTGGCAGATTCATTTGCGGATTCTCTGGTTGATTTGGTGTCCACTGCAGTTTTGGAGTCAGTTCGCTGCGGTTCCTCATCGTTTAAGCTTTCATTGAAAACGTCTTCAGCTTCTTGGTCCAGATCTTGCTCTGGATCCTCATTGTTGTCATGTGGTATCTCCTCAATATCTTCATCGTCATCTTCGTCTATGATTAGTTTGGGATCATCTTCTTCTTCCAAAGAGCCATTGGCGCTGGAGGTGTTGAAATGATTGATATGAAGATCATGTGGCGTCTTAGCTGTGCAACCTGAGGATCCTAAGGCCAAATGGCTTGGTGCTACATTGCTGGAACCGTGCGCTAAGGCTTGTTGCAGCAAGTCAGTATCTTTGCGTGCCTTTAACTGCTGCGCCAAAATGGCGTATTTTACTTGATCCGAGATAGCAGCAGAACCAACATGACCACCGCCACCATTGTGCGCGGCAATGGCAGCCTGCAAGTGTGTTATGCTATTCATGGTCACGGCGTTGCTAGCTCCACGACCCCGCATTATATGGTGGCCACTGCGTTGTCGTTGCGCATAGAATTGCGGATGCTGCTGTTTGACATGGCGTTCCATGTTGGAACGCAAGGTAAAGCGCGCCGAGCAGTGCTCACAAGCGAAAGGACGTTCGGTGCGATAGCGTCTCTGTTTCTGTTTCGGCATAAGCACACCGTTCTTGATGACCATCTTAACAGGTCCTCCTGCCAGTGTTGTTGAAGTCATGTGTGAGTGACGCGGAATATTGAGAGCCTGAGTCGGCGTAGGTGATGCAAGTGACTTTGTCAGCATCTGACTACCAGTGATTACCGGAGAGGATGAGTTCATAGATGAAACGCTGGATTTGTCCGACATCATTGGGCTGACTTGGGGCAAAATGGTTGATGATATATTGGGAGCAGAGCTTGATTGGCTGATTTTTAAGGCATCTGATGGCATCATAGGACTTGGATTAGAGCCAAACATGCGACTCATTAAAGGCGCATACTTCTGTAGATCACCGAGATTATTGGGCAGAAAAGAGTTTTGCAAGAAAAATGGATTAAGGGGACCCATTGGTGGAAATACTAAGTTGCGGTAGAGCTGTTGGAAATAGTGTGCGGGATCAACAATTTTTGGCAATGCTTCATTGATGAGCTGTTGTTGAGCCAAGAGATACTCTTGATTTTTCTCTAAAACGGAGATGTCAAACTTAGGATCTTCTGCTGTGGTTGCAGATGGCAACGTTTTCTCTGCCACCTCAGTGGGGACCATTGGCAATACACGCTCGTCTGCTATAGAAGACTTGATAGGTTTCTTACTCAAATCCAAGACGTCCATGCTTAAATCAATGGGTGAGTGAGTGATTTCTTGGAGATGTTGTGTCTGTTGGCCTGGCTGCTCATACTCCTCATAGGGTTCATTGTAGCTGGTTGAAGCAGTGGATTTATCTAACAACTGCTCGAGGCTCTTGACTTGTATTTTCATAGCTTTATTGGAACGACCATCGTCAAAGGTCAACATTTCTTTCAGATGTGAGACAGGTGTGGAACGATCCTTAGGTTGATGGTTCTGATACTGCAACTCAGCGTCATCGTCGAATTCAGGTGAGGAAAAGAGGTGCAACTTTTTGGACGGATCATCGCAGGAAGAGTCCTCCGAAGGATGGTAGATAATGGCACGCTTTACTTCATCGCGAGTGGTTTTGGCATGACGATTGCGCAGATGACGTTCGCAATTGGCTTTGGTGGTAAAGGCATAGTTACAGACAGCGCACTCATATGGGCGGTCCCCATTATGAGTGCGCATATGACGCACTAGCGCCGCCTTGTCGCAGATGGAGTAAGGACACATGTTGCAACGAAATGGGCCTGCGGGTCCAGCTGCACTTAAATGAATGCGATTATGACCTTTGAGTGCGCGCAAATTGGGAAAAACTGCGGTGCACAACTTGCATGGAAACTCACCACGCAACTTCATTTTGCGAAACTCTGATGTAAATGCATCTTGAGCCTCCTCTTCATCCTTGTCCAGACCATAATTGCTTGATGGTGTGTTGACAGAGTGTTCGAAGTTTTTGAGAAAATTAGATGTAGATGAAGATGAGGTCATGTTAAGTATTGACTGAATATCGGCCAAATCCTTTGAGTCATGTGACTGTTGTGCCATCTTCTCGCAATCTGCCTCAAACTTAATGTCATCCAGGTGCTCATCTGTGGAGTGATGTGGTGACAACAGTGAGTTCATGCTGTGCGGGTGTTCCATCGTTTTGTTCTTTAGATACAAATGTTTGAAGAAATCTTCGCGTCGTTGCTGCTGTTCTTCTTCCTCTACCTCCACTTCAGCCTCAGCATCTTCAGCACCTGCGGAACTTTCACTAAAACTGCGTTGTTTAGAGGCACGCCGCTGGAGGTTGTAGTTGTTTTCGCTGTAGTTATAGAGTGGACCACACTCTAGCGCGTGCGTTTCCAGGGAACTTGAGCAAGTCAATTTTTGACTACATTTGGGGCACTCATATTTTGGACACTGTTCGTTCAACGATTTAGCGATAAGCGGAAAGTTTTTGCTTGAGAAGTCAATGAATGTGAGATCCCTGAGAGACGGCGTTCCATTTTGCGGTTGACTAGTGCAGGGGTGAACATTCAGTTGGCGGTGTGTGTGGAAGACCACATCGCAGTGTCGGCACTTGGCAGGTATATCGCAGTGCACATTGTCCATGTGAGCGCTGAGTGCCAGCATGGACTCAAAATCGCTGACACTACAGACTGGACATGCGAAGAGATGCTGTTGCGCATGAGCCTCTAAAGTATACTGTTCATCCGCTGTACCAGAAGCAGATTCGATGTTGTTTTCATCACTGGAGTTGATGATGTTGTTGTTGATGGAGGTCTTCACTCGTCGCTTCAGCAGCGTTATATCAGCGTCTAAGTTATCGCTGCTCTTGCGCTTGCAATTGCTGCTCACATTATTGTTGTTGTAATTGCTAGTTTTAACATTATTGTTGTTGTTAATTTTATTATTATTTGAGCTGTGGCTGATGGCAGTTGATGAGTCTGTTGAGCAACCGCCATCGCTGTCGTAACTTTCTATGGCACCATTTAAGCATCTACCATTAACACCTGTGCCGTTGGCTGAAGCGATTGTCGTGGGCACAATTGTGGCCGCTGTTGCTGTTGCTAACATTTTAACACCTTCGCCGATGCTACCATTCGTTAATTGTGTGCTGTTGACGGCTATTGTTGGCGTTGTACCAGTCACGGAGGTGTTGATGATGATGCTATTGTTATTCGAATGCTGCTTTGCTGTTGTTCCATTTGAGTTCCGGCGATGATGGTGATTGTGCTGATGCTGCTTGTGGGTACGCATGTGCCGATGCATGTTGCCGTTAGTAGTGAACGTAAGATGACAATATTTGCAGTTAAAGGGACGTTCGCCAGTGTGCACCAGTACGTGCCGATCGAGTGAGGAGGCAGATGACAAAACCTGAGATGAGAGGCAAAAAAATATGAAATTAATTGAAAAACCTAAGATTTTGAAAATATATGTTATGTAATACGTATAACGCATGGCAAGCTTTATGCTTTAAGAAATGTCTACAATAGATTAACAGGTGTGCTACTCCGGAACACCTTAAGTACCTAATTTGGCCTTGTTGTTGTTGTAAATTATATAAATATAAAGATCTCCCTGCGATCTGTGAATGTAATAATAGAGTATAATATATTTTGTGATGCTTACCTTTGAGCAAATGCGGCAGGTAAAATTCTCTGTGTCACCAGACGAGTAGTTGTGACATCGAATATGATTGGTGAATTCATGGGGTGTGGCCGACACTACCTCACATATGGGACACACAAATTTCATGTCTTCGCGGTCACCAATGCCTGACTCTGGACTAGATGTCGATGCACCCGCACCATGCGGCGATGATGAAGCCGAAGATGAGCTCTGCGAGCTAGTGGCTGAAGTTTCAGGTGAATGCTGCGCTTGCTGCGCCAATGTGACAGATGCATTCAGTACTTGACTACTACTTGTGCTGGCATCCACGAAGCCCGATTCGTTGTTGGTCATTGAATTAATGTCAACAACGCTGCGATTAAAACGAAACTTTTTGCGTAACGAATTTGGATTATCTGCATTTAGCTCTAGTTGAACGCTGCGTTTGTCCAGCCGACCACTGCTGCGTCTCTTGTGATGATGATGGCGGTGCGATCGTGTGGAGCTGTGCTTTTCGTCAGCTGAATCGTCTTCGTCATAGTCGTTCGCCTCATCGGAATCGTGATTTTGAGAATGGCGAGCCGATTTTAGGCTGTTTTCGATGTCATTTTGTGTGGCGTGCTCTATGCTGGCGGTAGTGGCGGAGGCGGCAACAACAGCGGCGGATAAGATCAAAGCATTGTTGGTGTTATTGGTGCCACTGCCAATGTGAGGCGTTGATGTGGCGGAGGAGTGTGTGTTAAGTTTCTTTGGAGTGCATCCCAGATCCAAGTGCTCCAACGATGACTCGGATGTGCTGGAATCACGACGCTCCATCTTGATGGGCGTCAAAATATGACTGCTTTCTGTATGTTGTTGTGTTTGCTTCGCTGTAGCTTTCGTTGTCAACTGGGATGTGGCTGTCGTATTGGTGGTGGCGGTTTTAAACATTTCGTTGTGTTGAGAGATCTTCGCGAAGGATGGCGTATTTATAAGTCTGAAAATAAAACCAAATAAACAACCCAGAAGTTGTGGGTTGATCAATTTTTAGAAAATGATATATCTAAAGATGTCTTTGCTAATTTTTAAGCATACAAAAGTAAAAGTTGCAATCAAAAAGCGGGCCAAAGGTATGAACCCTATAGTTTGCTGATTCGAATCCGTTTGCATGCTTTTGACAATATTTCAAACAGACATTATTTAGATTAATTTTATTGACAAGATATTTATTTTTTGTAAAGTTTTTTTGCCCTTTACACTCCTTTGGATATGACATTTGTTGACATTAGACAAATTTTTTTTAACAATGGGACAAGCTGAAAACAGTGGCTCTGTGAAATAAAGCCCAAGGAAATAAGGCCCCAAACAAAAACGAAATAAGGCCCCAGTTCGATGAAATAAAGCCCCAACCTAAAATGAAATAAGGCCCTAAAAATGATGAAACAATTTCTTATGAAATAAAACCCCAATGTGCTGAAGTAAGGTCCCAAACTTAAATATGCCAATTTTTTAAAAGGCTGTGCGAAAATGCACCCCAAAATAAAAGATCTGAAATTTTAAAACGGAATCAGACCCTAAAATTTGGGGTATAGTTCCATTGGGTAAAAATACCCCAATATTAAGGAAATACCACCCCAAAATTTATGAAGAATGACCGCAAAATTAATGAAAACACTCCAAAATTGTTATTATTTTTATTTGTAGACATGAATGAATTAATATCTTTAAGAATTCATTAATCTTATCAAGAATTTAAAAAAATAGTATTTCCCTTGTACGAAATATTTTTATGAATCTGTAATACAAATCGTTTGAGCTTAGATAATATAGTTATTGTTTTCCTAATTCATAAATATGTATTTATTAAGTTAACGTTTTTAGTTCTGTTTTAACTCGTACCTAATAGAGTCGTAATTTGATAAGGCCCCAATTTAAAAAAAATTAAATAAAACCCCAAAAATCGAAATAATATCCCAAGTAGTCATGCACTAATATTTTTGGGGCCTTATTTCCCATTTTTGGGGCCTTATTTCCCTTTTTTGGGGCCTTATTTCATTATGAAATAAAGACGTATTTTTTCAAAATGAAATAAAGCCCAAAATAGGAAATAACGCTCCAATTATTTGTGTTGTTGTTTTCTATAGAAATGCTTGGGGCCTTATTTCATTTGAAGTTTGGGGACTTATTTCCTGGGGCCTTATTTCATAGAGCCGAAAACAGTATTATTGTCATGTGTATTTATAACACTCTTAGACATACTATATACATAAGGGTGTCCTAAAAAAGTTGAAGTTGTTTTTTTTCAATGGCATACCCTGGAAATAAATATAAGTAAAATTTAGTGTATCTAGGCCCACGGGAATCCGTGCCGACTTGGGCATTACTTGGAGGTATGGGAAAAAAGTGCTAATTTTTGTTTAAAAAACCTAAATAACTTTTGTATAAGTGTAAATTCTCAAAAAGCTGGTTCACAGCTCCTTTTTTATTAAATTTTTCAACTTTAATAATTTTTCAATTATTGAGAATTATATTTTTCGAGCTATGTTGCTTTCTGAAGAAAACAACCAACAACAACAACGATACCCTTTATAGAGGTTACTACTCTAGAGATTACTACTCTATACGGGGTATTGTTGTTGGTTGTTTTCTTTAGAAAACAACATAGACCTTCAGCTCTAAAAATAATTCCTAATAATTGAAAAATTATTAAAATCTTAAAAACACATAACATAAAACTAATGAAAAGAGGTCGTAATTAATTTACAATATTCAATTTTTTTTTAAAATAAGTTATCGAACATGAAAATTTGAAGGAAAGTTCCAGAGTTGTGATTTTTTACTTGTAGAAAAAAACTTTTATTAAAACAAAAAAAAAAAAAAAAATTGAAAAAATTCATATATGAAAAAATTTAAATAAAATCTTGTGGAAATATTTTCTAAACTTATCTAGAGCAGATGCAAAAAGTGTGTAATTATGTTGAATAACCTGGTCGTTGTGAATTTTTTTGCTAAAAGTGTACCTATTTAAAAATTTCGAATATGAGTATTTTTTTCGAAAAAAATTTCCAAAAAATCAAAAAAACCAAAATTCGAAAAAAAATTATAACTGTTGAACCTTGACTTTTTTAAAATGTATAAAGTTTTTTAAAAATATTTTTTTAGCGTTACGATCACAAAAAAATTATAAAAAAAAATCGAAAAACACATTTGTCACTCAAAGTAACTTTAATAATACAAAAAGAAATATTTCTGATTTTCGTTTGATGTTGTGTTTGATCAATTTTTATTTTCAATTTAAATTAAATATAGCTAGATTTTCATTCGAGACCAAAAGTCTTAGGTACTCTGAATTTTTTGATCTCCCATTATCCCAATTTTCTAGAGTCAAATTTAACAACTTCGTAATATTTGCTGATGTTTATCTCGAAGCCCAAAGAATGTGTACATATGGTTAAAACATTTTTCTAAACTTTTCTTAAAGTTGTATTTCACCAAAATTTCGTTTAATTAGTATAATGTATAATCATAAAATTTGACTTAAATGCGTTGCTACATAACTGATCTATCATGAAAAAATCTAGTTCAAATCCTTATAAAAAACATACTTGCCTATGTCAGCCCAGTAGAAAAATCGGCGAAATTTTAAAAAATGCCTGTATAAGTTCCAGCGGCGGCTAATGGGGAAACATAGCAAAAACCTTCGCATCGCCTGTTTTTAACGCTGGAGTCTATAATATTAATGCTAGATACTGGAATTTCGGGTATAGTTTACAGAATTTTTCAATAAAGAGACTGATGTAAGTTTTCTTGGTTCGTCTTTAACAGAGCCTGTTAGCCTACAGCCGGAAGTTATGACTTTAAGAAAACTGCATTGCGTAAAATCGAAGAAGAATATCGATATTCTGATAATGGATTTACAAAGCAAGTGAAAAATAAAAATACCCGTGCTTAAGCATTTTCGAAGTCCAGTCATAAAATCTTCATTCTCATTTTCTTTCCATAGCTGTATAAAGGCAATTCTAATATAAATTTTAGAAAAATATATTGTAGATATCTACATTTTATAACCAGTTTTGCGAAGTCTTAAGTTAGTTCATTTTAGCGAAAATTAAAATCTGTTTTATTAATTCTCAAGAATTCTTAACCTTTACGCTTCCTCAAGTTTTGATTTCAAAATCTAAAAATCATAAAATTACAATGAAAACAGAGGTTTTATTAGCGTTTGCATGTTTGCATACATCATTGAAAATTTTTTTTTTAGCTTCGTGTAGAGATATATGAAGTACATATCGATGCCTTAATATAGAAAGACTCTATCGCAACGCCCTGTCTCAATATGAGAAGGGGGGAAAAAATTAAGTTCTATATTTTCAAATTTTTTGCAAACGCATTTCTTTATTAAAATATATGAGTAGTGTGAGGATGTAACAATTGATTTTACTGCAGAACTTTGATTTTTATCCAGTTTTTTATTTTCCTATAAAGTAAAAAAAAAATTGAGACAGGGCCTTTCAAGTTCATGTAAATTTTACAGGCAATTAAAAGAAATGTGCGACTTGTAAAACCGCATCAATTTGATTAAACTGTTTCTGTCACATAACTTTTAACCAGTAATTAAAACTAAAACATAGTACATGGAATAGAAAAAACGGCGAAAAACAGTTTAGTAGTGGGTTTACTTTAACATATTTTGAACATCTAAAGGCAAGTCTTTTTTGGTTGATACAATTTTACTACTTGCTCATTCAATCCATGGCCCTAATATATTAAGCCGTTTTATTGTGATCAGTTTGAGCCCACTACACTCGAGTTTATTAAAAATTTTTGTTTGTAAAAAATAACGGGTCTTTAAGGTTAATTGTGTAAAAAATGGGTGTAAATTTGAGTAAACAACGAGCTTTAAATTTATTTTCAGGCTTTACAAATATATTTCTTTTTTTCAGATAATTACAGATTTTCTCGCATCGCTTCATGACAACGTCACATACACGTAAATGACATCACAAAAAAAAAACAAAAAATTTATTTTATGTATGACTTTCATAATTGTTGAAATCAATAAAATACTTTATATCAATATCTCTGATCATTTTTTTGTAGTATTCTTTCAAAAAACGCCTTAAGAATTGCATTATATTACATAAAGGTACCTAAAAAAACGCAAACTCTCTTTTACAATTCCCGGGAGAAAATGTTTCGTGATTGGAGGATTAATTACAAAAAGAGTATAGCAAAATATGCAACGTTTAAGTTTGCAAGTCAGAAAAAATACATTCTCATACAAATGATGTTAACAATGTTATTAATTTTTTTTAAAAAACTTGTCTTGGGAGTTTTTTAGATGAGGAATCTATTTTATTGATTTTCTTTTCTAGGGCAACCACCAGATAAAATAGAATGGCGCTACAATAGCACTACTTGTTTTTTTTTCTATTTTAAGGAAAAATTTTTTTTTATTTTAAAAATGTATTTTTATGCAATTAAAATACAATAAAAAGGAAATTAGAATTTATTATAATATAAATACCACTACTTTTGATTTTAAAAAATAAACATTTTTTTGGAAGAAATTCATAAGTTTTGTAAATCTATCCATTTTGGGTACTTTACATCGACTTTCTAATATCAATGCCATAGCACCTTCGTGATTTTTGTCGGTAACACGTCGTGAAACGCTACTTAAAAGCGGATCATGTCGTTCTATTGCTTGTATATGACAAGCAACATCGGGGTCAATGTACCAAATGCTCGTATGGAATATTTGCTATACATGGAGGACCAAATAAAATTTTGTCATCATTCAAATTAATCATATCGAGATAATCTTTGCAATTAAAATTGACAATTGGTTTTTTATACGGTCTAGTTTTGTTTGGATTCTACAAATTTCTTTTATATGAATTAGTTTTTTTATAGCTACTTGACCATACATTTCCATTCTTTTATCAATCAACAAACTTTTTAATGACCTTCTTCAAGTCGGGTCTTGCTAACATGTATTCATTATTAATAAGCGAATTTTTCCTTTCAAAAGAAAAAAAAAACAAAAAATTGTATTGTAGCGCCTTAGAAAAAAATTAAATTAATTAAATAAAAATTATTTAATAATTAAATAAAATTAATTAAATAAAAATTCGTCCAAAAAACCCGCGGGCCAGTTTTTATAAAAATTTAAGAAAGCTTTAATATCATTTGTAAGAGAATATATTTTTTCCGACTTGCGAACTTAAACGAGTTTCCCGGGAGCTCGATATTGTCTTCACACCAATGGTTTCTTGGACAAAGCTTCTTAGAATTGCCCGTAGATTTATTTCTTGCTATACTCTTTGTTAATTTTTTTTTTCCGAAAAAATTGACCCTGCCTAGTGTATATATATTTTTAACTTTAGTATTATAAAATTTATTCTAAAATTTTATTTTATTTTTGTTTTTTATTGCTGAAAACGTTTATTACAGTGTTTAAATCTATTTCATCTCTATTTGGTGTTAAATGTGTTAATATGAAAAGATTACGTAGGCACAGGGTACTAGCTGCAGACCTCAAATAAGCTTTTATGAGTTTTACCCTCGAAATCAGCAAATCCCCGCTTGTGGTGCCATAAAACAATTAATTTTAAATTGTATGAAAAAATTTAAATAAAATCTTGTGGAAATATTTTCTAAACTTATCTAGAGCAGATGCAAAAAGTGTGTAATTATGTTGAATAACCTGGTCGTTGTGAATTTTTTTGCTAAAAGTGTACCTATTTAAAAATTTCGAATATGAGTATTTTTTTCGAAAAAAATTTCCAAAAAATCAAAAAAACCAAAATTCGAAAAAAAATTATAACTGTTGAACCTTGACTTTTTTAAAATGTATAAAGTTTTTTAAAAATATTTTTTTAGCGTTACGATCACAAAAAAATTATAAAAAAAAATCGAAAAACACATTTGTCACTCAAAGTAACTTTAATAATACAAAAAGAAATATTTCTGATTTTCGTTTGATGTTGTGTTTGATCAATTTTTATTTTCAATTTAAATTAAATATAGCTAGATTTTCATTCGAGACCAAAAGTCTTAGGTACTCTGAATTTTTTGATCTCCCATTATCCCAATTTTCTAGAGTCAAATTTAACAACTTCGTAATATTTGCTGATGTTTATCTCGAAGCCCAAAGAATGTGTACATATGGTTAAAACATTTTTCTAAACTTTTCTTAAAGTTGTATTTCACCAAAATTTCGTTTAATTAGTATAATGTATAATCATAAAATTTGACTTAAATGCGTTGCTACATAACTGATCTATCATGAAAAAATCTAGTTCAAATCCTTATAAAAAACATACTTGCCTATGTCAGCCCAGTAGAAAAATCGGCGAAATTTTAAAAAATGCCTGTATAAGTTCCAGCGGCGGCTAATGGGGAAACATAGCAAAAACCTTCGCATCGCCTGTTTTTAACGCTGGAGTCTATAATATTAATGCTAGATACTGGAATTTCGGGTATAGTTTACAGAATTTTTCAATAAAGAGACTGATGTAAGTTTTCTTGGTTCGTCTTTAACAGAGCCTGTTAGCCTACAGCCGGAAGTTATGACTTTAAGAAAACTGCATTGCGTAAAATCGAAGAAGAATATCGATATTCTGATAATGGATTTACAAAGCAAGTGAAAAATAAAAATACCCGTGCTTAAGCATTTTCGAAGTCCAGTCATAAAATCTTCATTCTCATTTTCTTTCCATAGCTGTATAAAGGCAATTCTAATATAAATTTTAGAAAAATATATTGTAGATATCTACATTTTATAACCAGTTTTGCGAAGTCTTAAGTTAGTTCATTTTAGCGAAAATTAAAATCTGTTTTATTAATTCTCAAGAATTCTTAACCTTTACGCTTCCTCAAGTTTTGATTTCAAAATCTAAAAATCATAAAATTACAATGAAAACAGAGGTTTTATTAGCGTTTGCATACATCATTGAAAATTTTTTTTTTAGCTCCGTGTAGAGATATATGAAGTACATATCGATGCCTTAATATAGAAAGACTCTATCGCAACGCCCTGTCTCAATATGAGAAGGGGGGAAAAAATTAAGTTCTATATTTTCAAATTTTTTGCAAACGCATTTCTTTATTAAAATATATGAGTAGTGTGAGGATGTAACAATTGATTTTACTGCAGAACTTTGATTTTTATCCAGTTTTTTATTTTCCTATAAAGTAAAAAAAAAATTGAGACAGGGCCTTTCAAGTTCATGTAAATTTTACAGGCAATTAAAAGAAATGTGCGACTTGTAAAACCGCATCAATTTGATTAAACTGTTTCTGTCACATAACTTTTAACCAGTAATTAAAACTAAAACATAGTACATGGAATAGAAAAAACGGCGAAAAACAGTTTAGTAGTGGGTTTACTTTAACATATTTTGAACATCTAAAGGCAAGTCTTTTTTGGTTGATACAATTTTACTACTTGCTCATTCAATCCATGGCCCTAATATATTAAGCCGTTTTATTGTGATCAGTTTGAGCCCACTACACTCGAGTTTATTAAAAATTTTTGTTTGTAAAAAATAACGGGTCTTTAAGGTTAATTGTGTAAAAAATGGGTGTAAATTTGAGTAAACAACGAGCTTTAAATTTATTTTCAGGCTTTACAAATATATTTCTTTTTTTCAGATAATTACAGATTTTCTCGCATCGCTTCATGACAACGTCACATACACGTAAATGACATCACAAAAAAAAAACAAAAAATTTATTTTATGTATGACTTTCATAATTGTTGAAATCAATAAAATACTTTATATCAATATCTCTGATCATTTTTTTGTAGTATTCTTTCAAAAAACGCCTTAAGAATTGCATTATATTACATAAAGGTACCTAAAAAAACGCAAACTCTCTTTTACAATTCCCGGGAGAAAATGTTTCGTGATTGGAGGATTAATTACAAAAAGAGTATAGCAAAAAATGCAACGTTTAAGTTTGCAAGTCAGAAAAAATACATTCTCATACAAATGATGTTAACAATGTTATTAATTTTTTTTAAAAAACTTGTCTTGGGAGTTTTTTAGATAAGGAATCTATTTTATTGATTTTCTTTTCTAGGGCAACCACCAGATAAAATAGAATGGCGCTACAATAGCACTACTTGTTTTTTTTTCTATTTTAAGGAAAAATTTTTTTTTATTTTAAAAATGTATTTTTATGCAATTAAAATACAATAAAAAGGAAATTAGAATTTATTATAATATAAATACCACTACTTTTGATTTTAAAAAATAAACATTTTTTTGGAAGAAATTCATAAGTTTTGTAAATCTATCCATTTTGGGTACTTTACATCGACTTACTAATATCAATGCCATAGCACCTTCGTGATTTTTGTCGGTAACACGTCGTGAAACGCTACTTAAAAGCGGATCATGTCGTTCTATTGCTTGTATATGACAAGCAACATCGGGGTCAATGTACCAAATGCTCGTATGGAATATTTGCTATACATGGAGGACCAAATAAAATTTTGTCATCATTCAAATTAATCATATCGAGATAATCTTTGCAATTAAAATTGACAATTGGTTTTTTATACGGTCTAGTTTTGTTTGGATTCTACAAATTTCTTTTATATGAATTAGTTTTTTTATAGCTACTTGACCATACATTTCCATTCTTTTATCAATCAACAAACTTTTTAATGACCTTCTTCAAGTCGGGTCTTGCTAACATGTATTCATTATTAATAAGCGAATTTTTCCTTTCAAAAGAAAAAAAAAACAAAAAATTGTATTGTAGCGCCTTAGAAAAAAATTAAATTAATTAAATAAAAATTATTTAATAATTAAATAAAATTAATTAAATAAAAATTCGTCCAAAAAACCCGCTGGCCAGTTTTTATAAAAATTTAAGAAAGCTTTAATATCATTTGTAAGAGAATATATTTTTTCCGACTTGCGAACTTAAACGAGTTTCCCGGGAGCTCGATATTGTCTTCACACCAATGGTTTCTTGGACAAAGCTTCTTAGAATTGCCCGTAGATTTATTTCTTGCTATACTCTTTGTTAATTTTTTTTTTCCGAAAAAATTGACCCTGCCTAGTGTATATATATTTTTAACTTTAGTATTATAAAATTTATTCTAAAATTTTATTTTATTTTTGTTTTTTATTGCTGAAAACGTTTATTACAGTGTTTAAATCTATTTCATCTCTATTTGGTGTTAAATGTGTTAATATGAAAAGATTACGTAGGCACAGGGTACTAGCTGCAGACCTCAAATAAGCTTTTATGAGTTTTACCCTCGAAATCAGCAAATCCCCGCTTGTGGTGCCATAAAACAATTAATTTTAAATTGTAATTAGAAATTTAATTGAATTGACTTTTAACAACTTAAATTCAGTAATTCACTGAACATAATTTTTTGCCAGGATGCATAATTAAGATAAAGATATTTTTTTTAGACAGCAGTTTGTCACAATTTAAGTATTTTAGGCGCTTAAGTTTCAATCAAATAGGCGCCCTAAGCGGAAGTAGCTCCAAAATGGGTGTGAAAGCGAATTTAATTCCCTACGGGGAAAAGAACCGGTTCTGAAACTATCACGTGATAGGTCCCCAAGGGGTAGGAACCTGTCCCAATTCTGCCACCAACATATGAAACCGACCGGTCACTTTTACATGGCGTTGTCATTGACAGGGACCAATTGCCACCTGCTGCATCACCTAAGAACTGTCCAGTGACCGGCCTAGAAAAACAGATTTGTGACCTAACCTACTGAGATCCAACCCACAACTTTCCTTATTTTTATAAAATTACACAAAGCTTACATTTAAGTTAAATATTAATTTCATTTAATATATAAGCGCAACATCCATATGTTCAACGAATTTAAATAAAAAAAAAAATCTAAAGCAATGAGATCCAACGAATATTTTGCTTAACTTCAATTTTTTCCAAATAATTTAATTTAAATATAAAAAATAGTATAACTATTTTAGTTACATATTTTATAACTAGAAATGAGATCCAATGTAAATTTTGCTTAACTTAAAAGTTAACAAAGATTTGTTGCAACGCAAGAAGCTGAAGTATTCCATTGTTTGTGCTTGTATTGCAGGTGGTCAGGGCATCGCTTTGTTGCTGGAAGCTTCATAAGTAGTTTTTATCTAGTACATGTGGTTTATTTTACTTACTTTTTGCTGTTTTTACATATTATTTTGTGCATTTATCAAGTCTAAAAGTAATAATTTATTAAGCTTAAAGTCCAATCATGAAACTTTTCTCCCGAGGAATCAGAAAAGGCAGTTTTCATTTTTAAGATAGCATATAAAGGCATCCAATTTTTTTTAATCTCCTGAATATTCACGGTTGATGAAAAAATTTGATTGACAATTCCCAAAATGTTCTTTAACTTTATCTTAAAAACTAAGACTTACTTTTGTGGGACTGAATAAAATTTATTCGTATGAAATTTAAAGATTCAAATAATAAAGGAAGAGAACAAGTAATTAAATGTCAAAAATGAAACATTATAGATATTGCCCATCACTTTGTTAAATAATTATTCAGTGACAGACGCAAATTTTTTCTTTTCAACTTTAAATTTTCACACGATATGAATACAGCTTTGAGTTTTAATAGATCTGTCTCCGCTTGAATCATTAAAAATTGGTCCCGTGCTGAGTAAAGTTAAATCTGTCCCATAACAGGCACAAAAAACCTGTTGCGTGACAAGTTATATCAGACCTATCCTGTGATAGCTGTCCATTGGAGCTGTCACGGGGCCGTCATTTAAGGGCAATTGACACTGCTTTCCTCGTAGGGTTATGTGGGGACGCAAAATAAAAACCAGACCACTTAAAAAATGAAAAAACTTTAAAAAAAATTCTTTGAACTTTTTTCACTTTTTAATCAATGGAATAGTTTCCGTACTAACTAGATATTTGGTAGACATGTATATGAGTAGTAATAATAAGTAAAACATTAATAAATTGAGGCTAAATGATTGTACACCCTTGTTTTAGATACTGAGAAATCTATAAAATACTCCGTTGATAAATTATTAAACTTTCGCAACGTTCTTACAATTGGAGAATTGGAAGCATAATTTGTTCTATGAAGTCCTATGTTAAAGGGTGCACTATTTATTAATATTCTTGACGGTACATTAAAGTATATTTGCTCCAGAAGATACGAACAATCAGAGTTGCCAGAAATAATATTGAAAACAAACATCAAGGATAGAATTTTCCTTCGATTTTCTAAAGTTTTCAAGTTAATAAACTTACAACGAACTTCAACTTCTCAGAACGGAGTGCAAAACTGTAATGGGTTTAATAAATGCTAATAGAGAATAAGTTGTAGGAATTATATAATTCAGATGATGTATAAAATTAAAACTTGAGTCAAATATTACACCAAGATCTTTAAATAAAGTGACTGATTTCAAATTATGATTTTTTAAACTGTATTGATTTTGTAATGTTTTTTATTTTATTTAATTTACAATATGAAAGGTGAAAACATTTATTTATATTTAAAGATAAATGATTTTTAGAACACCATTCATGCAGATTATTTATATCAGCCTGCCAAGTTATAATATCCTTTCTATCAGCAATTCGTAAAAAGATTTTCATATCGTCAGCAAACATCAAGAACTTTGAGTTTATAAAACAGGAACTCATATCATTTATAAATATAAGGAAAGGTGGTCCTAGAATGCTCCCTTGAGGAACCCCTGATGACGCTATAAACGGTTCCGACATGGATCCCTCAATAAATACCTTGCATATTGTATTGCTTAAGTATGACTTAACCCAGGAAACAAAATTTGGATAGAATACTAAGTTCAAGAATTTTCTCAGTAAAATATGATGCGAGACCCTATCAAACGCTTTCGAAAAATCAGTATAGATTTTGGTATTGGTCAGAACGTAAAGAAAGATAGTAACAAAATATGATATAGGGTGGTTTTTTTGAGGTTCTCTTTTTCGACAGGGATTAAACTGTCATAAATTGGTTAGATCTGGCCATGCTATTGTCATTTGTGCTCAGTTTGGTTTGCCATTTTATCATGAATAGACTAACGGCAGAACAAAACTTGAAAATTGTGCAAATTTATTTCCAAAGTCGTGGTTCAGTTCGGGAATATCAGCGTGTCAAAGTGTTGAATCTAGAACAAGCTACACTCAAAGAAGTATTTGTTCCCATTGACCAATTCCTAGGTCAACTTGATAAATTTTTTGTCAGTATAGAGTCAACAAAAGCGTTTGTCAATTGTATTGAAGGTGAGAGGTTGTAATCATATTAACAAAATTTTATTTTGTTTATTTGATAAACGGATATTTTGATTTGATAAAACCCTTTATCAAGAATGTCGCGTTTCCATTGCACATTTGATAAAAGAGTTTGTCAAAATGAATATAGAATATTTTCACCGGAAAAAATGGTTTGTTGAATAGAAAAATGCTTTTATGTTGAAAAAATATTTTTTTATCAATCACACAAAAATGATTTGTTGTTTTGATAAAATACTTTATTATTTCAAGCAATCTTAAATATTACAAAATCAAAATCATTTAGGCCCCTATTATGATATATAACTGAACTAGGTGGACTATGTAGATTTAACTCAATTTTTTCGTATAGCGCTTACATTCCTTTCAGTTGAACCATGTAGTTTGAAAATTCTTAAAAGATTAAGGCAAACTACATCGCTCAACTGAAATATATGTAATACATTATATGAAAAAAATTTAGTTAAATCTACATACATAGTCAACTTAGTTGAGTTGTAATTCATAACAGGGACCTTAGTAATGTATCACTAAGAATATAATTTTTACATTAGTTTTCAAAGAAAATAATTCAAATCTATAACATTATATGTTGCTGTAGAACTGTTAAGCAAACTCCTTACTCCCACTGTTTTGTTCTGGAAAAAATTTTTCTCAAAATTTAACAAATTAAATCAAAAGTAGACAACTCACAAAACTTCTTTTAAAAATTTCTGCGAACAACAAAAAACACCACCGAAATGGTAGACATCTATTTTAGTTGTAATGATTGAACGTTTTTGAAATTGATAATTCATTTCATCATTACGAAACTAAAATTTTATCCGCTTGACTCATGCGATTATCAATTTTATAAATGATTTCTTCAGCACAACAAACCTACTTATCAACCCAACGAAGTAAGTTTGTTAACTCTATTTACAAAATTTATAAAATTTTATTTCGACTGATTGACGATTTTGTTATTGTGGATAAGCTTCTATCAAGTTGATAAAAGCATTTTTCAAACAAATAAAATACATTTTTTCAGATCAACACATTCAGTTTGTTAACACGTTATTATATTTTTAATCAAATGGATAAAGTTTCTTTCGAATTGATAAAAATATGAAGCATTTATGATAAAATTTAATCAAGTGGCAATTTGGTTTCGTTGAATTTTTCGTTGAGTGTAGCTGAACAAAATTAAATTTCTCATAACAACAATAAACAATAAATATTCTCAAAGTCGGGAAATCACCAATAGTTTTTGTTTTACGTAAGTAAGTGGTTTTGCTGAAATTATACTATAATTGCTGCTCAGTTGAAATTGACTACTAGTGAAAATGAGCGAACTTTTTATTTGTGCATAATAACAAATTTTTTTTAATGGATTTCAAAGTTGAGGGTAAGTCGTATTGAAATTACCATAAAAGATAGAAAATAATCTTATAGCTTTTTAATATTGAGTCTTAATAAAGTTCAATATTTTATTTATATTTTTAAGTTTTTAAGAGTATTAAGAGAATTTACTAATTTAAATTTAGTAGCAGCTGTAGCCTCTGCTAAGCTTATGCTAAAAAATCTTCTTAGAGCTGGCACTAATTAGAGCCAGCACTAAATACCTTTTTTGGTAAGGCTGATAATTTATTTTTGAGGCGCAGTGACGAAAATATTTATTATTAATTAAAATTTTTTGTATCGCCTCACAGTTGGCCCCTTGCGAAATAATTCACTTTGATGGCCAACTAAAGTGAGGCAAGTCTTTCTAAAACTAAAACTAAAACTAAAACTAAAACCAAATGACAGATCGCGCTCAAACTTCACGCCAGGATAGAGGACAGCGACAAAAAGTATTTTTTCAAGTCCTTTAAG
The DNA here is from genome assembly GCA_914767935.1 of Coremacera marginata. Taxonomy (NCBI): domain Eukaryota; kingdom Metazoa; phylum Arthropoda; class Insecta; order Diptera; family Sciomyzidae; genus Coremacera; species Coremacera marginata. Next base: position 74,893,160 of record OU612046.1, on the reverse strand, counting down.
CTGGTTTTTTTTTTTATATGGTCATTTACCGGGACTTTTTTTAACAGAATGTACATTACTGTGTTGCTTTTGTGTTCGTAAGCTTAAATGCTTTATCTTTAAAAAATTTTTGTATAAATAATTATAATGTGAAGGAAGGTTTATAAAATCGATTAAAACTGTCAACTAGAAAAAAAGTCATGTCTATAACAACAACAGTAACAACAACAACAACATAAGAAACAAAAACAATACAATTTTGTTAGAATATTACGACAAATATGAGGTTGGTATATACATAATTTGCATCATATTTCAAAACCTATTTTGAGATATATATTATAGAAGATGCATTTTGTTTCATTTCAGTTTTTTAGCAAATTTAATTCTTTCAAAACAAAAATTGCGGGGAAAATCTGATAAAACAATATCTCTATTTTTGTCGCTTCAGTTTCACTGAGCTTATAAGCTTCAGAAGAATTCGATCCCAATAAAATAATCTGGTCTCTTTGAATTTCGCAAGCCGCATCTGCGAATGGATTCTTATGTGAAAATAAATAAATTCAGCT